>CM035291.1:3921114-3942467 GCA_020226075.1 Hydropotes inermis
CCCCCGAACCTCAGCCACACTCTGGACCAACGCTCCCCGGGGGCGAAGCTGCCCCCGAACCTCAGCCACACTCTGGACCAACGCTCCCCGGGGGCGAAGCTGCCCCCGAGCAGCAGCAAGCCTGGCAAGCACACCTGAAATGACCCGCGGCTCTGTGCCCTGGGGAAGGCGGGTGCGGGGCTGGGGTGACCCCTGCCTTCTCCAGACCCTCAGGACCCTCAGAGGAAGGCACCCCACAGGAGACCCAAGGATTTTATCAAGCTACGTTCTGAGTCTCAAGTCAGTAAAGCAAAATAAAATAGTGATTAACAACTAATGGAATGTGGCGAACAGAAAACAATGTCTGTCTCCACCTGTTTTGAGACAAGGAGTAAAGAGGAGTCTTTGTTTCGGCGTCTGGTCCCCACACGCTTCAAAGAAAGACACGGACTCAGACAGGTTCCCGGACAGGGTTTCCCACGAAGGACAAATATAGAAAAGAAATCATATCTGGAAGATATGAATTTTATATTGCTCCAGTTGCCTACAGTTTAATTAACTTCTCACTAACTATCTGCTACCCCTGGCATTCTCCACCCTCTAAGCTGCACCTTAAATTGGGAATGATAAATGCAAACCTCAAGCTCCCAGGTCCATTTTATTTCATCTGCTTATTTTGCCTTGATAAAACCAAATGCTCAAATTTTAATTTTAATAGGTTTTTAACTGTCTCCCTAAGGTTCATGAATCTGTAAAATCCTTTTAAACACTGTAATAAAAGACACAAATCACAGACCAAGTGTATCACCAACCAAATTCAGTCTAAATGTGTAGCCATGTTGTAGCTATGTGTGTTGATACTAGAAAAGAAAACACACTGAAAAAATAAATATATAAGAGCAGCTTGATTGCTCATCCAAGGAGCAATTTCCTCCTGATGCAGTCTAAAAATCTGACAGCTATAAAAACCAGGTCTGGGCAAGGGTATGAAAGGTTTGATGAGAAAGAAGACATGTGGCCTGTGAACTGAATCCAGCACTGGGGCAGATGCCTGGGGAAGACCAAAGTCAGGGCGGACGACCCCGACACCAGGGTTCCTGATGCTGGGGCCCGCTGGAAGGGACCAGCACTTCTGGGAGAAGTGCCGATTCCAGCGTTGGGCAGGAAACACGCAAAATGAGCCTGGAGCATTTGGCAGTGCCAGAAATTAAGGAAGTGCTCCAAATGAGACAGAAAGAAAGGAAATAAATTGCACTGAGAGAGTTATTTTAAAGGGAAACAGAGGTGAACCTAAAGAGCTCCCAATGGCCCAAGCTGGTACAATTTGAGCATCAAGTGAAGCAATACTGGATTAAAACCTGAAATACAAAATACACTGATCAGTGGCATAAGTGATGCGAATAATTGAATAAATGGAGAAAAGCAGACAGACCTCCTGTGCAGAAGAAATGAAATTAACTTCTATAGATGCCCTCCCCTGACGGAGGTGTCCCAGTCATTCAACAACTCTCCTCCAGAAAGGACAGTATACAAAAGGGAGAGAAAAAGAGGAACTCCTCAGTGCAAAAGCCTCACAAACACTCTGGGCCAGGTGACCGAGGTCAATATCAACAGTGATAAGTCGTGTGAAAAGTGCGTCCCCTTGCAGCCTGGATGGGAGCGGGGTCTGGGGGAGGACAGATACATGTGTCTGTAGGGCTGAGTCCCTTGTTCACCTGAGACTATGGCAACACTGCTTGTTAACTGGCTATGAATGAATGAAGGAAAGTCACTCAGTTGTGTCCAACTCTTTGCAACCCCATGGGCGATACAGTCCATGGAATTCTCCAAGCCAGAATACTGGAGTGGGTAGCCTTTCCCTTCTCCAGGGGATCTTCCCAACCCAGAGATCGAACCCAGGTCTGCTGCATTGCAGGCAGATTCTTTACCCCAATACAAAAGTTTTTTTTTTAAAAAGGGAAAGTACCTTTGATGTGACAGAACCCCAGGTTATCCCAGAAACACGTGACCCCAGCCTAACTACAGGAAACGCATCCAACAAATCCTATCTGAGGGACCTTCTAGAAAATACCTAGGCAGCTCCGCTCCCAAATGTCAAGGTCATATAACATAAGGGACGTCACACCAAGAGGCGTCTAAGGAGACAGAATGACTAAATGCAATGTGATCCCCTGGATGGGTTCCTGGGACAGAAGAAAAAGACACTGGGTAAAAACCGAGGAAATCTAAATAAAGCGTGGGCTTGAGTTTTTTGGGCTTTTTTTTTAAGACAGAGATAATAGATAGTGGCAAGAGTGGGGGAGTATTAAAATGCAGAGAGGGTAGCTGAGAGGAGAAGATGGTACTTCTATCCTTTTACTTCCAAAAGAACGCTGGCAAATGGCATTACAAACAAGAAATCATTCCTAAAGTGTTTAAATAACAGCTCTGCATATGCGGAGATTAGTTTTCCGTTTTATCCTCTTATCAATAAGCTGCCTCAAGGTCGGCCACCGAGTAATCAAGAGGCTTAGTGACTTTTAAACCTGAGTTTATTAGAATTTCCGCACGTTTGCATTCTTCATGCTTCCTTACACGCAAATCATGGAGATGATCATTTGCTACCACAGTGAGGCTGGAGACAATCAGCGCCTTATCTGGTTTATGTCCGAGGTGTGTGTCGGAACCACTAGATTACTGAAAGGATACCACATAAAACAGCAGCCTATATGGGGAATTCCCTCGCAATCCAGGGGTCAAGACTTCGCGTTTCCACTGTAGGCGGTGTGAGTTGGATCCCTGGTCAGAGAACTAAGACCCCGCGTATCCTGTGGTACAGCCAAAAAAAAAGAAAAGAAATTCTATAGAAATAAGTTCCTCCTAGTGATTTGGTTGTACAGAGTCACACAGAAAGAAATGAACCGTTTTACCAGTCTTGCCATCCTTCAGGTATCTTCTAATAAGGCTGGCCTTTCCTTCTTTCTGCAGTAACAATGTAACTGGGTTTTGCCATTCCAAAAGATAACAGCTAAAATGGGAACTACTCTTTCCCTTTAAATGCCATATGCTGTATAATTTCCTAACCGAATACTGAAATCTATACATATCATCAAGCCAATGTAATTAACAAGCCACAGACAGGAAAACAAAGCAAGGTACACACTTCATTTTTTTTTTAAAATTCTGAGAAAATACACATATCATAAAATTTACCCTCTCAAACATACATGCTTCATCTTTATGTGAAAATTCTCCTCTCTTACCAAGTCGTGCATCCTCCCCCTCAGCGACGTTACACCCCGTCATGATCTCTGTCACCCCTCTCTCTGGGTCACCCCATCTTATACCCAGAAAAACACAGCACGCTGCTCTCCACGCTCTGGCTCAGAACTGCCAGATTAATCTTTCTCAAACAACATTCCCTGGTGGCTCAGTTGGTAAAGAATCTGCCTGCAATGCAGGTGGATCCCTTCCTGACCCAGAGATCAAACCCCGAGTCTCCCACAGAATCATATGTATCGCTTCCCTCTATTAAAAATCCTCACGTCACCTTCCACATTAAGTCCAAATTCCTTGGTCTGACACCAAAGACCCGACCCAGTCAAAGCCCAACCACTCTTCTGCAGGTCTGCAAGTATGGGGTGGGGAAGACAGACAGACAGACAGACAGACACACACACACACACACACACACACAAGTATGGAGTGGGGAAGACAGACAGACGCGCGCACACACACACACACACACACACACCTTTCACACACACACACAAGTATGGGGGAAGACAGACAGACAGACAGACAGACACACACACACACACACAAGTATGGGGTGGGGAAGACAGACAGACACACACACCCCTTACACACACACACACACACACACACACACACACACCCCTTTCCTCCTAGGGTCATGCTAGTTCTTAACCCAGAATCTCTCTCTCTGTCTCTCTCTCACACACACACCCCCACCCCTCCATTAGCCAAAGATGAAGAACCCATTCCTCAGTTTCTTCTGAAAGAAGAGCCTCAATTTCATCTTTAAAATGAGAACCAATAATAATTGCCAAATCATAAGACTACCATAGTAAACGGTATGTATGAAAAAAGTACCAAACACACAGGCATTAATGGTATTTTCTTCCTCTCTTTGTCTATTTGTTAGAATAAGAAAACAAAGGAGGAAAAAAAGGAAAAATGTAGAAACGTTCTTGAGACAAAAAAGTAAAGCAGTTCCGAGGTAATGATGGTTTGGAGGAAGAGGAGGAGGGGGAGATTCCTGGGTACCGTTCAGAGCGAAGGTCCTGGCTACTTACTACATCTCACTTCATTTCAAAATGCTGGCCCCTTTCCTGGAATACACGTGCCTTCAAGTCCTGCTCTAGGGATCAGCCATTGGTGGGTCACTTGGAGTTCATACACTGCAAAGAATGCAGTTTCCTCTTAAAGGGCAGCAAACTTTCAGCTCACAAAGCAAAATATCTCACCGTCTCTGGCTCTCCTGTGACTCCTGTTAAGTCTGAAGCTCTGGCCTCCGGGTCAGAACCGCCACGGACTGCTCAGCAGCAAGGCATCCGCCTGCAGTGCAGGAGACCCAGGTTCGATCCCTGGGTCAGGAAGATCCCATGGCCACCCACTCCAATACTCTTGCCTGGAGAATCCCATGGGCAGGGGAGCCTGGCGGGCTACAGCCCGAGGGGGTCACAGAGTCGGACACGGCTGCGTGACCAAGCAGCAAAAAGCTGCAGCCCCACGTGCTCCCGGCCGGTCCGGTACGGCCCGGCCCAGCCGCGGCTCCGGAGCGTGCACACGCCGACTGGCAGTTCGCAGGGCCGCTGCTCAGGCCAGGCCCGCAGAGGGGTGAGGGCCCGCGCGGGCGGCCGCGCCGCCACCGGGCGGACGAGGGCCACGCGGAGGCCAGCGCCATGCCCCGCGCCGGAGCCCTGTCCTCGCAGAGGCGCCGCGCCCGAAACCCACAGCCCCAGCCAGGACGGCGACGGGAGCGAGGGAGCCCGGGCTTGGAGCGCGAGGCGCGCGTCCGCACGGGGCAGAGGCAGCCGCCCGGAGGCACCTCGCGCTCGGGAGCGCGGGGCTCCCCTTCTTCGGGCAAAGCGGGAGGGCGGCGCGGAGCCTCCCGAAGGCCCCTCGGGGTCCAGGAGACAGGCGGCCGGGCCCCGGCGGCGCGCGCCCGGCAGCGTTCCCGGAGGTCGGCGACCGCTCTCCACCCGGGAGGCTGCGTCCAGGTCCGCTCTCCACAGCCGGCCCAGAGCGAGCGCTGGCGGACAGTGGGCGCGGGAGGGTGAGCGCCGCTCGGGCCGTCACGGGCTCAGCGCCTCTACGGCCCCGGGGGTCTGCGCTGGGAGGCCGCCCTTCCCGCTGCAGGTAACGGCCCCACAACCGCTCCGCGGAGGCGGGAGGGCCCCGGGAGTCTAGGGGCGGAGGCCGCTCCTCCGGGCTTCCCAGAGACCCGAGGTCTGGGTCAGCAGAGGGGGTTCAAAACCAAGAAAGGGCGCGGGAAAGGCAGAAAACACAAGGGAACTCCCCCGTCTGTCAAACGGTACTTCAGTCCTCAGACGCAGAAGTAAGGGGCAGCATGTCTTTATAGGCTAACGCTTCATGCAGGGCAAGAACTTCCCAAGGAAGAATGCTGGCTGAACTCATGGCTTTCTTTCCCTTGGCCTCCTGAACTCCTACAAAGATGACATTAAAAGTATTTTTAAAAAGATAAAAATAGCAAACGTATGAAGACAAAAAGTAGATTTGTGGTGGCTTAGGGCTGGGAGAACTAGGGAGGCACAGATAAAAGGCGCTTTTTTCCTACTCCATTTTATTTTGCTTAGTTAATTTACAATGTTGTGCTAGTTAACAGTTGTAACAGTTGTGTTATTAGTGTAATAATAGTTGTCGGTTCATTTACAACGCTGTGTTACTTCCAGCTTTCCCGGCAAAGTGATTCAGTCTGCATGTATATGTATATGTGTATTCTTTTTCATTACAGGTTACTGACCTTGTTCGTTTCTTCTTATACAGCAGTTTGCATCTGCTGATCCCAAACAATTTATTCCTTCCCCCGCCTTCTCTCTTGATAACCACAAGCTTGTTTCCTATGTCTGTGAGTCTGTTTCTGTCTGGTAAATAACTTCATCTGTGTCGTACCTGAGGTTCTACACGGGAGGGATATCACAGGGTATTTGTCTCTCTGACTTAGCTTCCCTCAGTATGATCAGCCCTAGGTCCATCCATGGTGCTGCGAATGGCACTGTTTCATTCTTTTTCATGGCTGAGTGACGGTCATCTCTTCAGCTGTTCATCTGTCCGTGGACATTTAGGGTGCTTCCCTATTATAATAATGCTATTATAAATAATGCTGCTATTATATTATTATTACTATATAATAATATTATTACTATTTATAAATACTGCTGCTACGAGCACTGCGTGGGTGTATCTTTTTGAATTAGTTCTCTGCAGATACATGCCCAGGAGTGGGACTGCTGGATGACATGCTAACTCTGTTTTTAGTTTTTTAAGGAACCACCATGCTGTTTTCCATAGCAGCTGCACCAATTTACATTGCCACCAACAGACAGGGCTTTTTACAGGGGATGGAAAGGTCCTACAACTGACTGTGGAGATGGTTACACAGCTCTTGGGAAAAGACCAAAAACCACCGAACGGTATGCTACTAATGGGTAGTGAACTGTACAGCATGTGAACTGTGTCCCAAGCAAGTTGTCACCAAAGACATGTATTAGACACCCAAGGAGAGGGCTGCGAGAACAGCGCGACATCCACGAGAGGCACAAGCAGGATCAGGAGAAGGAAGAGGGCAGTGGCCAGGAGGTTATGCTCCACGGCCTTGCAGGACGGGGCCATGGAGAAGGCGGACAGTCAGCCCCAGGGAACGTCAGAGCTCAGGCCTGCAATCAGCAGAGGAGACGCCAGCCATGGAAGGAAGGGGCAGTGCTGGAAAAAGCCAGGGGGTGAAGTCCACACTCAGGGCCCTTGCTGAAGCCAACGCTCTGCCAGCTGGGCAGCTGAGGAGGACAAGGGGAACACTCTCTGGTTAACCAGGGCCACAGGGGCTCCAGGTTCAGCCTCTGCGCCGTGGTGTGGACGGCAAAGAACCCGCCTGCGATGCAGGAGTGCTGGGCTCCACCCCTGGTCGGGAAGATCCCCTGCAGGAGGGCCTGACAACCCTCCAGTATTCTTGCCTAGAGAATCCCATGGAAAGAGAAGCCTGGTGGGCTGCAGTCCATGGGGCCACAAAGAGTTGGACATGACTTGTGAGACCGGTCCATGGAGTCCAGCTCCAGCACTGACCACAAAGAAGCCGAGGACGAGGACAGGTCTGTGCGGGCACAGCCTCCAATCAGCTGGCCACACACCCCGTCCTCAACCGTCAGCAGACCTGGGCAAAAGCCTCCCCCCTGAGAAAGACCACAGTGAACAAACAGAAGAGCAAGATGATGAAAGAAAAGCCTCAGCGAGTGGAAGAGCCCATCTATGGACACAAACGCCATCCTCCGAGAAAAACACGAGGTCACAGAGATGCAGCCCCCAAAGGACAAGAAGAAATGTTTAGAAAGAAGAAATATTAATAACGGAAATAAAAGACAAAACAGGTTAAAAAAAAAAAGGTCTGAGAAATCAGGGTGTCTCCTAAAAAGCAGAACTAGAAAAGAGATCTGGACAACAGGAGAGAAAAGGCACTAAAATTCAAAGCTCAATCCAGTTGATCCAGCATCTCATTAAGAGTGTTTCAGAAAGAGAAAACACAGAGACACTATTATTGAAGAAAAAATATAGGAGCAGCTCCCAAGATTGAAGGAGCCAAATCCCAGACTGAAAGGGTCCTCACAGAGCTGCCAGATATATCTCGATTTCAAGTAAATGAGGACCAATCTTCTCCTAGAAGTGCGTTCCATTGTTTATCGGGGCTTTTTTCTTCTTTTTTGCTAAATCGGGCAAGCCTGTACCCTCTGACAGCCCAGCACCTCCTAGGGAAAACACGCCCGCACCCCAGCCGACTGACAGAAGGCTCCAAATTTAAGACCGACCACAGCGTGGGAGCCCCTGGCCCGGGCGGTAGTGGGCACTTTGGCCCCTGAAGCCCCACACCTGCGGACCTGTGTGTTACAAGACGCGTGTGTCAGCGCGGGGAGCGTCTCTTTTTCCTTTTCAGTCTCATAAGAAAGTTTTCTTTCTGTGGTGCCTTTTTTTTTTTTTTTAACTTTGCAAACTGCCGGAGAGGAGCGGGAATTACTGGAGGGAGACAGATGGGGCGGGTGTGGGGTGGGTGAGCCTGCCCCCCACCCCAGCACAGAAGGTGCAGCTTTGGGGAGGAGCTTACAACTGCCTGGAAAGGCTTAAGTCAAAAAACAAAAGCTCCCAACAACGACCCGGTTGGGGGAGTCCACCCACAGGCCGGCTGGTCCCGGGGCGGAGGCACAGCCACAGCTGGCGAGCGGCCGCCGGGTCCAGGAGGGGGCCTCGCCCTCCTGCCGTCACTGGGCTCAAGGGGCCGTCCAAGGGCCAGGATGCCTCCAGACCCCCGGTCTTGAGGGCGAGACCGGCGGAACGGGCTCCCAGGCCCGGGGTGAAACAGGGGCCAGGCCCGAGCTGCGGCCTGCCTTAAAACCTTTGAAATATTTAGGCATATGGTATATACCTTTTAAATATTTAAATATCTCTCCTGAATATTTCATGAGGCCTTTTAAATATTTAGCCGTCTGGGCTCCATTTGCAGTCTCTGCCCCAGGCCCTGCAACGTTAAGGGCAGGCCTGCGGGGCATTATTATTATTATTATTATTCCTGTTTCACTTATGGGACAGAGAAGGTTTCAGTACGCTGCTCAAGAACAAGACGGCGAGAGAAAGGTCGAGGGCAGACAACCCTGACCTTTTGCCTCCACAGCCCAGGCTCACAATCCCTACGAGAACAGACAGCCCAAAGGTAATTTCTAAACTGAAGAACTCCCAATTTAGCAGCTTAAGTGTATTATTCAGCAATGAGACAGTTAACAACAGAAGAACACATCAAAGAGTTGAAATTAACTGCCTACAGGGATGAGGACTGAAAAAGACTGTTTCTTTTTTTAATCTGTGTGTACATGTATTACTTCAACAAAAAATTTAAATTGTTGAGAACCATTAACCATCTTTTAACTTCACATCTCCTTCCTCAATGTAAACAACTCAAACATCACTCTGCTCCCCAAAGCTCATTCCTGCAAAAACGCATCCCGCGTGCTCCAGGTTTTGCCTAAACGGAAGGCCCGTCTGTCATAACACGAAAACCGTTCACGGACCGGAACCCCCAGGGTGCTACCTCGCTCAGTGTGGTCTCAACACTGTTTACAGTGAAACACGGCAAATCCTATTGTTTGTCCCAAAATGTCACACAGCTGAAAACCCCAAAATAGTCTCCTTTTTTTCCTCTCTCATTTTTGGTTGCTCCACTCAACATGCGAGATCTTAGTTCCCTGGCCAGGGATCCAACTTGCACCGTGCACTGGAGGCATGGAGTCTTAACCACTGGAATGACGGGGAAGTCCCCAAAGAGGCACTTTTGATCGCAAAATTAGGTGCCGTGAATATTCAGAAAGAATTTTTAATGTATTTTTCTCTCCCAACCTCAATTTAGAGGGCCCTTATTCAGTGAGAGCTAAAAATAAAGGGAAGGAAAAAGAAAGGAGAGAAGAGCTTTCGGCATTCAACTGCTTGTACATGATCTATATGCTGAAAAAGTACCTATTTACAAAATTGCTTAATTCAGAAATGGCTGAAGTGTTCCATCAAATTTACCAAATCTAGGAGCACACATGATGAAATGTAAGTAACAATTCCCCCTTAGAGCAGAATCAATATCAAAGAGAGATTCCTACCCAGAGAATTTTTTGTGTTTCCGTCCAAGTCCTGGGGCGGGGGTTGGGGGGGGGGGGGGGGTGGATGACAGAAAGAGAAAAGAAAAAGGCTTACAACCTAAGACTTGACCCCAGAGCAAAACCATGGCCCTTTGAAGAATGTGGTCTGTGTAGTCTTTTATGTCTCTAGCTAACCAGGCTGCCCATTTTAAAGTGGAAGGTCACACAGGGCTGAGACCTTGCCTCCCAGCTTGTTCTTTTGCTGGTTCACCTTCGTATGCTCTATTCCTCAGCCGACTCTAGCTTCTTCCAGTTCAAAGCCTACTGACGGAAGACACCTCTAACTGACTGATCCCAACCTACTCCAATCCGTCCAGTTTATGGGTCTCTTCAACATTTACGCACACCATGTGCCGTTTTATTTGAGACAGCTGAATGGCATCACCAACTCAACTGTTCAAACATGAGTTTGCACAAACTCCAGGAGATAATGAAGGACAGGGAAGCTTGGCATGCTGCAGTCCACGGGGTCGCAAAGAGTTGGACACAGACTTAGCGAATGAACAACAACAACAAAAAAAAGGATTTAAGGTGGTTTAGAGTAAGACATGGAGAAGGCGATGGCACCCCACTCCAGTATTCTCGCCTGGAAAATCCCAGGGACGGGGGAGCCTGGTGGGCTGCAGTCCGTGGGGTCGCTGAGAGTCGGACACGACTGAGCGACTTCACTTTCCCTTTCACGCACTGGAGAAGGAAATGGCAACCCACTCCAGTATTCTTGCCTGGAAAAATCTCAGGGAATGGCGGAGCTTGGTGGGCTGCCGTCTATGGGGTCACACAGAGTCGGACACGACTGAAGTGACTTAGCAGCAGCAGCAGAGCAAGAGATTCATACATAAGCCCAACAACTGTGCAGGGGGAGGAACATCAAGATGCGTGTGACCAAGGATGTCCCAGGCATGAGCTGCAACTCGGCTTCCCACCCAGACACCAGAAATGGCTCCACTGGGTCACCGCAGACGCGCCAGGAAAAAAAAAAACCTGCTATCCTTTCTTTCCACAGATCTAAGGGGCCTAGAATAGATAGATTCAGAGGCAGGAAACAGAAAAGAGGTTACTGGAGGCTGCAGAAGGCCAGAAAGGGAGGGTTATTGTTTAGCTGATTCAGAGTTTTTGGGGGGGCGATGGAAAACCTTGTTGAGGGTGGTGTATTACTTTAATGCCACTGAACTGCATGCTGACGAATGGTTAAAATGCAAGCTCTTACGTTATACATGGGCTTCCCTGGTGATTCAGACGGTAAAGAATCTGCCTGCAATGTGGGAGGCCCAGGTTCGATCTCTGGGTCAGGAAGATCCCCTGGAGAAGGGAATGGCAACCCGCTCCAGTGTTCTTATCTGGAGAATTCAAGAGACAGAGGAGCCTGGCAGGCACAGTCCATTGGGTCACAGAGAGTCAGACAGGACTGAGCGACTAACACTTTCACTTCTTTTATGTTATGTATGTTTCACCACAATTTAAAAGAAAAAAAACCTGCTGCACTGAACAGGGAGGACAAGTTACAATAAAATTCTAATGTCTGGTTCTCTTTTGCAGCATCTTTGGGGAAACTGGCTGATATCAGCAGAGCCCTTGTAACCTTTCACAACCAGCTGTCTGAGATGTGGAGGATCCCGATTTTTAGCATTTATCCATTTCTGTGACCATGGTACACTTCCAGGTACTGATATGACATCCCTGGTGGGGGGCAGGGGGCGGGTGTTGAGAAGAGGTACCCCTGACAAGCTGTTGAGCCGGTCAGAGGCAGCCCCAACATCACTGATGCCCAAAATGTGTTCTCCTTACAGACTCTAGGAGGGAAGGGAGAGTCTTGAGTCCAATGGTCAAATGAAGCTTAAACCGGCTTCTTTACCACAAAACATCCCTGAATCTTTATTCCCATCTCCTTTGAGATCTTTTTTTTCCCCCTTTGAGATCTTTTGAGTGATGTGCATTCTGAATGACCAAGAAGGGTTGGTGTATGACATGTTTACCTAACCCATCTGACCTCCAGACCCTTTTCTCTTTGAAGAACATCTTGGCAGTGCTCCTTGCCTTTTGAGACTAAATTAAAGTGTTAGTCGTTCAGTTATGTCTGACACTTTGCAACTCCATGGACTGGCCTGCCAGGTTCCTTTGCCCATGGAATTCTCCAGGCAAGAATACTGGAGTGGGTTGTCATTCCCTTCTCCAGGGGGCCTTCCCCATCCAGGGATGCAACGCAGGAACCCTGCACTGCAGGCAGATTCTTTACCGTCTGAGCCACCAGGGAAGCCCCACCTTCTGGGAAATACCAGGTTAAAGAAATGAGTCTATTCGCTTGCAGGCAACAAGCAGACCTCCCCTACACACACAAAGCAGAGACGGCCAGGCATCCAGAAGACACCTACCCTCTGTAGACTCTATGCCAGCAGTGACGGGCACACCCTGTCTGACAGTCCAGGAGTGACAAGCCAACCTGGGTCAGAACCCAGTGACAATTTATGCAGAAGAGCCCAGTTGGAGCCTCTGCTCACTGGGTCCTGAGCCACGGGGATGTTAGACAAGAAGGAGAAAGTCAGGTACCACTTCTCCTGGCCTTTCTCATGGGACGCCGTCTTCTCCAAGTCCCACAGTGCACCTCTTCTGATTCCAAACTTCCCCCACTTTAATGTATCTTAACGTCTAAAATATTCCAGGTGGGGCCACAACATTAACCTGTATAAAACTGCCAAAATATCTAGAAAAATAGTGATAGGCTAGCTCTGATCATAACGAGTCAAGAAGTGCCTGACAACACAGTGAGTCAAGGGCAGATCCAAACTGCGGGAAAGGCAAATGAGTAATTAACTCCGCTGGGAAGAGTAAGGAGGTCAACAGTCTTAGAGCCTCGCAAATTAATACCCAGCGCGAGCCATGGTTTATCGGATTTGGTTAATGAGAATATTATTTTCATTTATTTTATTGTTTAAGCGCTTCCTAGACAGAAGGCTTTCCACAATGAAAAAAATCATGTATTTATGCTTCTTTGCAAGAAGCACTGACAGAGAAGACAAATGCTGGAGAGAGAGCAGGAAGGACGGGGACCCATTACAAGGTACAGGCAAGGCAGCGGAGGGCCCTGACCACCTCCTCCTCCTCCAGGCGGCCTGTATTTGGAGCCAGAGGAAATGCATCTCCTCGCGCACCACCGCGGCCGTAAACACAGGACAAGGACAGAGCCACAACAAATCCCGCGAACGTTCTGACAGCTTTCCCGAAGGATGAGGGCGTCCTGCAGCCTTTCGCAGCTGACCCACGGTCGGGTTGAAACGGTGCCACCATTCTGCCCACACAGTCACTGCTCTCTCTGCCTTCCCTCCACACAGGAGATGCACAGGCCAAGCCTTTCAACATAAACAAAAGACTGAAGCCAACCATTTCACAGGTCAGCTAGGTCTGTAAGCAGTTCTTATACATGAAGTCCTATGTGCTTTGGTCCAAAAATGTATACAGCTTCCTAATTACTTGGTTTCTGAAAGCTGTTAGCTTACTCCACAGTGGGAAAAGAAGCACTGATGTCTAACAGTAATGAGAAATTTCTAATTTTTTTTCCTTTGAAGTACAAAATTAGAAATTGCTGATTCGACAGCGGAGAATAACCCATTTGCTCTCAGTTTACTGACAAGCATTCCTTAAGACTTTCTGTGTAATGAACACTACAGAAATGGTACAGCAAGAACCCCATCATTTCACCCAGCAGAGCCTTGAGTCCCTCGGCATGATTTCTGCTGCAATAACAGCATCCGAGGGCTCCCCTGGCGGCTCAAACAGTGAAGAACCTACCTGCAGTGCAGACCTGGGTTCCATCCCCGGGTCGGGAAGATGCCCTGGAGGAGGGAACAGCAACCCACTCCAGTATTCTGGCCTGGAGAATCCCATGGACAAAGGAGCCTGGCGGGCTATAGTCCGTGGGGTCACAAAGAGTCGGACACAACTGACAGACTAACACACACACAAATAGCACGCTACTTCCTGTCTCTTTTACCCCCCACTCAGGGACCTTCCAGCCAACACAACCTCTTAGGTTCACAATCTCTATGTGAACATCATTACGGCTTCATTAGAATCACTCTTAACTCGAATGCTCGGGTAGCATATTTGAAAGAGCTTTATTCAGACAACAGGCTGCCATTTACTTAAAATGCCTCTCTTTCATTCCTGGGGTTTTAAAACATTTTTCTTATCAGAGTAGTATATGCCAATACTCTTAAAAAAAAAAAAAAAAAGAAGACGAATAAGCAAGCGAAAGTAAGTCTCCAGGAGACCCACTGGATCACTAATAACATTTGAGATACAGACTTCTAAATGCATATATAACCATAAATATATAAATACACATATATAATTTTAACAAAATAGGCTTTTTTTACATTCGACAACGTATCAGACATCTTCCCATGTCAATACATGTTTCCATCATGTCACAGACACACGTCCATGCTAATTCTACACATACATCTGTTCAGGGGTACCCTGTTAAATACAGACTTTGATCTATTCCAAGAAGATTTTGCCAAAGCAAGGAACTGCGAGAGAAACCTTTCTTCAAGAATTCTTGCCAAAATAAGAACACTTCAAAAATAACCTTTAAGATATACAGTGCCGAGTTTCACCCATTTGCTTTAAAATTCTAAAGATAACATTTTTAACTCATGTGAGAAAGTAAAAGATAAGGGAGATGGAGACATTAAAATAATCTACACATGCTCTAAAACCATAATCCTTATGTTCGCCATGTCTCAAAGAACAGTTTCTGTCATTCCATCCATCAGGAGACTACCCTTGACTTCACGGTAACCTAGGCCTGCCTACGGATAGTTTAGTCATTAAGATCAGTCATGTTCGACTCTTTGCGACCCCACAGACCATAGCCCGCCAGGCTCCTCTGTCCATGGGATTCTCCAGGCAAGAATACTGGACTGGGTTGCCATGCCCTCCTCCAGGGGATCTTCCCGATGCAGGGATAAGCACCCATATTTACCCATATGCCTGATTTTTCAGTAATCTTTTACCTTCACTTTCCTAAAGGATCTTAGCCTGAAGGAAATCTGCAAGCAGTCAACTCCTTTCCCCACAACCAGGAAAGTAGGAACCAAGGAGTTTGCTGAGCCTCAGGAGGGAGGGCAAGCCGGCACAGGCTGGCACTTAAAATCCTAGCGTGCCGGCATGAGGCAGAAAACGGTATGGTGGACAATAAATAGGGCTGGTCAGAAAGACAGAATGAGACAGCTGGTCAACTTTCTAAGGTACCTTTGGTCAGATTTGGTATAGACAAACTCATATTTTAAGTAAAAAGTCTTTAAAGTCGTATGCAAAACATAGACCAACAGCAAATTGTAAGAGAACTTTAAAACCCCACTTATAAAGCATAATCCCGTTTTATCAGGTGATTTTTAAAATATTCGTTAAGTACCAAGGTCCCAGGTCCCTCTAAAAAGGAAAGGAGGAGCCCCCTACCTATGAGGAGGGAGAGGTCCCAGGAAAAAGGAGGGAAGGGG
Source organism: Hydropotes inermis (assembly GCA_020226075.1). Taxonomy (NCBI): domain Eukaryota; kingdom Metazoa; phylum Chordata; class Mammalia; order Artiodactyla; family Cervidae; genus Hydropotes; species Hydropotes inermis. The sequence continues at coordinate 3,936,500 of CM035291.1, forward strand.
AGGAGAAAAGGGCTGAAGAGAGAAACAGACGGAGAGGGAACAGGACGTGAGCACGAAAACATTCAGTCAGGACGGGGGCGGGCAGGGATATTCAATGTACACTTTAAAGTACAGAGGACATCTTACAGTTCTCAAAAAAGACAAGGAGAGGGAAAGAAGAATTCCTTTATGTTAATTCAGAGTCGGGGAGATTTTAGCAAGCAGATTACCAGGTGCGGTTAAAGGTCAAAATTAAATAAATAACTAGAAGTCATTAAAAAGAGGTAATAACCACCCTTCCGGTGAAAAAGTCGCAGGGAAGAATGTGGAAGCCCGAGGCACAGGAGTGTCTGGATAAGCTCTGGTGACAACTGTGGGGCGTTGAGTCGGGTGCTGCATTTTACCTGGGAGCTGATCTCCTGAAGCGCCTGCTCCAGTCTGGGGGATGCCCTTTCAGGTTGAATGCACAAGTTTATGAGACGTTGTTCTCAATCACTGCATTTTGTAGAAGAAACTAAAAAACAGGTATGAAAATAAAAGCAATATGGAGAGAAGATAAAAGAGAGACACAGCTAGCTGGAGGAAGGCCCACCCGGACAGGCACCCGTCTCTCTACATGCCAGCCGCCCAGACACGGGCAGCCAGGAGTTCATCCGCCTCCGCCTCGGTGCTCAGCTCTTCAGTGTTGTCTGATGCTTGGGAAGAAGGAAGCAAACATCAAGGAAAGCGAATACGGTTCACAATAGGCTAAGGACGAAGAGAGAAGGGAGAAGTCTGAATCAGATGACCAGAGGAAAAAGAAAAAAACTCAAGATGAAGATATTCTATTCCATGTGCACAAAATTAGAGAGTAAGTGATATTAAGCCGTGACAGGATACGTTACAAGTGGCTCTTTCCTTTCACAGGAGTCAACTGATTTCATATTTGACCTCATTCGCAGTTTGCTAAAATGGTCCAGAAGGCCCCCATTTTCCACATCTTCCTTTATTGACAAGTCCCTAGGAATTTTATCCTGGCAGAAAATTAAATAGCCTATGAAGATGGTGTTTTATTATTCAAGCAACTGTATCCCCTTAAAACGCGTTCTCATCGCTCAGAGCCTCAGCCCTGAAAACCCTCTGTGGAAGTCAGGGTCCGCCTCTGCGTGTTCTGTTTAGCCGGGGCAGAACATCCACGGAAAGAAAGGCAGAGGGCAGAGCAGTTAGGAAACAATTCCTGAAAGCGAAGCGTGAGAAGATGAAAGGGAACGGACAGAAAGGTCATCCACAGCGGGCTCCTTTCCTTTCAAAGCCCCTGTTCCCTCAGAGGACGGTCAATTTGCATGTCCTGTCCCTCCTCCCAGGGGACTCCTGGAGAAAGCAGCCTTCACCAGGGCCCTCGGTCACTTCCTCAGGAAGTGGGAGGAACCACCGCTCACCCCGGCTCGGCGTGCTCCTGGGATCTGGGAACGGACAGTCTCCCCACGACCGGCACGTCCCCAGGGCCGAGGCGCCTGCGTGCCCGGGCCTGGGGCCCTGCAGGGCCTGTGGGTCTTGCCGAGCGCCGGGTGGGAGGGGACGGGGGACCGGTCCACGTCCCTCTTTGGCACCAGCTCACCTCCTGGACACGCGGCAAGGGAGACTTTGTGTTGGGGAGGGTGCTGGGTCGCCCCGTGACTGAACCTGCCGCAGACTGTACCCAAATTAAGCAACTCCCGTCAATCCACATGACCGATGTTTTCTTTCCCTTGCTTGAGAGTCAAAAATAGAACTGTGCTGACTTGCCATGAGTGTTAATAAGGTTCTCAAAGGGTGGGAATATCTACTTACTGAATATACAAAGCTTCCAAAAATACTTGCCCCCGCGTTTTTCTTTAGAAAGCAGAATGTAAATTTAAAAGGCAGGGCTGCTTCGGGTTAGCATTTCAAAATGATGGCTCTCTGGGGGGAAAAACCTGAAGGCTCTCTGGGGGGAAAAACCTGAAGGCAGAAGTCAGGGCTGACCAGATACCAAGCGCTGGTTCAGAAGAACTGGCTCAGGTCTGCCCAGACCACGGTATTGCAGGAGTAAGCCGCCTAACCGGCTGGCCAAACCCACTTATCAGAAGTCGGTCATCTGGTCTTCCTGAGGCCTGGCCTTCATTTCTCCTCCAGGAATGCCTCTGGGCACCAGGTTATCCCCGGGGCTGACCATCTCTGCAGCTATCTGGTGCAAAGTAAGCAGGCGCTCAGGGCAAATGCTTACCTGGACACCCCAAAACTGAATGAAAGAAAACTTTCTGCTAAGAAGATTACACACCATGAGGCTCTCCTGTCAGCACTCTCACAACCAAGAAATTTTTTAAACTCCAGAGGAAAAACCTGCTCTTTCCTTAGTTCCTCCCAAGAAAAAATGGGCAAGAATCCTAGTTGTTAAACCTGGAAAACAAGTCACTAATTTCAAGGCACAGGAGCAAGGTTTTAAACCAAAGGAATAAATCATCCCAAGTGAGGGGCATCTGCATGAAAATGCCTGAGGCAGAGTTATTCATAAATATAGCAAAACACTGGAAAGCCCAGAAATGTCCATCAGCAGGAAGATGATCATGTCAATTGTGGTACCTCTTTTTTTTTTTAAATTGTGGTGAAATACACGTAATGTGAAGCTTGCCATCTCAGACATTTTGAAATGTACAGTTCAACAGTGTTAAGTAGGGCTTTCTCTGGGGGTCCAGTGGTTAAGAATCCATCCTGCAATGTAGGAGACACAGGTTCAGTACCTGGTATGGGAAGATCCCACACGTCACAGGGCTACTAAGTTCGCGAGTCACAGTCACTAAGCCCTTCACTCACCGCAGAACCCGGACTCTGCAACAAAAGCCAATGAAACCAGAAGCCTGCACTCTCCCCAGCTAGAGGAAGACCACGCATAGGAATAAAGACCCAACGCAGCCATAAATAAATCAAACTTTCTTAAAAATAGTTTGAAGTATATTCACATTGTTGACAGCACGCTCTTTTTAATGGAGGGGGAAATCAGGTCCTAAAACACTATATAAACTACATTAAAACTAAAAAGAAAAAAATAAGTATTGCATTTTACATGATATGTAAAACCAGCATACTGCACTTTATACATTTATACATAAACATGTAAAATTTATAGATACAGAAAATTCACAGAAAGGCTTAGGAGTCACACTAAACATCTGACGCTTGAATCCAGAAAGGGCAGGGGATGGAAGGTAGGGACACAATGTTTTTCAAAGTTCATCCACCTAAGCACTTTCAAGATCACCTATCTACGGGGAAGTAGATGAAAGTTTAAATTTCCTATGAACTCAAGGGCAGTCGGCATCACCAACCTTGGCAATTCTGTCAAAGGTCCTTTTGCAAGAGCTCTATTTCCCACTGGATGTACCACCTTCTTTTAACTCAAAGGCCCCTGGGCCAGCAGTTCGCGAACATGTCAGTGAGCTTATAAAAATATCGAAAGGGTCTGGGCTAAACCTGTCACCCTTAATAAACTTCAGGAAAACTCATTACAGCCTCCCCTTGGAGCGAGTTATTCAAAGAGTTACAATGATGAGAAAGCAAGGGGGGGAGAAAAGTCTAAATTTCTTCACTATTAGTTGGATATAAAATACTCAAGTTTGGTGGATTTCAGTATTTCAAAACTAAGAAATCACATACATACCCATGTCTAAAAACAAAAGATCCCCGTTTAAGAGAAAAACTCACGGAAGGTGTTCGAAGCATTCATTTGGCATTTTATAAATGCTACACTTCTCAGTAACATCTCTATAATTCCAGCTTGAAGCAAAGTATAGATTTTCTACATCTATACTTTGATGAGGTGATATTTCGACTACACACAGGAGAACCTCAAAGCACTTTTCCTTTGTCACCTGAATAATCCTTCTAGATTTTTGTATAAAAATCCTACATCCAGTACAGAAATTTGTCCCTGAAATGCTCCCATCAAACCAGCCGCTTTGCTTTCTGCTGTTTCATATACGTTTAACCAGAAACTTTTTCAAATACTAAACTTAAAACTATTGGCAAACATTTTTGAGACTCGCGGCCTCAGAAGACATGCAGGGGAGCTTGGGGAGCTGACAGCACCTCGCTCTTTTCCGGGAAGGTACAGTCCAGCCACATGCGCTGAAGTCTTTCTTTCAGAATCTTTACTACCCAAGTTTCAAAGAATGGTCCTCGCGACAAGGTTCTGAGTCGGTGGTTCTCAACGGCGGTGATTTTGCTCCTCCTTCACGGCTACAGAAATTTAGCAATGTCCAGAGACATTTCTAGCTGGCACAACCTCAAGTGTGGTAAGGGGTGCTCCTGGCATCCAGCGGGGAAGGGAGTGAGCGGCCAGAGACGCTGAACATGCTATATTGCACGGGACGGCCCTCAGGCTCGCCAGTGCCGAGGCTGCAAAACCCTGCCCTCCGTGAACCGGCTTTCCCCTTGCCACGTGTTCCCCTCCCTCGCGGACCGAGCCCTCCTAAGATCCCAATAAACCAGCTCGGGACTCCCCCCTGGTCCAGGGGCGAGGCCCGGCGCTGCAGTGCGGGGGCCTGGGTTCCATCCCTGGTCGGGGAAGCGGCCCCCACACTCTGCGGTGAGGACTGGAGATCCGTGTGCCCCCGCTAACACCTGGCACAGTCAAACAAACAAAAATAAAAAATCAAACCGTAAACCTGCTCCCTCGGGCGTCCCCCCAGCCCCTTCCTCCCCCACCACCCCTGCAGACCAAGGGCTGCCCACGGGCTTATCACAGCTGGTCCAGAATTCCAAAACGAGGCCACTGCCTTGTCTCGCTGGACACCAAACTCACCTGAGGCATTTTTAGATTTAGGAAAAGTAGGGCTTTCATCTATAAGACATGACTAAGAGCATCCCCCAAGGTGATCGTTCACAGCATGTCTATTGACTTTTAAAAGCAAACTCACTTAAAAGTCCTTTCTGGAGTAGAGAGAAAACAGAAAACACACACCCAAGGAGAATGAAGGGTATCAAGCTGTGCAACACTAGGTTATAGAAGAGGGGGAGGATGCTCTCTGTATTTCTCACGAGGTCCTCCTGCATTTTTCGCCAATTTCACCAAAGACAATCAAGAGATGGGAATGATGGTCACGCAGGAGAGCTCCTGTTACATGATGTTCTACCAAACAGGGGAAAGCAGGGATTCTACAGTGTAGGGATTTGGGAAGTGCTGGATTAAACACATACACACATATCTTTCTTCTCCCAAGGCTTCTCTGAACTTTCAAGTGCTGATGTGAATTTCTAGCGTGAAACTTCATCACAGGGATCCAATGTCCAAGCTGGAAGCATTGCCCAAGCTTACTGGATGCTGGACGTTTTCAGACTGAGATGTCTCTGGGGCATTTTCAAAACAAAGTTTAATCAAATTTTGCATTCACAAGAGGTCAGTTACACTTCTGGGGCTTTCCTGGTGGATCAAACGATAGGTTCAATCCCTAGACTGGCATGATCCCCTGGAGGAGAGAATGGCAACCCACTGCAGTGTTCTTGCCTGGAGAATCCCATGCACAGCGAAGCCTGGTGGGCTACACTCCATGGGGGTCGCACAGAGTTAGACATGACTGAGCAACTTGGCACGCACACACATGACTTAATAATAAGCATCCTTCACTTAACTGCCCTCTTACAGAAAAGCAGCCCAGCAAGGTCTTCTAGACAGCACAACAGAGGCAGAACAGAAATTTCCCATCCTCAACAACCTGAAACCAAGGCAGTGTGTAACCAAAGAAGGGACAGCTAAATCTGAAACACCAACAGAGGGCAACGGTAACCTACTGCCCAAGATTAGCAGGAAAAGAATTAAAAAAAAAAAAAAACCTGTGAGTCATCTAAACCAAAACCAGCCAAGCCTAATCAGTATTACTGCTTCAGTGCTAAACTGTGTCTCAGCTTTCCCCAAATTAACGCTGGACAGCTGAACCAGACTGCATTTTCCCAAATGGACAGACATGCATGAGGGACCTGAAACGTTCACACACTC
>CM035291.1:3962467-4030481 GCA_020226075.1 Hydropotes inermis
GGTGGTCGTGGTGCTGGAGGTGCGGGGCCGCAGGCAGGGCCGCGGCTGCCTCCAACGACATCGCAGCCTCTCGCCCGGTCCTCTCCACGGCCCCAAGCCGCAACTTACTCGAGTGGAAGGAAGCAAGGCCTCGCCAAAGATGGTTGCAAAAAGATCTTGAAGCCAAGGCGCTGGTGTTTTGTGATCCTCGCAATGGTGGCAAAGAAGTCAGAAGAGAGCACGCTATCTTCAGATGCATTACATCTGAAATTCTCCCTGGAGGTGGAAGAAGGGGGCTCTCTCCTAGGTAGTTAGTGGTTTGGAGCCCTTTTCGCCTTAAACTGAGCCACAAAAGGATGGAAGACACCCCCTGGGGTGGGGAGAAAGCCCTGGTGTAAAAGACACACGTTTTGCTTTTCAGAGAAAAAGCCACTGGGGCCAGATTGAAACATGGCATGTTCGGTTCATGTAGTCTTTTTTTTTTTTTTTAATGGGGGAATGATATTGAGTAAACAAGATGTAATAGCTGGGTCTTTAAATTCAAGAAGGGAGATCTGTACAAATGTAACAAGCATATAGTGTACCTACAGCAGGTGGCCACAGCCTCCAGAACGCAAGAAGATACATACATAAACCCCACGGAAAGACCGCAGGGGTGTGTAATCCTTAACACGTCCGAGATGGAGACAGTATATTACCACCAGATCAGGTATGCTGTTTATCCAGCCCTGGGTTCTGGTTCTTACGTGGTTCACAGACACGCACTGGGTTGAAAGGTTTTTTGGTCTTTTTTTTTTTTTTTTAAGGCGAGGAAGCACCAAATCAAGTGCACTGTGCTTACCCTGGAAATAGGACAAAATGGAAGGATCTGAAAACAATGGCACCATAACCTCTTAAAAAGACTCACTCCTGTTTAATCTCATTCTGAAGATACTAGTAGTTCTCCAGGAGCCGTGCAGACTCGCAGCACAGGAAGCTTTCCTGTGCTTTATTTTAAACACCGGTTAATATTTGCAAAGTGTGCTACAAGTTTTCTTTGTTTCCTAAACCTCGGTGTGTCTCTCCTCTGCATTAACTTCCATTGAGGAAGCCACTGTTCTCTGTCATGCAGGCATTGTCTGATGTAAACTGGAAGGAGCATTTTTGCTGTTTAAGACTTTTCATGTAAATGAACCAAATGATTGTCTCACAGACGAGTTGTTGGTCTTTAACTGCCAACTGCATGCTGTTTGGAGTTGCACATAGATTGGGATACATATTTACACATGTTTAGAAAGACCTATGTAATCTGCAAATTCTGCAAACCACTGGATCACATTTATCAATGTTACAAGACGATGAAATTGAAACTCATCTTCTTTTAGCCTGAAAACAGTGCCAGTACCCTGTGGGTTGAGTTTCAACTTTACTTGGGCTTGATTTCATTTGAAAGGAGGCCTTTTTTTCTTCTCTCAAAGGTGGGCCTTTATTAATATGCATGTGAAAACATGACATGCATTGAAATGGATACAAGGCCTTGCTTATGAAATCTTTATACAGTGCACAAATTACAATGTATGGAATTTCATAACGGTCCCTACCTGCTATAGTAAATCCTAGCTTTCTTAAATTTAGAATCTTTGTACTTAAAATACCTTCTTGCCCCTCCCCCAATTCCCTCTGTCTAAGAGTTGAAAGCACAGCATAAAGTGTTTGAATGGCTTCAAGAACTGTACTCCCCAAACTCAAATCTGGATTGCTTATGGATGGTAAAGAGCCTTCTTTTGCAGAACAGCCTCACATGGCTTCATAATGTCAAATGCTTTTTGAACAGAGCTTTATTACAAAGCCCAGCATTTTGGTCAAGCCTCGGCTGGAGGAAATTTGTTTGAAAGCACAATTCATCATTTGCACTAGCGGCAACAGTTAACACTGCATCTTTTAAAAAATCCTAAACCAACCAAAAGTAAAAGATAATTTCTTGTATATTATCTTTGTTCTATTTTTACAAAGAGAATTTCAGAGAAATTCCTTCTCCAGGTAGACCATTCGTGAAAAGCAAAGCACCTATTCATCTTAATTCTATAAAATCACTGAATTTCACAACAGAAAAAACAAATTTTAGGGTAAGTTTTAAAAAATAAAATAAAAACACTACCTCTCTTCCAAAAAACCAATACAAAGGTTCATTCTATTATTGTGCTATCTTGGACACCACTCTGGGCAACAATAGTAGTAAAGAATGAAATAATCTATTATTTGACTGCTGTAGATAAGAAAGGGCAAAACAAAGAAATCATACTATTCTTCTGCCAACTAGAAACTAAAGGAATTCCAAATCCTTTGGGATTTTGTTGGTGCTGTTTCTATTGCTAACTCTTAATGTCTTCATTTTTCCTCCAATCAGTGAATTGCAAAATCGCAGCTTTTTCTTTTTTTAAAGCCTTTTGTGGTTTGAAGAGGCATTGCAGGCACCTACAGATAGTCAATCTACATACATCATACTTTCCCTCTGAATTCTATGAATTCTATACCCTTTGTTGGGCAGAGCACACAAAAGGTGTGTTCCCTGTGGGAGAGAATGAAAACAAAAAGAAAAGCCTTTTCTTTATCTCACCATCAAAAGACCTGACAAGCCACACCTTAAACTGACAGTCCCCTGACTTGAGCTACACATTTTTTAGCTCAAAACTAAGCTAAGCCTAGGTGTTTATAGAGTTTCCTACGTTAAATCTGTTGGCTTGTTTTCAAAGGAATTATTACACTATTTAACATGAGCATTATAATTCTAAGATCTGTAGCTGATTCACCTCAAGGGTTGAACAAAATAGATAGAACCAGAATTTTTTTTTAATTTCCAAAAACATACCCTTGAAAGAAATCATAACCAGATTTAAATTATTATCAACCTGCCAGAAATAGACTGAATGGAGGTCTAAGAGAGGATTCCTCTTATTATATGTTAGTGATTCCATAAACAGATCCCCTTTCCCGAACCTCGTTTGGAAATACCTGCAAAGCCTTCACTAGGAGACCTGAAAAGGGTGGGGCTGTCTCGTATGAAAAAAATAAGCTGAGATGCATTAGAAAAATTTTAAGTTGATCTGAACAAAAATCTATTCCAAGAGGGCAGTGCCAAACCAGAAGTGCCAGGGCTCCATCCACAATGCTGGGGAGAGAGGAGGTGAGGCTGTGCAGCGAGGAAATTACTTGATTGGCTCCAGCTTAACATATAGTTGGCTGTTTGTGATTGGTCATCCTTATCGGTTTTGGTTTCGTAACCTTGAAGTATTTCTGGGCTTAGATTTTGATTTATTTACCTAAGTGGCCAGAGCATTGGCGCCACCTCAGTTTAATGGACTCGTCACTTAATGAATTTAATGATGCAAAGTTGGGCATTATTTTAGAGGCCCATGACCTCATAATTCCTGGCCCCTGGATGGATTCACTAGTCTTCATCTCCTGCTGTCTCTTTAGGCCTAAAAAATCAGCCTTGTCCAAGGAAAGAGAGGGATAATAAGGTCGAGGAAAGGGTTGTTGTGTGAACTCTAGACAATCAAAAAAGAGCAAGAGATTGTGGGTTTGAGATACCAGCCAAGAGTCATCTTCAGAAACTATGGGCCAATGGACAAGACCTGTTGAGAACCCCATGAGGTTTCCTAACCCTTTGCAACTTTTACGCTATGTCTGGGCTTCTGAAAGGAACTAGTTGTTTGGGCTTGTCTTCTACTAAGTCCAAGAGGTGCGGGGAGAAGGAGGAGAGCTAGAAAGCATCTGAGGCAAGGAAAGGCAATCAGACTTAATCCTTTTGGGAGGAGAAGCCCTGTGGGCCATTCCCGCCCGAGAAGGGATCCCATTGGTCCCTGTACAAATCCTCATCTTTGCATCTTCCAGCACCCCCACCAGCTAGCCCAATGCCTTGTACATCCCATACTTGAAATTAACTAGTTACTTGTGAACTGAGGATGAATAATAAACCCACAAGTACCTAGAAATAAGCATGTCCCAAGCTAAACATAAGATCTTTTGCCACCGTAGTGGATACTGTAGTGCTTTGTCTAAAACCATCTTCAGAGTGTAAGCCTCCATCCCCTAGCTACTGAGACCGTTGACATCTGACCACTGCCAGTGGAGTCCCAGGCCTTGGCTACCATCTTGTGCCAGGTCCTGTGAACTGTCTCACCCAAGATCACAGTCCTCCCCCCGGAGCAGCCAACATCTGGCTGATGTAGTGATAACAAAGGCTTGCCTTAATTTGGGCCATTTCTAAAGGGCCGTCCTAGCTCCAGAAGGCCCTGTAAAATGGCTCAGGCCTCAGTGTCCGTAGCTTTATGGATCAGCTCCTTCTGCCTAATCCAGCCTCCCTCACTCCCTCACAAGTGGATCTCAAGGGATTATCCAGAGTCTGTTTCCAAGAAACTCAGCCCCAGACACCAACCAAACCAGATCCATCTCCCCCTTGATTCCATCATCTAATGGCACTTACTCCCTCATCTACCCCATCCCTATTGCTGAGTGTTCCACCTGCAAGGATCTGTTGATTCCAGTCCGTTCTATCCACATCCATTCACCTGGACTCAACCTCCCGCTCTGCCCCTCAGTTCAGAACTGCTCCCTAACTGACCCTCTCGCCTCCAACCTGACCAACTTCCAATATTCTCCACACTGAGAACTCTAGGAACGTGTCTGACAATGCCATCTTGTCACCCATCCACTCAAACATTTCCGCATCTCTCCATCGTCCTTAGAATAAGATCCAGATTCAGAAAGCTCTGCCTGATTCAACCCATGTGCCGGCCCACATCCCTTGCCCCTCCCTCCTCACATTCTAAGATCCAATCTGGCGGAATTTTTTGTTCTCTGAATGAAACCTGACGGCTCTCCCTGTCAGCCCGTCACATGTTGTTCCCTCTTTCTGGAAGACTGTCTCCACGAAGGGTCCCTAACCTCCCGGCCGCAGACCAGTACCTCCTGTCAGATCAGCGGCAGCAGAAGATTAAACAACAGATGTCATGCACTTGAATCATCCCCAAACCATCCCTGCTACCCCGGTCCATAGAAAAATTATCTTCCACGAAACCAGTCCCTGGTGCCAAAAAAGGTTGAGGACCACTGTTCACCACCACTCCCAATCCCATTTGTATAACTAGCTTCCATGCATCTTTAGATCTAAATTTAAATTTATGTCACTCACCTGGAGAAGCCTTCCTTGACCTCTCTCAACATACACAAACTCAGCATGGGTGGCCCAGGCATGTCCCTAAGTTATCCTTTTCACACAATGCTTTGAGTTGCTTTATTTTGTTTTCTTTTTGGCCACACCACGTGGCTTGTGAGATCTCAGTTCCCCAGCCAGGGACCGAACCTGGGCCCTGGCAGGGAAAGCGCCAAGTCCTAACCACTGGATGGCCAGGGAATGCCTGACGCTGGAGGTTCTGGCTCTCACTCCATGAGAAAGAAATCTGTGAGGTCAGGCACAGTGACACTTTGGCTTACTGATGTCTCCCCAGTGCCAACATCACACACAGAGAGACACTGAAAAAGTAGGTGTTTAGAATATCCAGATTGATTAAACACCTGTAGGGCTTTTCTTTCTCAATGACTTTTAGAGAGAAAAGACGATCAAATACTTTACCATTTTTCCTAAACTTGATGATAAGTGTATTTAACATTAAAAGACCCAAAGCCACACATCACTGGGGAAACATTGGTTATTTCTAGAAAGGTAGAAAACACAAATGTAAACCAACAAATGTTAAAATAGGAAAATAATAACTAGAAAATATAACTGCAAGATAAAATACATTCATTTGTCAGCAAACAGTTGGAAAATGCTTAAGAAAATATTGCTGTAGATGTCAGCGAACACGTATTAGAATAAACTGCATGGTGTGGGAAGCCTGCTCTACCATTGAAAGAGAAGAGCAGCTATTTCTAACATGCCACAGCTGAGGTTATATGCCTGATCCTGTTCCAGTGATGTCACACCTATAAAAACTGATTTTCTTCCATGAACCACTAAATAAGAAGTTCAGGGGAGAAGATATATTCTCAATAATAAATGAGTTCTTTAATTGAAACACTATGATTTTGGGGGGCCCTACCGTGTGGCACCCACAGAATCTCAGTTCCCGTGTGTGATCTGTGTGTGCTCAGTCGTGTCTGGCTCTCTGCCACCCCGTGCCTTCTAGCCCGCCAGGCTCCTCTATCTGTGGGAGTCTCCAGGTAAGAATACTGGAGTGGATCGCCATTTCCTCCTCCAGGGGATCTTCCCCACCCAGGGATCAAACCTGGGTCTCCCACACTGCAGGTGGATTCTTTACTATCTGAGCCAGCAGGGATCAAAGCCATGCTCCCTGCTCTGGAAGCGTGGAGTCTTAACCACTGGATCATCAGAGAAGTCCCAGTATATGATTAAGAAAAAAAAAAACTATTAAATAATAACAACTAAAGAAGCAGCTAAGTCCCGAGGGATGTTTAATTCTAGGATTAGATTACAAAAATTCCTTCACACAAAATTCATCACTGAATCACTCACAGATAGCAACTGCAGCCAAGAAACTGAAGCCAAAAGTTCAGAGATTGTTACAGGATATCACCATGAGGTTAATTTTATTTTTAAAGGCTGGGGGTTGTATAAGGAGTTTCCTGCAAGAGGGACTCAATACTAGGCTTTAAAAGATGAGGCATGACGACTGAAATCTTTCTCCCGCTCCGAGTTTGGCTGGATATGCTACAGCAAAGAATTTCATGCAGATAGGTTACTCATTGTCCTCTTTGAAAGAGTGGGTTTAAATCTGCTGTGTTTTTTGTGATTAAATGCTGTCCATATCACACTATCTGGCAGACAGAATAAAAATAAACGCATGGAAATTCCCTGGTGGTCCAGTAGTTAGGACTCAGCACCTTCACTGCCAGAGTTTGGGTTCAACCCCTGGTCAGGAAACAGATCCTACAAGTTGCATGACTCAGCTGGAAAAAAAAAAAAAAAAAGCTTAATCTAGTCCTTTAAAGATACTATTAAGCAGGAGGGAGAGAGAGAAATTGGGAGCTTGTGATTGACATATAATGTATAGCACAGGGAACTCTGCTCCGTATTCTGTAATGACCTGTATGGGAATAGAATCGAAAAAAAAGTGTGTATATATATATATATATATATATATGATGTGTATATATATATAAGTGTATATATCATATATATATGATTCTTTTTGCTGTACACCTTAAACTAACACAACATTGTAAATTAACTATATTCCAATAACAATTATTACTTTAAAAAAGAAAATACATTTGCTGCACTTTAAATGAAAATACTACTAATAAGAAAACAATGGATAATATTTTAACCAAGAAGAAGTGACTGTTTTTAGAAAGAACCTCTTGATATAGAGAGAGCATTTTAGAGACAGATGTTTGGCAATCACTTGTGATTTGGTGCTAAAAATTATGTATGAGTATTACCTTTAACAACTATCGGATATCTAATTTATATCATAAAGCAAATTTTCCAAACTGTTAAACAGAAAAAACTGGGCTTCCCTGGTGGTCCAGGAGTTTCGAATCTGCCTCGCAATGCAGGGGATGCCAGTTCCATCCCTGGTACCTGAGGACTCCCCCATGCCAAGAAGCAGCTGGGCCCATGCCCCACAACCACTGAAGTCCACGCACCTAGAGTCTGTGGTCTGAGACACATGGAGCCACTGCAACAAGAAGCCCAGGGGCCGCAATGAGAGAGCAGCCCCCCGTGGCCCCAACGAGAGAAAAGCCCTTGCACAGCAACGAAGACCCAGTGCAGCCAAAAACAAAAAAGAGTTCATGGGTCTTTAGAGAAGTTCCTCTAAGGAACAACCAAACCATTTTCTGGAGCCAAAGAGCTCTGGAAGAATAAAGAAGTGCTACTTAACAGACCAGCAAAGTCACATAGCCGTGGATACTACGGTACAGAGTAGGTTCTCAAAGTCCAGGCTGAGGCAGGCAGCAGTCCGTTTTGGTTCTCACTGATTTTGCCCCTCCAGGGTTTCCCTAATCCAGCCTCATCTTCCATCTCAGCCCTGCTGTCTGAGACTGGAGTACCAGGGGACTAGAGAGGAAAGAGAAAAAAAGACACAAAAATATGACCAAATCTTCCTCTCTGGCACCTACTAAATAATAAAGTATTTGAGTGAGTAAGAACAATCTCCATTAAAAAAAAAAAAAAAATGGTCTGATCCCTTTATCCTTGAGCTTCCCTGATGGCTCAGATGGATAATAATTCACCTGCAATGCAGACCTGTGATCAATCCCTGGGTCAGGAAGATCCCCTGGAGAAGGCAAAAGCAACCCACTCCAGTATTCTTGCCTGGAGAATCCCATAGACAGAGGAGCCTGGAGGGCTTCAGTCAGTCCACAGGGTCATGAAATCCAAAGCATCTTGACAAAAGCAGGGGAAAGCATTGCCATCTGTCAAATCAGGACCATCGAGGACGCCTCCATGATCAGGTGGGCACACAGGACACAGGGTGGATCTGAGAAAAGACCCGTGTTTCCCTTTTCCTTCTCTCAAGCTGTTTATTTTGTGTTAAAGTATTTATATTGTTTCTGCTAGGAAGCTTGTCACAGAACAACTTCCCTTCTTGATTACTATCCTAGCTAAGGGATGAATGTGTGTGTGCTAAGTCATTTCAGTAGTGTTAACTCTTCGCGACCCTATGGACTGCAGCCCACCAGACTCCTCTGTCCATGGGATTCTCCAGGCAAGAACACTGGAGTGGGTTGCCATTTCCTCCTCCATGGGATCTTCCAGACCCAGGGAGCGAACCCAAGTCTCTTATGTCTCCTGCACTGGCAGATGGATTCTTTACCATTGGCACCACTGGGGAAGCCCCAAGATATCAATAAGCACTCAGAATATAATAGCCAAAGCCCTTGAAAAAGCCAAAGCCAAAGCTAAGGAGGGTTCCCCTTTGCTTTAGAGCTTTGGCTCTTTAGGTAGCATTCGGTTAACCACTCTTGATCTGTTATCCTGGCCACTTTCTGATAGCCGATGCTACAGTCGTGAAGCGTGCCTGCAAGTGGAGAAATGATAGGGGCGTTCACCTCATACCAAACTATTCTGCCTGCAGAATGGAATTGAAAGCAGCCCTTCCATCTAACAGCGCCTGCCGCTGGAGAGCCCAGCAGAGCTCTCTAGCGTAGAGCAAGGCAGTAGCGTAAGATTCCCCAGGACCTCTCCCGGCCCGGGTGTGGAACTCTGAGGCTGAATTCCATTCTCGGCGCCAAGTGCAAGCGTTCCACATACTACCCCACTAACTTCCCACTTTGTCCTTTTCCTCCCTCCGCCGCCTCCCCAACACCTTAGGCTTCAGTAATACCCATGTTGTAGAATGAGGGTGTGATACGAGGTCTTCTCTGCTGGCTCAGTGGTAAAGGACCCGCCTGCCAATGCAGGAGACTTGGGTTCGATCCCTGGGTCGGGAAGATCCCCTGGAGGAGGAAATGGCAACCCACTCGTCTTCTTGCCTGGAGAATCCCATGGACAGAGAAGCCTGGCGGGCTCCAGTCCACCGGGCTGCGAAAGAGCCGGACACGACTTAGCGACCGAACAACAACATGAGTGGCTGAGCCCGAGTCAGCGAACTTCAGTCTTCACGTGCTCGCCGACGCAGAGCTCGGTGTGTGGCGATCCTGGCGCTGAACCCCGCGGTCTCTGCCGCGCTGTGTACGCGTGGCTGGCTTTCCACGGACGGTTTACCAGCCTGGCACCCTCCCTCACTGCATCCGTGTCTCTCTGCTCCACGCCCCCTTGTCAGAGGGAACTTCCCTCCCCACCCTAACTAAGTGACCCCTCCATCTCCAGCTAGCCCTTTGCTCTCCTATTTGCCCCAGAGCACTCACCCGTCCCCGGCATTATACTGAGAGTTGCCAGACAAAATGCAGGCCATCTGTGGAACCTACTTACACTTGAAAATTCATTGTTCACCTGGAATTCAGGTTAACAGGGTGTTTTTATTTGCTAAATTTAGCAGCCGTAATTACATTACATCCTTCATTCCTTCCCCTCCCGTTTGAATGCGAGCTCCTTGAAGCAAAGGTGTGGCTGGTGGGAACCCCTGCTTTAAACCCCCAGTATCCAGTGCTCTGGAGTCTCACCAGGCAGGCACACAGTAGGCGCTCATCTGTGTTCAGAATGAAAGAGGGAAGCACAAAGCAATAGGGCACCAACCGGAGACTCGAGACTCGGGGCCAGCAGGGCGGGGTGTGCTGCATTCCCATCTGGCTCCCACTGTCTCCTTGGAAAATTTTCAATTGTAACGGGGATTCCCAAGATGAAAACGTTTGCTTTCTGGTCCAGACACTGAATTAAGACCACCAGTACATACCAAACTGACAAACCCCAGTCAAAGGACAGCTTACAAATCCTACTGATTCGAATCAGAATTGAGCCATAAAGTTGGCAGTAAAAACCAAATCCTTTAAAAAACAAAACTGAAACCCCAGTCCATTCCTTGTCTTGCCAAGTATTCCCCTTCTACAATCACCGGATTTCCTTCCCCAACTGCATTCCCTCTGTTACCCCTCCATGGCACTCTTGTTCCCATAAGCTAGAAAACAACACTACATCCATCCAATATTGTCCTCAGCAGTGAGTCTTTAAAATACTTGGCCGTGTCTAGGGTGATAGCTTGGGCAGCTTCATTTGATGTTCTGACAACTGAGTATTGTTAGTTTTGACTCGGTTACTTAGAGAAGACTTTGTAATTCTCCCCCAATCACTCATGTGTATTTACTCAGCTAAGTAACTCTTGTGACCCGTGGCATTCCACTTATGGGTCTTTTCCAGAGGCAGAAAGCCAGAAAGGGTGGTAGAAACTCAGAAAGCACACCTTTTCCATCCAGCAGAAGACAATTAGTATTTCTTGCCATGGTTTGAATTTTAAGAGTTTTCACTCAAAGAGGAAACCAAGTTTTCCTTTTCTTATGCCTGTCCCACATCCCAACCACATGGAGGAAAAAGAAAAAAGAAAAAACGAAAACATCTGCCTTTATACAAATAGTCATGTATTTTTTTTCTTGTTAGTTCCTTTAAGCTTTACTGTATCTTCATCCTAGAGTGTAATTATGAGTCATGCATATCTCAGGATGTCTTGAAGTAAATGATCAAAGACCACCAGTACAGTGGTACCATTCAGGAAGAAAGTGAGGTTAACTGGGATAGACTGCTACTCAAAGCCCACCAGGAAAATTTCAAACATCCAAGAAACGACCCCATTAAAGAAAAGGTCGAAACAGGTGCAAGACCTCAACGGCCAGGCAGCTTGGAGCTAAGGTTTATAGAATGAGATGCGGTACACTGAGGTGTTTAGCCTTGGATCTCTTGTGAATCTCCTGTGTTCTGTCCAACCTAACATCACTTCTAAAGTTCGTAAAACGTACTCCCACCTTCACGGGTGAGCCATATTCTGAACACGGTCTTTATGTTGTCGATAACTGTACTAGAATACAGCGGAGGTCTTTGTGTGCTTCGGTTGTATAGGACTTTTACCCTCTACCCTCAAGGCCCCCAGTTTGCCAGTCGGCTGTAATTCTTGTGGTTCTTGCACCTATTCCTCATGGCACTTCGATTTTCCTTGAGCCGCCAGGAGTTACTTCTGCCTTTCCTCGGGAACCTAACTTCCAGCATCTCCTCCGTTTCTAATCAGCTACTGAAACCAAGTAAGCAAGTCTGAAAGAACTGTGACTAAGTGAGGAGGAAGAGCTCCAAGTCCTGTAGGTTTCATCGTCAGGCGGTTTGTGAACTTCCCCCTCCCGCTACATTCCTCGGACCCCTAGCTTCTCCTGTGAGTCATAGTAAGCAAGGATAATAGCCAACACTTACCCAGCCTTGACTCCAGGCCAGGCATTGTTCTAAGTATCTTGCTCTACGCGGTATTATCTCATTTAACCCACATTCTCACACACACCTGTGATTATCTCAGTTCACACAGGAGCCTGGTGAACTTTCTCCAGCTCGCAGCCTGGAGTGGTGCAGTCAGCGTTCAATCCCAGGTAGTCAGGCGCCATGTTCTATTTGAAGCCACACCTCAGAAGGGACTCGAACTCTGAAGTAATCTTCCAACCAAAACCGCACAACTCATTTCACAACTTAGTGAAACTCATACTTTGTTTGGTGCAGGCGTGCTCAGTCGTGTCCGACTCCTAAGACTGCACGGACTGTAGCCCACCAGGCTCCTCTGTCTGGGATTTCCCAGGCAAGAAGACTGGAGTGGGTTGCCATTTCCTCCTCCAGCGGATCTTCCTGACCCAGGGCTTGAACCCACGTCTCCTGCATGGGCAGGAAGATGCTTTACCACTGAACCAACTGGGAAGCCCATCTTTATGTCCTGGCACAGAAGGAAGTCAGCAAGAGGCAAAGTGATAGGTAAGAAGCAAATTTATTAATATAAGACCGTTATGAACAATACAGGCCAGCGGGCAAGAGGGTTCTGCCTGGAGAACTGTGAGTTAAGTTTTAATAATCAAAGGAAAAGTCAGGAGGGCACAAAGACCATCAGGTCTTGCTGAGTCCCTGGGATGGGCCACCAAGTGAAGGTCCTTGGCTTTGCACAGGAAAGAATTCAAGATAGAGCGTGGTGAAGTGAAAGCAGGTCTATTGAGAGAGATAGAACAGATAGGACGTTCAGTTCAGGTTCAGTTCAGTTGTTCAGTCGTGTCCGACTCTGTGTGACCCCACGGACTGCAGCACCCCAGTCTTCCCTGTCCATCACCAACTCTCAAACTCATGTCCATAGAGTCGGTGATGCCACCCAACCATCTCATCCTCTGAGGTCCCCTTCTCTCGCCTTCAATCTTTCCCGGCATCAGGGTCTTTTCCAGTGAGTCAGTTCTTCGCATCAGGTGGCCAAAGTACTGGAGTTTCAGCTTCACCATCAGTCCTTCCAATGAATATTCAGGACTGACTTCCTTTAGGATGGACTGGTTGTATCTCGTTGCAGTCCAAGGGACTCTCAAGAGTCTTCTCCAACACCACAGAACGTGGCCTGTCTCAAAAGGCAAGCTCAGCCTGAAATATTGTATTGTCAGTTTTTATGGGCTGGGTAATTTCATAGCCTACAGAGTGGGAGGATTATTCCAACTATTTATGGAGGAAGAGGTGGGGATTTCCTAGTTCCTGGCCTTTCATGGTCAGCCTCAGAACCATCATGGTACCTGTGATTGTGTCATTTACCATATGCGAATATATTTAAGGAGATCAAACCAGTTAATCCTCAAGGAAATCAACCCTGAACATTCTTTGGAAGGACTGGTGCTGAAGCTCCAATACTTTGGTCACTTGATGAAAAGAGCAGGCTCACTGGAAAAGACCCTGATGCTAGGAAAATTGAAGACAAAAGGAAAAGGAGGTGACAGAGGATGAGATGGCTGGATCGCATCACCAACTCAGTGGACATGAGTCTGAGCAAACTCCAAGAGATGGTGAAGGACAGGGAAGCCTGGTGTGCTGTGGTCCACGGGGCCACAAACAGTCAGACGTGACTCATCACCTGAACAGCAGCATCCACTGGAAGTCAGACTTTCTGCCGTCGCCTGTCAGGGGAAGCACACTGACTGAAACCGCCGACCCCGGCCAGGCACCATAGTAACCATCTGCATGAGTTGTTTTACCACAGGAGGTCCTGGTAAGGAACAGGGAACTAATAACCCTCCACCAACCAGAAGCGTTCGGGAAAGGTCAAAAGGAGACACCACCTGTCTGACTACCTCCCAGAATCGTTCTCCCTGGCATCCATCTTGGCTGAACAAGGCGTGCACCACCAGGAAGGACTCTTGAGTCAGAATGATCGGCTAAAGACAACCGGGAAGCTAATCGCATCACCATAAAACCCGAGATTGCAAGCCACGTGACAGAGCAGTTCTCCTGGGTCCCCTCACCCTCCTGCTTTCCACCCGGGCGCCCCTTCCCAATAAAATCTCTTGCTTTGTCAGCACGTGTGTCTCCTCGGACAATTCATTTCTGAATGTTAGACAAGAGCCCAGTTTCGGGCCCTGGAAGGGGTCCCCCTTCCTGCAACAGGCCTAATCAGTTCTAATCAGCTTTTTCTCAAGGGCTGTATCTTTCCCTAAGGGTTTTTCCCTGCCCTCTTCCTTCCTGTCTCATATGGACCACTGCTCCCCAGGGAGGGCAAGCTTGAAAACCCTGAGTAACCTTTATCAAGATTGTTAACCTGTGTCTCCTAAACAGTTATGGCACCTATGATAAAATCCAACTCCCTTACATGGTCTCCTGTGCTATGCTCAGTCCTGTCTGACTCTCTGTGACCCCACGGACTGTAGCCCGCCAGGCTCCTCTGTCCATGGGATTCTCCAGGCAAGAATCCTGGAGTGGGCTGCCATTTTCTTCTCCGGGGGATCTTCCCGACCCAGGGATCAAGCCTGGTCACTTGCATTGCAGGAAGACTTTACCATTTGAACCACTAGGGAAGTCCCAATAATCAAAGGCAATAGTTATTCATTCACTCATTCAACACGTTTATTAAATGCCTACTATCCACCATGGGCTTCCCCGGTGGCTCAGATGGTAAAAGAATCTCCCTGCAATGCACGAGACGTGGGTTCGATCCCTGGGTTGGGAACATATTCTGGAGAAGGGCATAGCAACCCACTCCAGGATTCTTGCCTGGAGAATCCCATGGACAGAGGAGCCTGGCGGGCCACAGTCACGACCGAGCGACTTAGCACAGCACCACCATACACAGTAAGCTATGGTATTCAGAATTTTCTCATTTAATCCTTCTTCAAGGACAACTTCACTTCTTCTCAACAACTCATTGAACAACCCAGTTTATAGATTAGAAAGTGAGATTTATTTTCTACTGCTAAAAAAAAAAATCCCAAGGTCCCAGTAGGTATTGGGGTGAATGGGGTCAGATCAGGGTAGGAGGTCACCAGTTCGGGGTACCCCTGACAGAACTCAGAAATAAGGTTAAAACTGCTCCTCTGAGATAAACTAGTTAAACGTCCAATAGAAAAGACCTGAGTTAGGCGAAGTCCCCTTAAGAGGCAAAGCTGACCCAAGCCAGACTAGCTATTAGCATATCTAAAGAAAGAATGTGTCCATCATAGGAAGGGGGTTGGTTCGCTCGGAACCCGGGCGTGCTCAGCCCGGGTCGGAAGGTTGCTTTGACGCCGCGCGGCCCAGAGCCTTCCCAGGCGGGAGGGCCCGCGGAGGCCAGGCTGCGCCCCTGAACCACGCGCTTACCTCCCCCGCCCCGGTTCCCGCCGAGCCCGCTCTCCGCGTGCAGTTCTGCTTCCGCCTGCAGGGAGAGGCTAATAATAGCTCCCAAGCGTGGGTCTGCATCGCGTTCGGGCCTTGCGCGCAGCCTGCCTTCCAGCCGAGGGGCCTGCCCCGGGTCAGAATGCAGCCAGGCCGAAGAGCTGGGGTTTGGCCGCAGGCTCGCTCAGCTCAGGGCCCAGCTCCAGAGCCCGTGCGTCTCGCTCGCACTTACCGCCCGCAGGAGCACGCCCGGCCGAGGGAGGGCTCGGCTCCCCTCGGTAGAAAATAACCGAGTAGGCGTTCTGGTTGATGGCCCTGCTTCGTCCGGGGCCGGTTCCCTGTGCCTTTCCGAGAGGCGAGCCCATCTCGGCGGGGTGGAACCTCCTCCGCGTGGTCGCAGCCCTCCTCCTCGCCCCCAGCTCCTCCCTGCCCTTCCGACACCTCGGGAGCAGACGCACGCTTCCATCCCGCTAAGCCTTTCCTGCCTCCTGCCAGCGGCCCTCCTGCGAGCCCTTCTTCCCAAACAATCGCTGTCATTCACGGGCATCCTGCTGGGGTCGGAAAGGTAAAAGAAATGGGTGCTTTCCTCAGCCCAGTTAACAAAACAAACGTTTAACATTCCAACGCTTATGTTTTGCTTATGAAAGGGGCCAACCTATTAGCCATTACGGCAGGACAATACCAGTCAACACCCAGCACCTACCCGGCGAAGGGGCGGCAGAGTCACCTCACGTGCACGTGGGAGTGACCCGGGAGGTGATCAGAAGTCCTTCTCTACCTTTGTGGCCTTGGAAAAGTCACTCAACCGTCCACAAACTCAGTTTCACAAATCTGCGTGAGATACAGCTACGCTCCTCCCCTCCACCCCGCCCGGTTCAGGCTCAAAGTAGGTTTAGGAAAAAAAACCAGCAAGCCCGTTTTAACCTCTGCTCCGACAGGCACCCGGTACAGATTTTAGACGTTCCCCCAGGTCTGCGAGGACACGACTGCCGGGAGAAGAGAGCGGGACAGTGAAAAATGCACGTGCAGAAGCCTCCAGCCCCGTATGGCTCATCCCCCTCTCTGGCTCCCCCTCCCCTCCCCCGCCCCCTCAGCAAACACGCGCCAATGCCTCATTAAAGACTGAAAACCGTCCCATTAGGTCCAAATGCGTGGAAACATATTCATGATTATTCAAATGGTCCCCTCGTAATACAATCAGCGCCGCCCTCATAAATATTCATCTAGCAGTGCTAATCATGGTGTAATCTCACCAGAGGGTGTGCCTCCCTAATCCTTTTCCCGCTGCCCTCCCCTCCCCCTCCTTTTGTCTAACATTCCTTCCTCCACTCTTAAGCCCCAGAAGGCCTTCCTAGGTCTTTACTCTCTCCTTCAAGGTAAAGATATTTCTAGTTCTGATTGAGATCTCTCTCTATTTCTCTCTGTCTGGAAGATTATTCTACCAGGTTATCCTCTTGCTATAGAGGATGTCTGACTTGAGTTCCAACAGCTCTAGTTCTCAGGTATGGATGTTCCATTGATACTACCTGTCATGAAAAAGAAGAGATTCTGGTCACGTTTATGAATGCACATCCTGGGCAGTGCGGTGGGTCGGGGCTGGAGGACCACTAAGAAGAAGACCTACAGTTGGGTGCAGGATAAAGACCAAGGAAGCAACACTATACAGTAACCGGCCGGATGACAAGGCGCACAGAAGTACAAGGGGAAAAACTAGCACCACCTTGGGGTGGGAGGCGGGCAGCCAGCACCCGGGGTGCCTGGAGATGAAAGGAGGCGGCTGAGGGCTGAGTGTGGCCTTCAGAGCCTGTGTCCCAGCTCTGTACCTGGAGAGTGCTCCTCATGAACTTTC
The DNA here is from genome assembly GCA_020226075.1 of Hydropotes inermis. NCBI lineage: Eukaryota > Metazoa > Chordata > Mammalia > Artiodactyla > Cervidae > Hydropotes > Hydropotes inermis. The sequence goes on from CM035291.1 coordinate 3,979,531, forward strand.
ATCCTCATCCCAGTTATCAGTCTTTTTCCTATCTTGGCCATCTGTCATTGATTGCAGCAACCAGGGTCAAAGTCAGAAAATCTGCCCTGAATTCAAGCAAGGGGGAGCATGAGAAAGATGTCTTTAAGACTGAGGAGTGGGTGGAAGCTAATCCTTTCTGTGAAGCCCCCAAGGAGCTTGTCACTAGGACTTGGCGCAGTGGCAGGGAAGAGCCTCCATTCAGCAGAGAAAGGCACACCCAAACAAAAGCCCACGGGGTGGGTCTCTTCACAGCGTTTTCCGGGCAGTACCCAGAATAGGGCCCAGTATGGACTATTGGTGCATTTGATGGTAAGGAAATGTCTAAGCTATATATGGGCTTCCCTGGTGGCTCAGAGGTTAAAGCGTCTGCTTGCAATTAGGGAGACCTGGGTTCGATCCCTGAGTCGGGAAGCTCCCCTGGAGAAGCAAATGGCAATCCACTCCAGTATTCTTGCCTGGAGAATCCCATGGACGGAGAAGCCTGGTGGGCTACAGTCCATGGGGTTTCAAAGACTGAGTGACTTCATTTCAAGCTATATATATCCTTTGACAGAAAAAGACATGAGAGAAGAAGACTGTTTTTATAGTTAAGGACTTTGGAAATTCTAAAATAGAAATAACAAAATTAAAGGTGGGGGGGAGGATAATAGCAGGTAACACAAGCTCTTGGCGCAGAAGTTGTTAAATGTGTAAGTATTTTATACTGTGTACTGCTCTGTCATAGGGCAGTCTTTCTGTTGTCTCCAGTTTTATGTGAGAACCATTTTACATTTCAAGCCTTTTAGAGTATAAGGGACACCCACTGTTGCTTATGCTTTGAATAAGAAACATTTTTCTTTTCAAATGAGAAGCAAATTGCTCCTAAGTACCAAAAATGTATGGGATGAAAATGAATTGAAAATAGTCTTCAATACTTTTAGTAATTTCATTTGTCTTCATAAAGACATGAAAATAAGATAGCTTGTCAAAGAAAGCCTTCTGTTCTGGAAAGGAGAAAAACAAAGAACTCTACCACAGTAGAAAAAGGACGCTTGGTGACAAAAACCATTATCAGTTTTTCATGGATGATTTATTAGTGGTTTCAGGGAGATAAATAATATTACTTTCCAATCCAAAAAGGTCTCACACCTGAGATTTGCAACATTATTTCTAAAATCAACATCCCTTTCTCTTCCTAGGATTTGCCATAAAAAAACTGGGAGTCCCTGGTTTGATTTAATGAGATTTACACAAAGGGAGTTGTCAGTAACCACAGAGACAGGGCAGGGTTTTCCTAATAACTGTGCTTGAATTGAATTCCCGTCTGAAAAGGGCCTATTTAATGGTAGGGTTTTGGGGGTGAGGCGGGAGTGGGGTGAGGGAGAATGGTGGAGGGGGATGGAGTAGTTTGTCATGGTGGCAGACTGAAAAGTCTTTTATCTATTTAAAAGGCTAGCAGGTGGGCTCCACTAACAAGTTCTAACCCCAGGACTTGTCTTAGCCCTGGAGAAAATGTTTTTTCCTTTTCAGCTGCATGTGTTTGCTGCCTCTCCACGTCCTTAAGCAGTATTTTTTATTGGATTTCAGTTGATTTATGATATTGTGTTTCAGGTGTACAACACAGTGACTCCGTTCCATGTATACATTTTTTCTCTTTTTTTCATTCTTTTCCATTATAGGTTATTAAAGGATATTGAATATACTTCCCTGTGCTATACAGTAAATCATCGTTGATTATTTTGTGTGTATCTGTTTAGTGTATATTTGTTAATCCCACACTCCTAATTTACCCCTCCCAGACTTATTTAAATTGCAAGCTCTTCAACTAGAGTTTAGCAGACCTTGGGGAGTGGAGGAAAGTTCAGATGAGGACAGTTCAGAAGGGTTGAGATACTTCTGCCTAGCCCACTTCCCGAAGATCTCAACTGAGTTCTGCTGGCAGCTGATTCAAGTCTAGAATCAGCCCTCCTGGGCAATGTGCCCTGCAGGGCTCTGAGGTCTGAGACCAAGTCTCCTGGTTTAACAGAGGAGAGCTGGGGTTTTTGACTGTGTTATGTCATTCCGGCCCATCTGCATGTCTGTAGTTCAGTTTCTCCTCGCAAACCTGAATTCATTCTAGCACGTCGAACATTCTAGCAAGAATCACCATTTAGTTAATAAAAGTGGGGCGTAGGAGTAAATCCCTACAGGTCAGGACCCAGAAGCCCTGTCCACGTGGGAGCCACACTTGGAGTTCCAGGTTGGCTGAGCATTCCTGTCTTCTCGGGATGCACCTCTCCTCCACCATTTTTTTAAATTAGGTTTATTGAGGTATAATTTATGTTAATATACAATTCAGCTTTCGAAACATGAAACAGAATTGCAGTAGATTAGCAAAACTGAAGTTTATTTCTCACTCTCATTGCAGCCTGTGCTGGTCAGATGGTTCTCTAGGCACTGACGACAGAATTCTGGCTGTTCCCATCTTGCGGTTTTTGCCATCTTCACAACAACAACAAAAAAGACACCAAATGGCCAATAAACTCGTGAAAAAGTGCTCATCACCATGACTCATCAGGGAAATGCAAATTTAAATTACAATAAGACACCATTGCCTTCCAGATGGCTAAATCTTAAAAGGTTTACAAGCTTAAATACCAGTGAGGATCTGGAGCAACTGGAATGCTCCTACATTATTGAGGAAATGGATCATAAACCTAATCTGTGACCCAACAATTCTGCTCCTAATTATCTCCCCAAGGGAAAGGGAAACATCTATTTACAAAGATTTTCCCAATAATGTTCATAACAGGTTTGTTTATTAACAGTCAAAACCTAGACACAGCACAAATGTATATCCCCAAGAGAATGGATATGGGGTCACCATCAGAGCGAGAAGCTCTGGATTTGCTGCCTTTCTTTCATCAGAAAAGGAAAAGCTTTCCCAGAAACCTCCCAGCAGATTTCTCCTTACCTGTCACTGCCCTGAACTACATTAACAAGTCCAACCGTACCCACAAAAGAGTTGGGAAAGCGATTAATTATGCGGGTACACCGTCAGGCTTCCTCCGCCCATCATTTGGCTCATTCACAAAGAGAGAAGGTTGGATGCTGAGAGGTACATTAAGGGCATGTGTCACACCTGTCATTGGCTACTTTACCTGGTGTCAGATGCTACTAGTATTGTCAGGTATATGTCCATTTTTGTGACTGTCAACGTTAGTTGCTTCCTCTGAACTTCTGTATTAGCTGGTCAGTAAAAAGACACCCCGAAACACGTGATTCCAAAAGTGTATGGCTGAAGACTTGCCACAGCTGTTCCACCCAGTGGAACTTGAATAGGGCTTGAAGATACTTGGTATCGTGAATCATATTGCTGAAAACAGAATTTAATCAGTCAAGTAATATCCCAGAAACGAAATGCCTTGGGTGTCTTCTACTTTGAGCTGACCTTTAGGAAGCCCCATTAACAATCAGCTCTAAGTCTGCACTGTTGCCCGTGGAAACAACTGATCTGAAAACTTCAAAGGTACCACTCAGTGTGTCTGTCACCTGCTACAAACTGATGGGAATGACCTTGGTCGTGAGAGACTGCAGCTACTTACAGGTCTGTTAACCCAGTCCTAGCAGGTGTTTTATTAACTTGCAGTGGTATCCACTGTGAGGCTCAACCCTTCTCCTCTCCCAAGGCTGATTTGTGACTGGACAAAATCCTTCTCTTTTCAGATCCCGAGTAAAACACATACCTAATGTTAATAGCAAGACAAAAATCGTTATTCAATTTTTAACCATCACCAGTAGACACTAACAAAAACTTGTTCTTTATGTCCTAAGCAAGGAAAATTATTGATACTTGATTATTGATATCACTGAATCTCTCTTCTTAGCCTCTGTGACATCACAGAGTCCCAATCTTCTCTGTTGTAGGAGTTTCTATTTCTCCTATTGCCCTAATCTTACCTTCTCAGAGTTAAAAACTCAAATTCACTTTCCATCTAAGCCACTGACTGGGAACATTGGGCAACTGCCTTCTCTGGACCTCAGGTTCCTTATCATAGAAGAAAGAGACCAGTGACATTCCTATCCTAGTCAGTGTATTCAGACGTGTTTGACTCTCTGCGACCCCACGGACTGTAGCCCGCCAGGCTTATCTGTCTGTGGAGTTCTCCAGGCAAGAATACTGGAGTGGGTTGCCATTTCCTTCTCCAGGGGATCGTCCCAATCCAGAGAGCGAACTCAGGTGTCCTGCATTGAGTCTCTTGTATTGTAGGTGGACTCTTTACCACTGAGCCGCTGAGGAAGCCTGACATTCATATAGGATGAATGTAAAAAGCCAATGAAAACAGCAGCATAGTTCAGTCCTGATTCACAGATATTACAACAGACATCATCGTTCTTGCCATTTAGATCTTTTTTTTTTAATCAGTGTTTCCATTGTTTTAAAATATAGCATTAATAAGTATTTGTATTAGTAAAGGCCAATAAATCAGGAAACAACTGTCTTTGAAAAGATGTATTTTTTTTTTTACTGTTTACCCACGAGGTGGGGCAACTCCACACCAAGCTTGTGGGAACAGGCAGGGAAGACCGTGGAGGGTCAGAGCACAGCGGTGGAGAGTGGGGGCTGGAGGCGTCACAGTGGTTTCTCTGGGAAAGAATAAGCAAGGCAGGGCCCAAGGCGTGAGACGGGCTGGGTTGAATAAGTCAACAGGTTCGGGGGCGTTGGGGGTGTCCTTGGTTGTCTGCCACCTGCCCTGAGCTGCTTAGGGCAAGTCCACAGTGAACCAGAGCCAGAGAACCCAATCAAAGAGGTAGTTGGGGTATAGGCTCTGGGATGGTTGGTTATACTGGAGGGGTACACTCTCGGATGAGTTGTTTTAGCTCTCGAAATGGGCAGTCAATCACCAACCCAGACCAAAAGTCTGTGCCTGTTATATCATAACTGCCCATCCCCACTGCCCCCACCCCTAGCCCCTGGTAGCTTCTATTTTCTGTCTCTATGAATTTGCCTATTCTAGGCACCTCATATTCATGGAATCATACGATATCCACTGTATTGTCCTCTGGTTTGTGGCTTATTTTGTTGGAGGGAGGAAACCAATTCTGACTCCATGTTGGAAACTGTTTCTTTGACTTGCTTTTATTATTGTAATCATTCTCAATGGCTTGCCTGGAGGACCCTGACCCTCTGTCTGATTGTAAACTAAAGTGCCTTTGTTCAGCTGGAGGAGAGGTAGCTTGTTCCTGCCTACCTATGAATGGAAGAGATGAACACCCCCCTTCTGAAGGCTGGCCTTTCCCTTGGAGATGTCTCACCAGACTGAAGACTCTTGCACTTGACTTCCTCACTGCTTCTCCCTCTCCATTCCCTTTTGATTTTAGCTCCTCATTGCCTCTTTCTCTCCGATCTATAAAAGAACCTGGCATTCAGCCCCCAATAAGGTGGTTATTTTGAGGTGCTAGCCTGCCATCTTCTTGGTCTGTTGGCTCCCTGATTAAAGTCTCTTCCTTGCCTCAACAGTTCGTCTCTGGGATTCATTGGTCTGTCGTGTAGTGAGCAGAGCCAGCTTGGACTCAGTGACAATCTCACTTAGCATAATGTATTCTAGGTTCCTCCGTATTGCAGCTTTGATCAGAATGTCATTTATTTTATTTTATTTTTTGGCTACACTGCACAGCATATGGGATCTTCATTTTTCTACCAGGGATCACACCCCACACCCCTTGCATTGGAAGCTTGGAGTCTTAACCACTGGATAGCCGGCGAAGTCCCTGAATGTCATTTCTTTTAAAGGCAGAATGATATGTGTATATATATATATATATATCACATTTTATTTATCCATTCAGCTGTTGATGGACAGATGAGTTGTTTCCATCACCTTTTGGCTACCGTAAATAATGCTGTTATGAGCATGGGTATACAGTATCAGTTTGAGTTCCTGATTTCAATTACTTTGGGTATATACATAACTGTGGGATTGCTGGGTCACAAGGCAGTTTTATGTTTAACTCTTTGAGGAACTGCCATCTGTTTTCCAGTTTCCTTTTTCTATTTCCACCAGCAGTGCACAAGGATGCTGCTTCTCCACATCCTTATCAACACTTGTTATTCTCTGTTTTGTTTTTCTTTAATAATAGTCATTCTATTAGGTGTGAAGTGGTATCTCATTATGGTTTTGATTTGCATTTCCCTATTTTACAAATATATATATTACTCAAAATAAGTCTATGAGATGCTATTCCTATTTTTAAGGTAAAGAATTATCAATTTACAGGGATCATACTGTAAATTCACATTGTGTTGGTTTAACTCCAATGCTACTATGCTGATTTCCCAAAGTAATAGGTACTTTGACTTTCAATAAACATGAATTAAATGATATTGAATCTAGCAATGTGATTGGGGTTCAGAAAAGTAATGCTTTCACACAGTCTATTGGAATATTTTGGGCTTCTCTGGTAGCTCAGCTGGTAAAGAATCCACCTGCAATGCAGGAGACCCCAATTCGATTCCTCGATCGGAAAGATCCGTTGGAGAAGGGATAGGCCACCCACTCCAGTATTCTTGGGCTTCCCTGGCAGCTCAGACAGTAAAGAATCTACCTGCAGTGCGGGAGACCTAGGTTAGATCCTTGAGTTGGGAAGATACCCTGGAGAAGGGAACAGCTACCCAACTTTAGTATTCTGGTCTGGAGAATTCCATGGACAGAGGAGCCTGGCAGGCTGTAGCCCATGAAGTCACAAAGAGTCGTGACTGAGTGACTTTGACTTTCCCTTCACTTTTCATTAGAATATTTTATAACCTGAAGCAGGTTCACTGTGTCATTCTTGCCCCTCCTAAATGTAGGGTATTTGAGCCAAAGGCCGTGCTTACTTTGAGAATGAATAGAACTTGGAAAACTTACTGCCAGTTTGCTTTTTAATGAAAGGTAATGGAATCTTGGAACATCCCTGAAGTCTTCAACAAGACAAAGGATTTAGAAACATCAGTGTTTCCTTCATATTGTTGGGTAACTGGATCCTGTGAATGTTTTTGACAAATGAGGGTGTTTCCTTGTGGTAAACACAACAGGCAGGCCTTTTTCCTAGGCAGAGAAATAATCTCTATTTGAAAAGAATCTCCATATGTGGATGCCTAAAATCCCACCTCACAAACATTAAGCAAATTATAATGAAAGTCAAGTGCACACGTATTAAAGAAGAGTACAAATACCCTTCCTACTACACCCAGAGACATCCACCGTTTCTTGAATCATCTCTCAGGTAGCTTCTATGCAAATCAGGTGTAAGTGCAGGAGTGGGCACACACCTACCCACCACACATCCTTTTTTTTTTAATCATCTTATTTTTTATTTAATTTTTCATTTTTCATTGGAGGATAATTGCTTTACAATATTTTGTTGATTTCTGCTGTATAACAGTGCAAATTAGCCATAATTATAAGTATATCCCCTCCTTCTCACGCCTCCCTCTTCCTCCCATCCCACCCTCCTGGGCCATCACAGCGCGCCAGCCAAGCTCCCAGGCTTCCCACCGGCTGTCTGCTTTACACGTGGTCGCATATATGTCGATGTTACTTTCTCAATTCATCCTTTCTTCTCCTTCCCCCGAAGTGTGCACTGTTGGTCCTCTACATACGAATGGTTAAAGAAGTGGTGCATATATACAATGGAATATTCTGCACTCTTTAACCACATTACACAGTGTTCTACAATTTGCTTTTTATTTTAATTCTGTCAGTGACCTCTCTCTGTGCTCTGTCAAGAGTGTGGTATATCCATAGCAGAAATATAGAAGAGTTTATTTAGCCATTCACAGGTTTGTAGAATTTTAGGTTATCTCTAGCTTTTCAAATAATACATACCCTTAAAGATATGTCTCTTTACTTGTGCTGATATATATCTGTGCTTATCATAAATATTTTGTTAAATTTTGCCTCCCAGTATATTCCTTTTAAATATCCTTTAGACTGGGTGTATCTTCAAATTCTTGCCACAAGTATTGCTGAGCACTGCTGTACCCCACATAGGCCCTGAGGCCAGTGTCAGGGACCGATGGCAGGAAACGAGATAGAAAAGGGCATTGAACCATCGTGGGGGAAACAAACAATTAAATGCAAAATAACTGTGATGTTATGATTGTGATAAGTGTTAACAGGCTTGCCTGAGCGAGAGGGTTGAGGGAAAACTTCTCTGACAAATTATGACTGAGCTGAGACATTCCGTGAGTTCAATAGGTGAGAAAGCTGGGGGTTTAGGAAAAGCTTTCCAGAAGAGGGAACTGCTAGTGCAAAGGCATGGCGGCAGGAAGAAACACGGCATATTAACGGAGCAGAAAGCAACACAGCTGAGGATCGGAAGTTGTTTTCCTTGACCTTGATAGAGCTGGAAGGTAGATCAGGGCCAAACCTGGTTTGGTCTCTGTAAGGCACCCATATAAATATGAACCTGAACTCCTTTAATGCTTCCCATGCAAAGAAAACTCAAAACTAGCTTTCCCTTACCTTCTCATCCTACATAGAATTTCTCGAGTTGCCAGTGTTGAGATCTGGCGAAAGCTTGCACAGTGAATGGATGGGAAATTGGGGGAGGAAGAGGAGGCAAAGATGATCTCTAAGTTTTAGATTTCCAGGTTGGAAGGACAACGATGCCATCCACTGAGGGGGTAATGCTGAAGAAGTTTCTGCCCAGGTAAAGACTGTGAACTATAGTTCTTGCAGAACCCAGCACTCTGCCCTTCTTGTCACTGAAAGTTTCCTGCTTGGTTAAGCTAATAGCCAGGAGTGGCTATGTGATCTGCGGAGCACAGAGCAAGATGAAAAAGGCAGAACCTTGTTCAAAGGCGATTAAGAATGTCAAGATGGCAACTGCAGAGCCTTAAACCAATCATGGGACCCTCTGGGCGCTGGGACCCCAAGCACAGGTCACACGCTCATGGAGCTAGGGCTCTGGGCAGACAACAAGGAAGAGGGTAAATTCTGGCTTTCATAAAGCTCATAAGCTGAGGGGGTCAGAGAGATGTAACCGGGTGGTTATAAAAATTATCCTTATCTTTAAGAGGTACATGCTCAAATATTTGCAGATGGAATGATGTGATATCTGGGCTTTGCTTTAAAGTAATCCTGCAGAAGGGGGACGTTGGTGGAAGGTATAGTGAAAACACAACTGCTGTGAGTTAATTTTTGAGACTGATGATGGCTACATGGGTTCAACACAATAACCTTTGTAGTTTGGTATGTGTGGTATATTTTCCCTAATTAAAACAAATTTTAAAGAAAAAACAAGAAGTGACAATACCATGTGAAAAATGTTACAGAAGCTGGAATTTGGAGATTATTTACATACCATATCTGGTTTAGCCTTATTCCAAATCAAAAATATTTTTGGAATTTATGTATCCCAGTTTGGAATTTGTATGTTTATAAACACAGTCTCAAAAAAGAGCAGAATGAGTTTTTCCTCCCTCTCGTTTGGAATATAATTAACATGTGTGTGCTGTGCTTAGTCGCTCAGTCGTGTCCGACTCTTTGCGACCCCACGGACTGTAGCCCACAAGGCCCCTCTGTCCATGGGATCCTCCATGCAAGAACACTGGAGTAGGTTGCCATGCCCTCCTCCAGGGGATCTTCCCGATGCAGGGATCGAACCCACGTTTCCTGCAGATCCTGCATTGCAGCTGAATTCTTTACCTAGCGCCACCGGGGAAGCCCCATAATTAATATACACTACTGTGTAAGCCTAAAGTTGCACAATGTGATGATCTGATACACGTATATTTTGCAGTGATTACCGCAAAATGGATGGTCAACACTTCCTTCACCTCACATAGTTACCATTTTGCTGTGGTGGTGGTGAGATTTAAGCTTCACTTTCTGAGCTACTTTCAAGTGTATGGCGCAGTACGGTTAGCTGTAGTCACCCAGCTGTTCTTAGGTCTTTATTCGTCATCTGATCGTTGGAGGTTGGTCCCTCTTGACCAGCCTTTCCCCCAGGCTGCCCTCATCCCATGCGCCCCCGTAACCACAACCCACTCTGTTCTATGATTTCAGCTCACACATGAGTGTGATCTGGATAAATTTTTTGAAGAGACATTTTATATCAGTTATCTCTGCTGTGAAACAACCCCCAAATTCCATGGCTTTAAGTAGCTATTTATTGCATCTTCTGGGTCTGAGGGTCAGCTGGGGAGTCCAGCTGGCCGTGCCTGGCTCCCTGCCGCAGCCGTCGGGTCAGCAGGGCCTGGACGCCTGAGAGGGCGCCTGGGTTCTGTCCCTCTCTCTCTTTGGTTTTGGTGGCACCGCAAAGCTTGCAGGAATTTAGCTCCCCAGCCAGGGGCTGAACCTGGGCCCATGGCAGTGAAGGTGCTGAGTCTTAGCCACTGACTCGCCAGGGAATTCCCAGGCTCCATCGCTCACAGGGTGGCCTGCAGGGGTCTTGCGGCTTTGTGTAGTCTGCATGTTTAGATAATGACATGGGCATTCTCAAACACTGCTGTGATCAGGTGTGTCCGGCTCTTTGTGACGCTACATGCCGCATCTCACCAGGCTCCTCTGTCCACGGGAGTTTCCCAGGCAAGACTGGAGTGGGTTGCCATGTCCTCCTCCAGGGGATCTCCCTGACCCAGGGATCTAACTTGAGTCTCCTGTGTCTCCTGCATTGGCAGGCGGGTTCTTTACCACTGAGCCACCCACCCAGGCCTAAAATGACGGACAGGCCTCACACTCCACAGGTGACCAGCCGTGGGATGTCACTGTGGCTCAGGTGGGCTGTCCCGATATCACTGCCCAGCCATTTTCAGTCCAGATGGTCATTCCAGAAAGACCCATGATGGATACAAGGTAGCAAATTTTCCAAATGTCTTGTTTGCTGATTTTCTTCAATACTGATGACTGTAGACTGAATGTTTGTGTTCCTCAAAGCTTCGTCTGTTGAAGCCTAACCCCCAGTGTGATGGTCTCGGGAGGTGGGGCCTTTGGAAGGTGGTTAGGTCAGGAGAGTGGAGCCCTCCTGGGTGGGATTAGTGCCTTAGAAGAGACTCGGGAGAGATGATCATTCCGTCTGCCTTGTGAGGACACAGGAGAAGGTGGCTGTCTGCCAGCGGGGGGTGGGGAGGCGGGGCTCTCAGCAGACAGTCAGTCTGCTTGTGCCTTGATCTTGGGCTTCTAGACTCCAGATCCGTGAGTAGATGTTTGTTGGTTAGGCCATGTGGCCTATGGTGTCTGTTACAGCATCTCAGGCTGACTAAGACAATGATTTTTCCTTTTTTCTCAGTAGAACATTATTATTCTTTTTTGTTTATTAATTTATTTTTCGTCACACCATGCGGCCTGCAGGTCCTAGACCAGGGATGGAATTTGTGCCCCCTGCAGTGGAGATGCAACGTCCTAACCAAAGTCACTGCATATGCTGACCGTAGCCACGGTATTAAAAGATGCTTACTACTTTGAAGAAAAGTAATGACCAACCTAGACAGCATATTAAAAAGCAAAGACATTGCTTTGCCAACAAAGGTCTGTCTAGTCAAGGCTATGGTTTTTCCAGTGGTCAGGTATGGATGTGAGAGTTGGAGTATGAAGAAAGCTGAGCGCTGAAGAATTGATGCTTTTGAACTGTGGTGTGGAGAAGACTCTTAAGAATCCCTTGGACTGCAAGGAGATCCAACCAGTCCATCCTAAAGGAGATCAGTCCTGGGTGTTTATTGGAAGGACTGACGCTGAAGCTGAAACTCCAATACTTTGGGTACCTGATGCGAAGAGCTCAGTCATTTGAAAATACCCTGATGCTGGGAAAGATTGAGGGTGGGAGGAGAAGGGGATGACAGAGGATAAGATGGTTGGGTGGCATCACCGACTTGATGGACATGAGTTTTAGTAAACTCTGGGAGTTGGTGATGGACAGGGGGGCCTGGTGTGCTGCAGTCCATGGGGTCACAAAGAGTTGGACACAACAGAGCAATTGAACTGAACTGAACTGGACCACTGGACCACCAGGGAAGTCCCAATGATCATTTTAATTGACTTTGAAGAACAAGTCTATTGTTTGGATGCTTCTGTGTTTAGACTCTTGAATAAAAGAAGCCTTACTATGGTTACTGAGGCTGGAGTGTAGGGTCTCTGTGAGGATCAGGTGGGTGGAGAATGACCCTGGAGGAAGGTCTCTCTCCCCTTCCCCTCCTGGTTCTGATGGGGACTGCGTCTCAAGGTATCCTGAATGCCAGGTCTGCCTGGATTCCTCCAATAGTCCCTTTCAGCCTACGGGAGGGTTGGGAGCGTGGTGGGGGTGTATAGCTGGGAAATGGGAGACCCAGAACACGGAGCTCACAGCTGAGGCCTCTGCTTCTCCCAGCATGTAGACATTCAGCTCTGAGCCAGTTTACATGAACAGCCCCCAGACACCCCCAATTAAGGGCTCAGAACAAGGGCCCTCTAAATCAGCGGTGTCCAACCTTTTCCGTACCAGGGACCGATTTCATGAAAGACGAGTTTTCCATTTACAGGGGCTGAGAGGGGCGATGGTTTGGGGATGATTCAAGCGCGTGACACTTACTGTGCACTTTATTTCTGTTATTGTCACGTCCACTTCACTTCGATCATCAGGCGTTGGATCCTGGAGGCTGGAGACCACTGAAGAAATTGGAGCCCAGCCGCAGGCCTCACAGGACAGTGTTCAGTGCAGAGCTAACATCTTTATTTAACGCAGTCTCCCGGAGTTCCCTTCTCTCGCTGGCTCTTGCTGGCAGGAATTGCTGCTGCGGACATCTGAGTCCTCGGAAGCCATCCAGCACCGCTGACTGATTCATGCCAGGAAGAGCTCTCTCTGCAGGGTCCTCACCCACACCAGGCCGGAGAGGAGGGCGCTGCAGAGACAGCAAAGCCAGCCCTGGGCCATGGAGACCACCCGAGAGAGAAGAAGCTTTTAGAAGCTGTTAACCAAATCAAGGACACCACAGGCTACAGGGGAGCTGTACCCTGGGGTACCAGCTTGCTGCCAAATCTGGGGGTCCTCCCAAGACTGAGAGTCTCACAGAAGTCAGGTTACCTCTTCAGAATCAGAGGCCGTCAGAGCAGGCAGCTATAAAGAGCCTGCATCCAGGAAGTCACGGTCCTGGTGGATTACACAGAGCGTCAGAGACGTAACACGGGTTGTGGCGCGGTGAGGACCTGACTGGATCTCAGCCTGTTTCTTCCTTTGTTTCTGAAATGTGCTTGATCATCTCCATCTTACAGGTTATCCTGAGCAGCCAGTGTGATCCTGTATATGCAAGTACTTTGTAACTAGCTCTGTGTTACTTGCCATTTATCCACCCCCAAGAAATTGAGGCCATCTAAAGGGCATTCTTTTTTTTTTTAATTGTGGTAAAAAAAAAAAAAACTATAACAGAAACTTTACCATCATAACCATTTTTAAGAGTACACTTGAGTTGTGTTAAGTACATTCACGTTGCTGTGAAGTAGGTCTTCAGGCTTTTTCATTTTGCAAAACTGAAACCCTGTTCTCATTAAATAGCAATTACCCTTCCTTTCTTCTCTCCCTACCCCTCGTAGCTACCATTCCCCTTTCGGTTTCTATGAATTTGTCTCTGGAAACCTAGAAACCTCATCTAAGTGGGATCATACCAGATTTTCAACTAGTTTTGAAGCACCAGTGTTTAGTAGAGCACCTGACACTTACAAAACCCTCAATAGGGATTTTGCTGGCTGTTCAGTGGTTAAGACTTCGCCTTCCAATGCAAGGGGGTGCAGGTTCAATCCTTGTTTAGGGGATCTCAGATCTCACATGCCTTGGGGCCAAAAAACCAAAACATAAAACAGAAGCAATGTTGTAACAAATTCAATAAAGACTGTAAAAATGGTCCACATTAAAAAAAAAAAAATTAAGAAAAAAAACCTGAATAACTCTCCACTGGAGTGACTGGACGGAAGCTACAACCCTCTCCACTCTCATGGTGTTCAGGTTTCTGTCACTTTAATGAAGGTGAACGAACATCCCACCTCTTTTGCCTGAGGGGTTCCACATCCTGGGCTCTGCACTCCAGAGAGTTGCTTCTGCCAAAGACAGCTCGATTCAGAGATCCAGGGACAAATGGAATTATGAGGCTTCCTGCCGAGCTCAATTCATTCTTCCCAAGGAAAGATGTTTCCTTGGTACTGGAATTTATTTTTAGAGCCTTCTGGCCACAAGGGTCAGTCAGTCTTTGCTCAGAATTGAGTTCCCCTCCTCCCCGAGCCTCCTGAGAGATCCCAGAGGGGAGTAGCTGAAGCTGACTGGTCTCCAGCTCCAGCTCAGGTCCTTGGGAACCCTCCTGGGGGCAGGGCCAGGCTTCACCGGGCCCGGAGCTCAGCTGTTTGCAGACTTTCTCTAAGAAAAGAACAGAGAGCCTTGGGAACGCGTTACTAGGGTCCCGGGCAGGTTGTGGAAGAGTCCAGACAGTTAAACGCACTGGAGCTTAAGCCTCAACAGCTTCTTAGTAAATCTTCTCTCTTCTTCCCCATGCTTTTTTTGTTTTTGTTTAGCATTTAAAAAAACTGAGGTCACATTTACATAAAATTAATATTACATTTTACTTTTTAAATTTTTTCTTCTTTATTCATGTGAAAGTGAAAATGTTAGAAGCTCAGTCGTGTCTGACTGCTTAGGACCCCATGGACTGCAGCTTGCCAGGTTCCCCTGTCCCTGGGATTCTCCAGGCAAGAGTACTGGAGTGGGGTGCCATTTCCTTCTCCGTAATATTAAATTTTAGAGCATACAATTCAGTGGCATTCATTGCATCTGTGATATTGTGCAACCACCACATTTATCAAGATTTTTCAAGTTTCAGGACATGTTTATCACGCCAGAGGAAAACCTTGTACCCATTAAGCAGTTACTCCCCATCCCCCATGCCCTCTGGCCCCTGAAAACCACCGCTCTGCTTTCTTTCTATGTGGATTAACCTACCCTGGACGCTACACATAAATGGAATCATGTCACACATAAGCTTTCACGTTTAGCTTCTTTCACTGGGTATACCTTGAAGTTTCATCCACAGTGTAACATGTATCAGTACTTCATTCCCTTTTCTGGGCAAATTGTATTCCATTGTATGGGTGTACCACAATTTGTTTATCCAGTCAACAGTGGAGGGACATTAGGGTCATTTGGACATTTAGGCTACTGTGAATAATACCTCTATGAACCTTCATATGCCAGTATTTGATTGTGTCTCTTTCTTCGATTGTTTTGAGTATTTTTGAGGAGTGGAATTGCTGAGTCGTATGGAAATTCTATGTTCAACTTTTTAAGGAACAGCCACAGTGTTTCCCACAACGGCTGCACTGTTTTACATTCCTCCCAGAAAAATGTGAGGACGCAGTGTCTTCATATCCTCATCACCAACACTTTTATTCTCCATTAAAAAGTTACAGCTATCGTAGTGGTATAAAGTGCTGTCTTGGGACTTCCCCCGATGTCCAGTGGTTAAGACTCTGTGCTCCCAATGCAGGGGCCCCGGTCCTATCCCTGGTCCCGGATCGAAACATCCTGCACCCGCAATGAAGACTAAAGACCTCTTGTGCTGCAACTAAGACTTGGCATGGCCAAATAAATAAATACGAAAAAATAAAAATAAAATAAAGTGATGTCACACTAGGTGTCCCTCATTTTTTTCTTTTTTTACTTTTCATTCAGGGTGCCATTTTTCTGACTTTTAATAACATGTTGAACACAATCATTTATGTAAAAACCTTTTTTTTTTCTTTTTTCTTGACGAATAATAGTCAATAACAAAGCATTTACTTGGGCCCGTGTCTAGTCAGAGCAGTGATATCAGCCACCAAACATCTCAACGGTAGGATATGAATTTGGGGAGGTGGAAGGTCTGTCTTCTTGGGGTAAGCTGGGAATTGCACACTTTGGGGACATTGGACTGGCTGAACTGGAAATATTCTGCACCAGAAGCTGACTTGCTTGGGCATCAATCTCCTGTCTCTACTGAGAGAATTATTTACCCCCTGTTTGCTAAGGTTGCCAAAATGCCACTGATGGGGTGGCTTAAACAACAGAAACGAATTTTTTCTCAGTTCTGGAGGTTGGAAGTCTGAGATCAAGGCTTTGGTACATCTGGTTTCCCCTGAGGCCTAGAGGCTCAGTTGGTAAAAAACAAAAACAGCCCGCAAAGCAGGAGACCCAATTTCGATCCCTGGGAGGGGAAGATTCCCTGGAAGAGGGCATGGCAACCCACTCCAGTACTCTTGCCTGGAGAATCCCATGGACAGAGGAGCCTGGTGGGCTGGAGTCCTTGGGGAGGCAGCGTCAGACACGACTGAAGTGATTTAGCCCGCACGCCCGAGGCCTCCTCCTTAATCTGCAGTGGCCCCCTTCCTGCTGAGCCTGCACGTGGCCTGTCCTCCGTGCACTCGCATTTCTGGTGTCCCCACTCTTCTAGTAAGGACACCAGTCACAGCGGGTAAGGGCCCCATCCATATGACCTTATTTAGCCTTAATTACCTATTTGAAGTTCCTGTCTCTAAATACATCATATTGAAAGTTAAGGCTTCCACACATGAATTTATGGGGGGAACAATTCAGACCCTTTGAACTTTGTCCCTATCATTGTGGTAAAGAGAATTGAAATCAACTTGAACAGTCTATAGGCAACTAAAAAGTAAAATCTCCTCTGCCATGCCATTAGTTGGATCAGGGAGTCAAATCAGATGGTGAGATGTGACAGAAGAAGCCGCGCCCTCGGGGCCAGGAGGGGTCCGCTTTCTGCTCAGAGGTTACCACCAAAGTCCTTTTATTTCACTGGCCCAGGAGTTTATTATGAAGATCAAAAGAGAAAATACATTTGAAAGAGCTTTGAAATTATAAAGCACTAAAAAAAGCAAGCCATTATTATTCCTCCATTTCTGATCCACAGGATGCAAACTCAGCTTGGCTGTGCAGTTCTGTTTCAACACCAAACGCCACCTCCGTCAGTGCTCCCCTCGCTGCATTAGCTGCTGAGTTAGTAATGATTAGGCCTAGCTGTCTTTCTGTGACAGAAAATCCCCAATAACAGTTGCTTAACAAGCAAGACCAATTGAAGAAGTAAGCAATCTGCTTCAGGACGTCTTCAGGGACCAGCCCTTATGGTCCAGCATAGTGGCACTTAGCATCCCAAACGCCAGGATGCAAGAAGGGATGACGAAGAAGAAAGGAGAAAAAGATGCGAGCCACACAGCCCGCATCCGTCCATCCTCAGTGGCCAGAACTTCATCACACGGCCACACCTGGCTGCAAGGGAGGTCAGCAAACAGAATCTTTACTTTTCTGTGTGTGTATGTGGGTGGTGGTGCTTATGTCCTTTAATACATTTTTTATTACTAGGAGAGATGAGAAAAACAGTTATTACAGAAAACTAGAACTCTCTGCCTTATAATGGACTCCTCCAATCCTCTGTATTTCAGCAGTTACACAAGTCAATCAAAAAGAAGCTGTTAAATGAACCAAGAAATAAAGTAGGAAATATTGTGATGGGTGTGGTCTCATACTAAAAAACAGATTTTAATATCTTGCGTCAGAGTGCACAGTTTAGAGGTGAGCTGAAATAGATAGACTTGTGCATATAACTAGGAAAATAGTACTATGACATAATACAAAAAGCAGTTTTGGAAGACATCAATTCAGTTCTGCAGGGAACCTCCTAAATCAATTCCTCCCTGAATCAGGAAAGGGTGCCAGTATTTTAAAATCCGTGCCAGAAAAAATAAAATAAAATAAAATAAAATCCGTGCCGGCAGAACTTTAATTTATGGAGGTAATTGAGTGAAGACAGAGAGAGGCCAATGCCATTGAAAGAAGAACTTTATTGCCTACATTTCCCAAGGGATGAGGGCATGCCCTGCCATGAAGGGCCACAGGGAAAGCACCAGACTTTGGTCAGAATAAGAGGAACTGAAGCCAGTGTCTTTATTGTGTTTGCTATGGAAAAGACATAGCAGGGCAGCGTAAACAGCCGAGGGAATGGCTAGTCTGAAGAATTCCAATGGGCTTTCGGCTGTAAAGGAGGTTTTTAATGGGCTGGTACCTGGCCCTGGGATGATTTAGGGCAGGGGAAATATTGACTTGATGCGTGAGAGTTAGATAAAAAGGTCACTGGGGCTATCAACTTGGGATTGTTTGGTTTGCACTTGAGAAGTGCCCTCCTAGGTAGGTCTATGGGGCTTCCCACGTGGTGCAATGATAAAGAATCCGCCTGCCAATACAGGAGACGCCAGAAACTGGGGTTCATTACCTGGACTGGGGAGATCCCCTGGAAAAGGAAATGAGAACCCACTCCAGTATTCTTGCTGGGAAAAATCTCATAGACAGGGGAACCTGGCAGGCTACAGTCCATGGGGGTGCAAAGAGTCGGACACGACTGAGCCACTGAGCATGCACACATATGCACAGATAGGTTGTTGTTATCTTTAGGACTTAGCTTTGTCCTGGGAAGGACAGTCTCTCCCTGAATCTCTAAGGCCTTTCCAAGATGCAAAAACATCATAAGACACAGAAAATTAAAACAGGGGTAACACAGAGCTAGAACAAATGGAATTTCCATCACCGGGAACAATGTTTTGCCCAGGGGCTGCACTGTCCACCATGGTGATTTCTCAAGCTCTCTTCTAGTTGGGAGACAGCATCGTATGACCTGAAGGAGCTGGTGTTGGAATCAGGCCTGGGTTTAGTTCTACTTGTACCCAGGTGACTGAGAGAATTTGCATTACCATCTCTAAAGCTCAACCTCCTTATGGACTGACTGCGTAGGGTCATATCTACACAGAGTCACAGTGAGGATTAAGGGAGGTGATGTGTGTGAAGTCTTAGCTCAGTACCTGGTTGATAAGAAGTGGCCAATGTTCATTAGCTGGGTTAAAAGAGACATTGAGGCATATTACAATTTTTAAGAGTTTTTTTTTGAGCAAAAGAATCTATTCAAATAGGGCAGTGCTGAATTGGAAGTGATTAGGACTCCACCAACGTGCTTGGGGAGACTTTATGGAGAAAGCATTACGTCAGTTGCTCAGTCCTGTCCAACTCTTTGTGACCCCATGGACTGGAGCCCGCCAGGCTCTTCTGTCCATGGAATTCTTCAAGCAAGAATACTGGCGTGGGTGGCCATTCCCTTCTCCAGAGGATCTCCCTGACCCAGGGTTGAACCCAGCTTTCCCGCACAGCAGGCAGATTCTTTATGGTCTGAGCCACCAGGGGAGCCCCATAGAGAAAATGTGGAAGCAAAGCAAAGAAACGATTGGTTGGCTACAGCTTAAAGCCACGTCGGCTGTTTGCGACTGGTCGGCCTTATGTTCCAATTTCATAATCTTGCAGCACTGACAGACTCAGGCTGCCATGGCCTTAAAGCCACATGGGCTTTTCGTCTAGCTAAGCAGCTGTTATTATTGATACTGTTATTAGCAACAGTTTGTTTACACAATAATTTAGACGTCCATGAGAAAGAAGTCCTTTATTTATTCAGCGCCCACTCTATCGTAGCCACAGTCCTAGACCCGGAAACAGCTAAATGACCAAACAGGTTCCCGCTGGCCTGGAGCTCCCGTTCTAGTGCGGGATGAGTAAAATGCAGGCAGGAGACAGGAGCGTGGTCATGGGAAGAGCTCTTACTTCCCTGCTGGGTGGCAGGCTCTGTGCTTCCATGCATCATCCTGTTTAAGTCTCAGAACAACCCCATGAGGCATGTTTTCACATCCCCATTTTGCAAATGAGGAAGCAGAGAAATTATGATGCCAGGGAAGGCAGAACCAAGACTCTACATGGCTTTTTGGCGATGTTGTGCTGCCTGCCTTTTATTGCTGTGTGTGCACGTCTGTGTTGTCTTTTTTTGCCATCATTTTACAATACAGCCTCTAGCTGGATAGGGTAGTAAAATCATATAAATCGAGGAATCTTTAACGTGCAGCTCTTTGTGGTAATTTAGTGTGCTCACTCTCTTAAAGAATATTCCTGAAAGTATACTTTATCTACACTGAGCCTCTTCCTGGGAAAGCTGCTTCCTCAGCTTCTGTGTCCCTAAAGTGAAAAGCCCTGAGTCAGCCTACGCTAATGACTGGTTTAATCAGAGGTCTGTTCGGTTTATATTTCTCCTGAGCTGAAGTTCTTTGGCAGAGGACTTGGGAAATCTCATACCTCACGGGATGGGAACTTCTAAGCTAGGAGCTGGCAAATATAAGGAAGCATAATTAACCCTTGAGAGCTAAGGAAAATCCGTCCAGAGACTTTCATAATGCTACAGATATGCACACTCCCACTCCAGCAGAACATTTCCCCATGAGAGGTAGTTATGAATTGGATGGTGCATCGTTTAACAACATGGTGGGCAGGGCCAGATCCCCTGATTCGCTGAAACGCTGGGCTGGATGAAGCACAAGCTGGAATCAAGACTGCCGGGAGAAATATCAATAACCTGAGATGTGCGGATGACGGCACCCTTATGGCAGACAGTGAAGATGTGCGGATGACACCACCCTTATGGCAGACAGTGAAGATGTGCGGATGACGGCACCCTTATGGCAGACAGTGAAGAAGAACTAAAGAGCCTCTTGATGAAAGTGAAAGAGGAGAGTGAAAATATTGGCTTAAAACTCAACATTCAAAAAACTAAGATCATGACATCTGGTCCCATCACTTCATGGCAAATAGGTGGGAAAACAGTGGAAACAGTGACAGAGTATTTTTTTGGGGGCTCCAAAATCACTGCAGATGGTGACTGTAGCCATGAAATTAAAAGACGCTTACTCCTTGGAAGAAAAGTTATGACCAACCTAGACAGCATATTAAAAAGCAGAGAGATTACTTTGCTAACAAAGGTCTGTCTAGTCAAAGTGATGATTTTTCCAGTAGTCAAGTATGGATGTGAGAGTTGGACTATAAAGAAAGCTGAGCACTGAAGAATTGATGGTTTTGAACTGTGGTGTTGGAGAAGACTCTTGAGAGTCCCTTGGACTGCAAGGAGATCCAACCAGTCCATCCTGGGTGTTCCTTGGAAGGACTGATGCTGAAGCTGAAACTCCAATACTTTGGCCGCCTGATGGGAAGAGCTGACTCATTTGAAAAGACCTGATGAAAAAAAAAAAGAAAAAAGAAAAGACCTGATGCTGGGAAAGATTGAGAGCAGGAGGAGAAGGGGATGACAGAGGATGAGATGGCTGGATGGCATCACTGACTTGATGGACATGAGTTTGAATGAACTCCGGGAGCTGGTGATGGACGGGGAGGCCTGGCGGGCTGCGGTCCACGGGGGCTGCGGTCCCTGGGGTCACAGAGAGTCGGACACGACGGAGCGACTGAGCTGAACTGAACCCTCCCTCCTTTTTTCTCTAATAATCATTACTTTCTTTCTTTCCTTTTTAAAATACTTATTTATTTACCTGTGTTGGATCTCAGTTGCCATGCATAGGCTCTTCCTTGTGTGGTGCAGGCTCCTTCATTGAGGCTCATGGACTCTCTAGTAGCCGCATGCAGGCTTAGTTGCTCAGTGGCATAAGGGATCTTAGTTCCCCAACCAGGGATTGAACCCACAACCCCTGCATGGCAAGACTGGTTCTTAATCACTGGACCACCAGAGAAGTCCCAGAATCCTTACTTTCTTAAACATCCCCAATTTCTCCTTACTTGCAGGACAAACTCTTGGCTATTTTTTTTTTTTTTTTGCCTAGGGCCATGAGTGTTTTATCTCCGCACATGAGTGGTGGCATCTCTAATTACAAGTGGGAATTACTGAGACTGACTGAGGAGTAGATGCTGGGAGGCTCCTTTACCAGCCACGGATGCACACACCCACCTCAGGCTGCACGGTTCAAATCTGTGGCTCAGTGAGGTTGGGGAGAACCATTCCCTGGTGGCTCAGTAAAGAACTGGCCTGCCCGTGCAGGAGACATCTGTTCGACCTGGGTCAGGAAGATCCCCTGGAGGAGGACGTGGCGACCCACTCCGGTGTTCTTGCCTGGAGAAGCCCATGGAGAGAGGAGCCTGGTGGGTTATAGTCCGTGGGGTCACAGAAAGTCAGACGTGTCTTAGTGACTGAGCATTCACGTGATGTTTACATTGAAGCCACCAATGGGTAAGTTGACACTGTTAATGCACAGTGCTGAGGACATAATATGTCACTCATCTTTTGCTGTGTAAGAAATGACTCAAGACGTAGTCTCTTAAAACAAAACCAAAGTCAGTTATGATCTCCCTGGGTTTCTGTGGGTAGGAATTCACACAGGGCACGGCAGAGATAACTGATCTCTGCACCACAGTGTCGAGGCCTCAGCTGGAAGGCTTGCAAGTCTATGGGCTGAAATCATTTTTTGGCTCGTCTGCCCCCATGTCTGGGAGTTCACTCCCAGGATGCTGGCCATTGGCTAGAGGCCAAGGGATGTTGATCAGAACACCTACACATGGCTTCTCCATGTAGCCTGGGCGTCCTCACAAAATTGCTGGGTTCCAAGGGCAAGTGTTTTGAGAGAGGGAGAAGGTGCCTTGGTGGATACTGTAACATTCAAGGTAATAACCTTGATTATAAAGTCACATAACATCACTTCTGCTCTGCTCCATTTATAAGGCAGCTACCACCCAGATGTCAGGGGAACCTGTTTCCTCCAGGTGGAAGGAGTGACTGCCCCATTGTAGAAAGAGCACATGCGACTTCCCTGATGGTCCACGCATTAAGTATCCACCTGCCAAAAAAAGGACAACCACTGACGCCTGTGTGCCTAGGGCCCATGCCCTGCAACAAGGGGGTAGCTCCTGCTTGCCAAAGCTCAAGCAAAGTCCACGTGCAGCAACAAAGACCCAGGGCAACCAAAAATAATAAAATAAGTTAAAAAATAATAAAGTCAACCTCATTTTTTAAAAAAGAAAGAGAATGTGACATGAAATAAATATGTATGTCTTTGGAAAATATAATGTCACAGATAGAAGTCAACAAATACTTATTGAGTAAATACCTGCTCTCAAGTTAAAATCTGATGAAATAAAATAGAATCATAGAACACTTTTGCTAAATCAGATCTATGATTAGCTATTATATGCTTCTCAGCTGTTGTTTGTATATCATCAGTGGTATCCAACGGTAGTCTAGATGGATCATGGACTTTTTTGATACATAATAAGCATTTGTATTCTCTGAATATTCTGCTTGAGCCAAGTAGACTTAGTTTCAAGTTCCAGCTCGATTTCTTACTAGTTATGTGATCTTGGACAATTTAGTTAATTTTTCCAAACTCATCTTTCATCATAAAATGGAGTGGTTGACCTCAGTAAAATTCAGTTACTCAGTCGTGTCTGACACTTTGCGACCCCATGGACTGCAGCACACCAGGCCTCCCTGTCCATCACCAGCTCCCAGAGTTTACTCAAACTCATGTCCATCGAGTCAGTGATGCCATCTAACCATCTCATCCTCTGTCATCCCCTTCTCCTGCCTTCAATCCTTCCCAGCATCACGGTCTTTTCAAGTGAGTCAGTTCTTCACATCAGGTGGCCAACGTATTGGAGCATCAGCTTCAGCATCAGTCATTCCAATGAATATTAAGGATTGATTTCCTTTAGGATGGACTGGTTGGATCTCCTTGCAGTCCAAGGGACTCTCAAGAGTCTTCTGCAACACCACGGGTCAAAAGCATCAATTCTTTAGCGCTCAGCTTTCTTTAAAGTCCAACTCTCACATCCATACACAACTACTGGAAAAACCACTGCTTTGATTAGATGGACATTTGTTGGCAAAATAATGTCTCTGCTTTTTAATATGCTGTCTAGGTTGGTCATAGTTTTTCTTCCAAGGAGCAAGCGTCTTTTAATTTCAGGGCTGCAGTCATCATCTGCAGTGATTTTGGAGCCCCCCCCAAAATAAAGTCTCTCACTGTTTCCCCATCTATTTGCCACGAAATGATGGGACTGGATGTCATGATCTTAGTTTTCTGAATGCTGAGTTTTAAGCCAACTTTTTCACTCTCTTCTTTCACTTTAATCAAGAGGCTCTTTAGTTCTTCTTTGATGTCTGTCATAAAGGTGGTGTCATCTGCATATCTGAGGTTATTGATATTTCTCCCAGCAATCTTGATTCCAGCTTGTGCTTCCTCCAGCCCAGCATTTCTCATGATATACTCTGCATATAAGTTAAATAAGCAGGGTGACAGTATACAGCCTTGATGTACTCCTTTCCTGATTTGGAACCAGTCTGTTGTTCCATGTCCAGTTCTAACTATTGCTTCTTGATCTGCATACAGATTTCTCAGGAAGCAGGTAATGTGGTCTGGTATTCCCATTTCTTTAAGAATTTTCCAGTTTGTTTGATCCACAGAGTCAAAGGCTTTGGCATAGTCAATAAAGCAGAAGTAGATGTTTTTCTGGAACTGTCTTGCTTTTTCGATGATCCAGGGAATGTTGGCAATTTGATCTCTGGTTCCTCTGCCTTTTCTAAAACCAGCTTGAACATCTGGATGTTCATGGTTCACATACCATTGAAGTCTGGCTTGGAGAATTTTCAGCATTACTTTGCTAGTGTGTGAGATGAGTGCAATTGTGCAGTAGCTTGAGCATTCTTTGGCTCTGCCTTTCTTTGGGATTGGAAAGAAAACTGACCTTTTCCAGTCCTGTGGCCACGGCTGAGTTTTCCAGATTTGCTGGTATATTGAGTGCAGCACTTTCACAGTATCATCTTTTAGGATTTGAAATAGCTCAAGTGGAATTATATCACCTCCATTAACTTTGTTCATAGTGATGCTTCCTGAGGCCCACTTGACTTCACATTCCAGGATGTCTGGCTCTAGGTGAGTGATCTCACCATTGTGATTATCTGGGTCGTGAAGATCTTTTTCGTATAGTTCTTCTTTGTATTCTTGCCACTTCTTCCTAATATCTTTGGCTTCTGTTAGGTCCATACCATTTCTGTCCTGTATTGAGCCCATCTTTTCATGAAAATTTCCCTTGGTATCTCTAATTTTCTTGAAGAGATCTCTAGTCTTTCCCATTCTATTGTTTTCCTCTATTTCTTTGCACTGATCATGAGGAAAGCTTTCTTATCTCTCCTTGCTATTCTTTAAAACTCTGCATTCAGATGGGTATATCTTCCCTTTTCTCCTTTGCTTTTTCACTTCTCTTCTTTTCACAGCTATTTGTAAGGCCTCCTCAATCATTTTGCTTTTTTGCACTTTTTTTTTTCTTGGGGACTGTCTTGATCACTGCCTCCAGTACAATGTCTCGAATGTTCATCCATGGTTTTTCAGGCACTCTGTCTATCAGATCTAATTCCTTGAATCTATTTCTCACTTCCACTGTCTAATCATAAGGGATTTGATTTAGGTCATACCTTAATGATATAGTGGTTTTCCTACTTTCTTTAATTTAAGTCTGAATTTGGCAATAAGGAGTTCATGATCTGAGCCACAGTCAGCTCCCGGTCTTGTTTGTGCTGACTGTATAGAGCTTCTCCATCTTTGGCTGCAAAGAATATAATCAGTCTGATTTCAGTATTGACCATCTGTGATGTCCATGTGTAGAGTCTTGTGTTGTTGGAAGAGGGTGTTTGCTACGACCAGTGCGTTCTCTTGGCAAAACTTCATTAGCCTTTGCCCTGCTTCATTCTGTGCTCCAAGGCCAAATTTATTCTGTAATCCAAGTCTATGCCCTGACCGGTAATGCTGAAGAAGCTGAACGGTTCTATGAAGACCTGAAGACCTTCTAGAACTAACACCCATAAAAGATGTCCTTTTCATTATAGGGGACTGGAATGCAGAAGTGGTTGACCTAGTTAAGAAAAATTATCGAAAAACTTCGATATAAAACAAAAGGATGACTGCATGTCCTTTCAAAATCATATGGGAGTGGAACTTCCCTGGGGGTCCAGCAACTAAGACTCCATGCTCCCAATGCAAGAGGCCCGGGATTCGATCCCTGGTCGGGGAGCTAGATCTCAAATGCTGCAGCTAAAGAGTTCGAATGGCGCAAGTAAGAGTTTGCATGCTGCAACTAAAGATTCCACATGCCACCGCAAAGATCCAAGATCCCGTCTGCCACGACTCAGACTCAGCACAGCCAAGTAAATAAATATTTCGAAAAGTCATATTTACTAGCCTAAGTCCTACCCAAAGATCCTCCTGAGTGAGTGAGTGATTTAAAGCTGCTCAGTCATGTCCAACTCTTTGTGACCCCATGGACTATACAATCCATGGAATTCTCTAGGCCAGAATACTGGAGTGGGTAGCCTTTCCCTTCTCCAGGGGATCTTCCCAACCCAGGGATCAAACCCAGGTCTCCCACATTGCAGGTGGATTCTTTACTAGCTGAGCCACAAGGGAAACCCAAGAATACTGGAGTGGGTAGCCTATCCCTTCTCCAGCTGGTCTTCCTGACCCAGGAATCAAACTGAGGTCTCCTGCATTGCAGGCAGATTCTTTACCAACTGAGCTATCAGGGAAGCCCCCGAAGATCTTCCTAGGGATCTTTAATTCCCCAGGAGATGTATTTTCATTTTTCTTTCTATTTACTCGTGACTAAGACCCACATTCCCTGAACTTACGTGTTACCTCTTAGATTTCCAAGACTGGTGAAGATAACTCCAAAGGTAATAGTTTTACTGCCTTGTAGGATATTAGCTAGTTTTGTCTGTAACTTAGAAAATTGATCTTAGGTTACCTTTCCTGTCTGTCTAAATAACTGTCCATTCATTTAATTCTCTTGTGAACCAGCATTGTCACCCTCCTGGCACCCTCATTAGTTACAATAACTAATTGACATGTGTTCATTTTATAATTGTCCGAGTCAGGTGTTTTTAGTTTTTGAAAATTGTTCTTTGATAGCCCAAAGTTCTATGCACCATGAAAAAAAAATCAATAGTGTCATAGTAATTCACTAGAGAAAGAGATCTGAAGAGGTTCAGGAAGAATTTTTGAAAATGCTTTTTATAAGAAAGACTTTCAAGAAAAGATCTTGATAGATGCGGACGGTTGCAAAATGGAGGCGGGGATCGGTCTGTGCAGAAGGGCCAAGTAAGTGGGGAAATCAACTGAAACCAGAAAGCCACCATCTGAAGAGGGTAATAAATAACATTTTGAAGCTGACCACATGAAAGGCTATTGATAAGCTCAGCGGTTCACCCACTGTAAATTATGAAGATGGAAAACAGCCTTTGCTATGCATTTAAAGCGTATTCATTTTTGCTTGGCGTTTTTTTTTGTTGTTGTTTTGTTTTGCTTTTTCAGCTATGAGGAGGTAGAAATACGATTGCTTCAGTTTACAGTTGTCTTGCTCTGTCTGCACAAGCCTGCCTGGGTGGCCTTTCATGGGATGAGTTTAGAAAGGAAATGAAATAGTGCTCTTGGTCATAAAGTTCCAATTTTTTCCCCAGAGCTCTGCAGAACAATCCAGTCAAGAAAGCCTGTGTCCACCCAGGAGGCTCGGATTAGCAGCGAGACTTGCAGCGTATATAAAAAAGAAGTTATTCACTGGTTTTGAAATTTGTCTTTAGAGCTCAGGAATTTTTTTATTCTTTAAATTAAAAGAAAGATTGAGTTCAACACTTGGAACCAGCCAAGCCGACCCATTGCAGAAAGCCATGGGAAAGGGAGCCTGTTTAGAAATCTGTAATATCACCTTCTTTTTTTAACCCTTTTCACCTCTTCTTTGGCGTCTCTACTCTCAGACACTGCTTTTTTCTGTCTTCCAATTGTAGTAAGCTGTGAATAACATGGTACTTCCCTTGTGGCTCAGACGGTAAAGTGTCTGCCTGCAATGCGGGAGACCTGGGTTCAATCCCTGGGTTGGGAAGATCCCCTGGAGAAGGAAATGACAACCCGCTCCAGTACTCTTGCCTGGAAAATTCTGTGGATGGAGGAGCCCGGTGGGCTATATAGTCCATGGGGTCGCAAAGAGTCAGACACGACTGAGTGACTTCACTTATGCATAATATAGGGCTTCCCTGGTGACTGAGACTGTAAAGAATCTGCCTGCAATGTAGGAGACCTGGGTTTGATCCCTGGGTTGGGAAGATCCCCTGAGGAGATGGCAGCCCACTTCAGTTTTCTTGGCTGGGAAACCCCAAGGACAGAGGAGCCTGGCAGGCTACAGCCCATGGGGTCGCAGAGTCAGACATGCCTGTGCAGCTAGCAACATCCAAAGCGTAACACTGACTATCTTAATCATTCTGAAGCACACAGTCAGTGGCATAAGTGCATTCACGCTGTTGTAGAACCATCCCCACCCTGCACCTCCAGAACTCCTTCCGTCTTGCGGAACTGAAGCTCTGTACCCACTAAACAAGTCCCCGCTCCCCTCCTCCTGGTGCCTGGCAACCGTCACTCCGCTTTCTGTCTCTCTCTGTGAATCTGACTACTTAAGGTACTTCATATAAGTGGAACTGTACCACATTTGTCCTTTTGTGACTGGCTTATTTCACCTAGTGTAATACCCTCACGGTTCATCCATGTGTCAGAATTTCCTTTCTTGTAAAGGCTTGTCCATTGTATGCATATAGCACATTGTGTTTATCCATTTATCCATCGATGGATGCTTGAGTTGTTTCTCGATTTTTAGCTATTGTGAATACTGCAGCTGTGAATATGGGTGCACCCATATGGCACACAGCTTTTAAACGCCTACTTTAAAAAAAAATGCTAGGCATTGTCCAGGAGACTGAAACAAGTCCAATATCCCCTCAGTCTAACAAGGGACTTTTTTGAAAACCTTTTGTCCCTTCCTAATCCTAATCAGACTTCTACCTATTTTCATGAAGAGCAAAGTCATAAGCTGTGATGGCATCTCAATGTAGCATTTCTGTTTACCCTAGATCAAATATTCATGGGCCTCGATCACTGGGTTTTGGGGGGAGCTATTCCAGTCCTCCTAGCAGATTTCCCAACTTCCCACACCCCTTTCTCCTGTCAGATCCTGCTGTAGAGGCCACAGGAAGGGGGGCAGGTGGTGAAGCCAAACCAGTCAGGCTATTCTTCCTCGGAGTTTGAAAAAATCATCTGACAGCAAGATCTCCAGCAGAAGCTATTAGGAGTCCCCGCGCTGCACTTCCAGGCCAGCCCTGGTTCCAGTTTCTTCTTCTGTGAACTGCCCAGCATCATTCAAATGTGTCCGTGCTTAGTCCGTGCTCAGTCATTCTCATCCAACTCTTTGCAACCCTTTGGACTGTAGCCCGCCAGTCTCCTCTGTCCATGGGATTCTCCAGGCAAGAATACTGGAGTGGGTCGCCAGCTCCTTCTCCAGGGGATCTCCCTGATCCATGGGTAGAACCCACATCTCTGGTGTCTCCTGCACTGCAGGCAGATTCTTCACCCACTGAACCATGGGGGAAGCCCTATCTTTCAAATAACCCCATCCTTTTTGCCTTATGAGATCTTGAGTCAATTTCTATTGCTTTCTCTCAAGTGATAAGCTATTCAAAGACTGATGCTTGAATTTCTTCAAGAAATATAGGAATACCATAAAACTCATTCAAGAGGAAAATGACCTCTTCTTATTATGGTCCATTTCTCTCAGCAGGTCTTGAGAGCTATTTTTTTAAACCTGTCATAACAGAAAGAAAATCTGTCTGTGTTTCCCTCTGTAACTCCATGTCTATCTCTTTCTGCATCTGTCTGTCTGTCTTTCACAGAGGAGGCGGCGGAAAACGTAGGAGTACAGAGGAAGCAGAAAGGATGAGAGTTATGAAGCAGAAACTTCCTCTGGGTAAAAAATGAGGAAACTTCCAGAATGGTGTCTGCTCCTTGATCCTGGGAATGCAAGCCTTCACACAGGAAGAGGGTGTTTCGATTCAGTGCTTGATTTACTATCTCCAGCTTCTGGCATATCCTCAAAGTAAAGATTCCCTTCAGTTGGAAAGTTATTCCCCTCGTGTCTGCATTTTCCATTATTTGCTTTTGTGTTTTTCTTAGAGGAGAGAATTCCTCTGGAGTCAGAAATTCTGCAAGTGTCCGAAAGACTTCTCTCGTTTGAGCCGTAGCTCAGCCTGCGGGCTCTTTCTTCTAAAGAAATGCTTCTGGAGGCTGTTCCACAAAGCATTTCAAAATGTGGTGTTGCTTTCTTTTTTTCTGAGCCACATCAAAGAGCACATATTGTTTCCTTTCTGAGAACAGAACTCTTTAATGGCGAGAAAGAGCAAGAGATGGGGCGGCTGGCCATCCCTATCAGAAAAGATACCAGTCACCCTGCCTGTGATGAAGGACCTGCTTCTCCAATTCCTCGTCACTTTTTGAAATGCAAGCCCAAGTACAGTAATTATGCCCTGGCATACGTGTCACTAAAATGCAATCATGCTTTTCCATTTTAAAAACTCTTTGTGAACCTGGGTTAATAATTAAGCCTCACAGAGCGTTTAATAACATCTAGCAAGCATTCAGCATGAAATATTTAGCAAAACCACAAATGTTCTTGTTCTTTGGTTCAGAAACGTCCCTTGTAGGACTTTATGCTATGTGTGTATATGTCATATAGTTTCCATATATGTGTAGTGCAAAATGACAGAAATAACAGATTGTTCGTTGCAGCACTGTTTGTTTGTATATAACGTGACAGCATTTTTTTTGGGTAGCACTGTTTTAAGAGTGAAATATAGAACCTACCTGAGGCTCATAAATGCCCTTCGTATTTCATCTGTCCAGTGGAAACCAATGAGCTATATTCTCATGCACTGGTACTGTAGAACCTTTGAAGGCATAATTTAGAGATAAAAAGCAGGGTGCAGAGGCAAGCGTGTGCTTCGTGAGTCTGGATGCTCAGTGAGATCGCCTGAGGAGTTTTTAAAAATACTAATGGCTGGCTCTTTCCCCAAGATATTCTGATTTATGTGCTCTGGAAAGTTCCCTCGAATAATCCCACTGTGCAGCCAGGGTCAAGGAAAGCTGACATATGATATGCTTTTATTTGCTTTAGGAAGAAAAATATATATATGGATTTGCTCTTATAAGCTAAAACTATCTCTAGAAGGATATCCAAGAAAGTGGATCAGTGACTACAGCAGGGTTGGGAACTGGCTATAACTGTTCATCTATATAATTTTCAACCATTTGAATCTTATACCTGTGAGTATATTACTTTTCAAAACATATACAAATTAAGTCAAAGTTTAGAAATACTCATCTGCAATGCTACTTTGGAAAGAACAGGTGAAACTGTTGAGCAAAATGATCTCTTCCTCTCTTTTCCTTCCACCCTCAAAGGCTAATGTAATTTAAGAGAAAGATGCATGAGGGAGGTGACTGTGAAAAAAGAATCAGAGAATCAGTTTTTGGACAGGCCCATCCTTTCTATTTGGCTTCCCTGGTGGCTCAGTGATAAAGAATCCGCCTGCCAAGCAGAAGATGCACGTTCAGTCCCTGGGTTGGGAAGATCCCCTGGAGAAGGAAATGGCATCCCACTCCAGTATTCTTGCCTGTGAAATCGCATGGCCAGAGGAGTCTGGGAGGCCACAGTACACGGGAGTCCAGAAAAGCTGGACACAACTTAGCGGCTAAACAACAACAGTCCTTTCTGTTTAGCCCAGAAATGGGGCTATGTCAACCGTTGAGGAAGTAAAATATCTAGCCGTTCATTTGTCCACCCATCCATCCATGTAATAATTTGATAAAACGTATGTTGAGCACTTAAGATGTGGCAGACACAGTGATCCTGGTCTCAAGGAACTGAATCAGGCTGGTGAGAAAGAAATTTTAACCAGTAACAACCATAATCCAAGGTGATGAGGGCTCCAATGGAGATACGCACAGAATATTCTGCTTTCTTAAATATTTGCTACTCCCTGCACCTGATGAAGATGCAAATGTAGGAAAGCTCATGGCGAGGGAGTTCTAAGGTTACTGACGCGGCGTGGTTTCCTCCTCGGCACAGGCAGAAAGGGGGCGGGATGTGTGGGGAAGGGCAAGGAGCGTGGGTGTTTGTTCTGCCTCAAAACATCGCCCCAGTTCATCAGTTAGACTTTCAGTGGTGACAGGATCTCCCTGTTCACAAACACGAATTAGAGTAAGTTTATCACTGACTCCAACTCAAGAGATATCCTCTTCTCTCCCTTTTCCTGGAAATTCCCAATTCAGGTGATTGCTCTTGATTGCATTCCCAACAGTTCATTTCAGTTTAGCTAAGCATTACCGAGTGTCTTCTTATTGGAGACACTGTGCTGGGCACCGGGAAAGGAAACTAAATAGGACATTGTCTTGTAGCAGGAGAGACGGACAATTAACCAGAATTCACTGTGCTGAATATGACAGTCCAAGTGTTCGCTCTGCCTACGTCCTCTTTATGAGTAAACAACGGTTCTTAGCACAGAGATCATTTAAGGTACCAACAGACATGGAGGAGGGAGTTTGGGGCAGAGGTGCGTGTGGGATCAACCGAGGTGGTATTTGAATTTGGACTGAGGAGCGTGCAATTTCATAAGGATGTGCTACAAAGAGTGAAAAATATTTGTTTGGAATTATGCCTGTGGAGTACTGGAGTCACAGAAATGACTAGTGAATATCACACACGGGTTTGTGGGGCAGAGTCGTATAAGGTAAGCTGGAAAAATACATCGGGGTAGATCGGGGGGTAAGTTTGGACTTCTGTTGCGATGAGGAGTTATCAGGGCTTCAAGTGACTTTACAGATACAGTTGCCTCCCACTGGGGACAGTTAGGACTGGCGGGGGGTGGGGTGGGGTGGGTACCAGGACTGGTGGCGAATATCCACATCTGAGGATGCTGAAGTCTCCTAGTCGGCCTTCCATATCGGCACTTCTGTATTTGTGCTCCCAGTCCACAGATTCAACCAACCTCAGATCGTGCGCCACTAGATTTGCAGACCCAGGTTGGTTAAATCTGCGGATGTCAGACCCATGCTCACTGAGAGCCCACTGTATGTTTGTGAGAGAAAACTCTAGCCTCAGGGTCAAGGAAGGATGTAGTTTGCAGCTATGAGGTGCAAGGAGGCACGGACCCTGGTGGTTCCAGGCTGGGCCACCAGCTGGGCTATTGCAGGTCTGGGGGCCTGACCTGTAGTTTCAAAAATGGGGAGAGATCAAGAGAGTCAACCAGATATGGGAGAACAGCATTCACTTGTGTGGCGTTGGGATGATGGAGCTGGGGAGCACTGCAGAAAAAGTAGCCTTCAGAAGGAAAGTCCTTATTCTGGTTTTGATCATGTTGAGTCTGAAATGTTTGTGAAGCTCCTAGAAGGAGAGGATCATCAGTATTTGGAGGCTGGGAGTGGTTCGGAGGACCCCCTCCTTCCAAGGGTCATCTTACATCTCATTGGAACACACTTGCTTCTCTGCTTTCTCCACTCACAGCGGATTTCAAAAATAAAACAGCAACTTTGAAAGGAAGTGCTGATCCGAGGGACACTGGAAACTACAGAGGAAAACTATAAAAGACAAAAGCAATAGGCCGCCAAGCAGCACGACCACGTTTCACAACTTACTGAACCAATCTGGGGCTAGTAACTTCAGAGGTCTGGCTGTGTTTCATTCTTGCTGATGATGTTGACCCTCAGGAGATGTTTAGGTTATGACTGGCATGCTCTGTTTAGGAAAACAGAGGTGTGTGTCATATGTTGGAGAAATTTTCCATTAAAAACAAATATGTCCAAGGTTTGGCACTTAAAGGGATAGAGCAAAATTTTTTTAATTAACTATTTATTTTTATTTTTATTTTTAAACTATTTTATCATGGGAAATAAAACATAAAATTGACCATTGTTGTTGTTTTAAATGTGCAATTCAGTGACCTTAAGTAATGTCACAGTGTTGAATAATTGTCACCACTATTTCCAGAACATTTTCATCATCCCAAATAAAAACTCTGTGCCTATAAACAATAGCTTTCCATTTTCTCTCTCCCTATTCCCATTTCATTTTCTGTCTCTGTGAATTAGATTTATCTAGATAGACCATATAAATGGAATCATACAATATTTGTCTTTTTTGTGACTAACTTACTCATTTAGCAAATGTCCTTAAGCTTCATCCATGTTTGAGAATGTATCAGAATTTCTTTCCTGAATAATAATTCTCTCTCTATATATATATATATAATAAAAATAGTCCTATATAAATATATATATATATATATCACTTTTATCCATTGATGGACACTGGGTTGCTTCCATTTTTTTGGCTATCGTGAATAATGCTGCTATGAACGTGGATGTACAAATATCTCTTTGAATCTCTGCTTCTAGTTCTTTTGGATTTATAATCAAAAATTAGACCAATATATAATCAGAAGTGAAATCACTGGATATGTGATAATCCTGTTGTTAAGCTTTTGTAGAACTGCCATACTGTCTAAAATAAATCCTTTGGTATTTTTCTTTGAAAACGTTTATTTATTTCTGGCTACGCTGAGTCTTCGTTCCTTCAGGCGGCCTTTCTCTAGTCGCCGCAAGCTGGGCTCCTCTCTAGATGTGGAGCGCGGGCTTCCCACTGCGGGGGCTTCTCTTGTGGAGAACGGGCTCCAGGAGCTCCGGCTTCGGTAGTTCTGGCACGTGGGATCTTCCTGGACCAGGGATCGAACCCATGTCCCCTGCATTGGCAGGTGGGCTCTTAACCACTGACCACCAGGGAAGCCCCTGATCTTTTTCCTTACCAAACTGCTCCCCATCCTTCAAGGTCTTCATCGAGTTCTATCTATTCCAGGAGGCCCTCGATGGTCTCCCCCACAATTCCTGCTTGTGCATTTTGCGCCACACTGTCTGGCATCTGACTAAACACTCCCCTGTGTTATCCGATCCCGCTTCCACTGAGGTAGTTCTATATCCCAGCTTAGATGGCAAAGCCCCCACTTTCAGTCTCGTTGGGTTCAGGACTGTCTCCCTTTCCCATTACACGTAGCCCAGAGGAGAGGATATTGCAGATACAGGAAGTATGGTGCCATAAACTCTTGTCTCTCATATTTTAGGGGATTTGCTGGATAGCAAAGCTATTTTGTAAGAGAACCCAGAGAAGCTCCCACACAAAGCAGGAGGTGTAAGTGACATGGGCTGAGTCAAAGAGATTGTGGTTGGGTTGACATTAACGTTGAATATTAATGAGACAAAGCTGAATTTTAATCCTGGCCTTCGTGTGCCTTTGTGGCCTTGGACAATTGATTAACTTCTCTGAGTCTTAATTGCCCATCAGCAAAATGAGGTTGGCATAGTATCACTTTGCAAGCTCTTGAGGAAGCTGACCTGGAAAAAGTTCAGAGTAAGAAAATGTTGCCCAGCAAGGAGATCAAAGCAGTCAATCTAACAGGAAACCAACCCTGAATAATCAGTGGAAGGATGATGCTGAAGCTGAAATGTTTTTGTCACCTGATTCGAACAGTCGACTCATTGGAAAAGACCCTGATGCTGGGAAAGATTGAGGGCAGGAGAAGAGGGCATTGGAGGGTGAGATGGTTGGATGGCATCGCCAATGCAATGGACAAGTACTTGGGCAAACTCTGGGAGGTGGTGAGGGACAGGGAAATCTGGAGTGCTGCCGTCCACGGGGTCACGGAGAGTTGGACACAATTGGGCGACTGAACAACAACAAGGAAATGTTGGTCCCCTGCCCTTCTCCTTCGCAGATGCCCCTCTCTGTCTGTCTCCTGGGTTACAGTGGTGGTCATGGGTTTTAGTCTTCCTTCTCTTTCTTACTTCCTAGGAGTGTGTCTGAGAGCAGTGTTGGTGCTTTTAAAAATGTAGATGTTCTTATTACTCAGGATGTCAAAAGACAAGGAGATGACTATCATTGAAAAGATAGTCTGGGCACTTCCCTGGTGGTCAAATGGCTAAGACTCTGAGATCCCAGGGCAGGGGGCCCAGGTTCGATTCCTGATCAGGGAATTAGATCCCACATTTCGCAACTATGATATCCTACTGGCCGCAACTAAGATGCGGCACAGACAAATATTTTTAAAAAGAAAATATAATTATTCAAATGCCCTCAAAACAGAAACAGGAGACCACTCAGGGCCACACGGGGAAGCAGGAGGACTGGTCAGGAGGCAGAAGGGTGAAGTGGGGGCGTGGAGGAGAGACTTTGTCATGGTTGCCCCAGGAAGGCATGGCGGGTGCAAGGGCAGGTTGGGCCCGCTCAGTCTCTCCATCATGTCCAGCTCTCTGAGGTCCCATGGACTGTAGCCCGCCAAGCTCCTCCATCCATGGGATTTCCCAGGCAGGAATACTGCAGTGCGTTGCCACCTCCTCTTCCAGGGGATCTTCCAGACCCAGAGATAGAATCCACATCTCCTGCACTGACAGGTTTTTTCTTTATCACTGAGCCACCGGGAAGCCCTGGGGTGAGCAGGGCAGGGGGCTTTCGGCCTCGCTGGTCTGAACAGTCCCATGGGCTCTGTAACATAGGGGCTGTTTCTCTGGGAGCTGGCTCTGGGATGATTGGGGCAGAGGAACATTGCCTCCTGGAGTCTAAAAGCCACTAGGAGGAGGTGCTTGGACACACAGGCTCTGGGTTGATTAGTTTGCATATGAAAGGAGCCCTCCCAGGTGAGTCATTTGCTATCTTAGAAGTGGCTAGTCCTAGGAGGCGGGGGCCTCTCTCCAGTCTATCTCCCCAGATGCTGGAGCATCAGGAATATAGAAAATTAGAAAATGTAACCTAAAACAACTGGTGTGTGAGAAATGCAGACTGATTCTCAAATACAGAGGTCATGATTCCTAATTTCCCAGGACCTTTGTCCCAAGCCTGCCCCTATAACTAAAGAACCACTCAATCTACTGGCTAGAGAAGAATAATCATTAGGAAAATAGCCTTTCTTTCCCTCAATTCCCCAAAGATTCTGACTTTCCTAGGCTCTCTCAGTTTTCTCTAAGCTCCCTTTACACAGAGAGGCTTTAAAGTCTTAAAGATAAATATCTCCGGGAGGTTAAGAGAATGACCTCAATGGGAAGAAAGTGAAATCCTCCCTGGAAAATTTCAAGGCAGGATGGCTCTCTTCCAAAGAGGAAACCTGGGGAAAAAAAATTAGCAAGAATGCTCATAAACATCATACTATTTTCAAATGAGGGTTGGGGCTCAGCTGCAAGACTTCACTGAAGTCTAAGCTTGAAAAAAGACTTTGAAGTAATAAGCCTCGCTCCACATTAGGAACGCCTGCAAAATGTAGCAATTTCTACCTAAGAGGCTTTGTGTCCAAACATGTCATTTGAGAGCCCTGGCGGACAAAGGAGAATGCCCTTGGAAACAAGGCCCCCATTCAGCCCGGCAGCTCCAGAGCGTTGGGTTTCCTCCCTGGGCTCCAGAACGTCTTCAGCCACGTTAGGCACCAGCTTCAGACTCGGTGGGAAGCAAATTTAAGTGTCTCTTTTGGTGAAAAACAATGAGAATGCTGTATTTCACAAAAGAAGGGAACCCTATCACTCTTGGAGTGGCAGACCTGGATTCATAACGATTCAGTTCAACAGCTTGTACTCCCAAATGCTGAAT
This sequence comes from Hydropotes inermis, assembly GCA_020226075.1. Classification (NCBI taxonomy): domain Eukaryota; kingdom Metazoa; phylum Chordata; class Mammalia; order Artiodactyla; family Cervidae; genus Hydropotes; species Hydropotes inermis. Next base: position 4,016,902 of record CM035291.1, read on the forward strand.
TCTAAAACCACCTTTGGACTGGCAAAACTTATCCCAAAGGGGAAATGCCTAGGTGATCCTCTGAGCACAGATTCTTCAACAACCCAGGAGAAAATGTTATCCTATTCGTATTTGTCTTGGTATTTGTAGGGCAACGTGAACGGATGGAGGACGCTGGGGCCAGAGAGCAGCCTTCGGTGAGGATTCTAAAGAGTAATAGGAGAGTAGAAAGGCATACGTCCGAGGTCCCCCAAATTTTGGCACCAGGGACCGGTTTCCAGGAAGACGATTTTTCCATGGACTGAGGCTGGGGGTGGGGACGATGGTTTTGGGATGATTCAAGGGCATTACATTTATTGTGCATTCTATTTCTATTATTATTATATCAGCTCCACCTCAGATCATCAGGCATTAGATCCTGGGGGTTGGGGATCTATGGTGATTCAAAGTCACCAGTTCATTCAGTCACGCATACATTCAGTTATCAGGTATATACTGGTTGCTACTACATGCCAGGCACTAGTGGCAATAGCAACTTCTCCAACACATGAACGGCTTTGGCTCAGAGTAAGCTTTCTTATGGGCTTCCCAGGTGGCTCAATGGCAAAGAATCCACCTGCCGATGCCAGAGACACGGGTTTGATCCCTGGGTCGGGAAGATCCCCTGGAGCAGGATATGGGAACCCACTGCAGTATCCTTGCCTGGAAAGTGCCACGGACAGAGGAGCCTGGCGGGATACAGTTAATGGGGTCGCAAAGAGATGGACACAACTGAGCACGCACACTCTGTGGTAGGTACGACGGGGAGAAATAGAAAACAGCACGTTGGATGGAGAGCGGGAGACGCTCATACCTGCAGGTGGAGGAGAAGAAAGACTTTCACGAGCTGCAGAAGAAAGGAGCAGGGCAGGGCCGAGCCTCAGGCACAGATCAGAGAACGTAAGGGAGATCAGATCAGATCAGGGAGCACGGGGATCGCTGGTCACAAAAAGAAAAGACTGAGAGACTAAGGGTTGAGAAATGAACGGAAAAGTTTCACTGCCGAGCAGGGACCCCAATCAAGCGCAGCTCTGAGCTCTAGGGATGCGTATAGGGGAGGAGAAATGGGCGTGTTTGCAACACTGAGAGGTCATGAACCATCTTTAGTCTCAGTTTAGGAGGGCAAAGTCTCTGAGTGCGGCTATCAGCTAGTCAGTTATACAAGCCCAGGACTTGTTAGAAGAGATCAGCTGCGGGTGCTGGGGGCGTTCAGCTCCCCCTGCCACGTGTGTGAGCTGCTCATATTGGGAGAGGCGAGGCCAGAGGTTGTCATGCTTAGGAGGGGGGTGGAAATTGCATGGGGTGAGATCCTACTACCCCCAACGGTTCCTGCTCTTGCATGCATGCTGGGCCCGGGTGGCAGGAGGGATCTTGAAATGTGCCACTTCTCCTCACCCCCTCCTCGTCCCATGCCCCCTGCCCACCAAGATGCCCTGTCCTAATCCCAGAGTCTGGGAACGTGATGCAATACTGTGCCCGGCCTGTGTCACATCACATGGCAGAAAGGGAGTGAGCAGATGTCATTAAGGTTACTAATCACTTGACTGAGGGTTAATCAACAGGCATGTTATGTGGGGGGGGGGTGGCTAATTGAGTCACATGAACCCCTTGACAGCAGAGAGCTTCAGCGGGCTGAGGGCAGAAGGAGAGGTCAGAGGGACTGACAGTGTGAGAATGCACTTTTGATGCACTTTTTTGGATGCCCGTTTGCTAGCTTGAAGGTGGAGAGATCCCACACAAGGACCGAAAGCGCGGCTTCAGCAGACAGCCTGCAAGGGAACAGGCCCTGGAGTCCTCTGGCCGCAGGAGGTGAGTTTGGCCAACAATCTGAATGAACTTACAAGTGACTTCCTCCCCAGAGCCCAGCCCAGCTGACATTTTGTTTTCAGTCTTGTGATACCCAGAGCAGAGACGTCAGTTGAACCTAACCTGCAGAACTGCGAGTTAATAAGTAGGTGCTGTTCTAGCGCCTAGGTATGTGGCATTTGTTACACAGCCACGGGAACCAACGCAACCTTGTGAGGGTCGGACGCTGAGCTGGGTCCTACAGGGACACATCTGCTGCCTTCAGCATGTCTCATCTGGTGGGGACAACACAGGCAGGCTGGGGCACAGAGACGCAGAACTGGGCTTTTCTGATGGTCCAGTGGTCAAGAATCTGCCTGCCATTGCAGGGGATATGGGTTCAGTCCCTAATAGGGAAAATCCCACATGCAGGGGGGCACCAGGACTCCGGAGCCGAGGCTCGCCAGCCGCGAGCAGCAACGACGGAAGCCCACGGGCTCTAGAGCTTGCGTCCCGGACAGGAGGAGCCGCTGCAGTGGAAGCACAAGAGGGAAAGCCCACGTGCAGCCGTGAGGGCCCCGTGGAGCAACAGAGACCCAGCGCGGCCAAAAGTTGAAATTAAAGGAGAAACGCGGGATTAAAACGGGGCGTGGGAATGTCTCTGAAAGGTCACTGCTGAGATGTTCCGGGAAAAGAGGACTCTGGGCTGAGATGGGAAGGCCTGAGATCAGGGATGCGGTGGGCGGCTCCAGTTATAACAGAGTTGAACCTCAACGTTTAGGCTGTCCTGGCGCCCCAAGGATGCTCTGTGGAGGGATGGGGATGCACATGAGAGCGATTTCCCTCTCCTTTTGCTGTCAGAGTCAATGGGAAGGCAATCAAGGAGGACCTACTGTAGAGCACATGGAACTCTGCTCACTGTTATGGGGCAGCCTGCGCGGGAGGGGGCTTGGGGGAGAATGGATCCATGTGTTTGCACGGCTGAGTCTCCTTGCTGCTCACCTGAAACCATCACAACGTTGTCTGCTAATCGGCTACACCCCAATACAAAATAAAAAGTTTAAAAACGCAGTGAAAATTTAGTTAAGGGAAGGCTATAGAGACCAAAAGGGCGTTTTTGCTAAAAATTAATGGACTGTCACTTATTGTGTTTATCACAGATGCTATTCATAGACCATCTATTTTGCTGTAAAAGATGCTGCTACTGCCCAATTACCCAAAATTCTGTTTCTTTTCAACAGAATTGTTGAAAAGATTTTTCAACAATTTTATAAATTGGTGACTTTATAAAAAGGCAATACAGGAAAATAAAAGGAACGTTCAGGAACCCAGGGGAGATTAAACTGGCAGCCAGCCAAGGCAGGGCCTCTCTTAGGGACAGATTCATTCCTTCTCTTTTTATCTCTGCAGACTTTCCCCAGGACGCCCTCGGATGAGAGTGTTAGTGAGGAAGACGCACCTCCTCCAGCCTCTCTGCTCTCAGAAGGGTGGGAGGCGGGGGTCAGGTGGGGTGGGTGGTGGCTGATGGGGAGGGGAGGGGAACTAATGCTTATTAATTGTGGCCTGTGAGGTCCCCAGAAGAAATGCTCTTCAAGGGTGTCATTTGCATCCTGCCCATTAGCATCTCCAATGACCTTGACAAATGATTGGGAAGACATCCGCTGGCTTTTGCCATATCAGCAGCTTGCTTTGCCCATAGCTGTCTCCTTCAGATTCATTGAACACTTGCCCTCTTCCTTCCCAACCTAAAAGGTGAAGAGCTGGAGACTCCAGTGACGGAAAAAACCTACAACTGCCCAGATCCGTCTCTTAGCTTCCATTCACTTAAGTATCTGTCTTGAGTTTATGTATAGTTTTTCAGTTCTTTTCCATTATAAGTTACTACCAGACACTGAATGTAGTTCTCTGTGGGTGCATGCTCAGTCGTGTCCGACTCTTTGAGATCCTATGGACTGTAGCCCGCCAGGCTCCTCTGTCCATGGGATTCTCCCGGCAAGAACACTGGAGTGGGTTGCCGTGCCCTCCTCCAGGGGATCTTCCCGACCCAGGGATCGAACGTGTGTTTCTTGTGTCTTGTGCATTGGCGGGCGGCTTCTTTACCACTGAGCCCCCTCGGAAGCCGTAAGTATCTGTCTTCAGAATTGCTATGGGTTGAATGTTTGTGTCCCCCTCAAACTCATCTGTTGAAATCCTAACCCCCAAGGTGATGGTTGCAGGAGGTGGGGCTTGAGGGGTGATTAGACCACAAAGGTGGAGCCCTCGCAAGTGGGACTGGTGCCTTTCTAGAGAGACCCGAAATAGCTTCCTTTATGCTTTCAGCCACGTGAGGACACAAGGGTAAGACGAATGTCTATGAGGGAGTGGGCTGTCACCAGACACTGCGTCTTCTGGGGCCTTGAGTTTGGACTTTCCAGCCTCCAGAACTTTGAGAAATAAATGTGTACAGGGTTTTTTTTGTTTGTTCTTGTTCATGTTGTCTTGGCCACACTGCACAGCTTGTGGGACGTGGACCTTAGTTTCTCAACCGGAGATTAAACCTGGGACCCGGGCATTGAAAGCACAGAGTCCCAACCCCCAGACCACCAGGGAATCCCCAGTGTCTCTTGGTTATAAGCCGCCCAGTCAGTGGTATTTTCTATGGCATCCCGAACACACTAAGTACCATGGAACCTATCTTGGGGTTTGGGCCCAGGAAGGAAATTGAGGATGGACCTGGTGCCGATCATTCATTATGGCGTGATGAGCTTCTAGAAGGCACCCCGCCTTCCTGTGATGGCAGCCGGTGAGTACTATCCTGCAGGACGTGTGCTCAGCCTTGCTGCAATGCTTTGCTCATTTGCTTCCTGCAGGGAAGTTTCTGCATCGTGGCCTGCCACGACTTGTTCCCGACCACTTGTCTGGTTTCATGTTTGGAATTCTTCCCCCCACCCTGAGAGCTGCAGCCACTCTGAGCTGTTTTCACCTCGTGCCCTTTCTTATCCGTTGAGGAGCATTCTCTCCATCTAGAAGCTTCTGGACACCTCTTCCTCTGTCCTAGGCAAACTTCTTCTTTTTTAGTGGGGAAAGTGTTTCTTATTTACTTCCTTGTTTATCTGGGGCTGTGCTGGTTCTTCACTGCCGTGGGGGCTTTTCTCTAGCTGTGAGCAGGGAATGCTCTCACGATGCGGTCCGCAGGCTTGCTTCTCACTGCGGTGGCTTCTGCTGTTGTGGAGCTCGGGCTCTCGGGCATGTGGGCTTTAGGACGTGTGGCTCAAGGACTCAGTAGATTGTGGTTCCCAGGTTCTGGAACACAGGGTTGATAACCTGTGGCACGTGGGCTTAGCTGCTTTGAGACATGTGGGATCTTCTTGGACTAGGGAACAAAGCTATGTCCCCTGCATTGGCAGGCAGATTCTTAACCACTGGACCACCAGGGAAGTCCTAGCCAGCCGTCTTCAGGTCTCAGAGCAGACTCTAGCTCTATTACACTTGGTGTGATGCTCTCAAACATACAGGAAATGCTTTCTCCAGGCTCCCACCAAACCTGAGTGGCATGTGTTACTGTCAGTGTCTGCTTGCCTGAAAGGCCCTCCACTGGACTCAACTGCTGGAGGTCAAGATTCTGTTTTGTTTTGCTTATTTTCATATTTGTATCAGTAACATTATCTTACTCCCATATTTGCTGCCCCATTGACTAGAGATTACAGGGTGTTGTGGAGGTGACGTGTAAAGGGCCTGCTTTCTAGGGAGCTCATCCACTACAGGTATTCATCCCATGTGGAGCATCTCTTGGGAAAACAGAGATCACACTGGGAAAAATCCAGAACCTTTTAGACTGAAACCACCGGAAATGCCAATATCCCTGGGGGGAGGGTTTACTTGTGGTAGAAGCAGAACAAGAAGACTTTGGAAAGTACTCCTGAGACTTTCAGCTTTGGGGAATTTTTGGGTTGATACATTAGGGAAGAAAAAAATCAGATCCCAGTTTTCCGTTGGCACTGGTATTCCTCTGCGGTCTTGGTGATTTCAAACGCTAGCCACCGTAGGCAGAGCACGCAGTCACACCCTTGTCTCCTTTCCCAGGGTCTGCACATGAGCTAACGTGTACGTAGGAATGTTAGGTCCGTCTGCTCTCTAATCATGGTTCCTCTGCTCAACAATGATGAGCAAATAGTGTGATAAGCTGTCATTTAAAAAAACACTTAACAGTGGAAAGAATAGGAGATTTGGAGTCAGAAAACTCCCCAGGTTCCAGCCTTGGCTCTGTCACTCTCTGTTTGTGTGATCTGAAGCTCTTTTTTTTTTTTTTTTTTTTTTTTTTTGAATTGGGGTAGGAGCCGATAATATTGTTGTGATAGTTTCAGGTGGACAGGGAAGGGACTCAGCCATACATAAACATGTATCCATTCTTCCCCAAACTCCCCTCCCATCCAGGCTGCCACATTTATTTTTGTTTGTTCGTTTTTTGGCCTGCCACTCCCTGACCAGGGATTTAACCCAGGCATCCACAGTGAAAGTGCCAAATCTTAACCACTAGACCACGTGGGAACTCCTTATCTTAAGCCCCTGGTTTCTCAAAGAGGTCATCCTCAAAATGGTAACAATCACAGCAGTAATGGCTCCACAGGGCTATAGTGACTATCAAATGAGATTCCTCAGATATTGGTAAAAGATCTTTTCTTTCAATGGCAAAATTATCTTTCATGCAACTATGAAATAAACAAAGGTCAAATTTTATTTAACTCCTTGATTAATGTGCAGACCAGTAAGGTGTTTGAACTAGCTCAAATGAAAATTTCACTTACAGAGATTTTTATTCTCCTTGGGACATAATTCCTTTGTGTTGTCATGAATAGAAAAAAAAAATGTGTTGTCAGTTTTCTGCAACTTAATTCTATCCCTACAGAGCTGTTAAACAGCTTAGTCCATCCAAACCCATCCAGTGAATGGAGTCAGGCAATCCTTGGAGAAACGCCCCCAGCACTCGGCTACAAGGACGCCAGGATTCTCTTTTGCCCATTCCCGACACCCAGGAGCTGGCTACTGTGGGCCCTGGACAATCCTCTCTCGTCCTCCCTTTCTCCTTGACAACCACATCCCATCTGCCCCCATCCCCTCACCCCACCCTCTTCTGCTCTGGACCAGATCCTTGGAGAAAAGCTGGCCCACCTCCTCCAAGGCCACTCTCCCTTAATTAACTTTCCTCTCTTGTTTTTTTCAGTGGTTTCCTTCTTCCTCCCTTGGTTCCTGCTCCATGGCTTAGAAACATCTTCAAATCCCTCTTCACTTTAAAAACAAACAGAAACAAAAATATGAAATTGCTCACTTGTGTGTGTGGAGTTATTCTCTATAACAACAACAAGGGGAGAAAAAATAACTTTTGACATTTTGATGGCTTACAACAGAGATCAACAAACTTTTTCCTTAAAAGAGTCAGGTAGTAAATATTTTAAGCTTTGCGGACCGCATGTGTTTTCTGTTCCTATTTACTTTGTTTTTCTTTACAGCTCCTAAAAACTGTGAAAGCCATTTTTAGCTTGTGGACAGTACAAAAAGAGGCTGCTGGCTAGATCTGGTTTAGAGAAACGTGTTTATTTTTCACTGGTGCTTCTGAGGCAGAATATATTTGCCCCTCTCCCCACCGATGCCAGGCATGGCTGCGTGCTGGCCTGGCCAGCGGAATGTTGGCAGATGTGACTTGAGAAGTACAAGCCTGAGTAGCAGCTGGCCTGAGAAAGATGAGAGACGCACGGAGCAGGCCTGGACCCAGAGCCCAGGGCGGAACCGGAACCATGCCGGCTGAGCCCGGCTTAGGTCAGACAGGCCGTCGCCCACCTACGGTGCGCAGAATGGATGCTGCGCTGTGCTTAGTCGCTCAGTCGTGTCCGACTCTTTGCGACCCCGTGGACTGTAGGCCTCCAGGCTCCTCTGTCCATGCGGTTCTCCAGGCGAGAAGACTGGAGTGGGTTGCCATGCCCTCCTCCGGGGAGAATGGATGATTGACTGCTTAGGTGTGAACTGCCTAAGTAGGGGAATTCAGTAGCTGTAGTTCTTTAAAATCTGTTTTACTGGTGAAACTGTGTTTCTGAACTGTAGTCAGGGGTCACCTGCAAAGTGTAATCAGGACACCTGGGATACCTGTTAGTATTAATATCAGTTCCCCGGGGCCTCCCTTTGGCGGGACTAATTTGGAATACCTGAGGGGAAGACTTAATAAGGTGCATTATTGCTAAACTCCCTGAGGAGTTTGAGAATTGCCGTTTCAGACTCTTCATGAGTCTTTTGTTTCAAATGTAATAACTGCCTTCATTGGAAACCTCCCATGCCCCAGATGCTTTGCATATTTGCATGATCTTAGTTTTAAATCTTGCAACAACTCTAAGAGGCAGGTTTCTGACTATCCCCATTTTACAGCTAGGGAAATTGAGGCTTGGAGAGGTTAAATAACGTAGGATCCCATGTCTATGTGATTCTTCTACTCTCCTGATGCCCACTGGCATAGCTTAAGTTGGTTTACAGCTTCGGTGTTCCTTGACATACACAATTAGGCAAATCACCCTGTGCTGTCAGTTCTTCTAGCCAGAAGCAAGCTAGTGAACAAGGGAAGACTAGAGCAAGGAAGCCCACGGGGTCGCAGGGAGACCGACAGGACCGGTCAGCTGAACAAGAGCAAGGGCAGGGAGGGGTCTGAAACCGGCAGGAAGCTCTGCCTGGGGCTGTCTGTCCAGGGAAGGGGCGGGGCCAGGGCTGCCGATGGGGTTGATGGGCTGTTTCTGGTTCCTAGAGAAAGGAAGGAGGGAGGGAGGGGGAAGGGCCCACCAGGGCCAAGGGGCTGAGTGGTCCCACCTGGGGGGGCTCACAGTGGCCAGAAACTTTAGGGAGAGCAAACATGAGCACAGGTGGCTTCGATGACCTTAGAATTGCCTGGAGAGGGTGTTTAAAATTTTGTTTTTGAGGTCACCCCCACCCCCAGATTCTGACCTACTAGCTCTGAGCTATACCCAGGGATCTTCCTTTTCGGCAAGCCTTCTGAGTCTGATGTTGGTTTTTTGAGATCACACTTTGAAAAACTTTGAACTAAAGAAATGATTCACAAGTGCTAGATCTTTCTCTTTGGAAAAAACCACCTAAGGAACATGTATAGTGTAAATCCTAAATGCAGAAAAATTGAAGGAAAAAAAATCATTGCAAGTCCTACCAGTCAGGGATACTACTACCAACATTTCGATATGTGAATTCTCACACATTTTTTGTGTGTGCATCTCACAGATGGGGCTGTATACTATATTACTCTGTAGCTTGCTTTTTTCATTTTACCATACGTGTTAACATACACTTGAAGGCAATAAATGTAAACGCACCTCATATTTATGGTAAGTTTTTAGCTGTCGGTGGAGATGCTTGTTTGAGTGGATGGTCTGGGACCGTTCACATCCTCTTTGACGTGCACTCTTAAGCAAACTGGGTAAGGCCAGAGCCTGGGGCTCATCTCAAAACCCCAGTGCCCTGCCTCAGGCACACTCCACAGAGTCCTGCCTGGGCTGGGTGAGGAGGAGCTCTCGGCTGGTTCTGGGCAAGCAGTGCACTTTACCAGCCTTGTGGGCAGACACCCGGGGGGTTCCAGGAAATAACCCAGGGAACTGTTAGCCTCCGCTGCTAATCCTGAGGGTTTTCCGGCTCCGAGGCCACTGCCAGTCCTCAAGGCTGGCAGCGCCAAGCCAAAGGAGCGTCCATCCCCACCCCACCCCCTACCTCCCACCCAGGGGAGCCCCTCAGGGACGGGTCTCAAGACTGACTCAAAGACTGAAACTATGAGCCAAGTGAAGAGTCGTCTGAGTGGCTGCCTTTGAACTGGAGAAACGGCCCCCTCCCCCAGGCTCTCTCCTCCCGGGGAGCCCCACACCCCCGCCCCCACTCAGGGGCCCCAGCAACAATGCAAAGTTCAAATCTATGGCTACAAGGAAGTGCATTTGGGAACAATCAGCAGGCCCCTGACCTCTGACCTGTGACCCCAGGGCTGCCCTCCCTTCCTCAGAGAAGGGGCTTGAGTCCTTGGAACCAAAGGAAAAAAAAAATGTGTGTAGAGGGCCATTTTTGAGAAGAAATAAACTTAAAATACAATAGTTAGTAAAACTTCTTTAAAAAAGTGATTGGATAACTGGCTTCAGTCTGAGAGATAAACAGACAACATAGCAAATCCTTTAACCTCCTGTCCGGGGCCGCAAAGGGGCCTGCGTTTGTATTTTCCTGGTGCTTTTATGACCTAGGACCTGGCCTCTCTCTGCCTCTGGACCAGCCGGCACAAAGCCCAGCTAATCACAGAGAAGTTTCGGAAATGAGGGTCTAGAATGGAATTTCCGCCTCACGCTCTGCAGGCCGCAGCCTCTTCACGGCACTTCCCTCTCTGGAAGGCTCTGCTTCCCCCGCCACCCCCACCTCGGGAAACAAAGGAGCTGTTTCAAGCTTTCCTTGGAGCCCAGCATGCCCTCTGGGGGTATGCTGTGAATTCAGTGAAAGCAGTTCTTTATGCTCCCTTCCCAGGGGTATGGCTGTCAGAGGAAAGAAAATAAATCAAGCACCCCACATTTGAAGGCAGGAGGACAAGGGGACGACAGAGGATGAGGTGGTTGGATGGCATCACTGACTCGATGGGCATGAGTTTGAGTAAGCTCCAGGAGCTGGTGATGCACAGGGAAGTCTGGCATGCTGCGATTCATGGGGTCACAAAGAGTTGACTGAACTGAACCCCACATTTGTGGGGTGTACTAGGTATAAATACCTGTGTATGAGGGGGATACAAAAGTGCTTCTTGTAGCTGGTAGGTGCCTTGCCTTCAAAGAGCTTCCTGAGAGCTCCTGAGAGCACAGGGGGAAAGTCAATTCACAATTCAAGACTGCAATCTAAGCGATCCTGTGACAGAGGAATGTCACAGGCCTTAAGAGTTCAGGAAATGTTAAATACTCCTTGAGCGTCTCTTCCACCTGCCAGTCAGGAGATGCAGGAGACAGGGGTCGATCCCTAGGTCAGGAAGATCCCCTGGAATAGGAAATGGTTACCCACTCCAGCATTCCTGCCTGGAGAATGCCATGGACAGAGGAACCTGGTGGGCTGCAGTCCATGGGGTCGCAAAGAGTCAGACACGGCTGAGCAGGCACACACACGTTTCCTTTGCTGACTCCCCAGGCAAGAATACTGGAGTAGGTTGCCATGCCCTCCAGGGGATCTTCCCAGCCCAGGGATCGAACCCACGTCTCTTACATCTCCTGCATTGGCAGGTGGTTTCTTTACCACTAGCGCCAACTGGGAAGTCCTGTTGGATGAGACAATGGATTGCAAATACCCTTTGCTGGTAACTTGTCTCAGAAGGTGGTTCCCATCTGTTCTTTCCTTCCTTCTATACCTAGGCCACTTCCTCTTGGAGGAGTGGAGTCTAGTTCTTTGCCTCCTTGAGTCTGGGCTGGCCTGTCACTGCTTTTACAAATAGAAGATGGTGGAAATTATGCTCTGCCAGCTGTAGCTCAGTTGGTCAAAAATCTGCCTGCAATGTGGGAGACCCTGGTTTGATCCCTGGGTCGCGAAGATCCCCTGAAGAAGGGAAAGGCTACCCACTCCAGTATTCTTGACTTCCCTGGTGCCTCAGCTGGTAAAGAATCCGCCTGCAATGAGGGAGACCTGGGTTCGATCCCTGGGTTGGGAAGATCCCCTGGAGAAGGGAAAGGCTACTCTCTCCAGTATTCTGGCCTGGAGAATTCCATGGACTGTATAGTCCATGGGGTCGCAAAGAGTCGGACACGACTGAGCAACTTTTTCAGTTTGTTCCAGGCCTGAAATTTAAGGGGACTGGCGATTTCTGCTTCTTTTCTCTTAAGAACCCAGCAGACATTGGAGCCCATTAGTGCCCATGTGAAGTGGAGTATTTCCCACCATATCATAAACAGGGACACCACAGTCATCAGAGATTCCGGTCCTGCACATGTGTTTCTGAGCCCACGAAGAACAATGTCTGCTATCAGGCGGTTGTTGCCGTGAGCCACCACCACTCCCTACAGTGAGTAAGGAACTAAGGATGTGAAAAATCAAATCACAGGATACTGGCCCCAGACAGCTGAGATACAGATGAAAGGAAGGATTTCAGCAAGCCCAGACTCTTGCATCTTCTCGCATATAGAAAAGCAATACATTCCTTAACTTGAGATATCTGATTTTCCTTAATTAACAATAAACTTTTGATGTTCAGACTACCTGCCCTTCTCTCAGGGTTACTTGAGGTGCTGCCTACTGGGCTTGAAGTCTAAAAATTACCACACAGCAATGAAGACCTTGCACAGTAAAAAAGAAAAAAAGTATATATATACACACACACACAATTTCAGGCAAGAAGACTGGAGTGGGTTACCATTTCCTTCTCCAGGGGATCTTCCCATCCCAGGGATGGAACCCAGGTCTCTTATGTCTCCTGCATTGGTAGGTGGATTCTTTATCACTAGCACCACCTGGGAAGCCCATATATATATATGGAGGAGGGCATGGCAACCCACTCCTGTATTCTTGCCTGGAGAATCCCATGGACAGAGGAGCCTGGTGGGCTGCAGTCCATAGGGTCTCACAGAGTCGGACACGACTGAAGTGAATTAGCATGCACACACACATATATGTTAAGAAACAATAAAAAGAATGAACTGCCAAAATGTTGGGTACTGAGAATAAACACTGTGAATGATCAGGAAAGGGGAAATGATGACCAAGCAGTATCCAAAGGGGTTGCAGTAGAATCAGGGGCGGGCTTTCCCTGAAAGACTGGAAAACCAATGTTGGGGGGCTGTGGGAGAGGAGGATGGTCACAGCCAGTACACATTCTTTGAAAATGTGATTTTTAATGATTACAAAATTTTCCGTCTCATGAATAGCCACAATTTATTAACCTATCCCTGTAATTTTGTACATTGATGAGGCTGATAATTTTGCCTATTTTAAGTAACACTAAAATGAAAGTCTCTAAAACAGTTTTTGCATGCATCTGATCATCCTTTGAAGAGAGATGACTAGACATGGAACAGTGGGCTGAAAGGCGAACATTTAAAAATATTCTTGATAGTCATTGCCAAGCAGCCTGCTAAAAAAAAAATTGCCCACTCACACTTTGTCCAGCTGTGTCTAAGAAGCTCCTGCCATTTTTATTCAGGTTACAAACAAATAAAAAGAAGGCATAAAACTATGTGCTGCCTGACTTTTTTATAAATATGTGAAAATAGATGGAAAATAACTCAAAATGTTAACAGTGCATAACTCTGGGTGATGAGGGTTTATAGGTAATCTGAAGGAAATGGCAACCCACTCCAGGATTCTTGCCCGGGGAAATCCCATGGACAGAGGAGCCTGGCAGGCTATGAGGTCGCAAAAGAGTTGGATGCCACTTAGCAACGGAATGTTTTTCTTTATTCCTTTCTCTATACATTTCTTAAATAGGATGTGCATTACTTTCAAAACTAACATTTTTAAGCAGAAAAAGGAATATGACAGAAAGAACACCGCTCAAGTCCAAGAGAATGGTGTTGTCCCGGGCCTGCGTTGGCAGGGTCAGCGGGCACACACCACGCAGCCCTGCTGGGCTTCGGCGGGCCCGTCTCCACCGCCGCCAGTGTGACCCAGCTCAGAGAACCCTGAGAATCACCTGAGCACGTACACACGGCCTTCCCAGAGTCCCAGCCCAGGCTCACTGGATGTGAACTGGTAAGGGATGGGAGGATAGGGTCCGGCGCCTGCATGGGTGTTTTTAGACAGCGACTCCTGTCCCCTCG
>CM035291.1:4030491-4105952 GCA_020226075.1 Hydropotes inermis
TGAGCGGCGTCGGGGCCCGCTCCCCACCGCAGCCTCCGAGGAAGGCCCGGACCTGAGCGGCGTCGGGGCCCGCTCCCCACCGCAGCCTCCGAGGAAGGCCCGCGGGGGTGCGGCCCGCTCCGGCAGAGGTGCAGCCCCGCTGGGCGGCAGCGCGGGCAGCGCGGCCGTGGAGACCCCTGCGTGCTCCGCGCGTCTCGGCTGCAGGCGGCGCTGACTCGGGACCCACGTGCGCAGACGGGACTCAGAACCAGACAAAGCGCGCGTCTCGCCGGGGCGCCGTCTCCCCTGCGCTGCAGGTGCCCCGGGGGTCAGAGGGGCGCCTCCGCGGCCGCCCCGGCTCACCCGTGAGGGCCCGGGGTCTGGCTTTTGGGGGGTCTGTGGTGGAGGAGAGGCCTGCTGGGGGGTGTCAGGCGAAGGGAGCCGCGTAGGCCGAGGCCGTGTGTGGGCTCTCGCCGTGGGGCGAATGGGGCGCGGCCACCGCGCGCTGGCCGGGCGCCCGGCCGCCTCTGGAGCCGGGAGACGAGGGCAGTTCCGTCCTCCGCGGGCCCTCCGGCCGCTTCGGCGGGGAAGGGGCTGGGCCTGCCGCCGGTTCCCTCAGCAACGGGGCCTGGCCCGGCTCCCCCGCGCGGGCCCGGCCGGCAAGGGAGAGAGCGGCGGCCTCTCCGGGCCTGTCCTCCTTCGCGGCGGTGGGCGCCCCGGGCACCCCGGGCGCCTGCTTCCAGCCCCGCCTCGGGCCCTCCCCGGACGGAGGAGGCCGCAGCCGGGCTGCTGGTTTTCGGCTGAAACGCGGGTGCAGCCGCGGGCCGGCCGGGGGAGGAGGCGTCAGGGGCCTGGGGTGAGCCTTCGCTCCCCGGAGCGCTGCCCGGCGCCTGGCCTTCCGCCCCCCAGAGCTCGCGCTGGGCGTTTTCTGACCAGCCTGTCGAAACAACTAAGCCTCCTCAGCGTTTCTGTTTTCAGGGCTTCTTAAGGGCTTCTCCCCCGGACTGCCCTCTGCCGGGGGATCCGCAGGCCTCCGCCCGCCCACGCGCCACCGCCTCTCCCGTTTGGCGCGGTCCTGTCTCCCCCGGGCCTCACTCGTCTCTGCCCACGTTGCTTCTCGCCATTTATCCATTTCCTTCACTCACACGCGCGCGCACCCCGTTGCAAAGACAAAGGAAAAGCCCCCCATTCTCTTTCTAGTGTAGTTTTCTGTCAGGCCTCTAGGGGAGTGGGTAAAGCCATCCAGGCCTAGAGACATTGGCAAACTGTGAACCAGCGAGGCCATCCGCTTTAGACAGCTTCTGCCCTACTGATGTTAGATGTCTTGGTACTGAACGATGTGAGCTTTCAGATCTAGAAACGTAGCTGCTGCAGAAGGGACCACTTTTCCTGACCACACCCGAGGAGTAAGAAGCTAGTGTATTTCACACACTTCACATTCTCAGAAATACTGTTACCGTCTTCCGCAGGTACCCCTTGCTGTTTTAAATGACGCCCACAAGGCCGTTTCCTTAGGGACTGTTGTTTCAACCTGGGAAACATCATGATGTGAAGTGTCACGTTGAGGGGGGCTCTGTCACCCTTTCACGAGGTAGCTTTTTGTTGTTGGAGCACCACCAAGAATACTCAAGATCCATTAGAACGGAGCATGTAAGCCCACATGGAAGCTACTCCGCTGAAGTGAAGTGAAAGTCCCTCAGTTCTGTCCAACTCTCTGCGACCCCATGGAGTATGTAGGTCATGGAATTCTCCAGGCCAGAATGCTGGACTGCCTAGCCTTTCCCTTCTCCAGGGGATCTTCCCAACCCAGGGATCGAACCCAGGTCTCCCTCATTGCAGGTGGATTCTTTACCAGCTGAGCCACAGGAGAAGCCCCACACTTCCCTGACCCACACCCAAATAAAAAGATGCCGGTTCGTTTTTCACAGGGAGCCTAGACCAGCCGGCATCTTTCTTATACCTGCCAGCACCTCGATCCCCAGCCCACGAAGCCCTTCACTTCCAACTTCCGCAGGTAGGCTTGCTGTGAAGATTAAGACAGTTTATGTGTGCTGAGCATGGAGCTCAGGGCCTGTTGCACAGTGAACACTAGTGATAGCAACAGTGATATCGCCTTTGACCTTCTGGCCGTGGGAATGAACCTCTGTTATCTCCAGCTTCCCATAAACTAGTGCAAGGGTTAATAACCTTGATTCACAGAGATGGACGCTCAGGCAGGCTCCGTAACCAGCCCAGGGTCACGCAGCCAGTTAGACGGTGCCGTCCGGGTTTGAACTCAAAGCGCTCAGCATCACACAAGCTCAGTCCCAAGCGTTCGTGGTATCTCTCCAGCGGTCGTGACAGTATTGTCATTGGTTTGCTTAGCCCGAGTCCCCGGAGGTTTGTTCTGTGGAGACAAGTCCATTTTGTCAATGCCTTTGAAATCAGCTGGAGGCAGTCCTTCGGGGCGCGGCTTGTAGCGCCTACTGAGCAGGTGGAGAAAGAAGAGCAGTGAACAGGGTGCTTTGCAGCTCAGCTCGAGGAGGGCTCCTTGTGCCGCCCAGGTTCTCCGGTGAGGCCAGGGTTTAAGGCCTCCAAGGAGAACTGCTTCATACGAAGGCAGAAGAGATGGCTGTTCCCACGCTCTTGTGATTTTCGGGGAAAAGGCAGGTCCCCTACAGTGTATCTTCTAGATCCAGATGGTCTGATATGAAAACATCCGAAGAGCCAACATTAAAGAATTATCCTTCTGAGGTCTCTCCTCTCTCTAGAGTCCTCTTTTCAAAGGAAGATGCCGACAAGCAGGAAAGCAGCAGGGTGACCATCTCCCTGCAGGGCAACGAAGTGTCGGCATCCAGGGCTGGAGAGGAAAGGGAGCGCAGCGACAGAGGAGAGAGGCGGGCATCTCTGTGTTCTTCCCAGGCGCCCTGGGGAGTATCTTTGATTCCATCTTGGCTTCATGATCTTGGTGGATTTTCTTGCTGCTCTCTGCTCCTTTTTTGACCAAGAAGGGGAAAGAGGGATGACAGGTGAGGGGATGTGGGTGGAGGGTGGAGGTTAAGGGAGGAGTTGGGCTTCCCTGGTGGCTCAGAGGTAAAGAACCCGCCTGCCAATGCAGGGGATGTGTGTTCGATCCCTGGGTTGGGAAGATCCCCTGGAGAAAGAAATGGCAGCCCACTCCAGTATTCTTGCCTGGGAAATCCCATGGACAGAGGAGCCTGGAGGGCTGGAATCCGTGGGGTGGCAAAAGGGCAAAAGGGTATCGACTTAACAAGGGAGGGATTGGCTGCCTGGTTGAATGGCGGTGAATGGACACAAGGGAAGTTGTGTCTCACCCCTGGCAACCCACTCCAGTATTCTTGCCTGAAGAATCCCATGGACAGAGGAGTCTGGCAGGCTACAGTCAGTGGAGTCTTGAGAGTCGGACACGACTGAGTGACCTAGCCGCCAACACACGTGTGTGCACAGATGCCGCAGACACACCCCATATGCAGGCTCCCACCCTCCCCCGTAGCCCTTAAAGAGAATAACAGTGCCCCCTGGTGGCGATTTACAAATACGACACCTCTAAACCTCCACTGAGGTTTAAACTTCCCTGGTGGCTCAGAGTAAAGCATCTCCCTACAATGCTGGAGACATGGGTTCAATCCCTGAGTCAGGAAGATCTCCTGGAGAAGGAAATGGCAACCCCACTCCAGTATTCTTGCCTGGAAAATCCCGTGAACAGGAGGAACCTGGTAGGCTACAGCCCATGGGGTCGCAGAGTCGGCCTCGACTGAGCGACTCCACTAAAGCTCCATGGAAGAAGACACATGTTGTGTTACTCTGCACTTAATTTACAAGGGGGACAGTCGAAAGTGCCCCATGGCCCTCTTATCCTTTTCTTGGAAAATGAGCTGAGCCCTAAACGTCCTTCTGAGAAGAGCTTTGCAGCATTCCCGGGGGGTCGTCTGGGTGAGCGGACAATACCTAGAAAACAGCTCCCGAACAGAATGCCATGTCCTTGGTATCTTGAGACCCTGGCTTGTGCTTAC
Source organism: Hydropotes inermis (assembly GCA_020226075.1). Lineage (NCBI taxonomy): Eukaryota > Metazoa > Chordata > Mammalia > Artiodactyla > Cervidae > Hydropotes > Hydropotes inermis. Next base: position 4,034,484 of record CM035291.1, read on the forward strand.
TCGGGAAAGAAGCAGCAGGCTTAAGGAATGGGGATCGGTGAAGAAAGTCTTGATTTCGGGAATCCGTTCCAGCCACTGTGCATTTTATCTGTAAGCCGCAGCAAGAGCAGAGAACCCTGTACTGATTCGACATCATCAGTTTCTGCTTCTCTAACTTGAGCATGGTCTCTCCAGTAATGGCTTGTTTCCCCTTGATACAATGAAAAGAAACGCCATCCATTCGCCTCACGGAATCCCTACCCTGCAGAGGCACTGTGTCTGCAAGCTGATGACATCAGGGTCAATGCAGACATACCTGTGGGCCTTTGTTTTCCTCTTAGGAACTCAGACAGCCCAGGTCACAAGTGATCTTTGTCTCATCTTTATCTTATCCAAAATCAATGAGATTGTGCACACACTGAGCTTAACTCACTGCCTGTACCTCCTAATTGTTCTGTAACAGCAGCTCGGAATGTATCTAATATGTCCGGAACTCCCTGTATGTATAGGAACTAAAAGCTATTTCTAGGGAGCAACATGAATTTTTAAATGCTTTGGGATTTTAAAAGGACTCATTAAAAGGCATTGGGATTTCCAGCTGTGAGATCTTTTATTTATGTAGGAGTTCAAAGAGTGCTTTGCAAATGCTAGCTTGTGAATCTTCGCAAAATCCCCTGGAAGTGACTGGCCCCAAAAAAAGGGAAGACGGATGAACTGTTAATCTGAGTAATATGGCAGTAAAGTCAAGACAGGGCAGGGAACAAGCCGTTCTTAACCCTGCCGCCCCCCAAGTCTGGAGCTGTAAAGCTCCCCTGTAAACAGCCTGGTTTTGCCTGTAAGTTCTAGGTAAGGGAGACTCTTTATGTGTCCCAAGGTGGGGAAGGAATAAAGCTCTAAAATAATTGTGGATGAGCTAGGAGCAGGAGAATAAGGAAGGAGGGTGGAGGAGGGCTCTTGTTGCCCCTTCTCCTCCCTGACAATTGATTACAGGTGAAATCAGGTGAGAGTGAGAATCAAGAGACAGAGAGGAGTGATATAAGGGGCACCAGCGGGCTTGCAGGAGGTTTTGGGGGAGGGTCTGTGTCCTCGCCTTTTCAGCTTCTGTTGGCCGCCTAGGTTCCTTGGCTTGTTGCCCCTTCCTCCGCTTTCAAGGAGTACCCCTCCAGTCTGCTTTCATCATCACATGGCCTTTTCCTTTCTTCCCTAGCTCTCCAGATTTGTATGCTGGTCAGGAAGCAACAGTTAGAACTGGACATGGAACAATAGACTGGTTCCAAATAGGGAAAGGAGTATGTCAAGGGTGTATGTTGTCACCCTGCTTATTTAACTTATATGCAGAGTACATCATGAGAAACGCTGGGCTGGATGAAGCACAAGCTGGAATCAAGACTGCTGGGAGAAATATCAATAACCTCAGATGTGCAGATGATACTACACTTATGGCAGAAAGTGAAGAAGAACTAAAGAGCCTCTTGATAACCGTGAAAGAGGAGAGTGAAAAAGTTGGCTTAAAACTCAACATTCAGAAAACTAAGATCATGGCATCTGGTCCCATAACTTCATGGCAAATAGATGGGGAAACAGTGACAGACTTTATTTTGGGGGGCTCCAAAATCACTGCCGATGGTGATTGCAGCCATGAAATTAAAAGATGCTTACTCCTTGGAAGAAAAGTTATGATCAACCTAGAGAGCATATTAAAAAGCAAAGACATTACTTTGCCAACAAAGGTCCGTCTAGTCAAGGCTATGGTTTTTCCGGTAGTCATGTGTGGATGTGAGAGCTGGACTATAAGGAAAGCTGAGCGCCGAAGAATTGATGCTTTTCACCTGTGGTGTTGGAGAAGTCTCTTGAGAGTCCCTTGGACTGCAAGGAGATCCAAGCAGTCCATCCTAAAGGAAATCAGTCCTGGGTGTTCCTTGGAAGGACTGATGCTGAAGCTGAAACTCCAATACTTTGGCCACCTGATGTGAAGAGCTGACTCATTTGAAAAGACCCTGATGCTGGGCAAGATTGAGGGCAGGAGGAAAAGGGGACGACAGAGGATGAGATGGTTGGATGGCAACACCGACTCAATGGACATAGGTTTGGGTAAACTCCAGGAGGTGGTGATGGACGGGGGGCCTGGTGTGCTGCGGTCCATGGGGTCGCAAAGAGTCGGACACATTGTGCAACTGAACTGAACTGAACTAGTTCTCCCCACATTCCTGCTATAAGAATCCTGGTGATGCTGTTGGCTCACCAGGGTAATGCAGGATTATCTCTCCATCTCAAGGTGGTTAACTCCGTTTGCAAAATCCCTCTGCCATGTAAGGTGGCATTCCCAGGTCCTGGGCACTTGGACACCTCTGGGAGCCATTGTTCTGCTTCCCACACTGAGAAATCAGGGCAGAGAGACTTGGTGATATTTCAAAGAGAAACCTTTATCATATGAAAATCTTTCCATGACATCAGTTTCTCTAAGTCCAAGGACTATGGACTAGTTCACATATGAGTTGCCCTTGCAGTTCTGAAATATGAAGATGGGATGCTTCTCAATATGTTCCCCTCCTTGGGGGCAAGGTCACAGCTGGGGCTCTTCTGAGCTAGGGGTGATGAGACCCTAAAGTTGTACACATGTCTTCCTCCAGAAAGCAGGGCGAGCCTTTAAAGTCCAGCCTTCCACGGAGTCTTAACCACTGGACTGCCAGGGACGTCGCAAGATAAATATTCAAAGGATCAGAGGCAGACATGGCCCCCCGGGAGACAGCAGGCGGACTTTTATTGTTCCAATTTTTTTTTTTTAGTAACCAATATCTTTTGAAATGCTTATCTCAAAGTACATTCAAATATCAGCTACTTGTACCTACACATGAAAACAGGCCTTGATTACAAAAGATAATGAACAGCTAACAAAGGGAAAATGGAAAGAGTGTGTTCATAAATGCCTCGCTACAAACCAATCAACTTCTGGGTACTGAAGGCTGTAGGTTTTGTTCTGTGAGTGTAGCTGGGTGATGAGGAATAAATAGACGTAGGTTGTCACCAGTTAGAGTGGCTGACAGGTCCTTCCATTTCCCCGGTGCCTGTGACAGTGAAGTGGGTGCAGGTTGAGGGGGAAGGTCGGATAGTAAGAGAGGTTCATTAAACTCATTGTTTGCTCAGCCGCCGGGAGCAGGTGAATACTTTCAAACCTTTGTTTTCACCACCTACCACTCGTTTGGAATAAAAGAGCCAAAATGTATTAGAGCAAAAACAAATGAAGTACAGGCAAATCAGTTAAGAAAAGCATTTGGTATTTCTTGTTCTACTTTTTCTCTTGGCTCTCAGATCAAGACCCCCTCGCCAGATGCTCTCAGGCTCAGATCCTTTCAAGAGCTGGCAGCAAAGGCAAGTGTGACAGGCCTTGGGAGGTCTTCCTGCTGTGGGGGTAAAGCATTCTGGATGTTCTGAGGGGTTTTGGCAACTTTTTTTTTTCTTTTCTTTTTTCTCTAAGGCCGAAACTAGGGTGTTGGAAAGAGGTGGTCTGGCTGGTAAGCATGTGAGTGAATGCCCCTGTTGACGGTTTTTGTGTGCAAATTTACCAACTCAGATGGACAGATTAAGGGCAATTGGAACTGGCGGTGGCTCTGACCTTGTTCAAAGATGGGGAACTCACCCTTCCCCAGGCTTCTCGGCTCCCCTGAGCCAGAATTCCTGCAGTTCTCTCTTAGACACTGCACTTTAGCCCCTGGCAAGTCAGGCCAAGCTGTGGTCACTAGCCAGTTACCTGGAGCTGGTCTGCAGGGTCCAAATCCACGCTCCACCATTTTCTTCCTCTGTGACCTTGAGCAAGTCCAGCAGCCCCGGGGGGCTCCAGTTTCCTCCTCTGTAAAACGGACACAACACCTCCATCCATCACAAAAGCCTGAATGAGAAAAGCAGTTGACATTGTGCCAGGCTCATAAGACCTGCCTAAATACTAGCCCTTATTATTATTAGGGATTCAAGTTCTGTCTTGCTTAGCTTTGGAGTTCATCAAACGCCAAATAACCTGAATGCATTTTACTGCTTGAAGTGTTTTGCTGTTTTAGTTGCCAAGTCGTGTCTTGCGACCCAATTGCCTGTAGCCCGCCAGACTCCTCTGTCCGTGGGATTTTCCAGGCAAGAATATGGGAGTGGGTTGCCATTTCCTTCTCCAGGGTATCTTCCTGATGCAGGGATTGAACCCTTGTCTCCTGCATTGACAGGCAGATTCTTTACCACTGAGCTATCAGGGAAGTCTAAATGTTTTGGGGCACAGTTATCACTTCCCATTGACATTCCATCTACATACGGTACAGATTATTTTCAGAGTGATATTTGAGAGGATTTTGAATAACCTTTGGGCTTCCAGTGTGGCTTAGCTGGTAAAGAATCTGCCTGCAATGAGGGAGACCTGGGTTTGGTCCCTGGGTTGGGAAGATCCCCTGGAGAAGGGAAAGGCTACCCACTCCAGTATTCTGGCCTGGAGAATTCCATAGACTGCATAGTCCATGGGGTCGCAGAGTCGGACACAACTGAGCGACTTTCACTTTCACTTTCAATAACCTTTGGTCTTATTTCTGAATGTGGGCAGGGATCCCTTTGGGGGTGCTCCCTGCTATTTCCAGTTGAGTTGCAGGTTTTGTCTGGCTGGTGTCTGGGGAAGGCTGAGGGTTAGATGTGACTCAAGTGGACAGGAAGCCCCCACCCTCGAGGCAGAGGGGTATGGAAAGTTTGTAGGTGCACCATAGCCTGAGAAACCTCTGGGGCCCACTTTGGAATCCCTCCTTTATTTTCCTCAACAAAAGCAATCTTCAGGTCTCGGCCTTTTCTCTGAATTTCCCCATATCTGTGCGTCAGGTTCTGTACGTGGAAAATCACAAAACCTAGAGTGGGAACAGGGTGGTGCACTTGAGGGTCCTGAACTGTGCCCCTGAGATGGTTTAGACAGTAGTTGTCAGGGTCGGGCATATTTCATCCCCGTTGCGTGAGTGCTAGGTGGCTGCAGTCCTGTCTGACTCTTGCGACCCCACGGACTGCGGCACCAGAGTCAGGCGGTGAGGGGTCAGGAGGGCCAGTGGCCACTGGCAGGCCTCACCGTGGCTTGGCTGAGTGGCTGCGAACACCGCTGCTCAAGCAGCCTTTCCCGAGGCTCTGGCCTTCCCTCTGCTCTGGGCTGTAGCTGGAAGCAAGCTTCCAGGTTTGCAAAAACCACCGTGCAGAGTGAAGGACAAACGAGCCTGCGCTGCCCTCTGCTGGGATCCTGGCGCATACCCACCCGCTGGAAGGCCTGATGCTGAAGCTGACGCTCCAGTCCTTTGGCCACCTGATGAAGAACTGACTCACTGGAAAAGACCCTGATGCTGGGAAAGATTGAAGGTGGAGGAGAAGGGGACGACAGACGGTGAGATGGTTGAATGGCATCACTGACTTGATGGACATGAGTTTGAGCAAGCTTCAAGAGTTGGTGATGGACAGGGAGGCCTGGCGTGCTGCAGTCCATGGGGTCCCAGGGTCAGACATCACTGAGCGACTGAACTGAGCCCACCCAGAACTCAACGAAACACACGGCAAGGCCTGGTCCAGAGAGCCGGGCAGGCCCTGGAGGACGGTGCAGACCCGGAGTCCTGAAAGGGGGCTCCCAACCCCTTCAGACCTGCTGGCCCCCGCTGCTCGGGCCCGAGCTTCTCAGTGGGGTCCGAGCCCTCCTCTGAGGGTGCAGCCGGCACCACCACCAGCAAGCTGCCCCGGCTCTGCCCGCCGGGCCGGGTGAGGATCAGCTGCTCCCGGGCTGGGGAGGGTTGGTCACTCAATCTGCCCGACTCTTGCGACCTCGTGGGCTGTAGCCCGTCTGCTCGTTTGCTTCTCCAGGGGGACCCACCCCATGTGTTTTGTGTTCGTGTGTTTTGGATCCGTTCACAGTTCCGATTAGGTTGAAGTGAGCTGACAGGAGTTTGTGATCAGCCAGGAAGGTTTGAGTTCATTTCTGTGTGAGAAGGTGGAGGGGACTCCAGGGAGGTGTGTGGTGGGGCTGCCAGGAACGGTTCCCCCGGAGGAGCCGGTCACGGAAGCGAGAGGGAAGGCGCGGTGGGTCATCGTGGTGGAGCGGAACTTACGGAGAAGTGGGGAGGACAGAGCTGAGAGAGCCAGACCCGGGGCGAAGACTTGGCTATGTTGTTCAGGACAGGGGAAAGAACGCATGGTTAAAAATCCTTTCTTAGAAACTTTTTTGGGTCATGCTGTGCGGCTTATGGGATCTCAGGTCCTCGACGAGGGGTTGAACCCAGGCCACGAAGGTCAAGGCGCCAAAGCCGAACCACCGGGCCACCAGGGATCTCCCTGGAGACATACTTGTTTTAAATGTTGCGATGCCCTCTGTTCTGCCCTTTCTCTAGACAGTGAGTGTCTGGGACTGGCGGGGGCGCCCGTCTGTCTTGGGGCCAGGCGGGGGCGCAGCGGGGAAGCGGCTGCTCCACGGCCCTGCCCGGTCGCCTCCGTGTCCTTCCCAGGCCGCCGGGGCTGGAGTCCGATGTGACCTCACCTGTGGGCTGCCATCCTGTGCTGGTTCCTAGGGCTTTCACAACCTGTTTTCACCAGCGTGGCGACATGAAACAACAGAAGTTTATTGTCTCCCAGTTCTGGAGGCCAGAAGCCCAAACTTAGTATCAGCGGGCAGAAAGTAAGGTCTTGGCAGGGCCATTCTCCTGTGGAAGAATCTAGAGGACAAGCCTTCCTGGCCTCCTCACCTTGCAGGGGCTCACCCTCAGCTCGTGGCTGCGCCTGCGGCATGGCCTCCAAGGCGCCTTGTCTTCATTTCTGTTCCTCACGCAGACACCTGCCTCTGGGGCAGGGACCGCCCTCATCCAGGATGATCTCGTGTCCAGAGCTTTTTTTTTTTTGCCTATTTTATTAAAACATTTTTGGCTGCATCACGCGGCTTGCATGATCTTAGTTCCCCGAGCAGGGATTGAGCCCATGTCCTCAGCAGTGAAAGCAGAGAGTCCTGACCGCTGGACCACCAGGGAATTCCCTCCAGATGCTTAGTTATATCTGCTAAGACCCTATTTCCAAATAAGGTCACAGTCTCAGGTTCTGGGGGATTAAGAGATACCTTTGGGGGGTCCTATTCAACCCACTACACCTTTTTTCCCTCTCCAGTTTAATAACCTGGTGGGTGACCCACATTTTATTTTTACTGTATGCCTGCCCATGCTTTTATTGGCTGACTTTATCTAATCTTATTAGTGCCCCTGAGTATTCGTTGTAAGGACTGATGCTGAAGCTCCAATACTCTGACCACCTGATGTGAAGAACTGACTCACTGGAAAAGACCCTGATGCTGGGAAAGATTGAGGGCAGAAGGAGAAGGGGACGACAGAGGATGAGATGGTTGGATGGCATCACCGACTCAATGGACATGAGTTTGAGCAGGCTCTGGGAGTTGGACGGGGAGGTCTGGCGTGCTGCAGTCCACGGGGTCACTAGGAGTCAGCCATGACTGAACAACAGCCAGAACAACGAGCCTTGTGGCAGATGGTGCCGAGGAGAAAACCGGGGCTTGACCGATGCGAGGGCTGCAGAGCTGGGCTTGGAACCCAGGGGAGCTGTCCTCTTGAGCCTACGCCTTTTAATTTCACGCTGCTCTTCTTGGTGGGATCACATCTCTACCAGGAAAGCTGCTGCGGTTAGAAGGGTCAGAGTGGCTAAGGAAATCTGCAGTTTTATACAGGAAGGTGGGGTTGTAGCTTCTCCGCTGAAGCCCTATAGCCCTGGAGCAAGACTCGTCCCCAGCACCTGTCATGGAGAGGAAGCAGAACGCGCAGCGTGGGGAGCAGGACACCTCGGTCCTCCTGCAGGGCCGTCCGCCCCTCGCCAGGTGCCTGGCGTCCTGGACGTCAGGCCCGCGGCGGCGTGGGCACTGCCTCAGGGCGGCGGGCAGCCTGTTGGGTGGGCAGCTGCCGGCAGCACGCGTGCAATCACCAGCCCGTGCAGGGGTGGCAGCAGGTGCCCAGGCAGCTCAGTCCACGCCCAGGCACCACGGGTGGAGGCTGAGGGTGGGGGCTCCAAGGAGCCAGCTCTGCTCCTCCCACGAGCGGCACCCGCATGGTGTGCCTGGGCCCTGCGCCGAGAAAGCTGGCCGAGCCTAGGGAGGGCTGGGCGATGGGGGCCCGACGGCTTCCCCCCAGCTCCCGGCTGGTCACCCACAAGGGCAGCAGCGGCCCGAGGTGGTCCTGCATGCAGATGCCAGGCACATGGCGGACTTGTCTGGGGTCGGCCGAGCCTGTTGGTGCCTGTGCCTCAGGCACGGGGGTCTCTTTGAAGCCCTCTGCCCAGGCTGATTTGAGAATCGGGGACTCTGGAGACAGCCGTCTTCCTACCTAAGTGCCTCAGGCAGCTGCCTCAGGCACGGGGTCTCTCTGAAGCTCTCTGTCCGGGCTGATTTGAGAATCAGGGGCTCTGGAGACCCCCAGGCAGCTGAGCCCGGGCTCAGCATCAACCTCAGGCATGCTCACGTCCTCCGGGCCAGACGTGAAACTTGGGGGTCTGGGTCCTGCAAGGGCCCTCCCGTCCCCTCATGGCCCTGTGGTCCTCCCTGGGTCTGCAGCTTCTGGGCCGAGGTCTCGGGAGCCTGGCCCCAGGCTCACTGGGGCCCCCGAGACCTGAGGCACGTGGTCAGAGAGCTAGCTGCCAGGCAGCCCCGGCAACCCTAGTTACGCCCCTTTGAAGAGACATTTCGGAAGCCGGCTGCCCCCCACGGCCCAGCCAGGAACAGGCCTCTGTCCCCTCAGTGGTCATCGGCAGGAGGCTGGCCACACAGCTCGGGTGAGCAGGACACCGTGAACATCTTCCTTCTCCTTCCTCACTGCATTCTTTGGGGACACTCGTCTCAGCCTACGGATAAATCGGCGCTGATGTCGCTCCACCAGTACAGCTGCTGCCGCCCCAGCCCACGCCCTGGTCACCTGTGTTGGTGACATCTGCCAACAAGGGTCCAGGGCATAACACCGAGGGGAAAGCTGATCCCGAGGGTCACTTAAGACATGGACATTTCATGGGTCAGGTCTGAGATGTGTGGAGTCAGCAGACAGTGGCTAGGATGGCTCTCAGACCAGTAAGGCCAGCCTCAGGCCGACTGGGGTTCTGGCTGCTAAAGAAGACCCTCCATCAGAAAGGATGCTGGCAGCAGACAAGGCTGTTGACAGGACTCTGGGCTTGAAGCGTTCAGCTCACTGGCAACGTTGGTTAATGAGATGGGTGTCTGGGTCAGTTCAGCCTGGATCCTGGATTCATCAGCATCTCCATCAGCGTTTCCCCTGGTTCCTAACATGCTTACAATCTCTTCACCTGTCCCCACAGGCCTGCTTTCGGGGAGGGCTCACCTGGCCTTCCCCAACAAGCATACTACATCTTCCCGGTGGAAATGCCACTGTGGGCCCTGAAACCAGGCTACTTCCCGGGACCACAACAAGGTCAGGTGACCCTAAAGTGTAAAATCCAGTTTTAATTCGTTGTTAATCGTCTATACCCCAATACAAGATAAAAAAGTTAAACAAAATAATGTGTTAATGGTAGCTTTTCTCTTTGCGAACAGGATCCTCACTCACGATTCTGTGTGAATTTGCCAGCCTACTCATTTACGGTTTGTCTATAATCCCCAAATCAACACTTGCAGCCGTCGATGACCGCGCACGGACGTGTGCAGGCTGGCGGTGCGCATGCTCGCAGCTGAGGAGAAACGGGTGTGCCCTGCCTTCCTCCTTCAGCTCTCCTGCAGACGTGACCTCTGAAGGCAGGGAAGGCAGTGCAGGGTGAGCTCTGCCTCTGGGGCCTGCCGGGCGGGTCTGGATCCCGACACTGGCCCGTTAGCTGGGGGCCTCAGCCAAGCCACTTAATACTTCTGAACCTCATTTTTTTTTAATACAGCAAAACAAACCTACCAGGCTAAATTGCTTTTAGGAGTTCAGGTTATAGTCTGTTTGAGATATGTATATGTGTGAAACACACACACGCTCCTCCTAGGGCAGTGGCTCTGTATTCGCTAATTTAGTATTCATAGAGACACTGTAATATTACTACTGTGAATAACAATAGAATTTATGTATGACTTGTTAAACCAATCTGCATTCCTGGGATAAATCTCACTTGCTCATGGTGTGTGACTTTTTATACGTTGCTAGACTTAGTTTGCTAGTATTTTGATGATTTTGTGTCTATAGTCATAATAGCTATTGCTCTACAGTTTTCCTGTGATGCGTCTGGTTTTGTATTACAATATGCTTTTGAACTGTTATGTTGGAGAAGACTCTTGACAGTCCCTTGGACAGCACGGAGATCAAACCAGTGAATCCTAAAGGAAATAAACTTCTAACATTCTTTGGAAGGACTGATGTTGAAGCTGAAGCTCCAATATGCTGGCCACCTGATGCGAACAGCCAACTCATTGGAAAGGATCCTGATGCTGGGAAAGATTGAGGGCAGGAGGAGAAGGGGCTGACAGAGGACAAGATGGTTGGATGGCCCCACCGACTCGATGGACACGAGTCTGGGCAAGCTCCGGGAGATGGTGAAGGACAGGGGGGCCTGGCGAGCTGCTCTCCGTGGGGTCGCAGTCTCCCCTCCTCTTCTACTTCTGGAAGTTTACAGAGGATTGGTGCTCCTCCTTTAAATGTCTGTAGAAGAGAGCAGTGAAGACATCTGGGTCTGCGGTTTCCTTTGGAGACGTCTTAAAATTACTAACTCAACATTTTCTTTTTACTGCCAGCTGCTTTTTAAACTTCCTTTTTGTAGAACCAAGGTGATTATCTCCTAACACCAGTAAAATTCAATGAGAAAATACATGTTATCAAGGAAGTCAGGTCCAGGGTTTGTAAGAGTCAGGTAAACAGCTACCAAGATTATCCAGTGGCAATATTATCCTGCTGCCTAAAGCTTTACCACAGACAAACATTTCATTACTTCTGTGCTTTCATGACCTTATGAATTAAGAAATAAGACATTGCAGCCTGTTCTACCAAGATTTATACACAAACTTAACTAGTATTTGTAGCAAAGTCCTATAATCACAAACTAAAGGTCATGCGCTTCTAGATTATACACAGACATTCTTATTTACATGTCTTTAAGTCTATCTACAGAAATCATACCTGTCTCAGAACCTGTCAGGAAGACAATGTGTAGTGGAATAAACATGGCAGGAGAAACCTGGAGATCTCAGCTCTAACTTGAATAAGATGCCTCAGTCTGTTTCCCCCACTGACAAAAATTAGGTTAAGCCTGATGATCACTGAGGTCCTTTTCCTGGTTCTACAAGTACAGTGACTTGTCCTACAGTAATGCCGTCCCCACTGTTCTTAAGAGTGGTCAAGATGAAAACGCTGTTATGTACAACACACACATACACGTCCATACCTCATACTTACAGAACAAATCAACCTGTCCACAAAATCTTAAGAGGAGGTCTGTAGTTAAATAATTCCAACATCTCAAAGCCCCGAGTTTGCCATGAAATGCCTGTCAACTAGTTTTGTCTTGCTACATGTGTATCTATTTGCTTTTCCCCTAATATCTCACTTTATGTAAGTACTGCTGGGATGAGACAGCTATTATGAGAACTTTCAAGAACAAAGAAGTCACTTTTCAGAAATTCTAAGACCATCAGAGAAAGTAAATGGTATTTCATCAGTCGTCTCTACTGGCACATTGCTTCTGCCAAACTGACATGAGTAATGGTGGCTGTGATGGCTTGAAATTAAGGTGTCCGCAGTCCGGCTGCAGCGACAGCCATCTGATGACAGCACGTTGCCCGAGCTGCTGAGATGCGAGTGGTAAGCGCCAGAGAAAGAGTCCCGAGGCGGGCGGTAGCGGGCCGCCCCCGCGGAGCCAGCGGCAGGGCTGTGGTAGGGGCCGTCACACATGACGCAAGTCTGGAAGTGCGTCTTGCTCCCTGAGCCCCGGTGGATATCGAGTTTCGCGATGAGCGGCTTTCCAACATTCACCTCCCGCTTTTCCTCTACGGTGTCTTCCAGTCCCGAGTACTGATATGACAGGCAGACCGTGAAGACCAGATGTTCCTGGGGAGGAGGAGAGATGAGGTTTGTCCTTTTCATCAACCAGGGGAGTATATCAGCCTTGGGATACCATTCACATACACACATCCAGACAAAACCACACAGCAGCCAAAAACAGCCAGTCTCACTCTCCTTTCCCAGGTTCCAGACCCTCAAAGGAGCCTTTACATTTTCCTTATACTAAGAGAGGCTAGCTAGAGCCAGCTTCCATTTTCCTCATCCCATGTATTGAATTAGTACAGACAGAATCACAGAGCTCTTGTATTACATTCCCAATGAACAGTGAAGACATTTTTTTTAAGCAGCGGGGCTTGGAAAACTGTCTCTCCCTATTATTGGAGACGGGGTGTGATCTTTTAATGAAACAGTAATCAGCCTTATGGGACTTCCCTGGTGGTGCAGTGGATGGGCGTCTGCCTGCCTGTACAGGGGATGCTGCTTCAATCCCTGGTCGGAAGGTCCCACATGCTGAGGAGCGAATAAGCCCATGCCTGCAACTACTGAGCCCATGCTCTGGAGCCTGTGGGCCGCAATCACCAAGCCTGCAGGCGGCAGTCACTGAAGCTGTGAGCTGCACCTGCTGAAGCCCGTGCACCTAGAGCCTGTGCACTGCCACAAGAGATGCCAGCTCAGTGAGAAGCCCAAGCAGCGCAAGCAGGAGCAGCCCCGCTCCCCGAAACTATAGAACGCCCATGTTCAGCCACGAAGACCCAGCACGGCACCCCCCAAAAAATCAGCTTCACGTCGAGGTAAAAAATTTAGCTGTTTTTAAAATATTATGAAGTAATAACCCACAGTCACAAGTGGAGACGTATACCTGAATCAGAGAATGGATTGAAGCTCAAAGACACATGGAGAGTGTCGGCCGACTAGCCGTGAACAGGGCGTGGCAGGTTGATGACTGCCGTCCTGGTGTGACTGTCAGTAGTACTCACATCACACCCCAAGGTTTGGCTAAGGCCTCCCAGGGTCATGCAGCTCTAAATAAAACTCGAGTCTGGCAAGAATATGGTTCTATTGCAAAGCTCAACCCTATAGACCATGAAAATCACATAGTTTCTCATGTGTAAGGTCAACGAGAAATGAAAAAAGATCAAAATAAATTCCCATTTTAATTTGTTACGTTTTGCAGAAAGTCATCGAGCTAGGAAATGCTTATTTGAAAATGCTAAGGTATTTACAAGTAGACTATGCTCTTTGTCTCTAACTTTAATAACATGGAGGGTAATGACATGCACTCTCACACACAAATAAATCCTCAGGCCATTATTAAGGACAGAATGCAAGAAGCGAGAAAGGTCACTGATGAGACTTGCCGTATAGCCGTTCTCTCTGCTTCAACTTAATATGCAGTGAGGCAGCACATCTCTGGGCCGATACATAGTTCACAGGCAGAGATGCATTTTCACTTTCATAAAAGTTTTCCTTCTGCTTAGTCGCTCTTTGCGACCCCATGGACTAAAGCCCACCAGACTCCTCTGTCCATGGGATTCTCCAGGCAAGAATACTGGGGTGGGTTGCCATGCCCTCCTCCAGGGGATCTTCCCAACCCAGGGACTGAACCCAGGTCTTCTGCATTGCAGGTGGATTCTTTACCATCTGAGCCACCAGGGAAGTCCAGTTATAAACAGGAAAAGCAGTAACCTTTAATTTCTGCAGTGAGCTGAGTCTTGTGTACAGGCAGTGCTTGGGAAGCTCCTTTGATACTAAATAGCTGCCAGTCTCTTCGGGGGTCCCTTTATTTGCATCTTTGGGATCAATATCTAGGTCCTGTGAAAACCAGAAAATGTTATTAATGAAGTCAGTGAAAGTCACAACATCACCTGTGACCATGAAACATCTTAACAGGTGCTGCTCTCTGATGACCTTGATCTGAGTAGGTAAACCCTGCTGCTGCTGCATCGCTTCAGTCGTGTCCGACTCTGTGCGACCCTACAGACGGCAGCCCACCAGGCTCCCCCATCCCTGGGATTCTCCAGACAATAATACTGGAGTGGGTTGCCATTTCCTTCTCCAATGCATGAAAGGGAAAAGTGAAAGTGAAGTCGTATCTGACTCTTAGCGACCCGACCCCATGGACTGCAGCCCACCAGGCTCCTCCGTTCATGGGATTTTCCAGGCAAGAGTACTGGAGTGGGGTGCCATTGCCTTCTCCAAGGTAAACCCTACCCAGGGCTAAAGGAACAATGAAGATAACATTCTGGAATCATCATAATAATAAATGGAATTCTAAATTCCTCACTGATACACTTTAAGAAATTAGCTCTGGAAGGATAGTTCCTTTCAGACTGTTTCTGCAAACACTTTGAAGAAGAGTCCCCAAGTTTCCTTTAAGTTTGGGCCCCATGAGCGTTTGGCTCCTGGACTCCCTCCCTCCTTAGTCATCCTGTGGGGAAGGTGCAGGTGGATTTATGTGACTCGTATATTTAACAGGAATAAATGGACATGTGAAAGGCAGCTTCTCTCGCCCCCCCTCTTCTTCCTTTACAGCCAACTGCTGCCAAGAGCAAGAGATCTGTGCTGTGACTCGAGAGCAGCCTTCAGGCTCGGCTGCTCCAGCGTCCGGGGCCCCATCCTGGGCCAGGGCTGCCAGGACTGCAGGACGGATCCGTCTAATTCTGGGGTCAGTGCAGACTGCAGGCTCTCACGCTGAGCACTGCCCTCCATGAAGCCCTGATCAGAAACAAGGGAGACATTCTGGGTTGTGTGCCTTACTCTGTGCTTACGTCTCAGTTTACTGCAACGGTGCAGGAAAAGGGATTTTGTCTGGTGGCTCCTTTAGGCCGAAACAAAATGAGTAGCATATCTAAGTGTTTGGAAAGAGCCAGGTTTCTATTCCAATACACTACTACAGTTTGACATATACGACTCCTGCTGTTGTAGTAAGTATTTCGGGGAAAGTTTTTAAGAAGAGATTAATTCTGGACATATGTGTAACATGTTTTATTTCTTGATATGTGAAATACTATTTAGGGTAAGAGAAATTAAAGACTTATTTCCTGGGTGAACTTAAGACATTCCTAAATTTAACATATTTATGGTATTTTGGCCATTAGTTCTTAAATATTATGAGTATTATTAAATACAAATATTTTTATATATGTGATATATGTATACCTACTTTATTTTTTTTGTATACATACTTTAATCATAACCTTTTAAGTTTTCAAAAATTAGTCTAGTGAGGCTATACCATTATAGTTTAAATAAAAGGAAAAAGTAGAGACTTACAAGTGGAAAGTCGGTAACATAGGCATCGCACATTAATATATCAGGCGGTTTGTGCACTATACTCGTATAGATTATCATGACGTTGGAAAACTCGGCTGCAAATCCCAGTTGAATCTGAACACCACACTGAAATTTAAGACACATACTTTCTGGAAGCTCTGAAAAACAACAATAAAAATTACATAAATAATTACTTAAAGAATTTTTGGTGAGTTTTCTGATGATAAGCAGCAAACATATATTCTTTACGGGGCGAAATACTGTTAGAGCTGTTTCTGTCGCTTAAAAACGTTACAGGAAATTCCCTGGAGGCCCAGTGGTTCCAACTCTGTGCTTTTACTGCCGAGCACCTGGGTTCAATCCCTGGTTAGGGACTAAGATCCTACTCACTAGGCTAAAACATTCATAGCAAAGTTTGGAGGAAAGCTGTCAATTCAGAGGGAAAGATGGCTTCATAGTTTTATGTGAACATATAATAGGAAGAGAGCATAAAAAAGAATTTACAGTACCGTGTGCCTTGGCCCACTGGAGGTTTCGCACCAGAGACTCTGCAGAATGTGCTGTTCCCTGGATTGGGTCAGTAAGGGCTCTCTTTTCAGATAAGCTACTTCGAATCTCTAGCGCCTGCTTGCCTTTGGTAAGGTGACATTTACCCATATCTAAAAGATAAGACGTGAATATTGTGTTTAAGGCCACATCGTTTCATTCTGGCCAAGAACCCTCCTACAAATCAGGTTATATTCTTAACATCACTTATTCACTCCAGACACCTACCAAGCACCTACTATGTGCCAGGTATAGTTCCAAGTGCTAAGGATATGGTGTGAGCAAACATAAAAGTACTGGAACAGCTCACTTCTAAAGGCCCCTTTCTGGCTGTTATCTTCTATAATTCTATTGATGAGTCCCTAATATGCTAAGCCTTGAAATTCAAAGAAGTGAAAGTATATTTCTTTACTCTAAGAGCAGTCAGGATTTATGTGTACTCTGTGGAGAAATATGTTCAGTTAAACAAATAACTACACAGCTAAGAGAAAGTTAAAATATCATGCTGTCTTTATCTCAGATTTCTTTTTTAGAAAAGAAATAACATGTTAAAACAAACAATGTTAAGACACCATTACTGTCTCCCCAACTCAAAGTACCCAAAGTACTGTGTATATTCTTACACATATTGTAATTTTTACTGATGTAGATATTGGTAAATAGTATGTGTCAGTGTTTTAGGTTTTGAACTTATTAAAAATGTTATACATGTGATTTTCTAATACACTATTTTCATGCAACATTATTTAAGACATGAATACTGACAAATTTCTATTTAAATTTATAAAACGATACTACATTCCTTTGCATGAATACACTACAAAAATTCATCCTTTTTCTGTAAATATTATTAATGAAAATAAATTAATAATATCTGGTCTTGGAAAGTAGTTTCTTATCTTGGAAAACAGACATAAAACTCTAAGACTTTATCCCTTTTACTCAGAAAGAGATTCCAAATGTTTATCTTTCATGAATAACAGTAAGGTCAGAGAGAGAGAGGGAAGTTACAAAAAAACTAAAATAAGGGCTTCCCTGGTGGTTCAGATGGTAAAGAATCTGCCTGCAATGCAGGAGACTTGGGTTCAATCCCTGGGTTGGGAAGATCCCCTGGAGGAGGGCATGGCAACCCATTCTAGTATTCTTGCCCCCGGGAATCCCCATGGACAGAGGAGCTTGGTGGGCCCCAGTCCATGGGATCACAAAGAACTGGACACAACTGAGCGACTAAGCACACAAATTAAAATATTCCTACTTTTTGCAGACATATATAAACTCAATTAAAACTATGTTAGAAGCAAATCAAGTGAATGATAAACAAGATTTAGAAGGATACACACACTAGTAAAGTAATGCTCAAAATTCTCCAAGCTAGGCTTCAACAGTACATCAACCGTGAACTTCCAGATGCTCAAGCTGGTTTTAGAAAAGGCAGAGGAACCAGAGATCAAATTGCCAACATCCGCTGGATCATCGAAAAAGCAAGAGAGTTCCAGAAAAAC
The DNA here is from genome assembly GCA_020226075.1 of Hydropotes inermis. Taxonomy (NCBI): domain Eukaryota; kingdom Metazoa; phylum Chordata; class Mammalia; order Artiodactyla; family Cervidae; genus Hydropotes; species Hydropotes inermis. Next base: position 4,051,792 of record CM035291.1, read on the forward strand.
ATCTACTTCTGCTTTATTGACTATGCCAAAGCCTTTGACGGTGTGGATCACAACAAACTGTGGAAAATTCTTAAAGAGACTGGGAATATCAGACCACCTGACCTGCCTCTTGAGAAACCTTGTGTGCAGGTCAGGAAGCAACAGTTAGAACTGGACATGAACAGCAGACTGGTTCCATATAGGAAAAGGGGTATGTCAAGGCTGTATATTGTCACCTTATTTAACTTATACACAGAGTACATCATGAGAAAAGCTGGGCTGGATGAAGCAAAAGCTGGAATCAAGATTGTAGGGAGAAATATCAATAACCTCAGATATGCAGATGACACCACCCTTATGGCAGAAAGCAAAAAAGAACTGAAAAGCCTCTTGATGAAAGCGAAAGAGGAAAAAAGAAAAAAAGAAAGTGAAGGAGGAGAGTGATAAAACTGGCTTAAATCTCAACATTCAGAAAACTAAAATCATGGCATCTGGTCCCGTGTTTGCCAAATCATGGCAAACAGATGGGGAGACAGTGGAAACAGTGACAGACCTTATTTTTTTGGGCTCCAAAATCACTGCAGATGGTGATTGCAAGCCATGAAATTAAAAGACGCTTACTCCTTGGAAGAAAAGCTATGACCAACTTAGACAGCATATTAAAAAACAGATACATTACTTGTCCGTCTAATCAAAGCTATGGTTTTTCCAGTAGTCCTGTATGGGTGTGAGAGTTGGACTATAAAGAAAGCTGAGCACTGAAGAATTGATGCTTATGAACTATGGTGTTGGAAAAGATTCTTGAGAGTCTCTTGCACTGCCAGGAGATCCAACCAGTCCACCCTAAAGGAGTCCTGGGTGTTCATTAGAAGGACTGATGTTGAAGCTGAAACTCCAGTACTTCGGCCACCTGATGTGAAGAACTGACTCATTTGAAAAGACCCTGGTGCTGGGAAAGATTGAAGGTGGGAGAAGGGGATGACAGAGGATGAGATGCTTGGATGGCATCACCGACTTGATGGACATGAGTTTGAGAAAGCTCCGGGAGTTGGTGATGGACAGGGAGGCCTGGGGTGCTGTGGTTCATGGGGTCGCAAAGAGTCAGACACAACTGAGTGACTAAACTGAACCGAACTCCGTGAAAGGGGAGCAAGGAAAGAGAGAGGGAACATATAACTGGATGTAGGTTACTGTCAAAGTCTGAGATTCATGCTGGACATCTAACTCACAATAAAAACTGTCAGAAGTATGTCCCAAGGGCCTTATTAAAAAGCACATCACTAACTGAATAAATCTTTTCTTCTAGCAGATAGTGGAGTTTTTAGAGAAAGATGGCATTTCGGTACCATATTGCCAGAACTAGATAGGAAAGAATTTACCTTGCATTTCAAGCAACTTAAAAATGCTGTTTCAAGTAGAAAAACCAAAATCTGGGGTCACAGATTGATGGCAGGAGCCTTATAACAGCAACCAATTTATTTCCTATTTTGTTTCACTGGGACAACAATTGCAATTGGAAAGGTGGTTTTTCTCCTCAACTGTTTGGCCTATGATCTTTGAAAACTTAAAAGTATTCAGAATAAATTATCCTGAAGAATTCAAAGTTCAAATGTATAATAAAGTATAAATAAAAATATAATCCATAAGTTCAAATATACTGGGATGCCATTTATTGACAGAATGGGTGGGTGAACTGGTGCTTTTTATTAAGTTTTAAAATAGGACAGATTAAAATCAGAATAAAACATTTTAGAGTCTTGGGAGCATGTTCACAGATCTCTGTGAAAATAACTGACACTCCAAAGGGTTTTTTTTAGGAACCGGAACTTTGTCTTCAAAGAGAACTTTAAATAGAAGCCCACACAATATGTAAAACAGGTAAAAGCAGAACTTCTTTGGTTGAAGAAAGAGGGTCAGAGCCCTGGCTGTCTACATTGAAGGGGAAAGTAGTGAAGTCAAGTGATCCAGCTAAGTGATTACACTGATAAAAACATGAAAATAAATGAATGTGACTAATGAGCGGGTCGTGCAACTATTCAGATGCCATCTCTGGAATATCCATGAAGCTCCATTTTCTAGGGAGCCAGTTTGCAAAAGAACTGCCTTCTCTTTAATGTGATTGATGAGCTTCCCTGGTGGCTCAGACGGTAAAGAGTCTGCCTGCAATGCGGAGACCTGGGCTCAATTCCTGGGACAGGAACATCCCTTGGAGAAAGGAATGGCAACCCACTCCAGTATTCTTTCCTGGAGAATTCCACAGAGGAGCCTGGAAGGTACAGCCCATGGGGTGGTGAAGAGTCAGACAGGACTGAGCAACTAACTGTGTTAAAAAAGAGACACATCGGTCTGCTGCTGTGACAGGTGCTTCTTCAGGGAATGACATGAGCCCAGCGCTGTGACAGGCAGCAAATGAAAACAGGAGTGGAAGAGCCACGTGGTGGCAGACCTCTAGGATCCTATCCTTAAAGCAGAATTTCAAACTCCCAAATTCGTCAAAGGAAAAAAAAAAAAAAAAAGAAAAAAGAACCCAGCCTTTTCCCATAGGGCCTTAAAATTTCTATAAAGTTGCATCTGTTTGACCCTGAAAGAAAATGCTCATTGGACAACTTTTTTTCTCTTTTTTGCAAATAAGCAGACTGGGTGGCATCAGGCATTAAGTATTGAAACAAGATAAGGAGTTTTGAGGATTAAACTTCATTTATTTCACAATCATGTCTGGGCTCAGCCTTGCAGGTCAAAGTAATGCTACACTAATGCATACAGCTAAGCCAATAAGGAAAGAAGCACTCTTTTGCACATTATATAGACTATTTCATTGTTCGGTGAAACAGATACTAACTCCAAACCCAAACAGTGACTGTAGGGTTAAACACTCAGAGAGCCGTAAGCAGCGTTCTCTTTAGTTTTCCCTTACCTTCTGCAACTTCATCCAGTAACACAGTAATTTTCTTTTCTTCTAATAACCTATCCTTTAAAAACTTCATGAAGATTCCATTTGCTAACCCAGAATGCTGTATTTCAAAAGCTTCTGCTCCTTGACACCTGAAAAGACATTTAAAAAAAAAAGCAAACACTTGGCCCATGAAGCTTCTATAAAAACTAATGAGTCTCATATACTACCCTGCCTCTCACATGACATCTTAATTAGAGTTGACCTTTAAGCAAGAATTAAGTGCTTTGAGGCTTAGTCAAAAAATGCCAAGCTCTAAAGTGCTGAGGTCAATTATTTAAAATTTTGTATTAAGAATATTGAGGCAAATTTATGCCTAGATGGCTATGGATATTTCTAGGCTTCTAATCTATAATCAAAAAGAAGTCACTGGGCTTCCCTGATGGCTCAGTGATAAACAATTCACTTGCTGAGGCAGGAGACACAGGTTTGATCCCTGATCTGGGAAGATCCCACGTGCTGTGGAGCAACTAAGCGTGTGCGCCGCAAATCCTGAGCCTGTGCTCTCGAGCCTGGAGCCTCACCTACTGAGCCCGCGCCCCAGAGCCCCTGCTCTGCAACGAGAAGGCACCACCATGAGGAGCCACCCACCGCAACTAGAGAGTAGCCCCAGCTTGCCACAACTTAAGAAAAGCCTGTGCGGCATTGAAGAGCCAGGACAGTAAAAAAAACCCCACAGAAACCCTGTTGTATCAAAAAAGTCATCAAAGAATGATGGAATCCCCAACATCAAAGTCTCACGTGGCATATCCAAAGACGATATTGGCGGTGACTCTCAGGGCGTCCAGGATTGGGATGGTATCGTCATAGTCATTTCTGTTTAAAAGGCAGAAGAGGAAAAGGACAGATACAAATACAAAAAGTTAAAATGGCATTCTTAAAAAAGCACAAATAATAATACAGTGAAAATACGTATTATACTATTCTGTAACACATAAAGGAACTTTGAACCTATCACTTTCAATTATCTAGTTACCTATGTATTTACCAAAAGTAATCCAGGACTTTCCAATGACTGAGACAGTGGAGAATCAACCCTTTTTTCTTGTTAGCTTTTAAAACTGGAATTACATTTGAACTCGGGCATTGGATTTTGATTGCTAAAAGCTGAGCAAGCAAAAAGTTGCTAAGGGCCCCCACTCTTTTGAGTTTTGATTCTGCTAATTCCTGGAGGAATAGCTGCAGGGATTGTAGAAGACATTCTAAAGGCAGTCTGAGGGGCTGTAACTTTTCTAGTATGAGTGAGTACCCATGCCCTTTTGCTCATCACTTCTATTCTAGAGCAGGCAGGAAAAAGTTAAAAACACATAGAGAAAATGTATTTTCTAGTTTTCTTCTTATCAATCTCACTCTACAATCTAAAATTCACCAACTCCAAGTGTTCAAAGGCTTCATGGGTGTGCCATTAGATCTAACTTTTCGAGGCTGATGTTTAACTGACATTAACAGGCTCCTGTGTGAGGACTGGACCGTCTACCTCTTCCTGCACATGTCCAGCAGGAACACGTTGAGTCCAGTCTCCTTTTCTTGCATCAGTTTCAGGATATTCTGTACACACAGACAGTTTTCAGACCTATATGGATTTGGAGCATCCACAGGGACCATAAAGCTGTTCCCGAAGTTCTCATATCCATGTCCTGCGTAATATAACAGCCCTGAAAAGCAAGAAAGGAGAAACTGCAATCTGAGCAGGCAGCACTCTCTAAAACAAAACCACGACTTACTTTCTTGACATGAACGCATACTTATTTAAGAGAGATGCAGCTACAAACACATTCAAGTGTTGACTGAATTTGTCTTGAAAATTACTTTGGCAACAGTCTTCATTTAAGTACTGAATTTTAAACCAACATCAGGATGCTATCCTGAGTAACTAGAGAAGCAAGCCAGAAAGAGAAATACCAGATGATACCACTTATATGTGGAATCTAAAACGTGACACAAATAAGCCTACCTATGAAACAGGAACAGGGATGCAGAGACTAGACTGGTGGTTGCCAAGGGGTTGGGGTGTGTGTGAGGGGTTGGACTGGGTGTTTGCAATTAACAGATACAAACTGGAACATACGGGATGGAAAAACAAGGTCCTACTGAACAGCACAGAGAACTACTGTCAGTAACCTGTGATAAACCATAATGGAAAAGAGTGTGAAAAAGCAAGCATATATATATATATACACATATCTGAGTCACTTTGCTGTAGAGCGGTAATTAACATGCTATAACTCAACCACATGTACGTTAGAAATTGTAAAGAAGATGCTCCTCTGAAGTGTATTTTAATTCATGAAAGTGACACATCTGCAACCAATGGTATAACATGGAATGCAATTTCACCTCAGGATGTTTAAAAACACAAGACTGAGGACTCCTGTGACTCATCTGTGGTCTCCGAAACCAGGAACTTCACTCTCCCCTTTATCTGTGTGTTCCTGGCACACTGCAGGAGTTGAGTGAGTGTTTAACAGATGAAAGGACACACGCCATTCAGAGGAACAGCCGCTGCCATGCCAGGTGTAAGAAATTCCACAGCATTTCCTTATAATATCAGTAAGGTTAGAAAAATATCCAGGTAGCTTTTTCTAGGCAGAGAAGGGAAATCTCATTTCATGCATTGCTATTTCTTTTTGTTATGCAGGTATAAATATAATTTATTTTCTATAGTCTGAATTAAACTAAAATTCCTGTTAGTTTTAATGTTCACAGATGAGTTATTATTTCTTTACTGAGAAATGGTACTATAAAAAAATACTAAACAACTCTAAACACTTCTTGAAAAGAAGTTTGTTTTTGTTCTTAAAAAAAATCAGTATGGGCTTTCTTATAAAATATTTGTTATTCCTATTTGATAGGAATACTTCTGAAGACATAATCCCCTAAGCCTGCAATCTCTAGCGCCCACTGATTCTGCTTTGTCAATATTCTGAAGTGATGACTTCATTGTGTAGTATTCTACAGTAAACAGTAAAAAGGCATTTAGAAGAACAAAAAAAAAAGCTAATTCTTTATAGCTGCAGCCCCCAAGCCCCAGCAAGAACGTGGTTTTTAGCAGCAAAGAAAACTTGCTTCCTTTGGTCCCAGAGGGCAGGATTTTTCCTGACTTCCTATTTAAATAAGAAAAGTGGTTCTTTCATACGTATCATTCTGGGTAAAAAAATGACAAAATGGACAAACACTGGTTTATTCACTGTGGTGCTCATCACCATGCAGGTGGCAAGGATGATGAGAAAGAAATGAACACAGACCTCCTGGCCCTGAGGGTCTTACAGCTCATTCGGGCACGCTCATGCTATCAGTGATACAAAGAAAAGTCTGCATATAATTAAACAGCACACATCACGGGATTAGAGCAATGCTGTACATGATGTATAAAGTGCCGAGGGGAGCACCAGCGTGAGGGGAAGCAATGACAGGTGGTCCTGAGAGAAAGGGAACAGTCTGGAAAGGCAGGGAGGAAGGAAGGTGCGTTATAGGCAGCAGGAACAGAGACAAACAAGGCTTGGCCTCAGAATGACAGCTAAAAGAAAGGAGACCAGCCTGGAAAGGAATTAAATTATCATTGTAAATCAAAGTGTTTAGATAATCACAACACAGTGGGTTTAATTAGCAAAGTAATGAAAATCCAAGTAAGTGAAAAGATAACCCACAGAATGGGAGAACATGTCCAAATAGATAAGTATTTGTGAGAACAAATTATATACCTACACGGACACTGTATCCAGAATATATGAAGAACTCTTCAACAATAAAAATACAATTTTAAAATGCGCAGGGGACTTGAATAAACATTTCTTCAAAGAGAATATACAAATGGAAAATAAGCACATAAGATGATGCTCAATATTACTAACCATTAGGGAAATGCAAAACAAAACAATGAGATACCACTTCACACTTATTACGATGGCTGTAATCAAAAAGACGTGAACAAAGGCTGACAAAGATGTAGAGAAAGTGGAAACCTTGTTTGCTTCTGGCAGGAATACACAATAGCGCAGGCCCACTGGAATCAGGCGGTTCCTCAGAAAGCAAAACTTAGCATTCTGTGACCCAGAAACTCCACTCCAAGGTAAATGTCCAGGGAAACTGAAAACACGTGTCCACGCAATGTTCAGAGCAGCACTAGTGCTAATATCTAAATAGTGGAAAATGGTTAAATGTCCATTTGCTGATCAATGAATAAACAAAATGTTCTGTATCCACACAATGGATGATTAGTCATAAAAACAGCGCTACAACACAGAGGAAGCTTGGATGCACCATGCCAGAAGTGACCGAAGCCAGACCCAGAAGGATGCATAGGGAGTGATTCCATTCATAGGAGAGTCCTTGGGAGACAAATCCAGAGGCAGCAAGCAGGTTGCTGCTGTCCGGAGTCTGGGGTCAGGAGGACTGAGGAGGGACCGCCAGTGGATACGGGGCTTCTCTGGGGTCCGATGACGACGTTCTGGAGTTAGCTGACTGAACGGCTTTGTGTGGACACTGACAGCCACTGAACTGGAACCTGCGGTGCAGCATGGGGCGCTCAGCTCGGGGCTCTGGTGGCCTGGAGCAGTGGGACTGCGGGGCCGGGAGGGAGGTCCGGCAGGGAGGGGGGTCTGCATACACAGAGCCGATCATCACTGCATAGCATAAACTAACACAACGTGGGAAAAAACTATAGTTCAATAGAAATGTTCACAAAACGAGAAGACCTGTGTACTTTAAAAGTGTAAGATTTACACTGTCCAGTATTCAAAATCTGACTCCACTCCCTGTTCATCTCTTTCCTGCTTCCAGAGCAAGACACATTTGTAACCTCCACGACCCTGTTCAAGTCATGCTCTCCTTTCCATCCACCCAAATCTTTGCCAAGGCTCAGGCTTATCTCAGGTTCAGACCCTGGGCGCTTCTGAACACATTTCAGCCCTACCCTGCTGGGAAATCCTACAGCAGCCTTGACACTTCAAATCACACACGGGCTTTCATGGACATTTACAGTTCTATGTAGACGCAGTTTCTTTGATAAAAGTAACTGTAATAAAGACATTAATTTTTTTACATTTGCATGGCATTTTCATGATTTTCAAAGCACCTTCATAAACATAATCAGATTTTAACCTATAGCAATTTTAAAATGACCTACTTTATAGGTGAGAAAATCAAATTTTAAAACATTAAATAATTTGCTTAAAATCATATAGCTGATAGGTATTTGTATTCCATACACAGCATTTCTCCAGTCCTATTATATTAGGGGGCTTATAATTTCCTCAGACGGTAAAGAATCTGCCTGCAGTGCAGGAGAGATCCAGGTTTGATCCTGGGTTGAGAAGATGCCCAGGAGAAGGGAATGGCTACCCACTCCAGTATTCTTGCCTGGAGAATCCCATGGACAGAGGAGCCTGGTGGGCTCCCATTGTGTCATTTAACACATCTGGCTTAAGAAGGCTTGACTTGGGAGAAAAAGCAACTTCAAGGGAGGGAGGATTTAGCCTCCATCATCCAGGTAAATCTAAGTGTGGTCCAGTGTTTCAATGCAGTATGCCCAGGTTTGCAATCACTGAAATTAAGGCACTGACAACAAAATATCTTTTCTCCACCACAGAGCAATTCATGAAAAATGTAATAAGCATTTTGTATCAAAGTCTACACACAAATTATACTGCAGGAGGTTAAGCATTTTTATGTAAAATAACTAGGCCAAATCACTGTATTTTAAAAATTTCATCTCTAGTACCATTTGTACATTTAAACCACTTTCATTGCTCAAGGATAGAAGGACAAAACTGATCTCTTTTAAAATGTCAAAGAATTCAGTGCAGTGGGGTTAGAAATAAAGCCTTATAAAATATATCTTTTAGGAATTTTATTTCTTGGGAATATGATTTCCAAGGATACAGTCTGTCAGAGATTTTTATTTTTTGTCTACAGAGAAAACAAACGCTTCAGTGGAGGACTTTCCCACTTGAGTGGCGCTGCTGTGCACCTGGCACAGGGCTTTTTTTTTTTTTTTTTTTTAGTTCTACCACTTTATTGCTACCAACCCATCTCCCTCCACCCTTGTGCAGACACGCTCAGTCATGTAACCCCATGGACTGCAGCCCGCCAGGCTCCTCTGTCCATGGACTTTTCCCGGCAAGAATACTGGAGTGGGTTGCCATTTCCTCCAGGCACAGGGCTTTTATTAGAACATGAGCATCGCCTCTACCAGCGACCTTCAGAGAGGTTACCACCTACCTATCAGGCACTGCTGGAAGCAAGCGCTTTACTTCAATAATCCCACAGGCTGCTCACAAGAAGTACCTCATCATCATAATGAGGTAGGAAATGTTATTGCCTCCTTCCTACAGATGCCAAAGCTGAGGCACTGAGCCATTTGATAGCCCATCCGCAGTCACGGGACTACCAAGGGGTGTTCCCAGAAGTGTGGTGCCAGCGGGATCAGCTGCTGCGCCACGTTATACTGTCTCCTTACGATCTTCTGCTGGCTTTCCGAATTAATGTTACTCTCAGAAAGTAAAAAATGCCGGTGCACTGGTTTTTCCATGACCTCACCATACCATTTCTTTAAAAACTCCTTTTTTCCCTCCAATGACATCTTAGGCTGAACCTTAATAAATAGAGAGATAAAAGCTGGTTTCTCTATTGAGGTCTGAAGTGGAATGTTATCCAAATCCCCTATCTATTGGTGAAGGAAAGTCTGAATTCAGGAAACTACGACAACGGCTACAGTGTTTTGAGGCTTTAGCATGCCAGACACATGGGTGGCTATTTTATCTTAACTTATCCTGTGACAACCGCATTAACTTAGTCTATCCATTGTATACATCCCTTCTGGCTTAGGAAAGCGAAGTAACTTGGTCACAGACACAAAGCGAGTAAGCAGAAAACACAGACCGCTGAGCTCGGGGTTGGTGACTCTCGGCTCTGCTGCTTAACCCCCAGGCTACACTGACGCGAGTGATTCCCGCCTGAGTGAGGCTTTGGCCCTATGCTAGCCAGGTTCCTTTAACCCCCTTTTCTGTCAAAGCACAGCTCAGCTGCAGCAAGTGATGAATGAAGAGAAGTGTTAGGTGGGGTGGACACTAAGCCAAGGAGTTACTCTCCATCCTGGTTTATCTACATAACTGAAATCTTTATCCTTATTATCCTCAAGGATAGGTAACAAATAGGTCACTTATTCCTGTTTTTAGATTGTGGTTTTAATGCTTATATATGTTTAAAAATCAAATTACATATGTTCTGTTTATTTCCTTCACAAACCCAGGGCAACATAATACAGAAGGGCATAAACTTGGGTGCCTAGGTCCCCGCGCTGACGCTGCTCTTCTGACACTCCTGTGGCCCTGCCTCTGCCTCCCCTGCCCCCAGAGTACTCCTGGTCCCGGGGCTGCCAGCTGGACGCGAGGGCACAGCCCAGGGGACATGCCTATGCCCTCTGGCCTCTGCCACACTTACACTGAAAGTAGAGGTGTCGGGGTTTGGGATATTCACAATACTTCAAAATATAATGCAGTCACCCTGTTAAGACATGAATCAGTAGTATTTAAACATTTTTCTAGCTTTTTGAAAAAAAATATTTATTTATTTTTATTTAGCTGCACCGAACCTTTGTTGTGGCATGTGGGATCCAGTTCCCTGACTTGGGATCGAACCTGGGCCTCTTTATTCTATATTTCAAGTTGATGTTTTTATTTTGGGGCAAAGCTTCAGTATAAGATAAACTCTTCTTGCCAGAACTTTTAATGGTTCTGCTTCTCAAGTTTGCAGGGGCAATTAAAAGGTTTGATTTATTTAAGTTTTGATTCAAAAAGCTAAAAAGGATTTAAAGTCAAGGTGATAATGCTAATAAGAAATGAGAGTAAATAATCAAATTCATAATTCTTCATATAATTCCCTGTTAAAATACTTCACCAATCTCAAAACTCAAATTGGTAAATATTTTTTCCTTGCACTTAATTACTTCTGGAAAACTTTTAGAAGCCTTTTCCTGTTTAAGCCATCTATGTACTTAACAACTGAGATAAATTATGTAATACAAAATTAATCAACCAACCACTTTATTAGAGACTAAAACTATAAACCAAGTACCACAGAGACACATTTGTATTGCATATTCTATCATTTTCATAAGAAAAATGGATTCTCAGAGTCATTACTTTATATGCTCATATATTAAGATTATGTTATTAAAACATCAGAATAATGTTGAAGTTCCAAATCTGACAGATTTACTTTGCTGATTCACTTGTGTAGCAATTATAATCCTTATTACTTAAGAAGAAACTCATTTAAAACTTAAGATTTTAAGATTTCCCCCATCCTATATACAGTAATGTGCTAAATCTTGAAAGAAATTAGCTTTTTCTTCCATTAAAAATTCTACTTTGAGTATCTTTGTTTCTTTGTTGTTAGGTGTCTAATGATTTATGATGTCTATCTTCTTTATGAATTGTACCTTTTATCATTAAAAATATTCATCTTTGTTTATTTAATTAAAAAAACTCTACTTTGAGAACCTTTAGCAATTCTATCAAGTTTGCCTCATCGTATTAGTCTAATTAGAAGTAAAAAGGCTAAGTAAAGGAACTATTGAAATAAAGTAAGATATAGAAAAAGATATAGAAGATATGGAAAGATATAGAAGCCAAATCGACTTGGTTAAGCTGTGGCATCCTGACAGCAGGTCTGGAAATGTCACTTTCCTGGCAGCTGGATGTTATTACATGACATTGCAGGGAGCACACCTCTGAAAAATATGGCTCAGAATGGCTGTCCCATCCTTGTGGTGACGCCCATCAAAAGAAAATCACCAAAGAAACGGCTTATTACTGACAGCATACTCTCTCTTTAAAGAATCTTTACCATATATGTAGTGTTCTTAATATATTTAAATGAAAGAATGAGAAAAAACATTAGCAAAATTTACTGTTAGTATTTTTGTGGAGGTCCATCTTTAACCTGGGCTTCCCTAGTAGCTCAGATGGTAAACAATCTGCGAGTGTTTGATCCCTGGGTCAGGAAGATCCTCTGGAGAAGGAACTGGCTACTCAATCCAGTCTTCTTGACTGGAGAATTCCATGGACAGAGGAGCCTGGAGGACTATAGTCTGCTGCTGCTAAGTCACTTCAGTCGTGTCTGACTCTGTGCGACCCCATAGATGGCAGCCCACCAGGCTCCCCCGTCCCCCGTCCCTGGGATTCTCCAGGCAAGAACACTGGAGCAGGTTGCCATTTCCTTCTCCAATGCATGAAAGTGAAAAGTGAAAGTGAAGTTGCTCAGTTGTGTCCGACTCTTAGTGACCTCATGGACTGCAGCCCACAAGGCTCCTCTGTCCATGGGATTTTCCAGGCAAGAGTACTGCAGTGGGGTGCTATTGTCTTCTCCGGGGCTATAGTCTATTGGATTGCAAAGACTTGGACACAACTGAGCAATTAACACTTTTATCTTTAACTGTGTCTGGGTAGAACTTAACTTATTGATTGTTCTCATGTGTCTCACTCACCATATATTTTCTTGTTAAATTTTAGTTCCCACTAAAAGGCCAGAAAATACCATGCAACAGTTAGAAAATGGAAGCAAACATGTGGAATGTACATTCAGGTACAACTTTTTATACTCCAAACACACACACACACACATTAGTATTTTACATATATGAATATACAATTTGCTATCTGGCCACTGAACTTAACTGTAGCTCTTGTAGTCAATGAAACAAAATCACATAAGATAGGTTAAGAATTCTACTAAGAACAATATTGTTTTGAGACATGGAAGTAAAGACATTAAGTTAATTAGTCATATGGAACTAAGGAATGAAGATCAAATCCATCTTTTATTACAAGAATAAAACTTTTCAACAGTCCATCTGCCATGCCTTTCTCTGTTTTTCAACCTAACTTGTACAGCAAAAAGACAAGGGGATAATTACAGAAGTGAAGACAAGTATCTTACCATAGACTCCTTTGTCTAAAAGCAGTAAAAATTCATCCACAGCATTACGCATCTCATATTCAGTAAGATCCAACAGTGAAACGACTTTGAAATCTAGCTGTCTCAACAAGTTGGTCAGTTCATACACATCCACCAAAGGAGCTTTAAGCTTGGGATGCTCCCAGTAATTCATATTTCCTATCAAAAGAGCAACCTTGTCTTTTGCTGTTTAAAAAAAAGAAGAGGAGGGGAGACATTTAGAGGAGGATATAAAAAGTAAAAATAAAACTCAATGAAAAGAATGCCTTATTACAAATAAGATTTCATTATTTCATTTAATTTAAAGCTATCACTTTACATAGTAGACCAATGCACTCTACTGAGGAATACAGAAACTGGCGAGTCAAACAACTGAGATTAAATTTAACTAACACTTTGGGAAATCAGGCAAAGGATATTAGTTGTGCATGGACTGTAACAGTAACATCACAGTAACACTTTTACTGGTTTATAACAGAAGGAAAGAATGCTCAGTGTAGACATTTAGAGCGAATTTAAATAATATTTGGGATTGGGTTCCCATCAAATTAAGTTCTGTTCTGCTGATAACGGAAGAGGCCAGAAACAAAAGAAATACCAAAAAGAAAGAGGGACCGGGAGAATTCCCATCAGGGCAGGTTAGGGGAAATACCAAAGGCAGAAAGCTGGAGTTTAACAAACACTGCATTTTCTATTTTCTGTTGCTGTACTGTCTCCTCTTAGTTCTTAACACCCCCCCCCCAAAAAAAAAACCTCCCATTTGGGCGAGATGTGGCTGCCTCGGGGTGGTGTGAAGAGTTTTTGTATGGACTATCTTAGCAGTTTATTTTCTGACCTTAGTGAACTGAGGCTTTGCTAAAGACATGGTCTCATACAGAGAGCTTTTCTGTTTTAAGGGGCAAAAAGATTCATGTTCTGCATGCTCAGTCATGTCCAAATCTTTGCGACCCATCACCTGTAGCCGAGCCAGACTCCTCTGTCCACTGGTTTCTCCAGGCAAGAATACTAGAGTGTGCTGCCATTTCCTCCTCTGAGTGATCTTCCCAACCCAGAGATTAAACCCACATCTGCTGCATCGGCAGGCGATTCTTTAAATACTGAACCACCTGGGAAGCCTAAAAAGATGCTTTAAAAGTACCTGTGCCTTTAGAAGTATCAGCTGGCTTTATTTGGTATACAGTTTATCCAAGAGTTGTGGAAGGCTGAGCGTAGAGGTCTTCAGAACTGTACTCTTGCTAGCGGGGGTGGAGTTAAAAGTAAAGACTTGAGACTGTGGATGATACCAAAAATCTGAGGTTCCTCTCGAGGGCTGTCAGTGGGGTGTGCCCAGCACACACTGGGGTCTAAATCTGTGATGGAAACAGCAGGTGGCAGCGGAGCAGGTGTAACAGGAGGGTGTGGCAGCCCCAGCTGGCCAGCTGGAGAGCTGGCCGGGACGTGGTGACCAACCTCCGTCATAAAGTGCTAAGTAGATTACTTATAAATGAACATGAAACAGGCACAGTCACAGTGCTGACTCAGTGTTACAATATGTGATCTGATTTCAGGTCTTTAAGATGACTAATGTCACCAAAAATCTCTTTGGAATTTCTTCCTTTTCCACACTAAGGTCGAGGGTTAAACAAGGTCTGGAGAAAAATTAGCACCAACTCAAAGACAGTGACTCCCTCAAAGTGGCAAAATACTCCACTTTGTGAGAAGACTCAAACACTTTTTTCTTTTGGCCTCACCATGCAGCTTGCGTGTTCTTAGTTCCCCCGCCAGGGACTGAATCCTGGGCCCTCGGCAGAGAGAGTGTGGAATCCTAACCACTGGATGCCAGAGAATTCCCCTTGTTTGGTATCTTTGTTCTGTATTTGCCTTTTTGGAGCTGCCTTGAAAACTGCCCTTTCTTATGAGAATCCACATTAAAAAAAGAATGAAACAACACGTAAGCCACATTTCTGATTCAAAGTCACTTTAAGTCCTGTACAAATGATAATCTCTTCTCCTATCCCAAAGAAAAGGCCAGTTTTCAAGACTATTTTAATAAACAGGCAAATTCAGACATAAAGCCTCTACTCTTTCAATTTAAAACTCAAAAAAAAAAAAAGTTGAGAATACTCAGGGTGGATTTCAGTTAGGAGGCAGTATAAGATTTATTATCACTTATATTTCCTTTTTTTTGAAAGTTTCTTCTTAAATAAACTAGAAATGTACTGTTACACTAATTTACCCCCTGTATACCAAGACGTTAGCTGGCTAATCCACAGAAATATTTCAGAGCATTGTTTTCTGAGCCCATTAACCCTATCAGAGCTCAGAGCCAATCTTCATATACTGATGGACTCAGACTTGGTTCAGCCTGCTCCTCAGTGAGGAGGGCTGGAGACTGGGGCCGGGCTTTCACCATCACAGCCCCAACCAGGGGCTTCCCAGTGACTGTCTTGGAGTAAAGCGTCTGCCCTGCACAGTGGATTTCTTGGTGGGATATTGTGACAATTTAGTGTATGTCCTATACTGGGATATTGTGACAATTTAGTATATATCCTACACTGGGATACTGTGACAATTTAGTATATATCCTACACTGGGATATTGTGACAATTTAGTATATATCTTACACTGGGATATTATGACAGTTTAGTATATGTCCTACACTAAGTTCTACTGGCAGAAAAAAGTTATGAGATCTGTAACTAAAAAAAATCACTGGGGTCTTTAGAGGGGAGGAAACAGTTGTTAGACTGAGCATACAGGCTGCTTCTGCTAAGATCACTGCTTTTGTCATCTGTTTGGAAAGGACACTTGATACAGTACATAGATGCAAGGGTTTAGCCACTTGAGAACCATGGGGCTTAAAATCTATGTATCAATAATTGACCACAACTCTTCAAAAACTTTTCCCCAGTGATAATGTGGGATCTTCATTTCCCGACCAGGGGTCAAAAACTGCACCTCCTGTGTTGAAAGTGCGGAGTCTTAACCAACTGACCTCCAGGGAGTCCCCCAGTGATAATTGTTAACAGTTCCTAAAATGTTCTGGAGCATCTTCTTGAGTTTGGTAATAAATATGATGGGTCAGTAACTTACCTTGCCCACTCTACTTGCAAAATAGTTCCTGAACGATAGTTGAACTGGGGTGGATTTAAAACAGAGAAGTAGACTGCAGTGGCCGAAATAGGAGATGACAAAGTCTGGTTCCAGGAATTAGCAGCAGAAAGGGAAAGAAAAAGTCAGAGATATGACAGAGAAAGAAACAGTAAAATTTGAAGTTGAGATAAGAGTGAGGAATCAAAGAAAACTTCAAAATAACAACTATATAAGCAACTTATGATGGGTTTTCAAGTGATTAAAAATAAATGAAACTTTCTGTAGAAAAACATTTACTGTAAGAGCCACCCACAATTTCTTGAACACATACCATTCGCTGGAAAAAGGGAACATAAACACCAGTTGATTAAGCAACAGAATAAAAACCACTTCAGAAGGGTATTTCAACTGTATGATCCTAGATATTTTCTAAAGCTTAATGAAATGTATTGTTTAAAAACCGGTACAAGTTACACCATTAATTCCATGTCTGATTATTCTAACGGTGTGCTACTCATTTCATCCAAAAATGAGTTAATGTTTATAAGTGAGTGGAAAAGGACCTGGCACACACTGAGCGCTCCGTCAGTATCTGTTAAATAAAGAGCCTCTGGCCATCTATCGGCGACTGAGCACCGACAGCAGGTCTGAGTGAACAGACAGTCCTTGCTGGTCCCATGCATCACATCTTCGCCTTTCTATGTCCTTCAAAGTAAAGTCCCAGCTCCTCAGTCTGGTGACAGAGGCATTCCTATTCTAGCCCAGGGTGCCTTTCTGGCTGTGATAAGAGATGGCCCCCGAGGGTGGCCCCTCACGGTTCCCTGCCTTTACGCAGTGTGGCCCCTCACCCTGCCCCCTGTCCTGGGCTCCAAGTCTGGGCTGCCCTGTGACTCTCTCTGAACTAATGCAGTGGGACACTCTGTGAGTTCTTGGTCTAAACCTTCAGAAGACCTGAGAGCTTTCAGTTTGGGAACTCAGCCACTGTGCAAAGAAAGTGAATTACCTGGTGAGAGCACGTTGGGGAGGAGAGGAGAGAGTGAAGCAGACTGAGAATATCACAGGACAGGAAAATAGGGGACCATATGCCCTTTGAAGGGAACAGCTATTATTTAGTCACAACAGACAGCTGTCACTCAAAAGCTACCATTTTTGAGAGAATCTATAAACCTGAATTTGTATATGTTATCTGATCACTGGCAGCTGATTCTGTTTAAAACCACTGTGTGGGACCCCCTCCCCCAGTTAGTGCCCTTTCTCCACAGTCTGAACAATCCCACGGGTGCTCCCCTCCGTGGGGTCAGCCTTCACCTCCATGCGGGTGATGCCTGTGACTGTCTCCAAGCCTGGCCTCTCCTGGAGTTCCAGACCAGGTGTGCAAAGGCCCGCTGTGTACCTCTGCTTAGACATGACACACACCCCTCAGACTGGTTGGGCCCAGAATAAGAGCCCGCTGCTCCTTGCATCTTGCTTTTGCTCCTGTGTTCTCTAACTCAGTGGAGTGTCCAACCACCAACCGAGTGGCCCAAGCAAGAATCTGAGCAGGCAAGGCAACACCTCTGTGTTCTTTATACCCAAGAGTGAGGTGATGAAAAAAGCTTACAGATTCCAGCATCTCAAGGTCTCCTGACTTGTTCTCTGTCTTCTTCTGCACTGTCTTGGTACTAGCCTGATTTAGATTCTCATCATTTCTTTATCTGGACTATTGCAACAGTCTCAATTTTTCTCTTAACTTAAACAATGTCTCCCTGCCAGTTCATTTTCTATACACTGATACAAGACTGGCCTTTCAGAGGGACAAGCTCACTCCTCTTTCAAAGCTTCCTTCCGATGGCTCGTCTGAGAAATGGGGCTCCTCATGACCTGGTCTTAATCTGCTTCTCTAAGTTCTAGCTCTTCCTGCTCTACAGCAGGGGTCCCCAACCTTCAGCATCTAATGCCAGATGATCTGAGGTGCAGCGGATATGATTAATAATAGAAACAAAATGCATAATAAGCGTAATGTGCTTGAATCATCCCCAAACCATCCCCTCACCTCTGGTCCATGGAAAAACTGTCTTCTATGAAACAGGTCTCTGGTGCCAAAAAGGATGAGGACCACCGCTCTGTGGGCACTGTGTGTTACTTGCAATTTGCCCAATACAACAAACACCCTGTTTTCTTTCTCTATGACGTTTATTTAGGATTTCATGTTTCCTCTGTCTGGAAGGCCCTTCTCCTATTCATCCTTCAACATGCAGAACTGCCGCTGCAACCTCTCAGGTGCTTTCCTGACTGCTAACCCCACCAAGATACAGCGTCACTCACTTCTGTGTGACCTACGCATGCTGCTTTCTGCTTATATGTTTATTCTTTGCACACTGCCAAACTAGAAACCACCCCACAGAAGCGGACCTGGCCCAGAAACTGAATTCATAATCTTTTCAATCTTTTTTTTTTAAATTAATTTATTTGGCTGTGATGGGTCTTAGTAGTGGCACGAAAACTTTCAGTTGCAGCATGTTGGATCTAGTTCCCTGGCCAGGGATTGAACCCAGGCCCCCTGCATTGGGAGCATGAAGTTTTAGCCACTGGACCACCAGGGAAGTCCCTCATAATCTTTTCAAAGTCTCCTATTCTATAATTTATTTTATAAAATATCCAAAATAAAACACATTATTCATATATTTATACAAGTTGTCAATTTAAAAAGTCTCAAATCCCTTCATAAACCCCATAAAAGAGTTGTGTGCTCCAATTATATTCGGTTATGGGGCTTTCCTGGTGGCTTAGATGGTAAAGAATCTGCCTGCAATGTGGGAGACCCAGGTTAGATCCCTGGATCAGGAAGATCTCCTGGAGAAGGAGTATTCTTGCCTGGAGAATCCCATGGGTGGAGGAGCCTGGTGGTTTATAGTTCATGGGTCGCAGAGAGTCGGACATGCCTGAGTGACTAACACTTTCACTTTCAAGCATTTTAAAGCTCTACTTACCCAAAGGTTGGTCAACTGTATGCTCTTGATTATCTATAGAAAGATAAAAACAAAAAGATAAGTGAGTTGTTATCCATGGCACATCTTTGGGGTTAGAGAGAGATGGAAACAATGAACAGTCACATCAGCAGTACACCTAAAGGCAGAATGTTTACAGCTAGTTTACGATTTTGAGGTTTTCAGGTTCTTGATTAAAAACTTGTACCTGGATGGGGAGTCGGAATCAGGGTCAGGGAATGGCTCTAGTAACTAATTACTACAGCTGAGGGGGATACTCTTTAACATGGTAAGTAGAAGTTACAGCCTGAGAACGGTTGATGGTGGCCATGAAGAGCAGCAGGAATGGTTACTACTTACTGAATGCTGGCTGGGACTGTTGTATGTGTTGTAACTATAACTGGTTTAAACAACCACACTTTGTGAGGTATGTACTATTATCACCTCCATTATTTAGGTAAGGAGTCTGAGGCAGAGAAAGACTGAGTCACTTGCCCAGTGTTCTCAAGCTAGGAGATCTCATTCCATGATCATGCTCTTTGCCATCATCTATACATAATATGAAATACCTCCAACTCTCAGGGACCATGCAGGAAGACACACTGGGGAAGATGGACTTCAGACAGTCAGGTGTCTCTTGCTACAGACAGGGTAAGTGCATTTTTAATAATATATATGCTCTAAGAGTCCACTGAAAGTATATTCAGTTTTTTCTTAAATCCTTTGGTGTTTCTAATTCTTGGGGAGCAAAGATATAATGAAGAAGGTTGGGAAAATTTTCAGAAGCTTAGTGGTGTTGGTATGCAAAAGTTGTCTTGAAATAGCTTTCCATGATGCTCACTAAAGGGCATGAAATGACAGACACATTCAGGAAAAGGGGAATCTAACCAAGTCACGAGAAGCAACAGCTACAACACGAGGATGGCTGTTTCAACGGCACTTTGTTCTGAGTGTTTGAAGCAAGTCTTATGGAGCTTTCCTGGAGCTCGAGGCTGGCCCAGCAGGAACGGCACTCTGCTAACAGTGCCCCTCTGCTTTGTCTCACGGGCTTAGAGTAATCAGCACAGCCCAATCATCGCGCACAAGAAGAAACGTTTAGTAACAAAACGAGCAAAACTAAGTGAACTAGTTAGGGTGTTAAAACAACAGAAGGAACACATCAAGAAATAAAAGGGATCTCTACAAGTATTAACTGATGTAATTCCCATCTCATCCCACTCTCTAGAGGTTTTATTTTCAGAGTCAGAGGTTCCCTCAGTGCCTTTCGGAATGCCCACAGCCCGGATTCAGGTCCTCTGTCTTCACGATTACTATGCCTTTCATCTCAGGCAAGCCTGCCCTTTAGCTTAACTTGTTCAGAAATCAGCTCTCACAAAACTGGCCAAAGGGTGATAAATATTCCTGCCAACTATCAGGCTCTTCGTGGCCAATGACCCAGCACGCGTCCGCAACCAGCTGTCCCAGTGACAGCAGTTTTACTTCGGGTGCGGACACCACCCAACGGGCTCAGACACGCTCAATGTCCGAGCAGCTCTGAACGAGGACCCAGGGGCCTGGTGAGCTCAGAAGTGTGGCTCCTGTCACTTTTGCATAGGCTGCTTCTTGCCTCTCAAATTAATTTCATGCATTTCTCCATTTAGCTGCCTTTTTTATTTATAGGCATTCACAATGATAAAGAAATACACTGATATTTTATATTGCCTCAGTATATTTATTTTTCTACCCTATTGTCTTACAATTTAGAGTATTTTTAATATTTTCACTTGCATTAAATTGAACTTCATGTTAAGTACTGATTTCAACACTAAATTATGATATTTCAATCAAGGGAAAAAAAAACCCATTAGTACTGCTACAGCAAAAGAATACCAATAGTGTCTTTTTTTTTAATAACCCATGGACTACAGCCCGCCAGGCTCCTCTGTCCATGGACTTTTCCAGGCAAGAATACTAGAGTGGGTTGCCAGTTCCTTCTCCACCAATAGTGTCTTTTTAAGTTACTGCATTCAATAATCTGGAACTCTAAAATGAATGTTTTATGTTTGCATTACTCACCAGGATGCCCGAGATTAGTTAATTCATCTAAAATAAAAAAAGAGAAAACAGATTAAATAATCTTTAAATAACTTAACTGCCAATTTAGTGCATATAGGAAGACTTATCAAAGAAGTTGACTTTATGCTATTAAATTGTGTTACAATGTTTTATCAGGTTAGAATTTTTTAAATGCCTTAAATGAGAAGTCATGCACATTGTGAGGAGGGAAGTATGCTGCTGTGGACATCAGTTAGGACTCCTAATCTATTACCATGTTCATCAAATGACAAAAAGCTAAACAGACTCATCTTTAATTTGATCAAAGTTTTTTTTATATGTTCTGGCCAATTATGGGACAAAAACAATCAAGAGACAGGTTTGTCTATGGCCTCAACTATACACTTCTTGAAACTAATTAAAAACCTCAAATGATATTTTAAAAAATAAACTTAAGTTTAGAACAAGTTAAGATATATAAAACTATTGTGAGGACAGTGCAGAGTTTCTGCATACACCCACCTACTTTCCCTATTTTTAACATCTGACGTTAGGAAGGCATATCTGTCATAGTTAATGAACCATTAATGTTCTTTTTTTGTTCCAGGACCCTGTTCAGGACACAATGTCACATTTACTTGTGTTTCCTTGGGCTTCTCTTTGCTGTGACAATTTCTCTGACCTTCCTTGTTTTTGATAACCTTGACCACTTTGAGGATTACTGATAAGGTAAGGTATTTTGTGGAATGTCTCTAAATCGGAATATATCTGATGTTAGACTGGTGGAATGTGTTTTTAAAGGTATTGTGGTTTCAGAATTGTTAACCTGTAGCCCCTTGGTGGCTCAGATGGTAAAGAATCTGCCTGCAGTGTGGGAGAACTGGGTTTGACCACTGGGTTGGGAAGATCCCCTGGAGGAGGGCATGTCAACCTCCAAGAATACTCCAGTATTCTTGCCTGGAGAATTCCATGGAGGAGCCTGGTGGGCCACAGTCTGTAGGGTTTCAAAGAGTGAGACACGACTGAGTGACTACACAGCACACAGCCTCTGGCTAATGGAGGGAGAGAATCATCTAAGCAAATACCTATGACATTAGAGCTACCTATTTTTCCTTTACAAATTTTATGAAGATAAAAGTTAACATTCACAATAAATTACAAATGCTATACTAATAAAATGTGCAGTAACTTCTGTGATATAAAACCAACTACACAGTGGTATTCGCTAGAGTACGGGGTCATGTACAATTTCTTCCATCTTCTGTGTTCACTCCTTCCCAGGTACTCAGGCCAGCACCTGTTCTTCCATCCCATAGTCAGTGAGGCTGCTTCACCCACTTGTAACAGGTTCAGATTCTTATTATCTGGCTGTGTTGTGTCTTCATTTGTTGCTGCGCGAGGGCTTTCTCTAGCGTGGCTCACAGGCTCTAGAGCAAGGCTCAGCAGTCGTGGCACATGGCTGCATCCTCCGATGCATCTGGGATCTTCCTGGATGAGGGATCGGACCTGTGTCCCCTGCATTGACAGCTGGGTTCTTAACCGCAGGACCACCCAGGAAGTCCAGGTTTAGGTTCTTTTGTCATAT
This sequence comes from Hydropotes inermis, assembly GCA_020226075.1. Taxonomy (NCBI): domain Eukaryota; kingdom Metazoa; phylum Chordata; class Mammalia; order Artiodactyla; family Cervidae; genus Hydropotes; species Hydropotes inermis. The sequence goes on from CM035291.1 coordinate 4,074,335, forward strand.
TCTCATTCCATTCTGGGACTGCCTTCCTCTGACCTCCTAAATGATCTAAAACCTGCATACATGTATGCACCCCTACAACTGTCAGAGTGTTTTCACTGCCCTTAAAAAAAAACCCTGAACTCCACCTATTGAACCCCTACCCTCTGTCCCAATAAGGGATCTGTAACAAAGCACATAAAATGAAACAGATCACATCAGGCTCTACAGGTAAGAAAGATGAGGTGTGTGTGCCATAGGACATCACTGCTGTGTGCCCATCCACCAACTATAACATGCCTCAACACCGCTAATTTTTTTAGAAAGAAAAGTTGGATCTAATTTTTCTATCTGAAATTTTGAGAATAATTTCATAAGATTTATTTGAAAATTATTATCTAATAGTGTGTTTGCCACTGCAAAATTATAGGGAGAATCTTGCAGGTAAAAAACCAGCAAGGTGGTAACTGACATGCATCACCCTGAAACTAGCAATGCTAGTTTGCATTTATTCTTAGAGGTCTGCAATGTTAGGAGATTTAAAAAATCATGCAATTAGGTGAAAAAGAAGGAAGAGGAGTTTGCTTAGGATCTCTTTACAAAGATTCCCTCATGCAGGGCCCACAGACCACGGGATTACAACACTCCCTCATGCTACAGAATTCTTGTCGGCAACTATGATTGGGATGAAAACAGTAATTTCAGAACTTCAGAGTGACACCATAGCAATACAAAGGACAGGGAAACCAAGAAACGTAAGAGGTGAAATTATTTTCTTACTTTGCCCAAGTAGAGCCAAAGATTTTTATAGTCGGTTAAAGAGGCAGAAATTGAAAAAATACTTTGCTATCCACAAATCTAGTTTTGCAAAACAATGTGACATCACACTAGGGGCAGGTAACTTAAGTTTTAAAATTTATTCATTACAACTTATGTGCAAGGCTTTGGTTAATAAAAAAAAAAATTCTAAGTTTATGTTAAAATAACTTTCAGTTCTCTGTGTAGTATGGTAAAGGTGACATGGTACCTTAATCTACAGTCTTATAACTTCAAAGAATGGATCTTATAAACTTATATTAAAACAGTATACTTATTATTAAATTAAAAAATGCATTAAACAATAAATTTCCAGTCCTGAAACTGTTACAGAAATTATGTTTGCATTTGAGAGGCATTTTATCATGGCAAACAGATAGATAAAATAATCTAAACAACTATCCACGACAGGACAGCCATGTATTTTTCTAAATTTTATGAAGATAAAAAATGAACACTAAGAATTAATCACAACTGTTCACTATTTGTAAGATATTGCTGGAAATTAGTTATTTTAATAATGTGTCAATTTAATAGTGTCTGGGGCAATTTATAAACCCTTGAAGACTAAGACACAGTATCCTTGCATTAAAATCTTTCCTTTTTTAAAAATCTTTTCTTATAGCTAGTATTTTTTCCATCACTGCACTCAGTAGACCAGGGCACTCCACCAATCCCAAGATGAGCCAGCATGCAGGTTATTTGCTTTCAAACCAAAGGATTACACTACCTTCAGTGCATTCCACTGCCTCATCTGTTCTTCCTTGTTCCAGAGAAAACAAATGTGAATACATTGTGATTCATGATCTTAGGAAGGGCGGCCATCAAGCAAACAGAGATAAATATCATAGAAATATGTTGGCAAACCAACATACACATCTATTGCATCAATATCTCCTACTATTAACAACATCACTAAATGCATGAAGCTGAAATAGAACCAACTCCCAAATTAGTACTTCGTAAGTAGCACTGTTGACTAATAATCGTTCTGCATATGTCTGTGATGTTTGTTTCTTTAATGATGTTTTATTAGAAACCTTTTCCCATTAAACCCGGGATTATTTTTAGCTAAAGCAAGGAATACATTTTTTGCAATAAATGTTTAATATAAACTATAAAATTAAAAAGATCTAAATAAATAATCTTTTTTGGTTCTTTCCTGTTCTTTGTGTGTGAATCCTCATTATGAATTTAGGATACATTCTAATTTCTATTTAAGCAAAATAACTCCAGATGCTTAACATAACCATCAAGGAGAATGGGTGAATACAACCGCTGCTGCTCAGTGTACTTCATCGTATATACTCAGAACCCTGAGCGGCACTGCTTACCTACGATGACGTCTACTTTCTTGCTGTCTTGACTCTCTCGATCATTATATACACGACACCAGTAGGTTCCTTGATGCTCCAAATCCACATAAGGTACCTAAATCAGTATCAGAACATGCACATATTGACCGACTCTTTAATTTTAATGGCTTGGAGAAAATTATTATTATTATTATTTTAAACCCTACAAAACTGAACATTGCAGACTTTCCTCCATTTTTTTCCATTTATTACATGAGCTCAAGTATTAGCAAGCAAATAATACAACGAATCTAACGGTAAGTGAGTCTGATATGATACTAGTTGACATTTTTCATATATAAGCACTTACATATGGGCTGGCATTGTGTTCTACCCCTTTTGCTAGAAAATCAATTAATATTAGATAATAAAGAACTTGAAAAAATACAAAAAAACTTGAAAACACCCCAAAGAATATGAATCACTACTCACTGTGATTTTCCATTATACTATTTATTTTACATATTAACCACCCCAAATGTCCCTGAGACCAACTTCCTACCATGTATAGCTTTTTTGTCTCGTGTGTTAATCGGGATTCATTCTTGAACCACTGGTACTGAGGAATGGGGCTTCCGACAGCCACACACTGTAAGATCAACGTGCTGCCAGGCACCAGTTTTTGGGACTTTGGTTCAACACAGATTTGCAACGTGGATTCAGAGATGCCATCCCAACTGCCTTAAATTAAAAGAAAAATAGCACTGAACATAAAATCTTGATTAAAAAATCTTTTAAAACTTTAATTAAAAAAATACTTTCAAGTTCATCCTTCATTTTTTTCATGATCTTTAATAGAATCTCCCAAATGATGTTTCAGAAAACTGCTGCACTTCTAGAAATGTTCTATGGATAAAAGAGTGCTAAGGACAAATAAGTTTAGAACATTCTGGGTTAAACAAAGTTAAACAGATTTCTTTACTGCAGAACTTCTAAAAGTATTCGCATGTACTAAATATTTAAGAGGAGAAAATAGCTCAAGTGGTTTCTAAACATGCTTCGCCATTTTGGTAGAGCAAAGGACTTAACATCTTGAGTGACATTCATGTTTAAACAGAGAGTTCTATGTTCTGCTGTTTGGTTTAACTTGCCTTCTTAAAATTAGGAGTTTTGTTATATGGATGGGTTATCACTAGCATTTCTTCCCAAGGCAGATATCAGAAAGCGTTTTTTATTGAAGGCTCAACTGTCAGTCTTTAAAAGCCTTGAGGACAGAGGGCTTGTCAATGAGATGTGGTAACAATGAAATTCTGTGTCTAGCATATTGCAGGTGATCAATAATATTTGTTGAATGAACAATATTCTATTCATAAACATGAAAGTTCACAGAAATATTCTAAAAAAATATAAACCACTCTCCTAATTAATCATGACTATTTCTAGAGACTTTATTCAGGTGTGAGAAAAGCTAAACTGAGAAGAATGGAAGAAACAATTGGCAACAAAAGTCTGTTTCCCTCATGCTTTTTGTCTGGCAAAAATGACAAACATGGTTCTTGACTGTGTGTGTGAATAAATAAAATAATACCTGATGGCTACTCTTTAGAAGATACTGGGGTTTTTCCTTGATCAATACTAGTTATTGAACTAAAAAGCAGATGGCAAAGAGTTGAAAACTAGTTGGATGAAAGGCTTCATTGCAGTGACTGATACACTATAAGCCCTGTCATGCCAGTACCGACTCTACAGACAGTCTTTATTCTATGACACAACTTTTTAGGAGTAATACAAGTTTGGGAGAAAAAAATCACAGTATAGACAGGAACTCAAAAGTGAGCAAGACTGCAATAGATTTCTTTTCTCCTCCAAAATCAGAGACCATGACATTCAGACCCATGAAAGGTGGCAAGTTTTCAGAGACCAGCAGCAAGGCCAGATTGAGAAAGGTCATTTTATCCCCAAACATCTGCATGTCTCTCTTTGTCTGTCTATCTCTCTATCCATCCATCCATACAGAAAAAGCATCAAAGCACATGGCATAAAATCTTAATGACTGGTGACATTATACTGGGGGACATACATATACATTATATTGGGTGAGTACTAGCTTTGATACTTTGAAATGATTTAAAAGCAAACATTTAAAGTAAAATTCAAAAGAGGCAACTCCCATCCCAACACTCAATTTATCACTTACTCCGGAAGCTTTCTGTTACTTCTGTGACATCACAAACATCCAGCTGTGACCACTGGCTAAATTCAAAGGTGAAATTATTATTAACTCGACAGACATAAAAGCCTGCATCTTTTACATGCACGGTGTTAAAAACAAGTTCAGATGCATTTCCATTTGGAATCTGTGAAAGAATCAACAAGAGGATAAAAGTGAATGACTCATCAAAATACACCTTATAAACTGTGCTGTGCAAAATGTATGATGTCCTAGGAGCTCTGAAAAGTGTATCTTTTTTCTCCGCATTCTAAAATATCTGTCCCTTAAGAAGCAAACAATAATGTGTTGAATAATTTAGGACTGAAGTCCGTGAAATCCAGTATTTTACACATCTGTTAACTGTACAATTAAGCTCTATCCCATATATCTCTCAAAAATTCACTAACAGCGAAGTGTCTATTCTGTCCTTTAAAACTGTTTGATCATTAGTATTTACAGGCTTGAGAACTGCAACATTTATGAGCTCAGTAGCCATACCACGAAGAAGTAAAGAGATCACGGAAAGTCCAGCCTGGCTGCTCATCTCAGTTCTAATCAAATTAGCTGTGAGCATATGAGCAAGTTTTACCCTGAGACCCCAGTTTCTCATCTGCAAAATTCTAGTGGAGGATAGAGGCCTTGACGAGCACACTTTTTTCAAGGCCTGGAAGGTGAAGAGCTATGGGAAGTGTGTTGGTGCCAGGAAGGACTGGCCACTCAGGGATATCCCAAGCCTTCCTCCCGGGCCTGGATCATCTCAGCTGCTCCTGTCAATTTACCACCACCACCCAACTCTGGCATACTGCCAAGGTTTCACTAGGTGCCTCCTTATACAAGAGCCTCCTTGCAAAGGACTTTAACACACTCCCCCTCTCCAAGCCCCAACCAACTGAATTCAGCTCTCTCTCCTCTCAGAATCTGCACCAGAGCAAGAGCGTGGTGCTGAAGATCTGACAGCTGGGATGGAGACTGCCCTGAGCGCTGCCTGCCCACCCTCCCACATGAACCCACCTCGTCTGCTTTCCTACTAGAACAGTCCTGGGTACTTTCTCTCCTGCAACCCCACTCCTCTCAGCCACTGACTTCAGATAGGAACTCTCTCCTCTTCCAGCTACCGAACCACAAACCTGAGCCCGTGCCTATTTAGAGCTGCTCTCCTCTCCTGTGAAAATGGAAAAACCTGTCTTCCTACCAAAGGCCTCTTGGGTTTGGGATGCGTGAGGATCCTAACCGCTGGGAACCCCAGAGTTACTATGAAGGTTAGTTCAAGCTGAAGGTGTTTGGGACTCAACAGATGAAGAAAGGCTTCTCAGAGCTTGCCTTATCTGACAAAAGCAGAAATTTCTGCGACATGAGACTACCCTAAATTCCCTCTTCAGGATGGCTTTTACTTCCAGGAAGGCAATCAAATTCACCATAAATCCCTTCTCCAGGGGAGTTTTATGGCTATGAAGAAGATGGAAAGACCACTTGCACTCGCGTGAATAAATATTTAAATATTATCACAAACTTTCTTATCACCTGTCTATTCTCCCAGAAACCCTTCTGTACGTATTTCCTAAAGAAACCCATGTTTCTTCCTGTAGAGGCTCTTTCTTCCTCATCCCTTTTCCTATAATTTTAACCCAGCATGGAACTGCTTCTTTTGTAAATTCCCATATGAACAAATTTTCTCTTCTTAATCTGTATTCTGTCAGTTGATTCACTGGCTCCCAGGGACAGGACATGAGAGGGTAGAGGAGAAGTATTTTCCTCTCCAGCAATTTGATCCTCTCTGGCCTTACTCCTGCAATTTTCTCTCTCTACTTTAGCATCTGTTTCTCTCTTTTATTAGAGCACTATCAAAAACAGCCTCTAGTACCTTTATATCTTAAATAAACAAAAATAATCCCAAATATCCTGCCCTGGGCCCATATACCTCTCAGCAGCACTGGAAATACTGACACCCTTTTCTTCCTGAAATACTTTCCCAAGGGCTCAGACCAGCCTCTCCTGGTCGTGCTCTCTCTTGCGAATTCTTCTTAGTCTCTCTACTGCTTCCCCCTCTGCCACACACACTCTCAGTGTTGCCTCCTGGGGTATCCAAGCTGACTCAGAGATGCATTCAGACTTTAACAGGCACTTCAAACTTCACATGTCTAAACCACACTCTTGATTTCTCACCCTGAATCCCTTCCTCTCCCAGTCTCCGATACTTGAGTAAATAAGAGGTCCCCAGAGGCCGAGGTGAAAACTCTGGGGCCATCCTTGAGCTCTCTGCCTTTTCCCTCAGGCACTCCGTTTAACCTGCCAGATCCGGCGAGCTCTGCCCTAAAATAAACCACCTTGCCCACTCTGCTCTGTCTCCCCTGCCATGTCTGAGTTCACACCACAGTTACTTCCAGTCTACTGCAGGCATTTTGTTAGGCTCTTGCTTCCATTTAAACAGCGAAGTCAGGGGACGCGATGGTCCAGGGGCTATGACTCTGCTCTCCCAGTGCAGGGGGCTCGGGTCCAATCCCTGGTTAGGGAACTAGGTCTCACATGCCGCATCGCAACTAAGACCCAGCGCAGAGAAATAAACACTAAAAAAAGGCAGTAAGCTGGTGTTGTAAGAACATAAATCCTTCCCTGTTACTCCTGTTGAAGGCCTTGAGCGTCACCTCCCTTGGTATCACCCGCTTATCCCCCCTCTCAGCTCTTAACTCAGTTATCTCATTGGCTCCCTGTCTCTGCCCAGTGGAGGGGGCAGGGCCCTCGGGTGTCACGCTTCACCATCCTGGCCTTAGAACCCGGACAGGCGCCCAACGAGTGGTCGTGAGACGGGTGCCTCCTGAAACAGACTATGAATCTAAGGGTTGAGACAGAACTCCACTGGTGAGAGCCTTAGAGCCCATTACAGCTCTTTAAATCCACCGGGTACTCTTCTTCCCCTCACTTTCTCCCCTTCTCAAAATCAGGACATGGTTCACACATGATGTACTGGGTTGGCCGAACAGTTTCTCGGGGTTTTCCTGTGACACCTTATGGAAAAACCCAAACGACCTCTCTGGCCAACGCACTACTTACCATAGTAAGATTTGCCCACGATTTCTTTCTCAAAGGCATTCACTGAAATGAAAGCCACTTTGCAGTTGAGAAGCTATGGTAAAAGTAACTTTAGTTACCAGCCCTCAAGAGCCCAGGCACGTAAAGTGTCCTCCCCGTCAGGCTCTCAACGCCTGGCGACAGGAATCTGAGGGGCTCCTGACAGTCAAGCGCCCAGCACGGGCCTGCCTGCTGGGTGCCTGTGCAGTCCCGTTACTGCGGCTCACGGCTGCCCTGGCTCACCCGCGCGAGAGGGGCAGGCATTAAAAGGTGTACAAATCTCCATGCTGCTGAGGCACCGGGTGATCCCATCAGAGGAAAGAACGTCATTTTGGAACAACTCTTGAGCTTAAATCCATATCTGCAAATGGAGTCTTAGTGTTTGGTTGAGAAGAAAGTTTGGTCATGTGACTAACAGGCTGAAAAGAATAATGGAGTTCCAAGGTGCCATCTGGAGGGCAGGCAGGGAGGTGAGTGGTGAGGGGGAAGAGAGACCCTCGTAAGACTGGAGCTCGGCGTGGCCGGACCACTGAGAAGCCCCCAGTGGCAGAGTGGCTCAAAGAATGCTCAATGACTTTTTTTTAATCGTTATTTTTTAAATTGGCCTCACTGCATGGCGTGTGGGTTAGTTCCCTGACCAGGGATTGAACCTGTACCTCATGCATTGGGAGTCTGGTGTCTTAACCACTGGACCACCAGGGAAGTACTTTCAAAGACTGTTTAAGAAAAGAGAATTTCAACATGCAAATTTAAATTATTTGTTGGGTGGCTCAGGAATACAACCCTTTCACGAAAGGAACAAATGTCCCTAACAACCTGAATTTTACTTCAGAAACTACCATAAAAGCCTAAATCTTTTGATACAGTTATGTGGAATGCTTAAAATAATATTGCCTTTCATGCTGCTTTGAAAAGCTTTTAAAGATTATGATTGGAACAATCTGTTGTAAAGAACTCTGTACATCTATGTCAGGAGGTATTAGTGATGTTTCCCGTTTGCTAGCATTGTTGCCCCAGGTATTCCTGATTTTCCACAATTTTCAGAATACAGAACTGATTTTATTACTGCTTAGAAAGTAATGATTACTGAATGCATCAGTAATAACACCGACCCTTTAACAAGGACCTATCAAGTGCTTTTACAAAGTTCCTATAAGCGCATTAAAGACAGCAGGGCTAACTAATCTTCCCTTTTCTCTCTTTGCTGTTGCTCAGTTGCTCGGCTGTGTGGCCCCATGGGCTGCAGCACGCAGGCTGCCCTGTGCTGCACCAGCTCCTGCAGATTGCTCACACTCAGGCGCACTGCGTCAGTCCTCTGCTGCCCCCTTCTCTTCCTGTCTTCAATCTTTCCCAGCATTAATCTCTCTTGACAGAGGAATTAAAAGACATTTAAACGACATTGAAAATTACCTCTTTATTCATTTTGAACCATTGATATTGTACAAAAGGATGTCCAGTTGCCCGGCAACACAGCTTCACAAACTGTCCCGCCAAGACTGCCTTGGATTCGGGGTTTACAGTGATCTTTATTCCTTAAAAAAAAAAAAAGAAGTTATATAAATAGAATCAGAGAAGAGGGGCTTTCCTTGTTTATGTTTCTGAAACTAAAAAGAGAAATATTTTGGAAATAACCTGCATATTCATTCTTGTTATAAATCACTCACTCATATCTCTTCCTCATCAGATGGTGAGTCTGTGAGTTCCAGGCTCTGTAAAACCAGAAGGAAAGAAACTCACCTGCAGAAGACTTTGATCGACCACATCCCCCTCACCCTCCACGACTGGGGGAGAAAACTGTTCGCTGTATTTCTTCACTTCTGAGAAATATTTTTTCCACGTCCTAACGCCTCTGAAATCAGGCTGTGCCTTTAATAACTGTCTGAGGGAGCAGTCAGGGTGCGCTCTTACTGCCAACTCTGGGACTATGTGGTCACAGTGCTTATACGGTCAGCACTTCAACTCAGGCGCATGGTTTTTGTAAGACAAATGTGAGTTTAAATGCCATTGAAATGTCTTCAAAAGACATTCCCTGGAGGTCTAGGGGTTAAGGCTTCGCCCTGCAATGCGTTCGACCCCTGTTTGGGGAACTGATCCCATGTGGCTCCTGGCCAAAAAAGATAAAGCATAAAACAGAAGCACTGTTCTGACAGATTCAATAAAGACTAAACAAAAACTGGTCCACTTAAAAAAAAAATTCCAATGCTATGGTTTAGCGTTAAAATAAAACTATTCTGGAAGCAGAAAGGCAGAGAAATAGAAGAGCCTGATGAAAATTTGATACATGTGATGCAAACATTTCTCATCTGAGAAATGACTACCAGCATCAAAACCTGGGGGCGGGGGCGTGCCACATGGCTTGTGGGATCTTAGTTCCCTGACCTGGGGCCTCAGCAGTGGAAGTCTGGAGTTCGAACCACTGGATCGCCAGGGAATTCCCCAAACATGGAATACTTTTGAGAGGTGCTTCTTGTCAAAAATCCTGGAGTTAATAATGGAATACCTCCTCTCCCTCTGGGAAAGCCCGCTGCAAGTCACAGGGATACCTGGGCAGCTTCGCATAGGCCTGGGTGAAAGGAAAGCAATGCGGGGCTCCTGCCAACAGCCATGTGCGTGAGCCACCTGAGCAGAGGATTACCCAGCCCCGTTTGGACCTTCAGGGAGCTGCAGCCCCGGCTGATGGCTGGAATGTCACCTCATGGAGAGACCCCTGAGCCAAAACCAGCCAGCTCAACCACTCCTGGATTCCTGCCCTCAGAAACTTGGAAGTGATCAATGGACGCTGATTTTAAAATTCTTGGTCTTGGAATAATTCATTATGCAGTAGCAGATAACTGACACAAAAGGAACCAAAGCTAGGACATTTCACACTTGCCAGGGTTTTAATACATAAATCTTGGCTTTCGTGCTAAATCACTTCAGTGGTGTCCAACTCTTTGTGACCCTATGGACTGTAGCCTGCCAGGCTCCTCTGTCCATGGGATTCTCCAGACAAGAAAACTGGAGTGGGTTGCCGTGCCCTCCTCCAGGGGATCTTCCAGACCCAGCGATCAAACCCATGTCTCATGTCTTCTGCATTGGCAGGCGGTTGCTTTACCACTAGCGCCATCTGGGGAAGACCAGCTGGCTTTCAGAAAGGAGAAATAATCATTAAAACTTATAAAACTTAATTTCCCATGCCTATTTTTATTTTTCCTCACGTATCCTGAATATGATCTCATTATCTTTTTCTTCTACAACTCAGTAATGCAAACGAACAAAACAAGATTACCGCTGAAGAGGAGACAGTCTTAAAGAACAGCAATCTTAACACATGAAAGATACTGAACTTTCAAGGGAAGGAATAGTATATAAGGCAAAACAGGCATGTGAAATCCATGCAGGAAAGATACAGGATAAAACCAAAGTCCAAAGTGAGTAAACATTTACTGCATTCCTAGGACATCTGAGGGTCTGGAGAAGCCCAGGAAAATCAGCAAATACAGCTGCTGCTGCTGCTCCTAAGTCGCTTCAGTCGTGTCCGACTCTGTGCGACCCCACAGACGGCAGCCCTCCAGGCTCCCCCGCCCCTGGGATTCAAATACAGCGGAGCCTCTCAAAAAAATTTACAACTCCTGCCAAGGAAAAGCTTTCCTATTCATTCATCCTTTCTGTGGATGCCAGCTGCGTACAGGATGGCTGAAGTAGCAGCTTTCCTGATTTCTGTTATCCATGCTAGTAGGAAAGTACATGCTGAAGTCAGAAAATGGGGTGAGCACTCTTACTTAAGCCAGAAAATTCACACACTGTATCTTAACACTCGCATATACCATTCATCTGCCAGGAGAGACTTACATCACAACTTTAAGATGCAAGGATTCTCACTTCCAACGTTTAAGTATGATAAGAGAGGGAAGAAAAAAAGTTGCAAAACCAACAGAAGGGAACAAGTATAAATTTGAACTATACCTAGGCCCTGTAGCTAAACTGGCTTTAAAATGTGGGTGCCTATAGCCACCTCAAATGTAATGTCCCCGGCCGCTCCGGACACAGAACCCCTGCCCCTTCTAGATTCCCAGGCTTCCCCGTCCCAGGGAGGACAGACCAGGCCTCAGACAGCCCCGGGCCTCCAGCGACTCACGACAGACCCTCCGCACACTCCCTTCTTCTCCTCGTATAATTCAGCTGCAAGCCCTGCCAGACTTTCCCATGTCTCACCATCTCCCACGCCGTGATCTCAATCCAAGCCGCCGTCCCCTCCTGACTGTTGCCACAACCTGCTAGCGTTCTTTCCTTACTTCCAACCAGCAGCTCAATGTCTTTTAAAACAAATTGATCCACAGCTCTCCTCTGATTCAAAACCCTCTTCAGACCTCCCCCTGGACCTAGAATATAACCCAAGCTCCTCATGCGGCTGATGAGGCCCTCTGTGAACGGACCTCTCTGCCCTTGTCCCGCCGGCTCCTTGCCCACCACGCTCCAGCCACGCAGGCTTCTTTCCTCCAGAAGACAAGCTCTTTCCTGTCTTTTCGCTTCCCGGTTCTCTGCTGGATTTCGCCCCCAACCCCCACTGTCTCATGGCAGACAATTTTAACACCCGGGTCCTCAGCATTTCTGGGAAAGGTCTCTATGTGGGTGACCCCCACCCGCCTTCCCTATGACAGCCTGCCAGCTTTGCGGGCTTCAGCGTACTGTCACCTGAGGTCTCGTTTCTTACTGTCTCAGCTACTCAACCAGAGGTTACTGTCTTAGTCACCGGTTCACCTGATGCCTAGAGCTGTGCAACAGTGGGTGTTCAACACATACTTGCTGAACAAATGTGTATTTTAATAATAAAAATGACTACAGCAGCGATTTTACTGACTGCTTTTATTTGCCCACCATTTTGAATTCTAACCTTCAAAATAACCATGGTAATTAGATTGATGTTACAATAAGGAGAAATGAACTTAAGTCATTTGCATAAAGTCATTCGAGTTACCTTGGGTAAATTATTTAACCTCCCCAGGACTAATTTTTTTCTCACTGTAAAATGGCAGCACCAGGATGCAAACCTATATTTTCGTAGGCTTTAATACTCTTTTAAGCCTTTTTTTATCCCAGTGATCTTTTTCCCTCCACCTTTACTGAAGAATCCCTCCAGCAAATCAAAACCACAATGAGGTACCATTACACACCAGTCAGGATGGCTGCTATTCAAAAGTCTACAAGCAATAAATGCTGGAGAGGGTGTGGAGAAAAGGGAACCCTCTTACACTGTTGGTGGGAATGCAAACTAGTACAGCCACTATGGAAAACAGTGTGGAGATTTCTTAAAAAACTGGAAATAGAACTGCCATATGACCCAGCAATCCCACTTCTGGGCATACACACCAAGGAAACCAGATCTGAAAGAGACACGTGCACCCCAATGTTCATTGCAGCACTGTTTATCATAGCCAGGACATGGAAGCAACCTAGATGCCTATCAGCAGACGAATGGATAAGGAAGCTGTGGTACATATACACCATGGAATATTACTCAGCCATTAAAAAGAATTCATTTGAATCAGTTCTAATGAGATGGATGAAACTGGAGCCCATTATACAGAGTGAAGTAAGCCAGAAAGATAAAGACCATTACAATATACTAACACATATATATGGAATTTAGAAAGATGTTAATGATAACCCTATATGCAAAACAGAAAAAGAGACACAGATGTATAGAACAGTCTTTTAGACTCTGTGGGAGAAGGCGAGGGTGGGATGTTTCAAGAGAACAGCATTGAAACATGTATATTATCTAGGGTGAAACAGATCACCAGCCCAGGTTGGATGCATGAGACAAGCGCTCGGACCTGGTGCACTGGGAAGACCTAGAGGGATCGGGTGGAGAGGGAGGTGGGAGGGTGGATCGGGATGGGGAACACATGTGAACCCATGGCTGTTTCATTTCAGTGTATGACAAAATCCACTACAATAAAAAAAAAAAAAAAGAATCCCTCCACCTTTACTGAAGAATAACCAACAAAAACTGCATATATTTAGGGTGTACAACATGATGGTTTAATAGTTATACATTGTGAAATGCTTGCCACAATAAGCTAACTCATCAGCTCACACAGTTATCATTTCCCGGCGATTCTTTTTTGGGGCCTTGAAGCATGGGAGATCTGGCTTCCCAGGTGGCTCACTGGTAAAGAATCTGCCCGCCAATTCAGAAGCCACAGGAGACCTAGGTTCCATCCCTGGGCTGGGAAAATCCCCTGGAGGAGGAAACGGCTACTCACTCCAATATGTTTGCCTGGAAAAGTCCATGGACAGAGGAGTCTGGCAGGCTACAATCCATGGGATCACAAAGAGTTGGATGCAACTGAACGTACAGCATGTGAGATCTTAGTTCCTTGACCAGGGACCAAACCTGCACTCCCTAAACTGGAAAGCAGAGTCTTAACCACTGGACTGGCAGGGAAGTGCCAGTTTTCTGGTGATCCTTAATGTGTCTCCCACGCTAACCCTATCTTCTGCCAGAGTGAGTCTCTCTTACTGGAAGCAGTGTATCTTGCACCATGACAGTGCCTCAAAATTCACCTTGGAGAAGATTCTCTGCTATTACACACAGAGACAAGAGAGGAGAAAGAAGGAACTGAAAAGCTTTCTCTCTAGAGGGTCTCAAAGAGAAATGAACGACTTTAGTCAAAGCAGGCCACATGACCAGGATGTTCCAGAAGCTTCCTTTGTGGGAGACAAGACTAAGTAACTTTTAACAGTAACTTCAAACTCACAGTTTATACACCGGTCCTGTGCCAACAGTTTTAGTTGTCTAGGTCTTCAGGAAGCAAGCAAAGACATGTCTTTATTATTTATTGCTTCAAAGACTGAGAACTGTAAGGCAAAGTGTGATTTGAAAACCGCCCTGGGTGAGAAGTAAAAAGAGAAGTCACAATACCTCCCATGTTTCAACCACATATGCTTCCTTCCTCCCACGTCATGTGTGCGTGTGTGACTGGGAACCGTGGTCACCTCTAACCACCCTTGCGCAGTGCCCACTGGAAGGTGCTGAGACAAAGCTGGGAGGGGGGATGGCACAGAGCTTGGGAGGGTGTCCGAAGGCACACAAATGAAAGCTCTGTTTTAAAGGGCGATCGCACAGTTTCCTGGCAAACAAGCCTATTTTCAGATAACATCTGCCAAGAAGTCAAAGTTACTTGATTTCCTGTAAGTTGGGGACAATCTGACTGGGTCTGATGGCACACGAGGATTGTGCTTTCAACACACACACCTGTATAGAACAACCGGTTCAAGACATTTAACAATAAAACCCCTGCTGGAATTGCTACATAGATAAACATGGGTGATTCTTGACTTGACAGAAGGATTCCTCAAAGGTTCCCTCTGCCTTATTCTCTCTTACAAAGCACTTGAACTGATGCAACGCACAACTTTTCCAGGAATAGATCTATTATGTATATTACAGTGCATCTATTTTCAGAGGCCAGGAACCAAAAAAAACCGTTTCCGCCATCTTCCATTTAAAACCCTCCCTCCGAGGTTTTATTTTGAGCATTTGTAGAACTACTACCGAAAAGCACCCCAGAGAGTCCCAGAATAAACATCATCCCTCTTCCTTGAACAATTTCCCCTCATTACACAACCAGTGTGTGTCCAAGCACTTTCCTCCTACAGGTCAATTTACATTTGTATCTGCTGTGGCTAAACCTGGTCTTCCAGCTCACTCTGCTCCTGCTTCCACGTCGCCGACTCCCTGCAGTGTCCTGGCCCAGAAACCCACCCTCCCGGCCCTTGTCACCATTCTCCTTCTGTTTCTCGGCTTTCTTAATCTTCCTTCCATTTTTACCTCTTTTTCCTTCTTAACATCCTGCTTTAAGGAATTTCTGTTGTTCACAAAACAAGATGAGTCCCTTGTAAGTAAGATCTAGTATCTGAGTACTTTTTAACTTGCCAAGAAGAGAAAAATTGAAGTCCGTGGGTCAGAGAGGAAATTGAGTATGACAATCCGTAGCTAAGCTTCCCAATCTAGAATCTTCCTAGCATTATTGTAGAGGACAGTGAGTACAGGCCAGGTTCTGATCCTACTTTTGCCAACAACCAACTGTGACTTTGGCCAAATGATAACTTCCAGTAATCTCCTTTTCCACATAACTGTGTGCTCACATTTAAAATTTAAAAGTTCATGACAGTCCTGTTCTGGTCCTTCACAGAACTGTGAAGATAAAAACGTGAAGTAGAGGTATCTTGGGAACTGAAGAATAATAGTTAGCCATCTTTGCTCTTATCTTAGAGACAATAAAAGTAATACAAAATCAAACTGATATCAGAAACACAACCATGAGTATGTTACAGGGAATTAAAGAAGAAAAAAGAATTGACATCAAAAAGGAGTGGGGAAGAATGGAAACAATGTGAGTGAAACCAGGTGACTCTGCCAGCATGGCTGCAATGTATCTGAGGCAAAGCTCCTTTTATATAAGAATGAAATAAAATCGCAGTATCACAAAACTGGAGCAAAGACGGAGCATCACAAAACTGGACCCTGGGGTCCATCTACTGGAACCCTGTGTGGTGTCTCTTACGGCTCCTGCGTTACCAGGAAGGTTCTTTACCACTAGCGCCATCTGGGAAGTCCGTGTAACGTGATAATTCTCTCTAAACATCCCCCACCCTCCAGCCTCTGCATGGTCGTTTTCAAGTCAGAGCATGGCTTCCTTGGCAACCAATCTTGTGATGAGCATGACCCTAGCCGATAGAGCCGATCAGTCTGCACCCAAACAGTTTCTCTTAAAACAGAGCTCTAATTGACGGTGCTTATACCTCTGCACTCAAGACAAAAACATCTCAAATAGCACAGCTAGGTTTATTTGTGTTTGCCAAGGCTACAGATGCCAATCGTGGTTGTTTTGAGAACAGGATCTTTGACCCTTTAATTAAAAAATAAAAAAAATAATGGTCTAAAAAATCATTACAGACTTCTGGTTCAAAACAGTTTCAGTGAATTCATTTAATGCCCCTGCCCTTCTTCAATTTCCCCTGAAATGCCGAGAGGAGTAAAAATAGGAGAACAGTGAGTCAGAGCTGGACAATGCAGATGGACACCATCCATTCATAAAAATCATAAGCCATTTCTCTAACATAAAGTGCAGACTAGACCAGTCTAAGAAGCAAGCTGGCCAACCCATGTGCGATGGAGAAGTCCAACTGGAAGGAAGGCAGAAGAGGATAAATCACATCTTCTGCAAAATATATCAGGTATTAGAGCCCATAGAGCACAAGAATTTGGGGGTGCATAACCCTTGTCTTAGACCTCAAACGAGCAACCACGAAGGTGGCTCCTCATCAAGGCAATTGTTGCAGTGAGAGACGGGAAGCCCTCCCCAGCTACATCTGGGCCACCAAAACAAAGATCCGAGAAATCTAGTGCCACAGCCATGTCCTATGGCCATCTGTGGCTGTCCTCCCACAAAGAACTGGAATAGAATATGGCAAAGTCAGGCTAAAATAAACCTGAAGTTTCCCCTTCTCCTTGGGTTTAGGCCTGAGAGGCCTGTTCGGAGGCTTACAGCATCTTGGTCTCAAACCAGAGCTTTCTATAAGGACAATCAGAGAAAAGTCATTAGATTTTTTTGTGGAATAAGAATTAATATCCTCTTATGAGACTTCATTATCAAAAAAAGAGAAAATACTAGAATATTCCCACTTTGTATTTTCACCAAGATGCAGGAATACACTGAAAAGGAAAAACTGGAGATTTATTTATACTTGATTATACTGGATTTGATGAATTATATGCTTGTCTTCCCTACTAGATGATGAATTCTGAACACGCAGGAACTATTGTCTTAGTCATCTTTGAACTCACAGTACCAAGCACAATGCCTGGAATAACAAAAGCATTAGAATACAGTAATAGATTAAGAAGTATTAGAATACAGTAAGGTTGACTGAACGAGCAAAATCCCACATTAAGCTGATTCCATCAGAGCTCGCATTCTTGATCACAATGGTTTTTATTCTCAATGTCCCTAATTGAAATATTAAAGTTCTTTAATTCTTAAATTTCTATATTCTAACGAATGTAAATACAGTAAATTTTAGATTATTCACATAAGATTCAGGAGGAAAGCTAACTGTAAATTACTGAGTTTTATTAGATCCCTACTATTTCCTCTTAAATCAATAATGAACATTCAAGTAACAACAGATTTCTAATCTATGGCTAATCCAACATAAAACTTCCTAGAAATAGTGCCTCACTGGTAATGCAGAAACTGCTTTCTTTTTCCTAGTCTCCCCTCAAATATGAAAAAGCCCCAGGGTATAACTGAAAAAGCCTATAGGCCTAATATCTGAATGACCTGCACAAGGGAACACTGATGCAAAGCGCTGATCTTACTACTTGGAGAGAAACACAAAGGGCAGAAACAGATTTTTCCAAAGAAGATGACTGACTTTATTAGGATGGTACTGTATTGGCTGCTGGCTTATCACATCAAAATAGAAAATAGTTAAAACTTTCAGGCATATCTATATACACAAATAAATATGTGACTCCATTTCAGTCCACCCAGTTTCACACATGGAAAACCTGAAAACCTTCAATCTCAGGCCAGCGATCACAACATAACCCATGAGATGATTGCGCAGCCTCCTAGATACAGATCAACACATCTCTGCAGCTCCTCCAAGTCTGCGAGGTAAAGAATACTTACTCTCATTTTATAGACTGGACAGAGTCATTAAGTGCAACTGTTGAAAAACCTAATGAGATGTTAAAGTTATATTTACTACCCACAGAAGTTTCTTAAGTTTTCAGAGGTCCTGGTATTCTATAAAGCAGAACTTTATAGCCGAGTGCCCTAGGCTGGTAGAGTTCAACCACCACAACCCCTGGGTACTTTTGAGACACTGGGGATATAAACATTAGTAAACGCCACCTGAAGGAGCAGTTTACTGTCTGGTGATGGAGAGCACCTGCATCTAGACAGGACCTGCGTTAGCGCCAGTTATTCCTACCCAGGCCTCCTCCAAGAAAAGGCCCTGAGAAACACTCATCAAGCATTTGATACAGTGGGTAACACAAAGGAGGTGTTTACATGAGGCTGTTTCATCATTTGCACTTGGCCTGGAAAAGCAGGGGATAACCTGAGAGTCCAAGCTTCCTTGCTTACAATCCAGGGTCCACTTGTAGTGGAGTTCTTAGTACCCCATCCTCACCCCCCAGCACCCAGTTTTGTCTGGTGATCCACGAGATTTCTAGCAAGCTGATTAACCCACTCCACTCCTGGTTCTCTGCCAGGTGAGCTGGCACATTTCATCTTGCCAGTGGTGACAGGTGCAGGGATGATGGGCACATAACTAAAATCAGTTAACTTGCTAGAGAATCCTAAGATTTCTGCTGAGACAAGGATAAATGCCACGAACAGCTAGTAGACACCTTATGACTATGTAGAAAGTCAGTCTTGGGAGGAAGTCAATGACAAGAAAGGAAAGGCAGAGACAAAATCCACCTTCTTGGAAACAGGGCTGCTCCCTGCCTTTCCTGAAGCCCAAACTGGTGCAAGACTTTTCTGACGGAACCAACATACTCCCTTTATTACAGCAAGCTGCACTGAGGTTTCTGGTACGTGTACTTCACAGCACACCACCATACCACGTGTCCCTATTTTCCCACGTCCCTGAGAAAGGTCTGCAGTGTGGCTGCTGTCACATGACCGGGATGACATGGTCCCTCCTGCTGACGTCACGGTAACTGAACAACTCCACCCACAGCTATGGAAAGGAAGGACTGTTTCCTATTCAGCACATCTGACCTTGGAAGTGAGCAGTTTCACTCAATATTGGTATATCCGGGGGGGGGGGGGGATCATTTGGTTGAGTTACTCAACATTTCAAAAGCACCATGCTGGTTGGCAAAAAACTTCAACAATAAACACCTGTCACACTTTATCTAGTTCACCTACATACACATAAATAAATACACGTGTATCCGCTTTCTTGGCTGTACTATTTCAACATAAGTTATAGAAACCTTACCCCTCAATGCACTTCCTTGGAATAAAGACCTTCTTCTACAGAATGACAATACCATCATCACATAATAGTTCTCTAATACCTAACATGTACATTATATTCAAGTTGTTCCAACTGTCCTCAAAATGTCTTCTATAGGTTTTTTTTTTTTTTTTAAAAAAAACAATCCAACCTAAGTTTACGTATTGCATTTGCTTTTTGTGTGTTCTTTAGTCTCAACCCAGGGGGACAAATGAGGCTCCATACGTGTACATGTTCCAAAAATACTTAACACAATTCATCTGGTCAAAGGAGACATTTCCCTTGGAGGCAGCCTCCTTGGCCTCTGGAGAACGTGCTCATGGGGAAGGCCTACCTGGGGGGCTGAGAAGCTGAAGGACCTCAGTGTGCTCCATGGCCTGCAGGAAGTCGCTCAGCTCCACGACCGTACAGCCCTTCTCAGCCAGCAGCTTCAGTAAACACAGGCTGGGGCTGCCTTCGGGCTCCAGGACCTTGAGAGAGCACTGCTCCAAGTCGAGACAACTGCCAACGACAGATTTAAGTCAGGTCAGCACCTTTACTTCAGTGTGATCTGCCTGCTGCATGTCTGCCTCCATCGTGGGTGCTGCAGGGAATAAACAGCAAGTTGTCGAGTGTGGAAATGGTTTACAGGACAAAGGACTACTGTCCCTTCTGACACAGTCTCCTGATGACGCTCACCTTGTAGAGCAGAAGTCGGCAAACTTTTCCTGTAACATGCCAGTGTTAATATTCTAGGCTTTATATGGGCCTCAGGGTCTTTGCTGTACCTTCTTGTTTTTGTTTTATAATTTTAAATATAAAAAAATGTTCCTGGCTCATGAGCTGTACAAAAACAGACAGGGCTCTGAGTATGGCCCATAGGCTGTTGGCGGCAGAGCCTTGCTCTATTTGACATATTTTGCCTTAAAGCCATGAGCTTTTCTTTCATAGGCAAGTCTTCTTTTTGTTGTTGTTTGGTTGCTAAGTCTCTTCTGACTCTTTTTGACCCCATGGACTGTATCCCGCCAGGCTGCTCTGTCCATGGGATTTCCCAGGCAGGAATACTGGAGTAGGCTGCCATGTCTTTTTTACTCAACTGAATAAAAGTACTACTTGCAAACAGAAACCCTATCATACATTGGATTGGCCAAAAAGTTCATTTGGGTTTTTCTATACCCTTTCTTTTGGTGGGGGTGGGGGGGATGGTAGACATAATTCCCTTATAATTAATACTTGGAGTTTGACATCATGTACAATTACACCAACATTCATCAAGGCTGAATATCACAGGTAAAAGAGAGTATCATGACCATAAGATATCTCTTCGTAGTTCCCAGTTTTATCTTTCAGCTATAAAGGCCAGTTATCAGAGTCAATTGACTTGTTCTTAACAAGTAAATTTTTATGTCCAATCAAAGAGTCTCTTACGTCTTTCTGGGCATATTCATTTGCAGACAGGAGTAGAAGCTGTAACCAAGTTCTTCATACCATGTATTCATATGTGGTGTTCACTCTTCGCATGCTGCCCAACCTCCTTAAGATAAAAGGAGTGACTTACAGTGGGGCCACAGAGATGAGGAAGTTCTATATGGAGATCGCCGTCCTCGAGCATCTTCCGTTTCACCTCCTTGGGGTGCAATTTCCGTGCAAGGCCCTCAACCTGGAACACCTCATCTGTGCCTCACGGCTTCCAGCAGCTGCCCTCTCTTGTAACATCTTACGGAAAAATCCGAACAAGCTTTTCGGCCAAGCCAATATGTGTCTTAATTCCTCAATACCAAAAATTTTGTCTGGCTCATATTAATCATTTATAACTGAAAGACTATCAAGTGAATTTTAATCATAATTGAAATGCCTGGGACCCAGGATGGAAGGGGTCAAACATAAACATGGTACTGCAGCTATGGCAGAGACAAAGTGAGCAAGCTTTCATTTGGCTTAAAATCTTAATCCACATTCATTTTGACCAGTTTTAGTAAAAGGCTGCCATAGCATTTATACAATAAAATGGTCAGCCAAGATTTATAATTCTGTGATAAGGTTGGTTATTTCATAAAGAAAAACATGCATCCAACCAAAGTAACTTCAGCACTAATATTCTACCTCATAGGACTGTTAGAATTAATTTAGGCAATCCATGTAAAAAGTACTTAGCACAGTACGTGCCAAATAAACAGTGCTCAATTGAATCGATCAGTTTTCCTCTGTGAGTTTCATTTGCTTCCTCTTTAAAGAAAGGGTCCCTGACTAGAAGATCTCCAAATTCCTTTGCAGTTCAAAAACTCTGTAATTCTGGAATTACAAAGTTCAGATTCTGCTTATTTGACTCTTTCTTTACATTTTAATCTCAAAATAGACAGGTGACATCCTTGACCCCTCAGTGAAACTGGGAGGCAAGTGGCAGGGGCAGCTGATATTTCTACAGAGACTGTGAGGTCTAACCTGCCGGGTCTTCTGAATCCCACCTCAAGATTTACTGGCCAGAGAACTGCAGGTGGTTTTAAAGTCTAAGACTGCTCATTTGAAAATGATGTTCGCTGTAACTCAGAGTGTGACTGTGGTCATTGAATCATGGTGTCTGGCACATGGTCAGCTGCCCATACTTTTTTTCTTGATTACTTTCCTTTTGGGTTAGACTGACATAATATGCAGCTTGTAACTAAAAGATTAAAATGTAATAAATGACTTGCAAAACAGTAAAAAAAAAAAAAGGACTCAATAAAATTTAGCTCTTATTATAATAAAAAAATGGGAATATTAAAAGAATACCAAGGTTAATCTCTCAGTTATGCTTATTTATAGAACTGTTTTAGCTTTTCCTTAAACATCTCTTTTGAGTAGCTACTGTTTCGGTAACTTGGCGGTGTTCTCTAAACTTTACTATCACTAATATTCTAGCTAAAAATTTGTATATTTAATACTCTATCCTTATTAAGCTATTTCACATCCTAAAAGATGATGCTGTGAAAATGCTGCACTCCATATGCCAGCAAATTTGGAAAACTCAGCACTGGCCACAGGACAGAAAAAGGTCAGTTTTCATAACAATCCCAAAGAAAGGCAATGCCAAAGAATGTTCAAACTACCACACAACTGTACTCATCTCACACACTAGCAAATAATGC
Organism: Hydropotes inermis; assembly: GCA_020226075.1. Lineage (NCBI taxonomy): Eukaryota > Metazoa > Chordata > Mammalia > Artiodactyla > Cervidae > Hydropotes > Hydropotes inermis. Next base: position 4,096,831 of record CM035291.1, read on the forward strand.
TCAAAATTCTCCAAGTCAGGCTTCAACAGTATGTTAACTGTGAACTTCCAGGTGTTCAAGCTGGATTTAGAAAAGGCAGAGGAACCAGAGATCAAATTGCCAACATCTGCTGGATCAAAGAAAGAGCAAGAGAGCTCCCGAAAAATATTTACTTCTGCTTTATTGACTATGCTAAAGCCTCTGACTGTGTCGATCACAACAAACTGTGGAAAATTCTTGAAGAGGTGGGAATACCAGACCACCTTACCTGCCTCCTGAGAAACCTGCATGCAGGTCAAGAAGCAATAGTTAGAACTGGACATGGAACAACAGACTGATCCCAAATCAGGAAAGGAGTATGTCAAGGCTGTATATTTCACCCTGCTTATTTAACTTATATGGAGAGTACCTCATGCGAAATGCTGGGAGGATGAAGCACAAGCTGGAATCAAGATTTCCAGGAGAAATATCAATAACTTCAGAGATGCAGATGACACCACCCTTATGGCAGAAAGCAAAGAACTGAAGAGCCTCTTGATGAAAGTGAAAGAGGAGAGTGAAAAAGTTATATAAAACTCAACATTCAGAAAACTAAGATCAAGGTATCCCGTCACATCATTTCATGGCAAATAGATGGGGAAACAATGGAAAAAGTGACAGATTTTATTTTCTTGGGCTCCAAAATCACTGCAGATGGTGATTGCAGCCATGAAATTAAGCGACGCTTGTTCCTTGGAAGAAAAGCTATGACCAACCTAGACAGCATATTAAAAAGCCAAATAATAGAACATTACTTTGCCAACAAAGGTCTGTCTAGTCATAGCTATGGTTTTTCCAGTAGTCATGTATGGATGTGAGAGTTGGACCATAAAGAGAACTGAGCACCGAAGAATTGATGCTTTTGAACTGTGGTGTTGGAGAAGACTCTTGAGAGTCCCTTGGACTGCAAAGAGATCAAACCAGTCAATCCTAAAGGAAATCAGTCCTGAATATTCACTGGAAGGCCTGATGCTGAAGCTGAAACTCCAATACTTTGGCCACCTGATGGGAAGAACTGACTCACTGGAAAAGACCCTGATGCTGGGAAAGATTGAAGGCAGAAGGAGAAGGGGACGATAGAGGATGAAATGGTTGGATGTCATCACCGACTAGATGGACATGAGTTTGAGCAAGCTCTGGGAGTTGGTGATGGACAGGGAGGCCTGGTGTGCAGCAATGCATGGGGTCGCAAAGAGTTGGACATGACTGAGTAACTGAAGTAAACTAAAAACTAATCCTTGTTAAAATGTCAACAACAATGTTCCAGGTCAACTGTTCCCAATTTCAGAGGCACAACCTGAAGTCCATGGTGAAATCATAAAAGTAAGGACAATAAGACCATCTTTTACTCTAAGATTGTCTTTCCTATTTTTAAGTGTCAAAGTGTCCTTTCTTTTAAGAAATAATGGTAATTGTGATGATTACAAAAACAAAAGCTGAAGATGCCTGTCAATCCTCTATTTTGTAAAATGCTTCTGTACTAGTCCAGGTAATGCCTGAGTCAAGGAACCAGTATTAGATTCAACGTTAAGTATTACCAATTTTTCAAATAATTATAATATGAAGTTTACAAAACATGGATGCCCTATGTTTAACACTTTATGATTCATAAAGGTTATCAAGATCTGATATACGAAATTAAGATGTCATCTTGTCAAATGCAGCCAAATGATGCTTTAATTAATCTTTATATTGATATGGAGAGAATAAAAAACCATTTTACTGCCCCCTCCAAACGAAGAAAAATCACATTGAAGCAGATGACAACTTCTCTTTCAATACAAAAGGCACTGGAGAAAAACAAGGTGCTCTATCTCCTTTCCTTTTACTGATTTTTCCACATGGGCACCAGCTTTCAGCTAAGATGATGTCTATATATACGCAATATTTCTTTCCTTCCTTTTTTTAGTTACATTCCTGTAAGGCTGTGCTTTGAAGTGGTTTCTACCAGCCCTAATTTAAAATTTCTGATTTAATGAAAAACACTGTTTTCTTACTGAAACAAATAGACTTTGCTTAAAAAAGAATTCTGTATTTTTTTCAGATAATTATAGATATTTTTATTTGGTACTATCAACCCACCAAGTTGTAATTTTTTTAAGGTTAGTTGCAATGTGGAATTGGAAACCTCTGAACTTTTTTTTTCAGTGAACTTTTTATATTCTGCTTAATGCAAACACATTTGGTTTACCTTGTTCTTTGTTTTTTTAAATACAACTATATTTTACTTTTAAAAATATGTAATCAAATAGAACATATTCTACACCACTCAGGGTACAAATCTTGGTACTGTGCTTTCACAGTCATGTGCTTCTCTTCTTGGTACATTAACACTTTAGAATCCTTATTCATCAATTCAGTAACTATTTATTAATCACCTAAAATAGGCCATTTTTGCCAGGGATTGACACTACAACAGCAAACAAAATCCCTCCCAGATTTTTCTAGAGAAGTGGGACAGAGGTCTGAGTGTTCATCTGTCCCGTGGTCCTAAGTGCTTTGGAGAAAAACAAAGCAAAGCAGGGGGACAGGTAATGGAGGACAGCGGATGGAGGAGATGATTTTAAACAGTGTGATCAGAAGAGACTTCACTGAGAAGGTGACCTTTTTAAAAAAATGTAATCAATGTTATTTGTTTTTAATATTTTCAGTGATATATAGTTGATTTCAATGCTATGCTAGTTTCAGATGTAAAGTGATTCAATTATATGTAATTATACAAATATATATATATATTCCTTTTTACATTCTCCTCCATTATTGGTTATTATAAGAGACCGAGTATAGTTCCCTGTGCTATACAGTAGGTCCTTGTTGATCACCTATTTTATATATAGTAGTGTGTACATTTTAATCCCAAACTCCAAACTTACTCCTCCCTCCTTTCCCTTTTGGTAACCATAAGTAAGTCTTTTTTCCCTGTCTGTGAGTCTATTTCTGTTTTGTAAATAAGTTCATTTGAATAACTTTAAATTAAAAACTTTTTTTATCACTTTAAAACTTTTCACTTTATCCTGGGGTATGGTCTTCTCATTTTTTGTTGCGGTTTTTGGCCATGCATGTGGCCACGTGGAATCTTAGTTCCCTGACTGGGGATCTAACCTGTGCCCCCTGCTTGAGAAGCATGGAGTCTTAACCGCTGGATCACCAGTGCATACAGTTCGTTAATGGTGCTGTGTTAGCTTCAGAGGTGCAGCAAAGTGATTCAATTATATATAAATATACATGTTTCTTTTTTCTACATTCTCCTCCAATATAGGTTAATAGAAGATATTGAATATAGTTCCCTGTGCTATATAATAACTCCTTGTAGATTATCTATTTTCTGTATGATAGTATATATTTAAATCCCCAAATCTTAATTTATCCTTCCCTCCTTTTTCTTTGGTAACTGTAAGTTTATTTTCTTTTTCTGTGGGTCTACTTCTGTTTTTTTAAATAAGTTCATGTATATTACACTTTTTTAGATTCCACATATAGGTGATATCATATGCTATTTGGCATTCTCTGTGAGAAGGTGAGTTTTAAGCAAACAGTTGAAGAGATAAAGGCAAACATCTCAGGCTGAGCAAACATCAAGTCCAAAGGCCCCACAGTCTTCAAGGAAGGGCAAGAAAGCACATGTGACTGGAACAGAGCCACGGAGGGAGATGTTTTTGAGTTGGCCAAAAAAATTATTGGGGTTTTTCAGTAACATCTTCCAGGAAAACGCGAACAAACTTTTTGGCCAATTCAAGAGCTAACTGGGAGTTAAATGGTGTTTTTACTGAGACAGAGAAGCCAGTGGAAGAGCTCTAAAGGAAGGGAGGACGAGACCTGATTTAATGTTTTCAAAGAAGGCTTCTTAGTGCTCTGAAGAGAGCTGACTGGGGTGGGGAGCAAAGGAGGAGGCAGAGAGGTCAGATGGCTGCTGGAACAGGGTGGATGAGAGGTTAACAGTGGCCTGGCCCAGCCTGGTCACGGAGAACCTTGGGTTCTAGACAGACACTGGAGGGCTGGCAGAAGGCATGTCCTGACTCAGAGGATGAGGCAGGTAGAAGTGGAGTCGGGAACGACTCTGCAGTTTTTGGCCTGAGCGCCTGGATGGATGTAGCTGCCCTTCACTGAGATACAGAAGAGAAAGGTTTATGGTGGAGGGCGTGTTGAGGTTTGGATGTGCTGCATTTAAGATGCCTATCAGTCATTTAAGAGGAGATGTACACTTACACTACACTGGGATCTACACTGAGAGATCAACACTGGAAGTTCAAGGCAAAGCTATGGGTTTAAGGTATTAATTGAGAGCAGTGAACCTAAATATATATGCAGAGCCATGAGACTTAAGGATAACACCAAGGTAGGTAGGGACTACATGAAGAAGTTCAGATAAAGAGATACAATGCCTAACTCCTCAGGCATTCCAAAATCCAGAGATCAAGAGGCAGAGACTGATGAGATAGGCAGGAAACCTGTCATAAAGTGCTCGGGGGCAGGATTTTGTAGCTGAAAGAGCACCTTCCATACTTATGGCAAATAAGTGGTGGCCTTCCCTGGTCCACGTCCCACAGCCCCATTTCTAAGCTCCCTCCTTCTTGGAGTTTACTTGGCATTAGAGCCTCCTGAGAGCTCTGCCATTTGGAAGCTAGATGTTCCATGGCTCCCACAGGATTCACTAGCTTGGGCAAGATGCTCAGAACCTGTGCTTATTTACACTGACAGCACAGGGTGTTCAGTATTAGGTGAGTGTAGTGAGAAATGGAATATTTCCCGCCCTGTCAGTAAACGAAGGAGGTCACAGTCATCAGCGACTGCAGCCACCAAGGAGGGTGTGCTGGTGAGCCCTGAGGGAACTCAGGGAAGAAAGACTACCTGCCATCTAGCGGCCACCAGACTGCAGTCACTCCCCTGGCAGGCCCTGAGGAAGGGGAGCTCACGGTGAGGAAAACACAGGACACGGGGCCCAGGCAGCTGAGGCGCGTATCAAAGCAATCACTTCCCTGAGTCCAGACTCCTGCATCTTCCCATACATCTTGCTGTTGCTGTTTAGTCACCAAGTTACGTCTGGCTCTTTGAGACCCCCATGGACTTACAGTCTGCCAAGCTCCTCTGTCCATGGGCATTCCCTGGCAAGAATACTAGAGTGGATTGCCATTTCCTCGTCCAGAGGATCTTCCTGACCCAGGGATCAAACCTGTGTCTCCTGCATTGGCAGGCAGATTCTTTACTGCTGAGCCACCAGGGAAGCCTTCCAATAGATAGGAAAGTGCAAAATTCCCTAACTTGGGACATTTGGTTGTCTTTAATTTACAATAATCTTTTCAAGTTCAGACTGCCTGCCTTTTGTTGCAAAACTTCTACATAAGCTGGCTCCTTTCCTCATCTCCTGGGAGCAGTTTCTCAGAGCTATCTGAAATGCTGTCTCCTGGACTAAGTTCCTCATCTTGCCCCCAAATAAAACATAACTCACAACTCTCACGTTGTGCATTTCTGAAAAGTCATCTGGACTGGAACTAGGGCTGGGCTTACATTTAGGGCACACCCAAATGTACATGGTTTTGGGAAACTGAACTATATGCAAGGACTCACCATAAATCACTAACAACCATCTGGGAACATCCTTCATTGACAACGTTGAGAAGGAACTCCTGTGGCTTATTTACGAAGTTCTCATCCCATCTGAGGCAGGTTGTACAGAGGACAAAAGGTGAAAAGAAACAGAACAGGCACCCTTTTGGGGTTCTATGTCTGTGAACCAGCGACTCTGAGGAAAGCACTGCACACCCTCGTGGGAACTGCTATCCATTTGGACTAGACTCACTGTAATTTCTGGGTTTGACACTTGAGAGAAATGCCTATAGGACTTTTTACTATTAAAATCATAGATGCTCTTTTTCCGTCAGTATGAGAATAACTTTAAAATGCTAAACAAGGAAAATAAACTGTTTTAGTTTTAAAAAGAAAAAGCATCATTCCCTAACAGAAAAGCTGTCATTCCCCAGCTTCCCGAGTTCTCAGGGGTAACCTTTTGTTAAGTCAGTTTAACTCTTTCGATCTCAATAGGTATCTAAGCTTAATGTTCTCCAGTTCTCCAACCTTCAGGGTAGCCTCCACTTTCCCCAGCACAACCAACCTACTCTGAGCTAACCTTCACCATCCTGGAATCCTGGTCCAACTCCGTCTGCCTCCAGCAGACTTCCTACTGTGAAATCCCAAGCATCCACAAATGCGCACCCTTTGCCACTGGTCTCCTCTGGCTGGGCAGCTGTCCTCTCTCTACACACCCTTCACCAGAGAAGTGGCCTCCGAATTTTCCATTAGTTCTTCAAACAAAGTGAATACCATCATGTAACCTGTAACAAAATTTAACTGAAGGCCTGGGCTTCCCAGGTGGCACTAGCAGTAAAGAATCCACCTGCCAACGCAGGAGATGTAAGAGACGAGGGTTTGATTCCTGGGTCAGGAAGATCTCCTGGAGGAGGGCATGGCAACCCATTCCAGTATTCTTGTCTGGAAAATCCCATGGACAGAGGAGCCTGGAAGGCTATAGTCCAGAGGCTCAAAAAGAGTAGGACACGACTGAATCGACTTGGCACGCAAGTAGGCAACTGAAGGCTTGGGGAGGAAAACTGAACACCTGATGTCAGGTAAGCACTACTTTTTGATTCAATCAGTGGTTTCATCAGGGGCAGGGCCTTACTGAGGTTCTTCTCTGTCCTTCATAGCCAAATAGGAGTGCTCACTTCGGAGAACCCTCTTTATGAAAGGCTAGAGGCTTTCCTAACTAGAGTAGTAGTTAATTTCACAAATTAACCAATCACAGATCTGGTAATCTGACCCCAGCCAGCTCCCACCCCCCCCAACCCCCGCCCCATACCCATAAACAAAAACAACTTTTTATCTTAAGTCTAGAAATCCAGAAACCCAGAGACCTAGGATAACTGTATGTATTTTGGATTTTTTGGAACAGCCAAAAGCTGTGTTTTTCCCAGAACAGGAAAAAAAAAAAAAAAAAAGTATGCCATCTATCTGCTCCACTTTGCAAATTCACCACTTTTTGATTCCATCCTCACATCATTACTCCCCCTAAACAGCCAAATATTCCCAAATCATAATTATTCAGGTTTAATCCCCAACTCTGAAACTCAAGGTTGCTGTGAGGGTTAAACACATAGTACGATGTCTGCTATACATACTAAGTGCTTAATAAAAGCTAAAAACCTGCTGTTGTTATCACCTGCAACATAGCATTTAGCATCTTATTTGTAAATATCTCAGAATAACAGTCTATCACTGCATAAGCCCTTATGAAAGTGAAAGAGAAAGTTGCTCATCTGTGTCTGATGCCTTGTGATCCCATGGACTATAAAGTCCACGGAATTCTCCAGGCTAGAATACAGGAGTGGGTAGCCGTTCCCTTCTCGAGGGAATCTTTCCAACCCAGGGATTGAAACCAGGTCACCTGCATTGCAGGCAGATTCTTTACCAGCTGAGCCACAAGGGAAGCCCAAGAATACTGGAGTGGGTAGTCTATCCCTTCTCCAGGGGATCTTCCTGACCCAGGAATTGAACCAGGGTCTTCTGCATTGCAGGCAGATTCTTTCCAAGCTCAGCTACCAGGGAAGCCCAAGCCCTTATGAGTAGGAGCTAAATGTTTGACATCTTTTTTATCTACTGAAACTTTCTGCCAAAATTCGGCACTTAAAAAATGTAATTTTGCATGAGTGGTTCCTCTCTCAATTCAGATTTATAGTGTCTAAGAGAGGTTCTATGCGTAACACATAGGATCTTACCTCACGGTTCCTGTTCTCGAGGAGTTTATAAAGACATGTACAAATAATTACAGTACAAGACAAAGTTTAGTAATGAGAAAAGTTAAAAAACTGCTAAGGGATTCAAGGCAGACCCAGGTCATAACAGTGATCTTCCCAAGTGTGCTCTGGGAAACCTTACTGCAATTCCTAAGACCCTTTTCACAGGATCCCCAAGGTCAAATTTTTTCAAACTACTACTGAGATGTTATCTTTCTCACTCATTCTCTCAGAAATGCACACTGGAGTGTCCAGGGTTCCCTGACCTGTGACAGAGGTATGTAGAAGCTCATAAAAGATGCTGGTTCTAAAAAAAAAAAAAAAAAAAAAAAAGATGCTGGTTCTCTGGGATTAAGATAAGACATTCAAGAGATTTTTTCAAAATGCCAAACCGTGACACTTTTCCTAACATTTTTCGTCTTGGAAAAGTTTGTTTTTCCATAAAAACATGTCATTTCTGTTAACATGCAATGAATTCTTTTTAAATATTAAAAAATGCTGAACTTTAATGTAGAAATTTAAATCAGAAATATGGTAAATAAATATCAATCTATGTTTGTATGCATGTAACATACAGAACCCACACTAAAAACTCTTTGGAGTCTTCAATAATTCTTAAGCGTATAAAACAGTCTTGAGAGCCTGAGGTTCAGTTCCAAGAAAACGGTCTTACACTTTGAGTGTTCACGGTGAAATCAAACGGGTTTGCTGGAGGAAGACGGTGAGTTTAGTTTCAGTCTTTCCTACATCCTTCTTCTCTCGACCTTAAAGCCTCACGAATTCCTGCATCTCAAACCCTTCACCTTTGCCATCTCTCTACCCGCACGAAGCCTACCTAACCTTCCTCGGTCTCATCTGGGTCTGTGCATTTGAAGCTGTCTGGAATGACCGCCCTAACGTAATGGCCCCGCACACCTTTCCTGGTATTCTTGGTTAACCCCGATCTCTTTCAGCTCAAGAGGAGAGTAGGAAAAGGGTGGGGAGGACCGGAGTCCAACCTAGAACCTCTGTGGGTCCAGGTTCTCCGCCTGGAAGGCAACTCAAGTCCCCTCACCCCTTCCAACCGGCGGCGCCTGCACCACTCGCCCGGCCCCGAGGCTCCCCAGCCCCCCATCGCCGCGTCCGCCCCAGCCTGCGGCGACCCCCGCCCCAGCCCGCCACCCCCCGGGGTCCCGGGCCGCACCTGAGCCGGAGGCGCCCCCTACTCCCCGCCACCTCGGCCAGTCTCCTCCATCCCCGGCCCTCGGGCGCTCGGTCCAAGCTCCCGCTGAGCCTCCGCAGCAGCGGCTCCGGAAGGCGGCTGAGGGTCGCGCCGGC
>CM035291.1:4106352-4206400 GCA_020226075.1 Hydropotes inermis
GCCCACTGCGCGCGTGCGCGCGCCGCCCCCTCCCGCCTCGCCGCCTCCCCCGCGCCGCCTCCTCAGCTCCGTCGCCGCGGAGGCGCGCCCTTCAAACGCCGGGGAGGTGGAGTCGGGGCTGGGCGGGAAGGGTCGGGCCGTGGCAGGTGGAGGAGGAAGCGGCGGAGGAACTACGCCCGGGCGGCTCTACTACGACGAGGAAGCCTGCGGCGTAGGGGCCTCCCAAGGCTGTGGGAGGAGGAATTCCTCGCGTCAAGGAGCGAGCGCGCCGCTTTCCGTCGCCCGGCCGGCTGCCCCTCCGGAGGCGCGCTCGGCTGACTCAGTGACACCGGCGCCCGCGTTGGGCCACCTCAGCGAAGGCGTCCTCGTTTTCGGATTAGCAGTGTATGGCAATGCTGAGGGAAGTGGGGCTACAGATCCAGACAGATCTGGAAACTGTCTGAAATGGAAACTGTCTGAAATCTGTGCCTAGACTTAAAAAAAAAAGGGCTGTGGTGTATTTAGTTAAGTCTTGGAAATGATTGCTTTTAGCAGGAGTCATCTGGTTTCCTCCGAGTCAGACTGCCACCCACAAATGTCCTAAATCAAAGCAGGCAACTTTGGATGCCCTTCCCTGGAAGGCTTCAGAATAGATGAAATGACAAACGTAGGCGGCCCCTATCCGCGCTTTCCGTCACTTAGCAACGTTCCAGGCCATTGCCCCATTGAAAACTAGAGGGTAGTTTGGGACAAAAGCGAGCAAGCAACTTAATGAAATGTGACTAGCCAGGTAGCCCCCAGACAGCAGGCTTCCTGGTCTAATTTCTTGTGGTGTTAACTTTTGCATCACACGGGGACAGCAGGATTTCCCGTAGCAGTAATTTGGACACCCAGGTTCTACTTTTTGTCAACGTGGTTGCTCCATACAGTCTCCATCATATTCTATTGTCACTATTCGGTGATTTTTTTAAAATTCGGAATAAGTTCGGGGTTCAGAATGAGGTATAATGACCAAGTGTACAACCTTTGGATCCAAGAAGATATGCTGGATTCTAGTTTTATGACTTTGAATAAGTTACTTAATTCTCTGCCTCATGTGCTAAAATGGGAATGAAAGTATAATAGTGTATGTCTCACTCTTTTTCTGAACCCAGGGTGTAGAAGGCATGAGCAGGGAAGCTGGAAGAAAATACAAGGAGCAATAGGAGCTGCAAACGTTTTATTCACAGTGGCTGATCCGACTAGAAAGCAGACATGGACAGTTCCCCGGGCTGTTTCAGGTGGTGCTTATATAAGTATACAGAACAAAGGTGGCATTTGGCCAAGCAAGTACATCATGATGCCCATGGGCATTGCTATAAATGATGCCAGCTGTTATATAATCATGCCAAGTCATGTTTACAGAACATGGGACAAGAGCGAGAAGATGTGGGCAAGAGAGCCTGACCATCACCATCTTGGCTAATTGCTATTCCTTTACCATATATAGAAAGTTGTTACCAGAATTAAAGGAGTTGATGTATGTAAATCAGTTAACTCTGCTTAGCATGATGTTGTTGTTCAGTTGCTAAGTCTTGTCTGACTCTGCGACCCTATGGACTGGAGCACGCCAGGCTTTCCTGTCCTTCACTATCTCTCAGAGTTGACTCAAACTCATGTCCGTTGAGTCGGTAGTAGATTATAAATGCTGGCTGTTGTTCTTACAAGTGCAAATGCTTGTGTCATACTCAGACATGGTAAACCTTTTTCAATTACTTCTAGTGTCTTCTGGTTTTGTCCTCAGTGAAAAAATATTAGTCTATTATTTGCAGGTACCAATTATGGAAATCAGTTCTTCTGGTCTTTATTATCCATCCCATCATTATTGGTTTAGTCCTCTAGGCTTTTAAACCTGATATTCAAGGGAGTTTTTAAAAGTGTGCTACATGCAAGTTTTTGCTTGTGCACCTGCTTATTCATTACCCTGTGGGTAACCTCCCCAATCTGATTAAGTACATTTTATCCAATACAGCCCAGCTGGATACTGATAATGTCTGTAACCTCCCACCCCCTCCCTGCTTCTCCTCTCTGCCCCAAGACAAGTGCCTCCCTCGTTTCACTCTAGTCCGTTTTTCACCTAACAAGTTTATATCCTAGGCATTCACTCTACCCACCACCCTCCAACCTGTACCTTGGACTAGCATTATATTTTATAACTGATCTTTTCCACCTCCCAATCAAATGTTAATATTTTTTAATGTAATTTCACTCCTAGGGTTCTCTTATGGGGCATGATGGTACAGTAGAAAAGAATATGACCTTTAGAGTTAACCCTGAATTTGAATTTTGATGCTGCCAGTCATGAATGGTGTGACTTCAGGCAAATTACTTAACCTCTCAGCTTCAGTTTTCACATTTGTAAAGAGTAGAAGATAATAGTACTTGTTTCAAACAATTGTTATGAGAATTAAATGAGAAATAATATGTACGCATAGAAAGTGTCTAGGAGAAGTAGATAAGTACTCTCAAAGTTGCCACATTAATTTTGGGAAAAACATAGTAAGCAGTAATTCAACTGCCTTTTCTGTATTCATCATTATATTTCTATAAAGATAGGAGTAAAACAGAGTGGACATCTGACTTTTAAATGCGCCTTGAAAGTTCATGCATGTTTACAGATAATATACTTGGCAGTTCTTCCTCATTAGTGCAAAGTGACACAGGGCTTTGTGAATCCAGACAATTTGCAGGAAGTCTGTGGTTTCATTCTATAGAAATCCATTGATGTCATCTTTGAAACACTCACAGATCTGGAAGATGACATAGTTTTTTTCCTTTACACAATTTGACTAGGGGGTGTACTTTAGCCAAAAATGCCAGAATGCCATTATTTTATATCTGGACAGATTTTCAAAAGCCCAGTGCAGGAGAAAACTCTGAGGTCCTAGGATCTGTATAAGACAGAGGGAAAGGAGACTTAACTGGCATTCCGTCTCTGGCTCTATTCCATGCCCAGCACACTTTGTGACCTCTGACTCATCCTCTGTGTTGAGTCCATGCAGCCTACCCTCTGACACAAGTTTCTCCACTTCCCTTGCAGCCCCATCTTGCCACCATCTCCCACAGGATTGGGGGGATTTTCCCATTTCAGTTTCAACTTTGGAAAAGCAGCCAAGTATGCGTTAATATTCCATAGTCTTCCTTCACGATGAAACATCCATGCCAGAGACTACATTCATTTGTCCACATTCATTCATTCATTCACAAATGTTTATTCGATACCTGCCTTGTGCCATGTTCTGGCCCAAATACTGTTAAAGGATGGTTTTCATTTTGTTTTGTTTTTATTAAGCCTGATTTTTTTTTAATACAGTGGTATTAGATTTATAGCAAAACTGAGAGGAAGGTATAAAAAGGTATCTTATGTATCTTCTGTCCTCACATATACATAGCTTCCCTTATTCTCAATATGGCCCATAAGAGTGGTATATCTGTCACAACTGATAAACCTACACTGACATGTAATAATCAGTCCATAGTTTACATTAGGGTTCAGTCCTGGTTTTATATATTCTGTGGGTTTAGACAAATGTATAATGATATGTTTGCACCATTATGGTATCCTACAGAGTGTTTTTACTCTCCTAAAAATCCTCTCTGCTCTGCTTATTCATCCCTTCTCCTTCCCAACCCTTTGCAATCACTGGTCTTTATACTGTCTCCATATTTTGGCCTTTTTCATAATAGTCCATGTAGTTGGGATCATACAGCCGTTTCAGATTGGCTTCTTTCACTTAATATGTATTTAAGGTTCCTTCGTGTCTTTTCATGGCGTGGTAGCTCATTTCTTTTTAGTGCTAAATAATGTTCTGTCATCTAGATGTATCACAGTTTGTTTATTCATTCACTTACTGCAGGTCATTTTGGTTGTGTCTAAGTTTCGATGACTGTGAATAAAACTTCTGTAAAGATCTCTGTGTAGGTTTCATGTGGACATAAGTTTACAACTCCTCTAAGTACCAAGGAGAATGATTGCTGGATCATTGGATAAGATTATGTTTAGTTTTGTAAGAAATCCCAGACTGTTTCCCAAAGTGACTAGATCCTTTTGCATTCCCACCCTCAATGAATGAGAGTTCCTGTTGCCCCATAAAGCCTGGCCAACACTTGGTGTTTGGGTGTTTCAGATTTCGGATAAGATGGGTTTTTTTAAACAGTAAGAAACTTGAAACCATGACTCAACAAATGTACAATGAACAGCAAGTCAAAGATTTTACTTAACACATTAGTAAATGAAGGAAACAATAAACTCCTCTCAGCAGGGAGTTGAAATTAATTAGCTTAATAGATGCAAAGCAGCTTCTTCCACAGTGGAGGAGGGAAATCCATTGAACCTTCCCCCAACAGAATTTATCTGTTTATAATCAAGAACTATTTGCATTATTAGTTTTCTACAACTTCTGTCTCTCAGAGTTGCAAAATACCTTAGTCAAAGGCAGAGATAACCCAGATTAATGAGCTAGTTAGGATACCCATTACATTTTACATCTTTGTTAATTCTTTCTTAGAGTGGTTAGAGTACACGCATTTGTGCTCAGTCACTAACTCGTGTCCGACTCTGTGACCCCATGTACGGCAGTCCACCAGGCTCCTCTTGTCTATGGGATTTCCCAGGCAAAAATACTGGAGTGGGTTGCCATTTCCTCCTGCAAGGGGTCTTCTCCAGCCGGTGACTGCACCTCTGTCTCCTGCGTTGACGGGTGGATTCCTTACCATTGCACCATCAGGGAAGCCAGTGCTTAGAGCACAAGGTTGACTAAATACAATCTGCTTATGGCAAAGAAAGGGAGTGCTGAGTGAGCGGTCTGTCGGCAGCAAGAAGGAAGGCTGAAACCATGGAGGGGAAGGTACCATGTGGAGCAGCAAGAGAGAGGGAAAAGAGAAAAACTCCTCACATACAAAGGAATTCCTGAGAGGCTGCCAGCAGCTAGTTTAGCAGCACTCTGCGAGATGGAAGACACTCCCATGTACTACACACTCCCATAGACATTGCCACTTTCTCCGTCCTAGTCAAGAAAACATATCTGAGCAACAATACCAGGTGTCAAGATAGATATGGCATTACAATAGGAAGAGTCTTGAATCAGGTCTAACGTACTTTCTCTCACTCCAGTCACTTTTTTATGCTTTTGTTTATTTCTGGCTGTGCTGGGTCTCGGCTGCTGCGAGGGCTTTTCTCTAGTTGTGGCTAGCAGGACCCACTCTTCGTTGCAGTGCACAGGCTTCTCACTGCAGTGGCTTCTCTTGTGGCGGAGCAGGGTTCTAGGGTGTGTGGGTTTCAGTAGTTGCAGCACGTGGGCTTGGTGTTTTTCCTGGGCTCTAGAGCACAGGCTCGAGAGTTGTGGCTTTGTTGCTCCACAGCAGGTGGGATCCTCCTGGACCAGGGATCGAACGTGTGTCTCCTGCATTGGCAGGCAGATTCCCTGAGCCATCAGGGAAGCCCAGTCATTTATTATCTACAGAGCAAATCAGAAGCGCTGATATGTCAATGATTAGCACTAGCAAATCACCAGGCATGCATTTCAATGGAAGGCAGGAACTGCCACTGATGTGACCTTTCTCATGGCCTTGAGACACTTTGTTGGGGTTTCCAAAAGGGTGCTATGTTAATCCACCCAAGTCTTTTGACTTTGTGACACTACAATCGCATTGGACTGTGATGTACTTTATGAAGAAATTAATACAATAGTATTTACCGACTATTATACTACTCAGTACTCTCTCAGGTTGTGAGAAGGATGCTCAGGAGCACCACAGCAGTGCTCCTCATGTTTGGCTGTGCGTAAGAATCTCATAAGGGCCTCACAGTTCCTCAAAAGGCTAAACACAGAATCATCATATGATCCGGCAATCACTCTTCTGGAATATACCCGAAAGAATTGCAAGCAGCAACTCAAACAGACCCCTGTACACCAATATTTGTAGCAGCATTATTCACAGTGAATCAAAAGGTGGATGCGGCCCAAGTGTTCATTAAAGATGAATGGAAAAGCAAAACATGCTACATACGTACAATGCAATGTAAGGCAGCCTTAAAAAGGGAGGGATTTCTGACACATGCTCTAACATGGAGGGACCTAGAAAGCATTATGTTAAGTGAAATATGCCAGAAAGAGAAGGATAATTATTGTATCACTCCACTTATAGAAGGTCCCTTGAATAGGCAAATTCATAGAGACGGAAAGTAGAATACTGTAGAGGTTAGCAGAGTTGGGGAAAAGAGGAGTTATTGTTGAATGAATGTGAAGTTTCTCTTTGGGATAATGAAAAAGTTCTGGATACGGGTAGTGAGATGGTTGCACAACATTGTGAATGTACTTAATGCCACTGAAGTGACAAGCGACAAGTGAAAGTCACTCAGTCATGTCTGACTCTTTGTGACCCCATGGGCTATATAGTTCTTGGAATTCTCCAGGCCAGAATACTGGAGTGGGTAGCCTTTTCCTTCTCCAGCGGATCTTCCCAACCCAAGGATTGAATCCAGGTCTCCAGCATTGCAGGCGGATTCTTTACCAACTGAGCTGAGGGAAGCCCACTGAATTATTTACTTAAAAATGGTTAAAAATGGTAAACTTTGTGTTGTATATGGTTTACCACATACACATTAAGGAAACTTAAAAACCTGAGAAACTTTAAAAACATACTGATACCTGGCCACAATCCTCAGAGATCTGATTTTAATTGGTCTGAGGTCTCTTTAGGTTTTTTTTTTCTTCTTCTTCTTAACAGTAGTTCTAAAAGTCCCTCAGGTGACTTGACTGCAGAGCCAGCTTTCAGAAGGGAGCTTAGTCTCCAGGGTGGTAGCAACAGCCTTGACTACACATTGGGCTCATCTGGAGAGTTTTAGAATATATTGGTCTGAGACTCACACCCACGATTCTAATTTAATTGGCTTGACGATGCTGCCCGCTCCCCAAGAATTTGTTCTTGAATTTCCCATCTGTTTCTAATACGAAACCAAGGTGAGAACCACCGCTCTTGGGAGAGTCCAGGATCTCAGCGTTTCATTCCACCTTTGGAGAACTAGCACTTCTGTTTCAGACAGTGATGAAACCAAGGGCATGGTGGGAAAGGAGCTTCTGATGAGTCAGAGGGCCAACTTCTTCAAGGCCACTTGATTCTCTTTCCCTTTACAGTCAGAATGTTAAAAGTAGGAGAACAGAGCAAACCGGCAGAGGGTCCAGGAGAAAGAGGTCCAACTATTTGGCTAATTCCTAAGGGAGAAAGGCTTTTTATTCTTCTAGGCATCTGGCTCCCCCCAGCTTCTCACATGGGCACTAGCCCCCCGCTCTGCCCAGCCCTGTCCCCACTTAGATTCCTCCCTCTCCCCCAGAGAGGCTCAGAGCTGACCTATTTAGCCAGCATTCCAAAGAGCCAGGGCTGTTAAGAGTATCACGATCAAGACACCTTTGCCCTGGAACTTTCCAGGCGGTCCAATGGACCTCAGGTTCAATCCCTGCTAGGGGAACTAAGATCCCACATGCCGTGTGGCCAGGAAATCAAAACATAAAACAGAAGCAATGTTGTAACAAATTCAATAAAAACTTTAACAATGGTCCACATCAACAGAATCTTTTAAAAATTCTATAATTTAAGCTTTTCACTGAGCAACTCATGAATTTTATTAGAAAACGTCAGTAAATATATATAGATATAGATACTATCTGTATATAGATTGGGAGCACTGAGGTGCCTAGAAATTTTTATGGTATCTTAGTAAAGATAATAATTATTTCATACTAAAGGAGAAGGGGGTGACAGAGGATGAGATGGTTGGATGGCATCACCGATTCAAGGCACATGAGTTTGAGCAGACTTCAGGAGATGTGAAGGACAGCAAAGCCTGGCGTGCTGCAGTCCATGGGGTCGCTAAGAGTCAGACACGACTTAGTGACTGAACAACAACCGCAAATGAGAATAGCCTGAAGAAGTACATATGGGGTCATCTGATTAACACGATTTTCATGAGAAGTCAGCCCTAAAGAGCACCTTAGCTGACTTTGGCCAATAGATTCAATTTCACATGAGAGCCTGTGGCCTAGAGAGGGTTTCTCTCTTTTCTTAAGCCTCTGCTGTAGAAGTTCTCAAAGTGTGGGCCTGGGCCCAACAGCATCCACTTTTTAGCAATGGAAATTCTCAGGCCCCACGCCAAACCTACTGAAGAAGAACTCACGGCGTGGACCCCCTTCTGTCGCCTGAACAAGCCCTCCTGGTGAATGGGATCCACACTGTTTGAAAACCAAACCCCCACACTTCAGCTTTAAAATAACTGCTCTTAGATCATTCTCAGCAACACAGAGAATTACTTCCTGTTTTATGTCTAAATTTATCTCTGTAAAGCTTTGCAGGGCGTGGCATGCAGTCTGCACAAGTGCAGAGGCACCTTCATGGGTAACAGCGGAGAGTGGGGTTCAGCAGAAGCGGGACATGCAGACAGGGCTGGTGGCGGGCAGGCGAGGGGGAACAAGCGCTGGTCTTTGCCCCTTCCCATTCCCGCTGATTGATAGCTTCCTGGACCAAGATCCACTTCAAAGAGGAGTGCTCATTTGGGCACAGCTCATTTGGGGTCTGGGTTTCAAAGACAAGTGGCACTGAGTCGAGGGAGTACAGAGTGGGGATAAATGTTAGGAGAAAGAGGGGAGAGATGCGGGCATCTCATGGGCTGGTTGACACTGTCCAGAAGTGGTCTGAATAAAGCGACACAGAAGGGAGAAGGGTTCAGCCCTCCGGGAGCTGAGCACTGACAAGCTGAAAAAGGCTCCAGATGACTGGCTGTGGTCCAGGGCAGGATTCTGCTGCTCCTCATCCACTCCTGCCAGCCCAGTGTTAGGGGAGAAGCCCACGTCCTCAGGCTGCCCAAGGGATGGGGATTCAGGAGGCTGAGGGAGCCATCTAGGTAGCCTGGCTGTGTTTCTGAGGTCTTCACCATGCTGTTTGGAAGGACTGCTCTGTCTGCCTGGAGTGGCACTCTCTTCTCAGAAATATTGCTTTTCAGCACATGGTTCAGTGGGAGCCCCCAGTTTCTTACCAATCTACTTTCTTAATTTACCTAATGATTGGCTGGAGCTAGGTGTGATCCCCAATACTGGCCAGTCCTGGGGACTTTTTATTTTTTTAATTGGAGTATAGTTGCTTTATGAAGAAGGAAATGGCAACCCATTCCAGTATTCCTGCCTGGAGAATTTCATGGACAGAGGAGCCTGGAGGGCTACAGTCCATGGGGTTGCAAAGAGTCAGAAATGACTGAAGCAACAGAGCAGCCATAGTTGCTTTAAGTCATGGGGATTTATTTATTTATTGGATGTGCTGAGTCTTCGCTGCTTCGAGGGCTTTTCCCTGGTTGTGGAGAGAGGGGGCTACTCTCCAGGTGAGGGGCGAGGGTTTCTCACTGCCGTGGCCTCTCTTGCTGTGGAGCACGGGCTCCAGGACCTGTGGGCTCAGTCGTTTTGGCTCCCGGGCTCAGCAGTCATGGTGCTTGGGCTTAGTTGCTCCGAGGCATGTGGGATCATCCTGGATGAGGGGTGGAACCCATGTTCCCTGCATTGGCGGGAGGATTCTTTACCAGTGAGCCACCAGGGAAGCCTAGTCCTGGGGATTTCTGACCTTCGACTTGATGAAGAGGGTCTCCGGCTCTCTCAGTTGCAAGCCTGTGAAGTATGAGCCTGAGCCCTCCTCTGGCCGCGTCCCCGCCAGTCCACAGAGGGAGAAAGTGACCCTGCCAGAAGCAGAAATGAGAGACAGAGAAAGCGGTACTCTCATCTTGGTCATGGTTGTCCCTGAGGCCCAGCTCACACTCACCTTTCCTTCACTGCAGTTGGCTGAGCGGACAGATTTTCCCCTTTTTGCTGTGAGAGAAAGGAGAAAAACTTTCCTTCTACCCTCTTATGTGCTGTCCCAGGGGCCTGTGAATGATACTGGTAAACAACAAATGAGCAGGAGAAAAGGTTTGTTTCCTACGCACATGGGAACCGTCAAAGGAAATAGCTGGCCTCAAATGGTCAGTGTTAAAGAATTATATACCTAATTTAGTGGAAGAGAGTCTTCTTATGGGAAGAACAAACGAGTAGGCTTCTTTGGAAAGACAAATGGGTTTTAGGAAAAGAGATGAGAGATGAGAAAGTTTGCGACAATGCTTGTTTATGCAGGCATGAGTGGCCTTTCTTGTTCTTCAGGCGTGTACACACACACACACACACAGTGACACAGCCATCATTATAATACACAGTGTTTCCACTGCCCTGAAAATCTGTGCTCCACCTGTTTACCTGCTCCACCCTCATCCCTGGCAACCACTTCTTTGTTCCTTCCCTGGAGAAGGGAGTTGGGTTAGGCTTTATTTGGCTTCTCCCTTGTTGGGGGTAGATCCACCCTGAAGAGGAATTTATGGGAGACTTATTTCCCAGAAGTTATTGCTTTTAGCCAGATAAGGAAAGTTCCTTATCTGAGGGCTTTTTTTTTTTTTTTGCATCTGTTGAATCTCAAATGTACCACCATATACCCCTTGTACCTACATGTATATAGCTTCCCCCGTTATCAACATCACTCATTAAAATGATACATTTAGTAGAATTGATGAACCTATACTGCCACATCATCATTATCCCAAAGTTCACAGTTTACCTTAAAAAATTCACTCTGGATGTTATACATTCATCCTACAGATTTAGACAACTGTTCAATGACATACGGGCTTCCCAAGTGGTGCAGTGTTAAAAGAATCCGCCTGCCAACACAAGAGACGAAAGAGATGTGGGTTCAATCCCTGGGTGGGAAAGATCCATTGGAGTAGGAAATGGCAACCCACTCCTGTGTTCTTGCCTGGAAAGTTCCTTGGACAGAGGAGCCTGGTGGGCTACAGTCCAGGGGTTTGCAAAGGGTCGGACACGACTGAACGACTAACACTGAGGCAGCAGTGAAGGAGAATTCCTGTTGCCCCACCACCTGGCCAGCACTTAGTATTGTCTACATTCCAGTTTTTGGTCATTCTAATAGGTGTGTAGTGGTTCTTTCTAAAATTACGTCATCTACTCTATAAATTCTTTATTAAGTATTCTTGTACCTCTTTAGAGCTTAAAGTCGGTTTCAGGGGCCTCAGCTGAAAATTTCACTTTACCATCCTGTTACATTTATCTTCCTTAACTTGGTATTTCCCCGAACTCATTGATATCCATAAACTTGCAGGTGTAAATGCTCACATATCTTCATGATATATAGCAATGACTTGGAAGGCTTATTACCTTCCTCCCTTGAGAAGCATTTCCCTTTATTCCTACCTGTCATCTACTGTCGTTGAGCCAACACTTGGAGCTTTGCACACTCTTTGATATCATAATGACTAGGTGGTTAGAAAAATTCGCTTGTGTAGAATTTTCCCCAAGAATTTTATTACTATAAATAATTTCCATCTGCTTATTTGTACAGCATTAATCAATTATCCTTTCTTCTGGGAGGCATGGTACTCTTCACTCAATGGCTAGGTTGTTCTTGCATTTATTTATTTATTTAAATGGGAAGAACGTCTTGTACAGTCATTGTGAGGATGAGAGATGTTTATTCATTTTATCATGATGATGATTTTGGCTGTGGTGGGTCTTCGGGGCAGTGAGCAGGTTCTCTCTAGTTGCAGTGCACAGGCTCTCCGATTGCCCCGTGGCATGTGGAGTCTTAGTTCCCCGATCAAGGATTGAACCTGTGTCTCCATTGAAAGGTGGATTCTTAACCACTAGATCACTAGGGAGGCCCCTGTTCTTGCATTTAGATGCTCCTGCACTTTATGGTAGATTCCTCTTAGGGTGTCCTCCTTTTTTGCATGGAAGTAGCATTGGCAACTTGGTAATCTAGCTCAGGGGTTATTGGTAGTATCAGTTTGACCAACAGTAATACAGTTTCATCCCCAGCTGTCTTCAGAGCTCTTCAAAGGACACTGCCTAATTCTGTTAACTGAGTTTTCAGGTGATCTACCAAGTGAGTTTTAAATAGCTTCTGTTTAATCGAATGCCTTAGACCTATTTGCTTCAAAATACATTTGGAAATAAGATTATGCCTACATGATGGCATAAAGACCAGGGCAGAGCAAGCTTAACTGCTGCAATCAGTCACATCATTCCCAAGTGCATGCCTGCACTGCCTTGCTCTAGAACAGAACGAAGTAATAGGGACTCTAAGTTTTGACTGTAAACTTTTGGTTTCATCGAGTTATGTTTCCTCCCTTTGTGGTTAGCCACTTGGGAGGGGATTTCCGGAGATGCAGACAATATAGTTTGTTTCCCAAAATATTTTGCATTGTTTTGAGTGAGAGAGTGCATTGCCTACTTTGCAAAACCTGGGTCTTTGAGAGCTAATACAACATATAACTGTAATTACGTGGTCAGAATTTGTCTTAGGGGTGAGGGGAGGCCCCTCTGTTATAGCACATTCTTTCATAAGAAAAGGAAATATATATTTAAAAAATACATTCATTTTTAGTTTGGTAAAATACATGTAACATAAAGTGTATCATTCTTCCTTTCAGGTTTATTGAGATATAATTTAAGACTTTCTATTCTAAATTATATGAGTTTAAGGTGTGCAGCACAATGATTTGACTTATATACATCATGAAATGGTTATCAGTATAAGTTCAGTGAACATTCATCATCACACAGAGATAGAAAATTAAAGAAATAGAAAAAAAATTTCTGCGTGATAAGAATTCTTAGGATTTACTCTCAACAACTTTCGTATGTAACATGCAGCAGTGTTAATTACATTAATCATGTTGTACACTATATTCCTAGTACTTATTTATCTTATAACTG
Organism: Hydropotes inermis; assembly: GCA_020226075.1. Lineage (NCBI taxonomy): Eukaryota > Metazoa > Chordata > Mammalia > Artiodactyla > Cervidae > Hydropotes > Hydropotes inermis. The sequence continues at coordinate 4,119,168 of CM035291.1, forward strand.
GAAGTTCCTACCCTTTGACCACTTTCCTTCAGTTTCTCTTCCCTCTCTTCCCTACTACTGGTATCCACAGACCTAATCTCTTTTTTCTATGAGTTTGTTTGCTTGTTTGTTTTTAAAGTATAATTGACCTACCATATTATGTTAGCTCCTGTGATTTTTTTCTATCCATTTCAAATATGGTAAAATACACATAAAAATTTTTACCATTTTAGCCACTTTTAATTGTCCAATTAGGGCTCCCCTGGTGGCTCAGCGGTAAAGAGCAGGAGATGTGGATTCAATCCCTGGGTTGGGAAGATCCCCTGGAGAAGGAAATGGCAACCCTCTCTAGTATCCTTGCCTGGAAAATCCCATGGACAGAGGAGCCTGGGGTCACAAAGAGTTGGACATGACTTAACATGAAATGACAGCAACAACTGTACAATTAAGTGACATTAAGTTGTCAATGTACAACCACCACCACTACTTATTCTCTGAAGCTTTTTATCATCCCAGACAGACTCTATATCCCTTTAATGATAACTCCCCATTTCCCCTTTCCTCCAGCCCATTGGTAACCTCTATTCTACTTTCTGTTTCTGTGAATTTGCCTATTCTGGGTACTTTACATAAATGGAATCAGATATTTGTCCGTTTGTTTCTGGTTTATTTCACCCTGGTGCTTCCTCTGATCCTCCGTGTTGTAGCATGTGTCAGAATTTCCTTCCTTTCAAAGGCTGCTTCATAGACCATTGTATGGATTTGGCACATTTGTTTGTCCATTCATCTGATGATGGACATTTGAGCTGTTTCCAGCTTTGGGCTGTTGTGAATAACGCTGCTATGAACATGGGTATATAAGGATCTCTTTGTGTTCTCATTTGTAATTCTTTTGGGTATAATATACCTAGGAGTGGAGACTATGGTAATACCACTTTTTGAGGAACTGAAGAAAGGAAAACTTTTGAAGTATTTTTTTTGCTTTGTTAACCACAGGTTGGCTCTGCAGCCCCCAAACATGATGTGATGGAATGTCTCAGAATACGCTATTGCCATTTAGAGCCATGAGGTTTGAGGTCATGGGTACAACCCCCGCAGCCCGTGAAATGTTCCAGAAGCTGGTTTAGCATTCCTGATACCTGATACAGGCCCGGAGGCAATTCACTTTGGGGCATCTTGTCTGAACCCATGATATCTCTTTACAAAGAACTCCGAGTCTTTTTCAAAAGCACCCTGCTTTTCAGGGTAACCCCAAAACTAACATTGCATCCTTGGATTAATCCAGATTGGGTCTCTACAGATGTGGACTAAATCCCAGGGTTGTTCAGGCAAGACTAGAACACCACCTAAACCACCTACCTCTTCCTAAATGATCAAATCACATCTGTCACCAAGTCCTGCCAATTTTAACTTTTCCATATCACTTGATCCTGTCTTCTTTCCATCTCTGCTGTCACCCTCCTAGTCCAGGTGACCCTCACCTCTCTTGTGAAGTCGTGCGATAGCATTTCACACTGGTCTTCCCTTATGTACCCTTGTTCTTTGCACCGTAGCCAGAATCAGTTTTGAAATTCAAGTCTGATAATGTTAGCAACAGCAGTTTGGTGGAAGGGGACCAGGATTATAAAGTTCATATGGAAAACTAAACAGGTAATAATCTGGAAGTTTTTGAAAAATAAGCATAGTGAGAAAAGACCAGCTCTAGCAAATATCAAAGTGGATTTAAAAAGCCATAAGTACTAAAATGGTTTCATATCATTGCATGGCTAGGCAGATGAGTGGAACAGAATATAGAACCATAAAAAGAGACCCCAGAGAGATGAGAACTTAAACTATAATGAAGATGGTGTTTTGAATCACTGGGGAAATTTTGAATAAATAGGTGCTGAGACAAATGGGAAAAACTGTTTCCTTGATTCATGCATTACACTAAAACAAATTCCAAGTGTATGAAAGATTTAGGTAACTTAAAAAAAAAAGAAATCTTAAAACAAGAAGAGAATTCAGCAGACTCTCTTCCTGCCCAGTATTTGCTAAAAAAAAAACTTTCACCATCACCACCAACTTTAACAATTCCAGAGGCTTCCCTGATGGCTCACTGGTAAAGAATCCGCCTGTCAATGCAGGAGACACAGGTTCGATCCCTGGTCCGGGAAGATCCCACATGCTGCAGCACAGCTAAGCCCACGTGCCGCCACTGCTGAGCCTGTGCTCTAGAGCCCCAGAGCTGCACCTACGGAGCCTGCACACCCTGGAGCCGCGCTCACAGCAAGAGCAGCCACTGCAGTGGGAAGCCCGTGCACCGCAGCTAGAGAGTAGCCCCCACTCACCGAAACTAGCAGAAAGCCTGGGATGCAGTGAAGATCCAGCATGTCCAAAGTAAAAAAAAAAAAAAGAATTCGAGGAATTCAGAATTTCATAGCAAATGAGTGACATATCCCGAGTTTAGAGAAGGGAGAAGGAGGAAGGCTGGGAGGAGGTGGAAGGAAGGTGTCAGCAAGGCTACAGTGGGTGAGATGATAATAGAATGTGTTTGAGGGAAAATAAAGAGATGGGCCAACGGGGGAGGACCAGAGTCCAGGGAAGCATTTCTACTGAAGGGTCAAAGTATTTTGGTCCTGGGAGGGAGCTCTTGGGTGGTCCAGGTTCACAGCAGTATAAAATACATTCGCCTTGGGAGGCCTCCGAACTGCTGATGATACATGCCACGGACAGTTTGTGTCATCGATTAAGCTCTGATCCACACCCATTATCAGTTGATAAAGCTAAAGTATGGCTGAAACAGACAAAGTCGAGGAACCTGGGCAGCTTGAATGTTTGAAGATAACATAGGCATCCTGCCTATACAGGAGCAGAATAATCCTGAAACAAGACCTACATTTCCCGCAGAATTGGCTTCTAGGTTGTCTTTCATCACAGGACAAGAGAAGACTCAGGAACGTCAGGCTGAGAGGTTTTAGCTTTATTCCATTAATGTGGGGGCAGTGGGGGGGGGCGATTTTCCTGGTGGCTCAGTGGTAAAGAAGCCGCCTGTCAATGCAGGAGACTTGGGTTCAATCCCTGGGTTGGGGAGATCCTATTGAGAAAGAAATGGCAACCCACTCCAGTATCCTTGCCTGGAGAACATCGCATGGACAGAGGAACCTGGCGGGCTACAGTCCGTGGGGTCGCAAAAGCAATGGACATGACTTAGCGAGTAAACAACAGCAGCAAATTAATGATGGGGAATTCTAGAAGACTTATAAGCAAGGGAGATGTGAAAAATAGCAACAGTGTTTCTAGCAGTTTGGTTCCATGGCTCTCTGCTGGCAGCCTCAGGGGGCAGCTGGGCTGCTGGGAAGTGGTGGTGAGGGTGGCTGGCCTGGCAAGAGGTGGTTGGCAGGCTGTTGCCATGGTTCCATCACTAGGGGGTGCGGGGAGTTGGTCAGAAATAAACGGGCTCCAGTGAACATCATAAAGTAAATGAACGTGGAGAATGCTTGGGTAACACACACACATGCTAACTGGTTGTTGCACTGTCATGATCACATGTAGAGACATCTGCAGGTGGAGATGATATTTTTCACCCTAGTATGAGGTTCTCTTTCTGACTTCAGGAAGATAGGTTTGTACAACTTACGAGAAAATAAACAGAAAGAAGAGCCATGTTTTCAAGGGATGTGGGTACAAACCCTCTCGCGGAGGCAGTGAAGACATGCTGGAAAACTAAGCCCAGAACTCAGCCACAGAAACCTTTTACACCAAGAGAGGGATCTCACCGCGTGGAGTTTGTGCAGGAGGACTCTGAAGTTCAAGAAAGTGAGAGAGGCAGCGGCGGGTAGACTGGGCTTCAGAAAGCTTTGAGCTGGGGGGGATACTGCCTTTGGGAAGTTTTGCTCCAGGTAAGGAACTTACCTTGGAAGAAAAGTTATGACAAACCTAGACAGCGTATTAAAAAGCAGAGACCTCACTTTGGCTATATGGTAAAAACTATGGTTTTCCCAGTAGTCATGTACATTAATGAGAGTTGGACCATAAAGAAGGCTGAATGCTGAAGAATTGATGTTTTTGAACTGTGGTGCTGGAGAAGACTCTTGAGAGTCACTTGAAGAGCAAGGAGATCAAACCAGTCTATCCTAAAGGAAATCAACCCTCGTTGGAAGGACTGGTGCTGAAGCTGAGGCTCCAATATTTTGGCCACCTGATGTGAAGAGCTGACTCATTGAAAAGACTCTTATGCTGGGAAAGATTGAAGGCAAAAGGAGAAGGGGGTGACAGAGGATGAGATGGTTGGGTGGCATCACTGACTCATTGGACATGAATTTGAGCAAACTCTGGGAAACAGTGAAGGGCAGGGATGCCTGGCGTGCTGCAGTCCGTGGGGTCGCAAAGCATCGGACACGACTGAGCGACTGAACACAAAAAGGAACTTACACTTCTCTTGCTATTTATCAATTAAGTAGAATCCATTGGTCTCTTAATTGATGGCATAACCATAAAACTAAATGATGGGAACAGGAATCATCATATTTTGCAAAAACCCTGACTTAAGATCAGATTAGCTTTTCTGTGTTTTAGAATGAATGTTATTGGGCTTCCTTGGTGGCTCAGAGGTACAGAATCCCACTTGCCAATGCAGGAGACACAGCTTCAACCCCGATCTGGGAAGATCCCACATGCTGTGGAACGACCAAGCCCCTGCACCAGAGCTATTGAGTCTGGGCTCTAGAGACCAGGAGCTGCAGCTACTGGGCCCAGGAGCCACAGCCGCCGAAGCGGGAGCGCCCTGGAGCCTGCGCCCTGCAACAGGAGAAGCCCCTGCAATGAGAAGCCCACGCCCTGCAACCAGGGAAAAAGCCTGTGCAGCGACGGAGACCTAACACAGTCAAAAACAAATAAAATTAAAAAAAAATGAATGTTATGAATGCAGAATTTGGGGCATTAAAGTCTTGGAGGCTACCTGCCCAGCAGGCAGCATGGGGTATGGAAGTTCAGGAGCGCTGTCTCCTGACCTTTGCAGAGCTCCTTGGGGCACACACGGTGCCCCCCGCCACCTTCACATTTGCTGGAGGATGGTCTCGTGTGGTGTCTTGTTACGCTAGAGAGCAGCATCCTGACACTGTCAGTTGAGCAAGTGTCACACGAGGTGGCTGGTGACAATTCTTGCCTCAGACCTTTGGCTCCCTGGATATCTGTCACGAGGAATATCATGTTCGGGAGGATTTATTCACCGGGTGTGTGCTTCTTGGACTGAAATCCAATGTAACCATTCAAAGTCACAGGTTTACCAAATCGGTTCTATGGTGTTCATCACTATGAAGGTTAGTTAAAAGACATCCAAATTGGAAAGGAGGAGTAAAATTATCTCTGTTTTTACCAGAGGGGAAGGATTGGGGGAAGGGACAGTTAGGGAGATGGGGACTGACATGTACACAGTGCTATATTTAAAATGGATAGCCAACAAGGACCTACCGTACAGAACAGAGATGCAACCCTGCTCGATGTTGAGTAATAAGCTAAATGGGAAAAGAATTTGAAAAAGAATAGATACATGTTAATGTGTAACTGAGTCACTTTGCTCCACACTTGAAACTATCACAACATTGTTAATCAACTGTATTCCAATATAATATGAAAAGTTACACACACATGCACAGATATGTCTGTGTGCAGATGACAAGATCTGCATTCCAGTTTTTTCAGATCCATGTGAATGTATTTGGTATTGTCTGTCTCTTTTATTACAGCCATCCTACCGGGTATGTAGTGGTATCTCATTATGCTCTTCATTTGTATTCCCTTAACAATTAATGGTGCTGAGCATCCTTTCATGTGCTTATTAGCCATTTGTGTATTTTATTTAGTTCAATGTCTAGTCAACGCTTTTGTCCATTTTTTAGTTGGGTTATTTGTCTTTCTATTGTTGAGTTTTGAGAGATTTCAATAATATACATATTTCAAGTATACATATATATATATATAGATTAAAGAATATATATAATATGTTATCATAAATAAATAAATAAATAGAAAATGGTTTGCACTGTATCCCAGTCTGTGGTGTGTAGTGATGTCCTTTAAAACAAAGGAATTTTTAATTTTAATAAAACTCAATTTCCCAATTTTTTTTTTATGGACTGTGATATTGGTGTCAGAAAAAACACCAATTTGATGCTTTTGAACTGTGGTGTTGGAGAAGACCCTTGAGAGTCCTGTGGACTGCAAGGAGATCCAACCAGTCCGTCCTAAAGGAGATCAGTCCTGGGTGTTCATTGGAAGGACTATGCTGAAGCTGAAACTCCAATACTTTGGCCACCTGATGAGAAAAGCTGACTCGTTTGAAAAGACCCTGATGCTGGGAAAGACTGAAGGCAGGAGAAAGGGACGACAGAGGATGAGATGGTTGGATGGCATCACAGACTCAATGGACATGAGTTTGAGTAAACTCCAGGAGCTGGTGATGGACAGGGAGGCCTGGCGTGCTGCAGTCCTCGGGGTTGCAAAGAGTCGGAAATGACTTAGCAACTGAGCAACAACAACCAGTCAAGAATGTCAGTTCAGTTCAGTTGCTAAGTCATATCTGACTCTTTGTGACTCCATGGACTGCAGCATGCCAGGCCTCCCTGTCCATCTTGTATGACCAACAAGAATGTCATAGAGACTTGCTATTAGTACCCAAAGTTGAGATTTTCTCAACCATAAATGCTTCTCATATTGTTACATGAGCAATCAAACCGTGATATTCAGAGCATTAAAATGGCTGTCTACATTATCTTTATAGTTGCTTTTGAGTGAGAAGATTTTCTAGCCTCCTCATTGAGTCATAGTAGAAAGACCCAACTGCAATTTCATTCTTTTTTTTAATGGGGGAAAAAATCTAGTCTTTAAACCAAAACCCTACTGTTGTACCTATACCTGCATCACTCTCTTAGTGGTGAAGGGTGGAAGCCCCTAAAGTACCAGGGAAACTGAGAATCCTCGATATCTGGGTTAAGGAAAAAGGCACAGATTGATCCTAGTGTTGTTTTGCAGTAGCTCAGTCATGGCTGACTCTTTGCAACCCCATGGACTGCAGCACACCAGGCTACCCTGTCCTTCACCATCTCCTGGAGCTTGCTCAAACTCATGTCCATTGAGTCGGTGATGCCATCCAACCATCTCATCCACCGTTGTCGCCTTCTCCTCCTGCGCTCAGTCTTTCGAAGTATCAGGGTCTTTTCCAATGAGTTAGCTCTTCACATCAGGTGACCACAAGTATTGAAGCTTCAGCAACAGTATTTCCAGTGAATATTCGGGGTTGATTTCCTTTAGGATGGACTGGTTTGATCTCCTTTCAGTTCAAGTGACTCTCAAGAGTTTTCTCCAGCAGCACAGTTTGAAAGCATCAATTCTTTGGTGCACAGCCTTTTTTACTATCCCACTCTCACATCTACACGTGACTACTGGAAAAACCATAGCTTTGACTAGATGGACCTTTGTTGGCAAAGGAATGTCTCTGCTTTTTAATATACTGTCTAGGTTTGTCACAGCTTTTCTTCCAAAAGCAAGCATCTTTTAATTTCATGGCTGCAGTCACCGTCCACAGTGATTTTGCAGCCCAAGAAAATAAAGTCTATCACTGTTTCCCCATCTATTTGCCATGAAGGGATCCAGTACATTAGTGTACATTACTACTCTCTACTCTGCAATGGGGTAGTATGGGGTTGTGGAAAAGTGCATATAGAGACAGGGCTTTATAAGCTAAGGAAGAAACCACAAGAAAAAGATTGCTTTTTAAAGATTGTGGTTAAAAAATAACATAAAAATTTTCACATTAACCATTTTTAAGTGAGCAAGGTAGTAGTGGTAAGTATATTCACACTTCTACGTTTCAAGACTTCACAAATTCATAACGTCTATGTGTCAAAACCACCAATTGGAAGATAGAGCCTATTTGTAGCAAATTATATATGAAGTGCTTTTAATATGTGCAAAAGGAAAAAACTCAATGAGCAAAGTTGACCCTGGAAATTGAAAATTTAACTCATGAAAGAAGGTCCAAAGAACTTGTAAAACACTACTTAACCTCATTGGCAATCGAAGAAATTCTGCTTCTAAGATTGGCAGAAACGTTGTCAGTGATAGTGTTCAGTGCCAAGAGTTACTACTCTCAAAGATGGGCGGGCTCACTCATGCTGGTGGAGACAAAACTCAGTACAACTGAGGGAGTTTTGTTTGGCAGTATGTTTCAAAACCTTAAAATATTTGTAACTTTTTACCCATCAAGTGCCACTTTTAACATCTTATCCTTAGACTAGAGTGATGTGCCCGAAGATTTACTTACAATAATGTGTATCGCACCATGGTTTATAAAAGCAAAAATGTATAAGCAACCTAAATATCTAGGATTAGAACACTGGCCACATAAGGTAGTATAACACATTCATCTGACAGAACAGTATGTAGGCTAAGGAATTCTTAATGAGAGGCCCATGTTAATTAAAAAAACCCGATAAACAAACAAGAGAAAAGAAAGCATAAAAAATGCGCAAAGGGAAAATAAAAGAGCAGAAGGAGATACACCGAAATGGTGGTTATCTTTGGGTTGTGGGAGATTTAAAATTTTTAAAATAAAAATATTAGAAGTTTTTAGTAATGGGTATTACTCTTACAATCAGAGGGAAAACCTTAAAATGAAACTTTTATAAAATACTTAATATACATACCATACACAAATATTTTTAAAAATTTAAATTTCCATACACAAATCAAGTAATTTATTTGACTTAGTATTTGTGAAATTGGGCCTAGGACTCAGTCTATAAATTTGTGAAAATTGGTATTTCCTCCTGTTCTGACAGTTGTAATACATTTTTTGGTGGCTGTTTTAAAGTGAAACTGAAGCATAGGAATAACTGTGCTAGAATCTTATCACAGAGGTTGGGTTGTTTTTTTTTGGGGGGGTACTTAGACTGTCATACAGAGTGAAATTGAATTTTAACCTGGTTTTGATACTTGCAGCTTTAGATAGCTGTAATAGGTACTTTAGGAACAAGATGTATTGAACACTTCTTTAAAAAAATTTTTTTTTAAATTTTATATTGGAGTATAGTTGATTTACTAGAGAAGGAAATGGCAACTCACTCCAGTATTCCTGCTTGGGAAATCCCATGGACAGAGGCGCCTCGTCAACTGTAGTCCAGGGGGTCACAAAGAGTCGGGCACGACTGAATGACTGTCTGCATAGTTGATTCACAATGCTTTGTTAGTTTCAGGTACACATATACATGTATCTATTCTTTTTCAGCTTCTTTTCCCATTTAGATTATCATAGACTATTGAGTAGAGTTCCCTGTGCTATCGAGTAGGTCTTTATTGATTATTTTATATATAGTAGTGTGTACATGTTAATCTTAAACTCCTAATACAGTAACAGTTTCCCCTTGTCTTATACATTGCTATTATTTTATGCTATTTTTATTTATTTCTTTATTATTTTTGACCACATCCCATGGCATGTGGGATTCTTGTTGCCCGACCAGGGATCAAACCTGTGCTCTGTGCGTTGGAAGCGTGGAGCCTTAACCACTGAACTGCCAGGGAAGTTTGGATTAAATGCTGTGTAAGGTGTGCTGTGAACATCACTAGTTCTCTCGCTTCTGTACTTGAGGGAAAGGAATCCTTGTGGAGCTGACCTACTTAAGTGACTCGCTGTGCTCAGTTGTGTCCGACTCTTTCGCAACTGCAAGACTGTAGACCGCCAGGCTCCCCCGTCCAAGGAATTTTCCAGACAAGAATACTGGGGAGGGTTGCCATTTCCTCCTCCAGGGGATCTTCCCGACCCAGGGATGGAACCCACATCTCCTTCCTTGGCAGGCGGATTCTTTACCCCCTGAGCAACCCAGGAAGCCCAAGTGACCTGAGCGACTAGCAGCCCTTTAATATACAGGGAACGAAGCGAAGGTTGCAAAGGCCTGATTCGGGTCACGTCCACGGAACAAGGAACCACACATACTGCAGAAGGTCTGAGAATCCCTGGACCCTGAATGGGGATGAAGCGCTGCTTTCCATGGTGGGGCAACTTTCCCCACACAGCTCCCTGCAAGCCGGACTGACCTGCTCAGCTCCAGCTTGGCCCAGGGAGCCTGGCAGAAAATCTGATCTGACCTGACATGTGGTTGGTACCAAAGCTCAGCCAAGAATGTGCTATGCTGGGAAGGGCATCCGACACTCAGACCGTTAGATGCGAGCATTCAAAGACCTCCTGTGCCAGGAGGGATAAAGTGAGCGATAAACCCCTCATGGACCGATCCAAGCCCAAGTTATGGGAGCAGAGAGCAGCTAAAGGACCCTCTGGATTTGCTTGAAATGTTCAGATATGTTGGAAACTGACTAGATCCCCTTCCCCAGAGGCCCAAAGCGGCCCGTGCATCACACGGCACCCATTCATTCCACATGCCAAGAAACTAAAACAGCCTCAAAAGCCTTTCAGAGAAGCAGTTAAATGGCATCTGATAAAAAATACAGTTGCAGCTCTACTCCTTAGATGAAAAGTCTCTCACGTAAAGAGTTTTTTTCCTTCTCCTGCAGCTTTAGATAGAGTTCACTTAACCATTTCTTCTATTCCATACTACTTCACTTGATATGATGCCAAATATTTTTAGGTCTTTATTTATAATCACAAAATCACATATTTCTGATGGTATGTGAGAGAGACAAATATATGCCTTCCTTTTTTTCTCTTCAACTTCCCTCCTTCTATCCATTCTCCTTTGGATAATCATAAAAAATTCACAACAGTGACCTGGCCTGAGTTTAATACCAACATCAGAAATTCTATGGCTGCAAGCTAATGAGATGGCTAATCCATAATGTGTGTGTGTGTGTGTGTGTGTGTGTGTGTGTGTGTATCCAGGCAAGAATCCTAGAGTGGGTTGCCATCCCCTTCGCCAGGGGATCTTCCTGACCCAGGGATCGAACCTGAGTCACCTGAGTTTCAGGGAGATTCTTTTCCATCTGAGCTGCTAGGGAAGCCCCATATATATATTTAAATTTTTGCTCCTTAAATTTGTTTTGATAGGAGGTGGATGATAGGAGTTGAGGGGGCTTGTCTTTCAAATTGTTTGTGAAGACCAAAATTAAATTTTATAACGAGTGTCAACTTTTCCATTTAAGAATTCCCAGGCAACTCTTCTTTCAAGATCACATCACATTTATCTACTCTGTTGGGTTTATCCTGTCCTGCTGTGTGTGATAACATTTACTTTTTTATCGTCACAACCTCTTTCTCTCTTCACTGTCACCTTAACATTATTTCCTCTTATCTAGAAATGACCTTCTGCTGTGAAGAGGATCAGGCTTTAAATAAAACCAGTGGATAACCACATTCACAAATACTAGGTGATTTCTACATTCTGTTGCAGTTTGTGGAAACGTGTTCCCCAAGAGATAGTCATTATTTTAAAGTCTCTGAGCTTTCAGTATCTTTCTTCTCAAATGAAGGTACAAGTGAAATAAACAAAACACATCAACAGTACCCTTGATACCTAATAACTTAGGTGATGCTTTTTCATCTTGTGAGAAGTTACATTCCATCCAAGTATAGCGATGCACACACTGCTGTGTTAAACAATTTGCTTTTGAGGGTTATAATGCTCAGTAGGGAGTGTATATTTGCAGTTGTGTCCCTTTCAAAGTCACCCACTTGAAGCTGCTAATTTTAGCCGTGAGTCTTGTAAGAGGTTTCCGTCTAAGCTGTCAGTTTCCAGGTACGGTACATTAAAACACTTTTGCAAAGAGGCAAAGTGGTTACACAGCGATACTTCTGGATTTTTCTACGTTCTTTCTTGGAACTGGGCAAAATTCAAGAAGAGAAATGCCCACGTTACAAAACCCACGTTACAAAATCTTGACAGCAAGAACTATTCTTAACAATTTGAAAAAACAAACGAACAAACCAGGGCTCATGGCAATTCTTCTCTGGATTTCTTCTGGTCTTCCTCTCTTTTCTTCTTCCTCTGGCAATCTACGTAGGCAGAGAGAGAAGGTGCACGTGTGTGCATGTGTGAGTGTGTGTGTTTGCGTGCATGAGAGAAAGGGGTGCTCGGGGCAAGGAGGGGACCACTGGGGGGGCAGGGTGGAGCCTGCCTTCCTGTGGCTTCTGCTTTTCTCCGAGAACTTCAGAGAGTGATGGTGATGCCAGTTCTAAATAAATAACATATGGCTCTTATTTTTCGCCTGCCCTCCTCCTGCCCCTCCCCCCACTTTGGGTTTCCTATGTGCGTTTCAAGTGCCGGATAGCCTTGGTGGGACAACTGCCGGTGCTCCTGAGGCCTTAATCACCTTATCAGGCAGCGAGATCCTGCTTTTCCGAGACGAGCACCTGAACCTGAGGTCTGGCACGGGCTCTGCCAAGCGCGGCTGTCCCTGAGCCATTAGGGACAGCTCGTCTGCGTTTCATCAGCTCACCCGGGGCTGCGTTTCACCAGGCCCCTCTGCCAGGGCCTCCCGGGCAGCGTCAACAAGGGTCACACCTTCTGCAGAAACAGCCCTCAAGTTTCATCACTGTGATGCTAAAAAATATTCTCCAGCTTCAGCAATGACCTAGTTCATTCAGGGGCAGGGGAAAAAAAAAAAAACATGCTCTTCTTCCAGAACGTCCCCGGACACAGAATTTTCCCTCTTAGGAAGACAGGAGCTTTATTGGAAGCAGACCCAACTGTGCTTTGAAAAACTTGGGAAAAGACCCCGAACCCTGTCACTCCACCGTGTCCCCCGTCCCGGGAACAGGGACGCCCACTCAATGCCTGGCACACAGTCTGGGGACCCGCAGCCGAGCTGGCCCTCCTGACACGCCTCCTGGACAAAAACTATTGAAAAGTAAGTATCTAGGCTCTGGTTTTTAACCTAAGGAATGGCTGTGCTTTACATATGCCGTTGTTTACAGTTTCTGCAAAAGGGAACTAAGCCCCTTGTTTCTTTAGGAACTGGAACCGGATAAAATGAGTAGGGTCTACAGAGCATGCCTGGGTACATTGCAGGGTTTTCAAGTGGTCAAATGCTCTTTTTTTTTTTTTCCATTTCGGTCCATTCTGACACTTTTGCAAATCTATTATTATTATTTTTTTAACGACCATTTTGGCTTGACGGCCATTTTAAAAGATTCTTTCACCTCATGGCTATTTCAATAATTAGAAAAAAATAAACATTAAGGATGAATGAAAAGAATGATTTGTGAAGGCTTTGCAAAGAAAAATACCGTGAAAATCTGAGGTAAGGACCCAGGTGACGCAGCCCCGTCAGTACCTCTGCCTGACATATTTGAGTGTTTCGGTCAAAAGTCACTCCTTTTGTGGGAATAACTTTGAGAAGGGACACAGCGGTCCCTTGTCTGATGCCAGGAATGAAGTCTGCTGCATAGCTATCAGGCATTTCAAAATGACCGGTGCAAACAGTCTTTGAAACAGGTTTTCTTTCCTTTTTAAAAAACTGGTGTAAGAGCATTTGAGATCCGCCCTCTTAATATGTGTTTAAGTGTACAAAACAGTATTGTTAAAAAAAAATAAAGCCAACAAAACCAAAACGGAAGAAAAAGAAAACAGTATTAACTGTAGGCCTGACACTGTACTCGAGTTTCTAACTAGGATGTTTTTGAAAACCGAAGGCAAAAAGTCAACCCCAGAAAGATCGATGAAACAGCAGCATGGTCACATTTTGACAAACACATCTGAACTCAAAGCACTGATGAAGGGTGTCAGGTACAGACATCTGGCAGTCATTTAAAAATAGATAAGAGCGGCATTTAGAGCTGCTGCTGATCTAATTCCCTTCCACAGCCTTCTCCTCAGGTGAAGGTAGCCCTCATTTTCCAATGACGAGTAAAGCTGGAATGGTCAGAAGCGTTTTCTACCGGCGATACCAGTCAAGGGGAGATCGAACCAGCTCCTATGCTGCTGGGCTTCTGAACCGGAGCCCCGGAGGCTGTGAGCCGCCTTCTGAATGGGCGGAGGGACAAATCCTGTATCAAAAGGCACTGATGGTCGAGAAGCATGATCAGATCTTGGAAATCCAGATTTAAAACAAATTTAAATGGATTTCATTTCCCAAACTCCATTGTCCTTTGAAGTTTTTTTTGCAAAACATGCAGTCACAATTGGGGAAAATTTTAGGTAGGGTGGAATTCCTAATTTTCATCATTTTTAAGAAAAGACACCCCCTCCCAATTTAATTTACTTTCCATCACCCCACACACACTTAGGTGTAGCTATCAGCCTGTGGTAGGAGGATGCCATTGAGTGTCCTGATCCAGATAGAGGTGCAGGAAGCAGAGTGGGGCTGAGGAGTCAAGTCCAGGCTCAGGAGGCAGGGTTTGGAACCAGATCCTGACTTTAGCACAGTTTCCAGCCAGTCTGAACTCCAGTGTTCTCACCTGTAAATGGCAATAACAGCATCCACCTTAACAGGACTGATGGGGGGAATTACACTAGCAAATATACCTAAAGTGTCTGTCAAATCGTAATTTCTCCACAGACTAGTTCCTACCCTTGGTTAATTAACAAGCTTCTGTCTCTCTTTGTTTGTTTCATACTGTTAAACAAAAAACCCTCTGGGACATGGTGAAGGACAGGGAAGCCTGGCGTGCTGCAGTCCATGGGGTCGCAGAGAGTCCGACACCACTGAGGGACGGAACAACAACTCTCTCTTTGCTAAAATTTCAGAGTGCTTTCCTAACATAAACTATCCAAGTAATAGAAATGGCACACGTTTGACACCAGGGCAATGATTAAACGAAAACAACATAGACATTTAGATATTTTGAAGAAAATCCTATACTTGAAAACATTCAAGAACAAAAGAAAAAAGATTATATGTTAGAATGCATCTGCAATAAGAAAAACTATTTTTTGCCTGAAAATAGTTGATAGGGTATGTGTTATCTAGAAAGCAAAGTTGAGATTCATCAGCATCATCTGATGGTGCTGTTTAATACATATCTGTGCCATATTTAAATGGGAGTTTTCATGAATCCATAGACGTGGAAGGTAAAGGTAAATCTATGTATACATATGATGTCTGTGATTAGTATGGAAACTCTGGCACAAACGCATCTTCCCTCAAAGATTATAGCTGAGTCTGGCATCACTTCCCTTTTGGGACTAGATGTGGGTACTGTAGAGTGGCTGGATTGGGATTCGGGGTGAGGATGCTCAGAAATGAACCTGCATTGTAGGACTCAGTGGAGACGATAGCTGGTGGCGGGTGGGGGCGATCTCAGGAGCCATGCCTGGGATTTCAAGGTCGGTGATGAAAGTTCCTAGTGAACAGGGTGCTTCTTTATTTTGGAGTGAGGGCGAGACAGCCGAGAGGTAGGGAGCAGACAAGATCACAAGCAGTTCTCATGGGAGAGCTCCGAAGCTCTGTACCCATGTCTATTATTTTCCCCTGGTCTTTTTTTTTTAAGTTTTTGTTATAGTTGTTTTACAGTGTTGTGTTAATTTCTGTTAACAGCAAAGTGAATCGGCTGTACGTATACACATATTTCCTATTTTTTGGATTTCCCTCCCATGTAGGTCAGCAGAAAGCATCAAGGAGAGTCCCCTGTGCGGCACAGCAGATTCTCAATGGTTAGTTATTTTATACGTGGCCCTTGTGGTCTTGACTGACATAGCCCACAGCTTGTGTCCAGGCAGCTCAGGGTTTCTGGATAAATTCTTTGCTTGAGTTACCAACAGGTTTAGTAAGGAACCCGGTTAACTTATACTTAATTCTGCCCCAAATTCAGAAACATAAAGAAATTTGGAAGAATGTGATCATGTCGTCTTAGGAGGCAAAAATGAAAGGACAAATGTCCAACTATGTGAGAGAAAAGAGCATTAAAAAGTGTTTGGAGCCTTCATTGAGGTTTCCGCCCATGTACGCCCACCTGACCACCCTGGGGGAGACTTTGGACAAGCAGGGCTAAGAGACGGACACGGGTTGAAGAGCATCAGTTCTGGACCGTGGACTCCTGAGCACAGAGCGCATAGCCCCCAGGGCCATTTCCCCCGTGGCTGCTATCAGCAGACCCGGGGCCGCCCAGCTCATCTTGACTCACTTGGTCTTCAGTCCTGCTCTTAGAAAACCTGGGTCGTTCACTTCTCAGCCAGTTTAAGAGCTTCCTCTAGTCCCGTGGTTCTCAAACGTCGAAGTGCAGCAGAATCTAGAGAGCTTGTAAAGACACAATTTCCTGGGTCCCACCCCCAGAGTTTCTGATTCTGAAGGTCCCAAGTATTTGCATTTCTGATAAGTTCCCAGGTGAGGCTGACAGTGTGGTCCAGGGACCAGCACTTTGAGAACCACTTTAGCCATTTCTTTGGCCTGTAACTCCTGCCCTGGTTCTTTTCAAACACTAACCTTGCCCACTTGAAGGCTAAGCCACAATAAGCAACAGCTGTTGCTTATAAACCCTGCAGGCAAACAGCCTGCTGGGAGGTGTGTCTGCTGGCGAAAGTTGGCGAAAGTGAGTGTGGGGAGGACCGCCAAGGTGAGCAGTCCGTTATTTGGGAGTGGCTGCTTTTTCCCCCCGCTTAGGTTAGGGGTCCATCACTTAGGAGTGGGCTGTTTTTTCCAGCTGAGGCTAGCGGGGTGGTTTCAAGGACAAATCAGCACTTATGGTGGAGTTTGAAACTGGTGGG
Source organism: Hydropotes inermis (assembly GCA_020226075.1). Taxonomy (NCBI): domain Eukaryota; kingdom Metazoa; phylum Chordata; class Mammalia; order Artiodactyla; family Cervidae; genus Hydropotes; species Hydropotes inermis. The sequence continues at coordinate 4,135,778 of CM035291.1, forward strand.
ATTTGCATATAGAGAGATGGAAGGTGGTCTCATTCTGTAAAGGAAACAACAACAACAAAAACCCCCAAACAAAGCATGAATGGCAGAAAGAGACGGGATGCTGATGGAAATCAGAAGTTCATTAGGTTGGTTTGGTTAGTTGTCCCTAGAACTTTCTTAGACAAGCACTCTTTGATTAAGCCATCTAATCTTAAATGCTTAATTGTCTATAATCCTTCTGTCTATAATCTGGTTAAGGTATGTCCACACAGATCTCGAGAATGGAGGGCTAATGGTAGGGATTTCAAACACCGTGGCCAGGGAGGGGGAAGTACAGATGCATCTGTGTACTTTCTAGAACATCAAAAGTCAAAAACAACAATCAAGACAGTGGAATTAAAAAATCAGCTCTTCTTGCTCCCCCAACTATAAAGTCCAAGAAGTGTGGTTGGGACACCAGCTCTGGTCTCTGCACTTCTGGAGACTCTGCTGTTTTGTGTGCTTTGGTTTCAACCTCAGGCTGGCTTCCTCAGTCTTATCTGGTATCAGCCTCCCTTGGGGTCTGCATGCTTTATTTTTCCTGGTTAGAGGACAGGGCAAAAGACTTCAGCTTTCCACTGATTGGATAACCATGGAACTTTCTGCAGAAGGCCATGTGCTGATTGGCTTAGACCGTAATGAACCAGTCACCCAGCAAGAGTACTTGATCAGTTTAGACCCATCAGAGCCTGCAGAGCAGGGAGGGTGCAGTCTAGCTCACCCCCGGGCAGGTCTGAGTGACGGGAGAGGCAATGAAGTCAGGGAGAAAGCAAGTGGCCACTCGGGGAGATTTTGGACATTTTGGAGAAAGGCCTCTAAAGTCATACCATCTCCTCGCTTAGGCTTAAGTTTGGCTGCTGCTGCTGCTAAGTCACTTCAGTCGTGTCCAACTCTGTGCGACCCCATAGACGGCAGCCCACCAGGCTCCCCTGCCCCTGGGATTCTCCAGGCAAGAACACTGGAGTGGGTTGCCATTTCCTTCAATGCATGAAAGTGAAAAGTGAAAGTGAAGTCGCTCAGTCATGTCTAACTCTTAGCGACCCCATGGACTGCAGCCCACCAAGCTCCTCCGTCCATAGGATTTTCCAGGCAAGAGTACTGGAGTGGGGTGCCCTTAGGCAGCAATTCACGCTTCAAAGATTTAGGATGTGCTCACTTAGTCGTGTCCGACTGTTTGTGACCCCGTGGACTGGAGTCTGCCAGGCTTCTCTGTCCGTGAGTTTTCCCAGGCAGGAACACTGGAGCGGGTAATCATTTCCTTCTCCAGGGGACCTTCCTGACCTGCATCTCCTGCTTGGCAGGTGGATTCTTCACCACAGAGACACCTGGGAAGCCCTTCTACAAAACCGTTCTGTTCTTGAATGGAATGAACTGCTGGGCATGAAGCTCCTTCTCTCTAAGGCACACTTTACTGGGGGAAAAAAATCAGATAAAGAGTGATTTTAAAAGTTCTTCAGAAAACAAGTAGAGGCAGAAATAAAAAGTTTTCTCCTAAGCCCCTCTAACTGGCTATGTTGAGGAGGATGGTAGGAGGTGGCTGAGCTGATATTGACAGTCTCCACACTTAATGGTTTTCTCCGCTCTGGCTCACTGAGATGTGGTTTGTTCAGCATAATTAATGCAGGCTCAGCTCATTCCCCAGAGGCAGTGTTATTCTTGCCCATTACAGGGCAGGGTGTGGGACAGAAGAGAAATGGACATCTCCCAGGTCCTCCCCGACACTGGCTGCTGCCTCAGATTCCACGGGATGTCAGCTCTAGTCCATCTATAATAAGCAATCTCCAAAGAGACTGATGACTCCAAAGAGGGATGACTCTGGGGGTTGCTCTGGGGTTTTTGTTGCAGGAAAGGTGAGCTCAAGGACTCAGGGAGCCTGGGAGAGTGTGGAGGCCCAACTGGAGAGGGGCTTTCTTCACCATGCATGTTCTCAGCAATGACCTTGACGACACATGCCTAGATCGGACACAGCAGTTCACCTCATCCAACTTCAAACCACAGTGATTTTAACCAGTTAATTCACTGAAGTTTGTCATTTTACAGCACTGTGATGTGTATTTATGTGCTAAGTTGCCTCAATCGTGTCTGGCTCTTTGCAACCCCATGGACTGTAGCCCACCAGGCTCCTCTGTCCATGGGATTCTCCAGGCAAGAATACTGGAGCGGGTTGCCATGCCCTCCTCCAGGGGATCTTCCCGACCCAGGGATTGATCCTCATCTCTTATGTCTCCTGCATTGGCAGGCGGGTTCTTTACCTCTAGCGCCACCTGGGAGGAGAAGGAAATGGCAACCCACTCCAGTATTCTTGCCTGGAGAATCCCAGGGACAGAGGAGCCTGGTGGGCTGCTGTCTATGGGGTTGCACAGAGTTGGACACGACTGAAGTGACTTAGCAGCAGCAGCCACCTGGGAAGCCCACCCTGTGTGTTTGTGGCATCGCGATCTTTGCCCTTTTCCGTTTACCCGGAGGGAGGAGGACAAAGATAAGAAAGGCAGAAGGATGTATCCTTTCAACATAATACCGTGGGAATTAGAATCTAGCAACCTGGACTCTGCCCACTAACAAGCTGCGTGACCTTGAAAAAGTCGTTTGACCTGCCTGTGTTTCAGGGGTGCTTTTCAATTATAAAATCAAAGGAGTTATTCAACTTTGTTACAGGTCTCACTAACTTTGAGCTGGGTTTTTTTGTTTGTTTGTTTGTTTTAAACCCTGCCTTAAAGGATTTCGAACTGCCACAGATTTTTAAGGAGAGGGGAGTGGGAAGACAAAGTCCATCTAAAAAAAAAACCTTGGAACAAACCCAGAGAGAGCAAACAGCAGCCTCAGCCCCGTGTGTTCATGATCTGTGTGCCAGGCTCCCTGCTGGACAGCTGGAGGTGCTCACTGTTAATATTTAACAGCTAAGTTATATTTGTTTATTGTGTGTGTGTTAGTTGCTCAGTTGTCTCTGACTTTTTGCAACCATATGGACTGTAGCCCGCCAGGCTCCTCTGTCCATGGGAATCTCCGGGCAAGAACACTGGAGTGGGTTGCCATGCCCTTTTCCAGGGATCTTCCTGACCCAGGGATCGGACCTGGGTCTCCCAATTTGCAGGCAGATTCTTTACCCTCTGAGACTCCAGGAAAGCCATGATGTTTGTTTATTAGGTAACATATATGCATTTTAAATGGGCTCAGTAGTAAAGAATCTGCCTGTAATGCAGGAGATGCGTGTTTAATCCCTGGGTTGAGAAGATCCCCTGGAGGAGGAAATGGCAGTCCAGTCCAATATTCTTGCCTGGGAAATCCCATGGACAGAGGACCCTGTCGGGCTACCGTCCAAAGCGTTGCAAAGAGTCAGACATAACATAGCAACTGAGCATGTGTACATAAATTTAAACCATCCCAAAGGAAATGCAGAGACCTGCAGTGTTCTCAACTTGCGTCCTTTCCTTTCTCCAGATACTTAGACCTCTTCGCCAGGGGCAACCACATTACCAGTTCCTTGTAATTTCTAAAATCACTGTGTGTATAAATAAACATATTATAATACTTACTCTTCCTTTTTTCACTTTGCAAGTGATAGACTATGCCACACTCTCTTTTATACTTTATCTTATTCAACAATGTATCTTGGAGATTATTCCATATTAGTGCATACAGAGATGCTCTATTCTTAAAAAAAAAAAAAAGGCTTCCGTATTTATTTATTTTTATTTTTTGGCTGTGCTGGGTCTTCGTTGCTGCACACGGGCATCCTCTAGTTGCGGTCTGTGGGGCTCTCTTTGCGGTGGCTACTTTTGTTGTGGAGCGTGGGTTCCAGGGCGCTCCGGCTGCGGTAGTTGTAGGACATGGGCTCGGGTGCTGTGGTTCCCACGCTTAGTTGCTCCATGGCATGTGGGATCTTCTTGGACCAGGGATCGAATGGATGTCTCTTGCATTGCAAAAAGGATTGTTTACCCCTTCCCTCCAGAGAAGCCTTATTCTTTTTTAATGCTCACTGCTGCTAGAAATTTAAAAAATTCCATTGTATAGATATACTGTAACTAGGTACTATTGATGGACATTTAGGGTACTTTCAGTCTTTTGCTATCACAAGCAATGCCACAATGAATATTATTAGGTGTTTGTTTGTCTTCTTATCTCTATTTTAAAAATTAGCTATATTGAGGGATGTTTTACACATTGTACAATTCACTCTAAGTGTTCGATTCAGTGATGTTGTTAAATTTATCAAGTTGCACAACCATTGTTATGGATGAATTTTAAACCATTTTTCTCACCTACCAAAGATTCCTTATGCAGATCAGTTGGAGATTCCTTAATACACTAAAGACAGAGCTACCATATGATCCTGCAATCCCACTCCTGGGCATATATCCAGAGAAAAACATGGTCTGAAAGGATACACGCACCCGTGTTCGTTGCAGCACTATTTACAATACCCAAGACATGGAAGCAACCTAAATGTCCACCACAGAGGAATATGGATGAAGAAGATGTAGAGTCTTTATTGAGTTTGTTACAGTATTGCTTCTGTTTTTAATGTTCTGTTTTTTTTTTTGCCTCAAGACATGTGGGATCTTATTTCCCCAACTGGGGATTAAACTTGTACCCCTTGCACTGGAAGGCACTGGAAATCTTAAACACTGGACCACCAGGAAACTCCTATATGCAATAATATGAAGCTATTAAAAAGAATGAAATGGTGCCATTTGCAGCAACATAGATGGACCTAGAGATCATCATACTGAGTGACATAAATTAGACAGAGAAGGACAAATATCGCATGCTATTACTTACATGTGCAATTTTAAAAAAATGAGCTTATTGAGTTATTCCCAAAGATGTAAACAGGAGACTCCAGGCCCCACCCACTCTATCCAAGGAGAGGGCAGTGAAAGAGGATAGGCCCAGAGGGATAAGGGTGAGAGAGTGTGGCAAAGTGAGGAGTTCAGATCAGGACAGGGAACGGAGGAGGGCAAGTAATGAAGGGCAAAATCCACAGCCTGGGAAGGAGGGAGGAATAAAACCCACAGAATATCAGGTGGAGAGATGGTGGAAGTAGGAGCTTTGGGTGGATAAGGAAAGACAGAATCAAAGTGGGGTTTAAAATAAAAAAAGATTAATGAAAGGCGAGAGCGTGCGTGTTAAAGAGTTTAGCAAGCAAAGGGCGAGATACAGGGGGGAGGGGGGAGAGAAGATACCGGAGTGGGGAGGGGCCAAGCGGGCAGAGAGAAAGGTAAAAGGTAAGAAAAAGGTGATGGAAGGGAAGCGCGGGGTGCTAGGAGGAAAAAAAAAAAGAACTTATTTATTACTAACCAATTATTAACAAGTGGACCTATTTGCAAAATAGAAACAGACTCACAGACTTAGGGAATGAACTCAAGGTTACCAAGGGGGAGTGTTGGGGTTAAAGATAGGGAGTTGGAGATGGACAGGTACACACCGCTATATTTAAATGGATAACCAACAAAGACCTACTGTACAGTACGGGGAACTCTGCTCAATATTCTGCAATAACCTAAATGGGAAAAGAATTTGATAAAGAATAGGTATATTATAACTGAATCACTTTACCGTATACCTGAAACTATCACAACACTGTTAATCAACTATACTTCAGTATAAAATAAAAAATTTAAAAAAGATTCCTCATGCACATTTATTGTTAAGTGGTGTTCTCCCCACTCCCCACCTCCAGCAATCACTAATCTACTTTTGGTCTCAATAGCTTTCTTTGGACATTTCATATAAATGGAATCATATACTGCGTGATGTCTTGCTTCTGGCTTCTTTCACTGAGTATAATGAGAATTCTTTTGAGGTTCATCTGTGTTGTACCATGTATCCTAGTTTGTTCCTTTTTATTATCCAGAGTATTTCATCATATGGCTACACCACATTTTGTCTGTCACTTCACTAGTTGTATGTTTAGGTTGTTTCCCATGGACATTTAGGTTATTTCCAATTTTTGATTAGTATGAGTAATCTTGCTAAGAATATTTGTGTGTAAGTCTTTGTGTGGATGTATGTTTTCACTTCTCTTGGGTATATAGATGCCTAGGAATGGAATTTCTGGGTCTTCTGGTAAATTTGTGTTTTAAGTTTTTAAGAAACTAACTTCCCAGTTGTTTTCCAAAGCATCTGTACCATTTAATATTCCCACTAGCCCTGTTTGAGGGTTGTTTTTTCCATAATCTCGCCCACATCTGACTTGCTTTGTAATAGCCATTCTAGTGGGTGTGAAAAGCTATCTCATTGTGGTTTTAATTTGTATTTTCCTAATGACTGGTGATGTTGAGCATCTTTTCATGGGTTTATTTTTTATAATTTATTGCCTCTACTTCTCACATACAATCTGGAAAATCTTACCCAGGAAAGAGCACAACACCTGCGCTCCAACAAATCTGGACTCATAGCCCAGTCCTGCCCCTTGCGGTCAATGAGGAGTTAGGTTTGTTACATCAGCTCTTTTGGGCTTCCCAGGTGGTGACTCAGTGGTAAAGAATCCGCCTGCCAAACAGGAGACAATTCCTTAAAGAAGGAAGTGGCAACCCACTCCAGTATTCCTGCCTGGGAAATCCCACGGACAGAGGACCCCGGGCCTCAGAGGTCCTGGGGCTGGAAAAGAGTCGGATACAACTTAGCAACTAAACAAGAGCAAAGCTTCCAAATCATTATCTGTGAAAGGAGAAAGAACCCGTCTGGTAGTCTCACTGTGAGGATTAAATGAGACTGTGATGAAGCGCCCAGCCTGGAGGCAGACACCCGGAAGGTACCCCAAACATGTTGTAATTGTCTCCCCCTGCCTAGCTGGCCTCCCCCCTCCCCATCCCTAATTTCTAGAGCCCATCTTTGTGGGCTGCTTTAAGATAGTTCTTTCTTTTGTCTGGCTGTGCCGGGTCATAGCTGAAGCGCAAGGGATCTTCGGCCTTCATCACAGCACACAAGCTGTCTCCGTTGTGGTGTGTGAACTCTTCTTAGTTGCGGCATCTGGAACCTAGTTCCCTGACCAGGGATTGACTCCGGGCCCCTGCAGTTGCGAGCACAGAGCCTCAGCCGCTGGGCCACCAGGGAAGTCCCCAGAACCATCTTTGGGAAGGGTGCTTTTCCCTAACGTGGGGCTGGGTATCGAGTGACAGTGCGTGTGACAGCCAAATCAGGAGTTACCGCCTACGGCAGGTTCAGGAACCCAACTGCTGTTGGACTAGGCTGGGTCATCGGGACTGACGCCTCCTGTCCCAGTGGGAAAGCTCTGGCAGCTGCCTTTCCTGCCCGCCCCGGAAGAACCGGGTGCCCATCTCTGCGTGTAGGCTCAGAGCGCTTCCCCAACCCCTTCGGCTGACAGCGGCCTTCCTGCTGACAGCAGCCATGCCACCAGCAGCCATGCCACCAGCCAAAATAAAGCGAGGCATCAGTCAAGGGCTTTAAACGTGCAACGAACCCTCCTGCTACCTCCTAGCTGCTCTCCAGCATGTGAGAGGACGATGTTTATAATTTTGCTGATGTTGATCCCAAAGCTCTTGGTAGCACTTCATACTTCGCTTTTGGTATGCAATTCAGAAGAGCTTGTGCCTACTCAGTTTTCCTAATAACTAAATGAGATAGCTACTGCTATTCTCATTGTTTTACAGAGGAAAGAACTGAGAAAAAGAGAAGTTAAGCTCGTATGTGGCAGAGCTAAGATTTGAACCCAGAAACCTGGGTCCTTTATCACCACACCCTTCTGTTAAGGGTGCTGCCAATCCTGGCCTATCTGTCAAAATGGAATATGTGAATATTCTTATCCAGCAACTCCATTTCTTGTATTTAGTCTAGAGAACCACTTACATGCCCAAGGAGGCATGTCACTATTGTTGTTTAGTCGCTCAGCTGTGTCTGACTTTTTGCGACCCCGTGGACTGTAGCCCACCAGGCTCCTCTGTCCATGGGATTTCCCAGACAAGAATACTGGAGTGGGGTAACATTTCCTCCTCCAGGGGATCTTCCTGACCCAGGGATCAAATCTGAGTCTCCTGCCTTGTAGGCAGATTCTTTACTGGTGAACCACTGGGGAAGTCCAAGGAAGCATGTACCAGGATGTTTTTTGAGACACATTTGTAAGTCTGAAAAACTCCAGCCAAGCTACACATCATCAACACAAGGACAGACAAAGCATGGTGCTGCTGTTTTATGTGATACTGATATCATCAAGCATTAAAAAAAAAAAGATGCAATCTGTAGTGCATTGAACTGACCTTGTAAGACTGCTGAAACTTGATAAGTAAGGTAAGCTAACTGCATGGCAAATATGTACAATTTAATGATGTACATACATTAAGATTATATATGTATTTGTGTGTGTGTAGTGTTTAGATGACTATACATGTAAATGGATACAAAAATGCCTGAAAGGAAAACAAGTCCTTCCTCTTGGGAAACTTCTGAGATGGAGGATAGAGTTTGTGGGAAACCTTTTTTTTTCATATATTTTACAGAATACAAGTGTCTGCATTTAGACTGTCTAATTAAAGGTAAGCAAAACTTTTAAAAAAGAAAGCAACTTGCTCTGGACAACACAGCTAAAATAACAGAAACATCAAATCTTGTGTTCATTCCAGTTGCCATCTGATCACTCCAAGGGTGTCCATGAACCACACCCTGCTAATTTCAGTAATTCATTAGTTGTCCATCTCTAGCAGAGAATGATAAATCTATCTTCAAGGGTTCTCACCTCCAGAGAAGCGAGGAAACCTGACCCACGGCCTGACTTAACTGTCCTTTCCTGAGCAGTCAGTGCCCCAGTCAGGCTGGGACACATGGTGACTGAACCAATTAAGTGAGTCAAATAGCGTGTTTGTCCAGTGTTGTAAGCTGTGGGACTTTGCTGTCAGGGAGCCGTCACCTGGTTTAGAAATCATGGGTGGCACACAAGATCTTTGACATCACCCCAGCTCTTCATGGGTTTCCCTGTGGCTCAGACAGTAAAGAATCTGCCTGCAATGCAGGAGACCCGGGTTCAAGCCTGGGCTCGGGAAGATTCCCTTGGAAAAGGGAAGAGTTATCCATTCCAGTATTCTTGCCTTGAGAATTTCAACTCTTAAAGGTCTGATTTTGTCCTTTCTTCCCTCTCCATCCACAGCAGTGCCCCCCTGGGAATGGGAATAGTCTTGTCTTGTAAATTACTATTACAGGTGAATATTATACCGGGAGAAATCTTTAGACCTTAATTGGTATATCACTTAAAAAAATCATTGTGGTAACCCACAGCAGAAAGTGGAGAAGGCAATGGCACCCCACTCTAGTACTCCTGCCTGGAAAACCCCATGGACAGAGGAGCCTGGTAGGCTGCAGTCCATGGGGTCGGGAAGAGTTGGACATGACTGAACGACTTCACTTTCACTTTCACTTTCATGCATTGGAGAAGGAAGTGGCAACCCACTCCAGTGTTCTTGCCTGGAGAATCCCAGGGATGGGGTCACACAGAGTTAGACACGACTGAAGTGACTTAGAAGCACAGTAGAAAAGGAAATTGATGAGATGAGTGAAGTCTTTCCTTAAAGTCTACTGATTACCATCTTGAAAACCAATTATATAACAGATTCTTCCTTAGGCTATTTACATACATTATTCTAATCCTTAGAGGATTAAGTGCTTTATAGGCAAGAACTCATTTAATCTTCACAACAACCTCTGAAGTATATACAACAATTATGCCTCCATTTTACAGATGAGGAAACTGAGATAGTCATGACATGCTTATGGAGTTAGGAAGATGTGGAGTCAGAATTTGAACTCAAGGTATCTGGCTCTAGAACTCTCACCCACCTATGCTATGTTGCCACTCAGAAGTGACAAACGGAAAGATTAGAGATAAAACTTCTGACTCCTAGTCCACTGCTTTTCTTGGATGACCCTAATTATATGCCATGTCCAAATCAATATACTAGCTGGAGATCTAAAATATGTAAGTTTCACAGTTCTCATCTTTGGAAAATTTATCACACCAGAGATAAATACACAAAATATATTTATGTGGGAGACTCTGTCTCTAAATGTCTACTGTTTGGATAGAGTGAAATGTGATTTCCAAACATGGGGTCCTCCGTGCAGGATAGATTTGGCAGCATGACGCCAGCCTTGTACCCAGAGGACAGAGTGGGGCAGGTTCTCTGGGCACAGACGGGGGTTCTTAGGGCTGCCTGGAAACGAGCTCTGCACAGCTCCAAGGTCATCTCTCACACTGAAGATGTCAGCCTGTGTGGCTGTGATGGGGGTCTCAGGGGAATGACTGCTGCAACTATGTGATCTTTAACACATTGCTCAACCTAACCAAGTCTCGGATTCCTCATCTGTAAGGTGTAGGTGGTATTAATAACCTTTTAGGTCACTTAAAGGAGATTAAGTGAAATAACATACCTGGTGACTAACCAAGCCGACTTGTTGAATGCCGACTTGTACTGAATAATCCGTGCTTGCTCAGACATGCCAGCCCACTTGCTGCCCTCCCCCAGGGCACCTGCCTGGTGCTCGGAAGGAACGGTAGTTTCCTGGTTTCTCCTGGAAGAAATACGTCCCACCTGGTGATTCCTTTGTATTGAGTCAACTCCTCTTTTGGGAAGCGAAGATGCATGAACACTTTTTTTTAAAATTGTCATCTTTCTTGAGTTCATTTTCTAAAAAAATGTATTTATTTGCCTGCACCGGGTCTTCATTTCAGCATGCGGGATCTTTAGTTGGGCATGTGAACTCTTAGTTGCAGCTTGTGGGATCTAATTCCCCAAGTGGGGATTGAACCTGGGACCCCTTGCATTGGGAGCGTGGGGGTCTTAGCCACTGGACCATCAGGGAAGGCCCAGAGGCACATACATTCTGAGTCCAGTAGGAAACGACTTCTAAAGAGGTGGCACTGGCTATAGGCTCAGTTTTTCCCTCTGTCTGGGCTGTGACCGCCCTGTCATCCCCCAGGAAGCGAGGTTGAAACCACTTCTGCCCTCCCTGGGCCTGGCAGCATCTGCAGATCTCGACTGTGACCACCTGGGGGAGGGGTGCCCCTGGCATCTAGGGGGTCGAAGCCCGGAATGCTGCTAATGCCCAGGCCCTCCCTCTCCCCCGTAACAACATTTCTGGCCCTATCGTCACCAGTGGCCGGTGAGAAACCCCACCCAAGGACGCCCAACCTGCCTACCAGCATGACCGCAACACCCCGCCTTCTGCAGGCCAAGGGACCTCATTTCTTCTCTCCCTGAGGCCCACTCACAGGGTGGTGGGGCTTCTGGAATTCCTGAGAAACGTCAGAGATGTCCCAGAATGGATGGTGATGTTGGGGATTGCTGTTTTTCAGGCTCACGTGGCATGAAAGGATGGCAGACTCAGGAGGGCCCCAGAGGCGCGCGCTTTGTTTTTTATCTACGTTGCTTTCCCAGAAAGTTCCGGAGAAGTCCAACTCTGTGCTTCGTTGCATGATATCCGGTAAGCATCTCTAGCTCTTCACCCTCTGAAATCTCCGTGCAGACCAGGCTTCTTTGGCTCACAAGGGCACTGTTAAAACGTCACCTGGGAAGTTTAGTTCTGAGTAACTGATCGAGCAATTAAATCCTCTATGACTTCTTTTCCTAGAAGATCTCTTCAAGTACCTTTCTGGACATGTTTTGGGGATCCTTCTCCATGTCCTATTGTGATTCTTGTTTAGGCAACTCCCACACTTGTTCTTTTTTTTTTCCAGATAATCCGCTTTTAATTTCCTGTGGTACATGGGAAGGGGGTGAATAACTTCACTTCAGACAATGTACCTAACTCTTCTTCATCACCTTTTACTGATGTCCCCAGCCTGGCTAAATTCATCTCCCCACTGTTTGCCTTTTTCAGCTCTTCTGGTCAACAGTGAAAAGGTTAAAACTAAGACAAACACGCCCCGTGGAGGGAGTGTGAGATCAGCGAGCTGGAAATCCCCCTGCCTGGAGAATAAATAACCCAGAGCTGGTCCACGCTTTCACCCTGGGAAAGGGGATTTATTATTTATTTATCTCTGGGCTCCACCATACAGCATGTGGGATCTTAGTTGCCCGACCAGGGATTGAGCCCATGCCCTCTGCACTGGCAGCATGGAGTCTTAACCATTGGACCGCCAGGGAAGTCCCCAGGATGTGGTATTAAAAGAAAACAGGAGGAAAGTTGCTGGGCAGGGAAGCAGTATTTGGTACCTTGTGAGTTGTTTTCTTCTCTTTCTCGGATTATGTCTACCCTTGAAAATATGGAGGCACTGGTAGTCTTGCCTAGAGGATGAAAGAAAACTCTTCACCCCTTTATCCCCTTTCCTAAGTCCAGAGAGAAGAGTCAGTCTCTAAAATGGCTCCGCTTCCTTAGCAGAAGTTGCGATGAAATCTCACCTTCCATTCTAGATCTTTGGGTGTAGGACTGTGCACCCGAGTCCCCAAGCCAAGAGGACAGCACCCCCTCTTGCTTGGTGTTTGTCCACAGCCATCCAGATAGAGAGATGGGCTTGGGCTCACTGTTGAGCCTTCAGAATAGCCCCTGTCTCCCTAGGAAGCCCAGGGTTTGGATGGGCCCTCACGCTGGATACCGGTCCCCACACACATAAGCCAGATACTTGTGAAATGTTCTGCAGGTGGCTCTCAATAAGCGACTTGCAGGTAGGCTTAAAAAACACGGGTAGGATTTTCAGGTTAGGTTTCCAGCAAGTAGAGGGAGAAAAGAGAACCACCCACAAGGTACAAGATACCACTTCCCCGAACAAGTCTCCTCTGGGGCCGATTATGCAGCTCTGTACCACACGAAGGGAAAAAACCGGTCAGCCAGTAGGAAGCCGGGGGATTCAGTCAGCCCTGATTATGCCTGAAATGAAACACTGGAGCTCGAGAGATCAGAATGAGTCCCCCAGGCTCAGCTTATGCATACTTGCTGTCATGGCTTCTGCAAATTCAGGAACACACCCAAGAGGAGTGATTAAATGCTTTCTAAGAAGAAATAGGGTAAAACTGACCCCAAGGGGAACACGAGTCTGATTAGAACAGGCAGAAATGAAATATGATCAGCAGCTTCCCTGATGGTTTTTCAGGGAAGCTATTTTTTTTTGGTGGTTTAGTCATTTGCTTGAAAGAGACTCAGCCAGGCAGCTGCTGGAGATATGTCCCTGCATGCAGGTGTGTCTGCTGCCTGCTCCAGGGACTGACTAGGTGGGTGCCTGCTTGGAGGAAGAGGCGGTGGGGAGCACAGCTGGGAGACCCCAACTTAGATGAGACCTAGAGAGAGACAGAGGAGGGCTTCCCTGGTGAGAACGTATTGCTCCCAAATACCAGGTTTTCCTCCAGTAGAGGTGACACATTTTAAATGTTTTCAGCGATGTGGGAGCTGGTGAGAAAGCTCTGGTCCACAGTGGATACCTTCCTGCCCTTGTCTGTCACAAGGGGGAAAAAATTCCAAGGGGTGGATGGAATTCCTGAGGGCGTTTACCAGATTAGCCCATTAGCAGTCTATCCGGTTAACGATCACCAGGGGAAGGGTGAACCCCTTCTGAGGGGGAAAGCGTAGGTCTGTTTCTGTGATAACATCAGTCACACATCAGCGCAGCGCCAGCCTGGGAAACCTACATTCCAGACTCCTTCCTCCTCAGGAAGACATGGTTTCAGCTGTCTTTGTTCTTTGCTCTCTTAACATACAATCAACTCTGAGCACCATTAAGGTATAATTTTCAAAAAGGTAAAGTGATTCCCATGCAAATATGGAGTGAATTTTATTCCAGATTTTATTCCATTCTTTTCTCTTTTTAGGACCTATTCTTCCACTATTTCACATGGAAGCTTTTTTTATAAGTCTTTACTGAATTTGTTACAAGATTGGCTCTGTTTTATGTTCTGTTTTTTTGTCCAAGAGGCATGTGTGATCTTAGTTCCCTGACCAGGGATCCAACATGTACCCCCTGCTTTGGAAGGGGAACTCTGAACCACTGGACCACAGAGAAGGTCCCTCAATTCTTTGAATAAACAGGGAACCAAAAAATATCAAGACCTGGTCAAAGCGCATTTGAGGAATTGGGTGTTTATAGGCAACTTAATGAACGAATGTTAGGATAAGATTGCTGAGTTAGAACACTGGTTAATGTCCTACAGGGCCATCAACTGTAATTTATGGGGTTATCATGTCTGCTATGTGGAGATTATTTGCATCTCTATTGAATAAAAATCTGTAAGTTTATAGGTAACTTTGAGTCTGGGGATTGTAATCAATAGTAATCATTGATCAAGCAGAGTGCATTCCCCTAGATAACTCTGAGATGGACCGTTGTCCCATGTGACATTGAAGCAAGATACCATCCACATTTTTGCCTTATTTCTTAGTTGTAGATAATTTTTCTCAATAGCTTCTTTTTTTAAAATAAATAGTAGTTAAGGACACTCCGTCTTTTGGGAAGTTATTTACTTACTTATTTCCGGCTGTGCTGGGTCTTCATCGCTGTACCGGCTTCTCTCTGGCTGCAACGAGCAGGGGCTCCTCTCCAGCTGCAGCGTGCAGGCTCCTTATGGCGGCAGCTTCTCTTGTCGTTAAGCACGGGCTCTAGGGCATGTGGGCTCAGTAGCTGCCCTTCCCGGCCTCCCGAGCACAGGCTCACTAGTTGTGGCGCACGGGCTGAATTGATCCAAGGCACATGGGATCTTCCTGGACCAGGGCTTGAGCCCACATCTCCTGCATTGGCCGGTGGATGCTTTGTCCCTGAGCCACTAGGGAAGCCCTCCTAATAGTTTTTCATTTTGTGTGCTCCCCTCGCCCCCACTCCAGCCCAGCATCCTCTTAGGCACGTAACATGCCCAAGAGTACTTATTGAAGGATGCGTTTTTTTCAACGAAAAGAGGCTTTTCCGGTTCCCCAATGACATGTCCATCATGCTTATCCCTATTGTTTATCATCCATTCTCATTGATAGCTTTATGATTTTCCAAAGATACTTCATGTAGTAAGAATATTCTTATTTCTTTACCATCAGGCCAGCCCAAGCCAGAGGTAACTTGGTATAAGAATGGTCACACCATAGATGAGTGTGGCAGTGTCTCCAGTTACGAATCCTTCGAGAACCAGTACGTTCACGAGTTACACCTCTGCTGGTAAGTGGATGTGCCTCAGTGGACTGTTGACTAAGCTCCCCGTGTTCTGTCATATGCTGTTTACTCTCAGGTAAGGTCAAAAGATTGGCTCGTGTTTGCTTCTTGAGTCCCATTAGATGCGATCGACGGCCTCCAGCAAAGACAGCTCAACTCTGTCGGTAACTCATCACCCTCCTCTAACTGCTTCCAAGGATGGTACATTACAGCTTTATCTAGAATTTCACTCAAGGTGGCCCAGGCATTTTCATTCATTGAATAAGCTCTTTTGAAAGTCTTGTCCTCTCTGGAAAGTTCAGAAGCACCGTGGGATTTCATCATCTGTCATCCAGCATTTCTTGTATAAGAATGGAAGGAAGAAGTGATGGGCTTGGATCCCACAGCAAGTTGGTGGTGAAGTTGAGGCTGGAAACCGGACCTCCTGGCCTGCTTTGAGGAAGTGGCGTGGCCCGGTACCATGGTTTCTCATTCTTTTTCGTTCCCACAAGAACTGCGTGCTTGCGGTGAGATCAGGAAGCGTCGTATGTGAAGTGGAGAAAAGGAGGACTCCTCTGGCTGAAGCTGGGTGGCTCTCGTTCCCCAGAGCAGCCAAACTGGTCTCATGTCCCTCACGGTGGCTCTAAGGAGACTGAGGTCTGCGGAGCGTGGTGTGAAAATGGCTGAGAGGCGTGGGTGTGTGCCAGCAGCCCTGGAGCCGAAAACAACAAACTGAAGGCTTGGGTTTGCATTTCAGCTCTGCCGTGTTCGGGCTGTGTGATCTTGGCCAGTTCCCTCACCTCTCTGAAACTCAGCTTTTTCATCCACCAAAGGGTGGCTGAATGAACTAAATGATGTAATGCTTGTAAAAGGCTTGTTATATAGTAGTTGCTCAATAAAAGCTTTCTCAATCTCTGATCTTTGCTTTTGTTTCAAAGTAAGGTCAGAGGTCACTTTACCCTGGTTGAAATGCTGGACTCAACTGGCCTGCAGCCTATCTAACCTGGTATTTGAGACATCCATTTATTTGTTTGTTATTTAGTTTTTTTAAAAATTAATATTTCTTTAAAATTTTTTCTAAATTATGAAAGTATGATAACACATTTATAGGAGGCTTGGAAAATACAGAACAAAGTTATATATAGTTTGATTGTATATTACAGTTATTTTTTTAAGTAGATAATTTAAGATTTTTAGTTGGGAGTTTCAGTGTCAAACTCTCAAAAATTAATAGAATGAACAGATAGAAAAATAGAAGGATATAGGAGACCTGAAAAGCACTACGAACCAATTCAACATGATTAAGATTTATATAGTTTTCACACAACAGCAGAATACAAATTTTATTCAAGTTCCCATAGACTATAAACCAGGAGACACTGGAATAATATATCTAGGGACATAAAGCAATGTAAATTTGTAACATGTAAAAATTTCATGGTCCAAAGATACTGAAATCATACAGAGTCTGTTCTCTTATCACTGTGGAATTAGGTTAGAAATCAGTATCAAAAGATACCTGAAAATAAACCACATAGTTTCAAGTGCAGCGTGACATTTACCGAGAGACCTTAGCCCTTGAAAGCCTCACATTTATTATTTAATTTTTATATGATATTCATCATGCAGCTACTATATGGCAGGCATGTAGCTTAATGCCCGAGTCAAGGTGAACTGCATGAACATTGCTCAGAAGACCTCAAGTCCATCAAGAAAGACAAGCGGTGAACAAACCATGCCGCCTTCCCCTCATGATCCAAGTACTGGGAGGCAGCCCCTGGCCACCACCGGCCCGCAGCCAGGGGTTTGGGCTTCCTGCCTCTTCGTTCCACTTTGTTGAGGCTCTCCTCGCCCTCCTCTTCACCCCGGTCAGCCTAGAATCCCCTGTGCTGTGCTGGGCTCAGTTGCCCATTCGTGTCTGACTCCGCGACCCCATGGACTGGAGGGGTCTGCCAGGCGCTCTGTCCCTGGTGATTCTCCAGGCAAGATGACTGGAGTGGGTAGCCTGTCTCTTCTCAGGAGGGTCTTCTCGCCCCAGGACCAAACCCAGGTCTCCCACACTGCAGGCGGATTCTTTACCTGCTGAGCCACCAGGGAGCCCTCTGCCTGTCTGACTCACGGGCACTTCTGTCACCTGGATCTGTCCAGCCTCAGGCATCCTCAAACGTCCTCATCTCCTTTGCACAGGCCTCCCATTGGGCAGTTATTTCCTGCTCAGGACTGATGCTTGTTCAGTAGGCTGTGCATCTCCTGATGGCAGGAAGCCTCACTGTTTCCTATTAACACATCTATGTATCTATCCTATAGATGTTTGTGGTTGTGGTTATTAGTTTGCTTATATCAGCATTGGCAAACTTTATCTATAAAGGGCCGGATAGTAAATATTTCTGGCTTTGAAGTCCAGACAGTCTCTATCACTCTGCCATCATAGTGCTCAAAGCAGCCATAGACCCAAAAAATGAAACAAACAAACAGAAAACCCCCCAATCTCCCAAAAGATCATGGTTGTGTTCCAATAAAACTTTATTTGTAGAAGCAGTTTGGGGCCAGATTTGGCCTGTGGACCATAGTTTGCCAGCCCCTGGTCTAGATAGTAAGATTCTTGAGGGCCTACACACTGTACTTCGTATGTATTCCACTCCTACCTTTGTGCCTCTGAGCACTCAATGCATATTTCTTGATTGATTAATTTGGGTCTTACACTAAACTAAAATATTATACTCACTTTATAACCAGGAGAGAAGATCAATGTGTATCCTTTTACTGATGGAATACCATTTAGGAATTGAGATTTGCTAATTGTTGTTTGTACATGCTGAGGAATATAGACAAACCATTTTGTGGGGTGTTAGGAGTCAAGGGGTAGCCATGGTGAAACCCAGGGGCAGATGGGTGGGTTATAATGGGAGAGACACAACATAGGAAAGAGAAATTTAGCAAGGGTGCTAGCACTGTGTAAAGGTCAGGGGCTATCATTCTCTGCTCTAAAGTTCAGCAGCGCAGTGATTCACTCTAAAAATGAAAAGTATAATGTGACTGAATGTACTCTTTCCAAGTTCCTGCCATTTGAAAGGTAGCCCCGCTGCAGGGAACAGTATTCAGTCCTAATGCAGACAAATAATGGTAGGGCAATATGATGGTGAAGGACAGGGAGGCCTGGCATGCTGCAGCCCATGGGGTCACAAGAGTTGGACCCGACCGAGCGACTGAACAACAATATGATAATAGATGTGGCTCCTTTTTTTTTTTCCCTGCTTAGTGGTAAATATTTTGGACACTAATAATCTTTAAAAGATCTGGTGTCCTGCACTTGGAGTTCTGAGCTGTAACTGCCCATGAGCAGGGCAATAAACCCACTAACACTTGTCCTTCACTCTTGACAAAGTCAGTTCCCCGTCCAGGTGATTCCGATATGCTGTCCAAGATGCAAAATGCTTTAATCTGAAAATATGCATCTGTAAAGTAATTTGATTTCTATCCATATATGAAGTGCTGGTTAGGAAAATGAATAGGATTTTGTGCAAATGTCTTTCAAAGACTGAAAGTTAGTTGTTAATAACCATATTAGTCTTGAATTTTTTTTGCCATTATCAATGTACCATAAATCGCAAGATTAGCCTATAGTTTCCCAAAGAAAAATACTTTACCTACCTGAGTTTAGTCTTTCAGTCCTTAAATCCGAGTTCTTAGATATTTGAAAGCTCCTGTTTCTGTGTTACCCAAGGGCTTTTCCTGGCTTAATGTCCCATCTGCACTTCTGCTGTGAGGCTACGAGCCCTGCTGCCGTGTCTATCCACGTTCTCATCTTCCCTCTTTCCCCAACTCGGTAGCCCTTCTCCCCGAATTCTTCCTGCATTCTCCTTGTATCTCTCTAATCCTGTGAAGCCGTGTATTTACGGCAAATAAGACTATCTGGAGAGATTGATCAGTGCTGCTGTGACCTTTCCATTACTGCAGGTCAAGTGCTTGGCAGACAAAAGACATGGAAAGCCAAGAAAGTGTTGTGAGAGAGAGAAGCATCAATAACAGCAGTATAGCTTGCCTTGTAGCATGAAAGCATTTTCCACCCCTTGAGATATAGGGGTTGGGACTTCCCTGGTGGTCCAGTGATTAAGAGTTTGCCTTCTAATGCAAGGGGTGTGGTTTTGATCCCTGGTTGGGGAACGAAGATCCCACCCACATGCCTCATGGCCAAAATATAGAACAGAAGCAGTATTGTAATCAATTCAGTAAGGACTTTAAGAATGGACTTCGAAAGATCTTTAAAAAATAAAGATGTAGCAGTTGCGAGGAGGGGAAGAAAATGCAATTAGATGTTTTCTACCTCATCATGAAATCAAGTTGCAATATACATACAAACTGGGAACAGTGGTCTCTTATGAATGGAGTTTAAAGACAAGCAGCAAAGCAACAGATGAAAATGTGCCTAGGAACCCACACCGAGAGAGAGACGCTCATGTCCACAGCATGGAGGCCTCTTTGGTTGGTCACGGTCCCATCCAGCGGTGATGAGGGAGAGTCTAGGTTAAGAGTGAAGCAGGAGCGGGGGGAGGTGGAGGCCAGGGCAGGAGCCCCCGGTCAGAGGGACGGGAGGCAGCCCCGCTTGCTCTCTCATCGGCTCAGCCCTGGCATTGGCTGGTCCGGAGATGGACCCTGTAGAGGACCTGGTGGGGACAGTGGTCGGGAGAACTGCAGTCACCACAGGCAGTCTGCTCATATGTGTGTGGGTTGAATAGGGTCCCCCATATTCATGTTCACCTGGAACCTCAGAGTGTGAACTTGTTTGGAAATAGTCTTTCCCCCCTCCCCAATACCAGGAGCTCAGGGCTCTTTATTTATTCATTTATTTTCAGCTAGTCTGTGTCTTCGTTGCCACGCCGGCTTTATTGTCTGGTTGCAGCATTTGGGCTCCTCACTGAGGTGGCTTCTCTTGTTGCGGAGCACGGGCTCCAGGGCGCAGGCTCAGTACTTGTGGCACATGGGCCTGGTTGCTCCGAGGCATGTGGGATCTTCCTGGACTGGGGATCGAACCCGTGTCTCCTGCATTGACAGGTGGATTCATGACCACTGAGCCTTTAGGGAAGCCCAAAAGAGGGTCTTTGCAGATGTAAGTATTTAAGATAGGATCATGCTTGGATGAATATGGGCTCTGACTGGCATCTTTATGCAGAGAGAAAGCAGAGACACAGAGAGGGAAACAGCCAGGTGAAGACAGACAGAGGCTGGCGTGGTACCGCTGTGAGGAGGGAAAAGCCCAGGCCCGCCAGCGGGCCCCCGAGGGCGAAGGGCGAGGAGAGATTCTTCCCTAGCCTTCAGAGGGACCTCCCTTCAGCATGGCCCTGCTGACATCATGATTTTGGACTTCCAGGCCGCCAGAACAATGAAGGAGCACATTTTTGTTGTATTGTGCTGTTCTCTGTGAGGTCGTTTGTTTTGTCCACTCTAGACACACTAATAACGTGATGTGTCTGAGCATTCTTTAAAAAATGCTGCCCCTCACCTACTTAGTATAGGACTGACCATTTTTTCCCCTGATAACCAGAGTGCTGTTACCAAGATACCAGCTGACTTCATCCAGGCCACCTGGGAGGCATCAGTGGGTCCAGGGGCAAAGAACATTTTCCAATGCTGCCCCAAACTGGGTATTGATTGCTCAAGATTTTGAAGGAAAAAAATTCCATCTGAGGGTTTCCTGAGTCACTTGTGTGTTTTGACACCAGGGAACATCTGGCCATGTCTGGAGGCGTTTTCGATTGTCACGGCTGGGAAGGGGTGCTTCCAGCATCTGGTGGATAGAGGCCAAGGATGCTGCTGGACACTGGATATTGCTCAGGGCGATGCCCCACAATGAAGTACCACCCATTCTATAATGCCAGTAGTGCTGACGCTGAGAAACGGTGTCATCAACCACCCCAAAACAGAGCGCCCTGAAGTGGCAGCAGCTGGTTTGTTCTCCCGATTCTGTGGGCTGGCAGTGGTGGATGCTGCCTGGCTCACTCGTGCTCACTCGTGGACTTGAGTTAGTCTGAGGCTTGGCTGGGCTGGGAGGTCCAAGATGGCTTCACCAGGAGGTCTGGCAGTTCATGCTGGACTCTCTCTGATCCTCCAGTTGGTTAGAACTGGCTTCTTATATGTGGGTCTCAGGGGAACAATGTGGAGAAAGCTCCAGGAAACGTTCCTGTTGAGCTCCATCCCAACGCCACCCCCTCCACGTTCTCTGGGCCAAAGCAAGTTACGGGGCCAGACCAGAGTCAAGAGGCAAGAAGAGAAATGCCAGTTCTTGAACAGTAGAGTAGAAATGTCACATTGCAGCAGGGAGTGCATAACTGAGTGAGAGGAATCAGTGGCCACATTTTGTCGTCTACTCTATCTCATGCTATGTCGCTGCAGCCATGTCCAACTCTTTGTGACCCTGTGGGCTTCAGCCCACAGGCTCCTCTGTCCATGGGATTCTCCAGGCAAGAACACTGGAGTGGTTTGCCATGCCCTCTTCCAGGGGATCTTCCTGACCCTGGGATCTAACCCACGTCTCATTATGTCTCCTGTCTTGGCAGGCAGGAGTTTAATAAGTTTTGCTGCTTGTGATTTATGTGACCTTAAGCAAGTCAGTTAAGTTCTCTGAGCTTCAGTTTCTTCATCTGTAAAATGGGTGTTTATGATGATGTATTGAGATGATTTACGCAAAATGATCAGTGGAGTATACAGGTCATTGCAGTGAATTTAGTTGTTTTTAGTTAGCAGTTAACATTCCCTGAAAATCTTGTATTCCCAGAATTAATCTGAAAGAATTACTTTGTCCTAGCCAAGTGTGTTTAGAGCCAGAATAATTTTATATACATAGTTTTGAGAGTGTTAGAATCAGTTGAGAATTTTCAAAGACAAGAAGAAAATGGATTTTTAGCAGGAGAGCTGTAACCTAATCACAGGATTGAAGCTGTTTCTATCATATATATTGGTAGAGTAAAACCCTGTAAACCCTGTTTGGATGGTTTTTAAGAGGTGGAATCTATGACTTCAGTGAAGTCTGGGTCTTCTCAGTTTTTCCTCATGCCTGGATGGACAGATGCTAGGAGCCTTAGGACGCTGTTAAGTTCCTGAAGCCACTCTGGTTTGTAGTTGGCAGAGGGCTGTTCATAAGTGCTTGTTATCTGAGCCTAACTTTGGCCTTCAAGGGGCCCTCAGGCTATCTCTATACCCAGGGAAACCCAAATTCTTTCTCAGACATCTCAGAAACATGAGTTGTTGGTCGTGAATGAGGCTGGGCAAATGAGAAGAGGTCACTCAGTGAAGAATAACTCCACTCCGGGGACTTCCCTGGTGGTCCAGTGGTTAAGAATCCACCTTCCGATAGAGAGGACCTGGCTTGGTCCTTAGTTCCCCTGGTTGGGGAACTAAGATCCCACATGCCTCGGGCACCTGAGCCCACACGCCACAGCTGCTGAGCCCACATGCCCCAGAGTCTGCACCACAGCTAGAGAGAAGCGTACGCTCCACAAGGAAAGACACTGTGTGCTGAAAACTAAGATTCGAGGCAGCCAAAAATACTAAAATATTTAATTAAAAAATGCAAATATCTTTATTCTAGGAAGAAACACCTCAAGGCACACATCTGGCTAAAGGTAGAAGGGTCACCATCACCTTCACTTACAAAGGACAGGAGATTGTATCCACCACTGAAAGCAAGGATTTGAATCCAAAACTGAATACGGATTTAAATCCCAGATCTGCCTCTTACAAGCCATATCATTTTGGGCAATTTACTTAAGCTCTCTTGGTCACCATTTCCTCACTTATAAGATAGGGGTAAAGATAGTATCTGCTTTATAGGATTGACCCAGGGATTAAATCAACACATGCCAAGAATTTAGAATACTTTTTAAATAAATGTTACTTTGTGCAATTTGAACACGTTCCCCAACATGCCAAGCCATGGTCATGCTCAATCGTGTCTGACTCTTTGCTACCCTTCGGAATGTAGCCTGCCAGACTCCTCTGTCTGTGGGATTTTTCAGGCAAGAATATTGGAGTGGGTTGCCAGTTCCTCCTCCAGGGGATCTTCCTGACCCAGGGATTGAACCCGCACCTCCTGTGTCTCCTACATTGGCAGGCGGATGTCGAACTATAATTTTGGAACTGATTAAAAACAGGGCAATTTAGAGGTGAGAAAGGCAGCTTAGTTTGGCAGCATTTCCCCCCTCTGCTGTTTCCCTCTTGGAGCAGAAAATGTAATTAACGTGTTTGACCAAGGACTCATTGGGTGGAAATAAAGATGACTGAACCTTGCTACAATTTGGCTAAGAGGGAAAGGCATTTCATCGGAGACTGGAAAGCATTTTGTGAACTTTGTGTTCCCGTGAGCTTAAGTAGGTGTCACAAGTCTTAAAGATGAGTGCTAGGGCTTCCGGCACCAGGAACGCTCTGTGTCCGAGTGTGGAGCCAGGGCGGGCTCCTGCAGCACTCTTCCTGAATGAATTCAGCCACTGTGCTTCGTGGCTGTTCCTCTGACCGCTGCCAGAAACATTTCTTAAGTGAGTCTCAAGGGCCTGATGAGAAGCACCCATTTAGTCCCCGGGACAATAAGGCCATGCTGATAATCTGCTGCCCGACTTCACTTTCCGGTTTTAACTTCGGAGGTGAGTGTCTCAGTGGAGTGGATGGTGACAGGGCCATGCCACTGGATGCTCAACTTTTTTTATGTGTTCACTCACCCTTTTCTGGGACAGGACTTGGGCGGTTGCTCCCACCATGGTGCTGGCTCTCAGGGCAGATCCACAGCTCTCAGTGACAGACCAGTCCAAGAGTCCCTCCCCAGATGGTGGGACAGCCAGAGGAAGGTGCCCTGGAAACTGGGCATGCGCTGAATGGCTCTGGAAGGGCCCCTCCATTGATACCTTCTGGGAACTTGGAGAAGACCAGTAACACGAGGGAAGTTCATGGGCCAACTGGGGTTCACTCTTCTTTTGTAATCCCAGAATCATGGGGTGAATTTCTGAGAACTGGAAAGATGGAGAATCTGGCTGATGCAGAAATTCCAGCACTAGCGATCACCTGACCAACATTGATGTCCTCTTTCAAGGTGAACCTCATGGAGATATTACCTGAGGGGCATCCCTGGTGGTCCAGGGTCTAAGACTCTGCCTTGTAAAGCACGGGGTCCAGGTTCCATGCCTGGTCAGGGAACCAGAACTAAAATTCCACATGCTGCAACTAAAAAAAGATCCCATATGCAGTAAAGATCTTTGCATGCCTCAGTGAAGATTGAAGATCCTGCGTGCTGCAACTTAGACCCAGCACAGCCAAATAAATAATATTAAAAAAAATTTTTTTTTTAAGTTACTTGACAGCGAGATAGGGCAACTGAAACTGAATCAGGTCTTGTGAGTCCCAGAAGGGTTTTGCTTTAGCCCTGAGGGGAGATGCAGGGAGGGACGGGACTAAGAACATAGTCTGGTTGGGAAACTATTTCTGTTCTGACCAGCCCAGCCCTGTTTTCTCCCTGCCAAAGGTCTCCCATGAAATTTACCTTCATTTTTGCTTCATCACCCCTGGAAGCCTCTCCTTCCCTCCCTACAACCCTCTACCTTTCACTGTCTTAGAATTCTGTGCTCGCCTTGGACCCCTGCCTCAGACTCCATCACTTCTGACTGCCTGGCTTGCCTGCTCCAAAACGCAGGCACGGTTCACTTTCTCTGAATCCTATAAGGCTGGACCAGTCCCAGCACCTTCAACCTCTCAACTCCTGAGCCATCAGCCCAGGCCTCAGGCGGAGTCCCACGCATGTGGGTGGGGAGCCTGATGCTCTGGGCCCTCCCAGGACCCCTTCCAGACCACACCCAAGCCACCCGTGAACCTAGGAATGAACTTGATACATGAAAGGTGTTTGGATCTGGCATGTTCTGTTGACCTTGGTCCGTATGAGCTCAAAAACAGCACAGACTGGGAGGCTTAATCAATAGCAGTTTATTTCTCATGGTTCCAGAGGCTTGAGGCCAGGGTGCCAGCCGGGTGGGGTTCTAGTGGGGACCCTCTCCTAGGCTTGCTGACGGCTGCCTTCTTGCTGTCTCCTCGCATGGCAGAGAGAGAGAGTGGTTGGGGGAGGACAGGCTCTCTTCTTGTGAAGGCACTAATCCTGTCACGAGGACCCCACACTCACCTAAACTTAATCACCTCTCAAAAGCCCTGTTACCAAGCACCACCGTATTGGGAGTTAGGGCTTTAACATATAAATTTGAAGGGGACACAATTCAGTCTATAGCACTGCTCCAAAGTTGGAAGGTGTCCCAGCCATGCACAGGGTAGGCCTGGACCAGGCCAGTAGGGGTATACGTGGGACCACTGGTTAAGAATCAGAGATTTGCAGCGCTCTGCAAGGCCATGAATGGGTACTTAACAAGGGCTGGCTTCAGAGTCATAACCTCCCAGGTTCAGCTGTTAGCCCTCCTTCTTGACCGAGCATGCCTGTGTCTATAAAGGGTAAAGTGGGGATAATAACAGTATTTACCTTGCAAGGCCTGGGGAAGATGACCTGAGATAATACAGAGAAGGTTTTTAGAACAGTGCCTGGTACTTTTTTCAGGGTCTTCTGTGTCTTGTTAGATACTGTTAGTCACTCTTAGTCATAAGCGTGTGAAAGTGGGATTAGGTTACCTTCCCATTTCCGAGAAGATGGGGCCAAACAGATCTTGGAATTTTTTTATTTTTTTTTTAATAATTTTATGTATTTATTTTTGGCCGTGCTGGGTCTTCATTGCTGCACGGACTTTTCTCTGCCGATGGCGAGCGGGGCTGCTGCAGGCCTGCTCTCCCGTTGTGGTGCTCAGGCTTCTCACTGTGGCAGATTTTCTCGCTGCAGAGCACAGGCTCTAGAGCGCAGGCCAGTACTTGTGGTGCATGAGCTTAGTTGCTCCTTGGCATGTGGGATCTTCCTGGATCAGGGATTGAACCTGTGTCTCCTGCATTGGCAGGCGGATTCTTTACCACTGAGCTACCAGGGAAGCCCTTGGAATTCCTGAATGAGAATCTTATGTGATTCCAGAGCTAGTTTAGAATGACCAGGGCTTATATAAGTGTTAAGAAGCCAGACCAAGGCGTGGACTCTCCTCAGGTAGGCAGAACAGATGCAAGGCTGTATGTGAAGCTTGGGGCCATGATTTGGTTCAGAGCTTGAACATTAACGGAATTCTGAGCCATCCCTGAGCTCCAGTGTCACTCAGGCCTAGGGTGCTCCCGCGAGACCCTTGTCCTTGCTCTTTGTTCTTCTGGAATGTTCTCTCCCCAGATGACCCCATGGCTAGTTCTCTTACTGCCTTCAGATTCCTGCTCAAAATCACCTGAGACCTCTGACCCGCCATCAAAAATAGCACCACCTGCCCCCAGCATGTCCTGCCTTCCTTATCTTGTTTCAGTCTTCACATAGCACATGATGTAATGTATGTATGTATGGGTGGGCACACACACACACACACAATTTATCAGCTTTGCATAGGTGTAATAGACATACAGTGAGCTCTTCACATTTGAAGTGTTGAGTTTGGTGCATTTTGACACACGCACGCAGCCATGGAACCATCACCACCATCAAGAGAATGGACACATTTATTCTCCTAAAGGACCTCTGCGTGCCCCTTTGCATCCCCACTTTCTGGCCCTCTTTGTGCCCAACCCCCCATCCTAACACAACAAGCTTTGGTCATTGGAGACTCACTTACCTTTTCTAGAATTTTTATAATTAATTGAGATCGTGGAGCATGTACTCTTTCGGTATCTGGCTTCTTTCATGCCATGTAATTATTTCAAGAATCATCTGTGTCATTTGGTATATCAGTGGTTTCCTCCTTTTATGGCTGAGCAATGTTTCTGAGTTTCATGGTTCGGATCTCTCGGAATTTGTTATCTCATGCTTGGACACCTGGGGTTATTTCCAGTCCTGATATATATTTATTTAAATTTTTGTTTGTCGGACCACTGGAAGGTAGGTTCCATGGCTGCAGAAACTTGTCTGATCTGTTCCTTGCTGTTCCCCCAGCACCCAGGACAGTGAGCTCTGTGGGATGAATTACACAATGCATATGGTGCATTTGTTGTGCTCTTTACCGAATCGTCATCTGAGGGGAGGGGAATAACTGATGGCATGTAGGATGTGCCACCCCCAAATTTGATACCCTGGCATATGAAAGATCTTAAGTTGAAGGAATTTTTAAAAATCGAAGAAGCAGAAAGATCATTCTGACCTTCCCCCATCACCATTCTTCCCGGAAAAAGGTCCTATTAGTAAAACTCCCCTGTGAAAGGTGCATTCCCTGTATCGGGAGGAGAGAAGGCCTTCTTATCACCAGAGACGGGGAAACTGGGGCAAGAACTCTGTACAAACAAATCTTGTGAGAGTCGCGTTTATCTTTCTGTGACCTCCTCACCATTTACTGCCCACAGCTCAAACCTTTTGCTTGTCAGTCCTTCGCACAAATTTATCATTTCTGTGTCTGCCCGGTATAAGAGCTTCCTGTTCTGCTCTCTTCTCTGGGTCTTCATTCTTTTGTGAAGGCCCCACATACACATACGAATTCAATCAACTTTGTATGGGTTTCTCCTGTTCCTCTGTCTTTGTCAGTTGGATATTTCCTCCCCACAGAGCCATTCCCCGGACAGCCATCTGAGTTTCGGGGAAGGGATCTGAATCATGGTGGCTTCTTGGTGGTCAGTCTGCGGTTCCTTTGGGGGCTGTGCTGTTTAAGGGGGTGTGAAGACAGGGACTGGTAAGAGGCCTCGTGTGGGAGCCACAGGACCAGGCCACCATGCCAGCGGCTCCGGTCACCCACCAAGCCACGGGAGCCTGAGCTTCTGGTCACTCTGTGGCCGCCCCCTTTCTGGCCTGGTCATTCCCAGTTCCCGGGGCCGCTTCCCAGCTGTGGGATGCTTCTTCCTTGCCACTCCTGCCAACCCCTCCCCCAGCAAGGGGCTGCTCCCCCGGGCACCGTGCCAGCTCCCCACTTTCCTGTCTGCTGCCAACAGCTGGGCCGGCTCACTCCGCAGGTGCCAGGTGATATGGGAGCAAGGGAGATGGGTCGGGGAAGATGACCAAGTGGGAGACAGCGGGCACCAAGGCTCCGACAATAGAGCAGCAGGCAAAGAGAAGCAATCACAGTGTGAACGGTTCCTTCCCTGACCACAGTCTCCTAGACTGCTTTTGAGAGTGAAGTTCTCTGGTCTGTTTTTGCACTATTTCCTCCTGCTTGGGTTGAGCAACTAGTTTTTTAAAAAAGCAAAACCAACTCAGCCATAAAAAGGAATGAAATTGGGTCAATGATAGTGATGTGGATGAACCTAGAGTCTGTCATATAGAGTGAAGGAAGTCAGAAAGAGAAAAACAAATACCGTGTATTAATGCATGTGCATGGAATCTAGAAAAATGGCACTGATGAACCTACCTGCAGGGTAGGAATAGAGATGCAGACGCAGGGAACGGACTTGTGGACACAGTTGGGGGAAGGAGAGGGTGGGAGGAATTGGGAGATTAGGAGTGACATGTATACACTCTCTGTTCAGTCATCAAGTCGTATCTGACTCTTGCAACCACATGGACTGTAGCCCACCAGGCTCCTCTGTCCGTGGGATTCTGCAGGCAGGAATACTGGAGTGGGTTGCCATTTCCTTCTCCAGGGGATCTTCCTGACCCAGGGATCGAACCCACATCTCCTGCATTGGCAGGCAGGTTCTTTACCTCTGGGCCTCCAGGGAAACCCTTGGGTAAAATAGCTAGCTGGTGGGAAGTGGCTGTAAGGACAGAGGGCTCAGCCTGGTGCTCTGTGATGACCTAGAGGGGTGGGAGGGAAGCTCCAGAGAGAGAGGATGTGTTTACACTTACAGCTGATTCATGTTGTTGTACTGCAGAAGCTATCACAACACTGTAAAACAATTATACTCCAATTTAAAAAAAATGAAATTAAAAAAAAAGGCAAAACCCATTTAAACAGCCACTGAATTCCACAGGGGCAGCTGCTGGGCACTTCCTACAAACTCAGCTCAAATGGAGGTGCCAGTCAAGTGATAGCTGATATTTTTCTGAGGATTTAATAAAGGGACATTCACTCGTCATAGACACGGTGGAGTCATAGAGCTGGAAGCGACTCCAAGGCCTTGTCACTCAAAGTTGATTTCCCCTGGAAGCTCGTTAGAATGCCAGAGTCCCAGACCGCACCCTGGCCTGGCAAATCAGATGCTGCCTTTTAACGAGATCCCAGGTGATTTGTGTGCACCTTACCATGTGAGAAGCCCTGTTTTATGGATTATCTGGCCTCTGGCTATACCTTACCCCTAGGGAACTCTTGAAAAATACTGATACTCAGGTGATACTCCCAAGAAATGCTGATTTCACTGGTCAATTGCAATTGGTCCAGTCCAGTTCCTTTATAGACCCAAGACCCAGAGTGATCGTGGGACCCATCCAAGTTCCTAACAACTGGCTAGGACCAAAGCTAGGACTACCTAAGAACTGTGTCCTGTCCCCACTGCGTCTCATTCTACTAGGCTGTCCTCCAAAACAAAAATCTCCTAACACGCTTGCTGGCGTATAACTCAAAAAGAAGTGATTGTGAGGACTTCCTTTAAAAATAAGGATTCACAGACATCCCTAGCGGTCCACTGGTTAAGACTTCACCTTCCACTGCAGGTTTGATCCCTGATCCAGGATCTTAAACCAAAATCGTGGCCAAAAACACAAAACATTGGAGAAAAAAAAAACAGAAGCAGTATTGTAACAAATTCAATAAAGACTTAAAAAAAAGGATTCATGGAAGGTCTATGATATGCCAGGGATTTTCCAAGATCTGAGGCCTTCCCTGGTGGCTCAGATGGGGAAGAATGTGCTTGAATTGCAGGAGACCCAGGTTTGATCCCTGGGTCAGGAAGATCTTGCTTTTCTTTTCTTTGTTTAAATTTTTCTAAGCACTGTTTTTATTTTAGAGAGGCCTAACCACTTCAGAGGCAGGAGGAAAGACAGGGTTTTTTTTTTTTTTTTTTTCCACTGTCTGTTCAAATGTCCCATCCATCTTTCTTCCTCACTTTTTTTCCCAAGGAAGCTGGTTGACCCCTTTTGTTTCACTCCTGCCGCAGTGGCTTTAACCCACGCAGCAGCAAAGCCCGTGATCTCACGGAACAGGGTCAAGAGAGAGGGAGTCACACGTTAGACAGACCAACAAAACTGGTCCACGGTGGTCCTGGAGAAGGAGGCAGGAAGCCACTAGCCTTTGGATCCATCTGACAGCACTGGATATGTTGCTGTTGGACCAGATTCTAGGAGGGGATGGAGGACCATCTCCAGGGTGCACGGCCCTGATAATTGGTAGAGTGGAATTGCACATTTTTGTGAGACGGAAAAGCAGGTTTGGAAGGGAAAATCCAGGTTTGTCTTGGAGCATGCTGGGTGTTTAAGTGAAATAACAGTGTTAGTCCTTCAGAATTCTCAGCTAACTGACTTCCGTAAAAGAGCGCTGGGTCCTTCAAGCCAGGGTCCAGGGTTGCCTGGTTTTCTGTCCTGCTCTCAAGAGGCCATGTCTTTCATAGATGGATTTGCAATTTAATCTAGAAGTCTTTCTGTTGTCACTGTGTCCTTTGAGATTTCTGGAGACATTCTGGGACCCTGTGCCAGCTTGGGGGCCTGTGGTGAGGCCGGTGGCGATGGTTTCCAGCTATCCTTGAGTTTTCTTTTGAGAAGAGGGGTCTGTCATCTGTTAACTAAGCCTGTTGGGAGTAAGGCCACGAGACGCTTTTCTTTCTGAAACAAGTGTGCTCATGTCTTGTTCACAGAATATCTGGTTGGTCTGCGTTTGATCCTAGAGGTTCAAAAAGCTGCCACGTGCTCAGCATCTTTGTGCCAAACGAGAGCCAGGAAGCCAACCCCGCCCTGACCCTCCTCTGCCATCCGCTGACCGACTCCCCGGCCCGCTTCACCAGGTCCTGGAGCTGATGTGCGTTTAGCTCAGTGCCTGCTGGGCCCTGAATGCCCGTCACAGTCACCTGGGAGGCTGAAAAACGCCAGCTGCACAGCCCATCATTCTGAGATGCCACTTAATTGTTTTTTTGTGTTGGTGGGGCCCTGGCACTGGTAATTTTCTGCTCTTTCAAACAGACTCTATTTTTTAGAGCAGTGTTGGGTTCACAGCAAAATGGAGCCGAAAGCAGTTTCCATACCTCCCCCTGTCCCCAGTGCAGACTCTCCATGGTCCGCATCCCCCACCAGAGCGGGGCGTTTGTCACAACTGGCGAGACTCTCAGACACGTTGTAACCAAAGTCCACAGTTTGTATCAGAGCTCACTTGCTCTCTCCGCATTGAACATCCCATGGGTTTGGAAAAATGCCTGATGACACCTGCCCACCAATATCATATCATGCAGAATGATCTCCTGCCCTAAGACTCTTCTGGCGCTGGCAGTTTTTATCAAGCACTGCAGAAGATTCTAGGGCAGGGCTGAGAACCACCAATTTAGAGCTTTGTGTGCACCAGGCCCTGCTTTAAGCCCTTTATAGGAATTAACTCCGTAATCCTCACATCAGCCCCTGGTGCAGATCCAGTGATTGCCCTGAGACACTCAGTAGCTTGTTCACTATCACACGGTGGACGGATGGCATGTGAGCCCCAGCAGGCTGGCCGCTAAGTCTGTCCCCTACGCACGACGCGCTGTCCTGACTTTGCAGCCTGCCTCTCCCATCTGCTCAGAATTGCATTTGAATGAAGAGGAACGGCAGACTTGCCCCGGCAGTTCGCTCCTCAGCAGAGTTCCGTGCCTTCAAGTCCCCGACATCCATCTTTCAGGCCCTCGTCCCCACATGGCTGTCTCTTCGCTGACCTCGCCCGTGACCCGCTGGGTCTCGCTCCTATACACCTGTCTGGGGCCCCCCCCCCCCCCCCCCACCCAGCCAAGTCTAATCCTGAAAGTCTTATCTCTTGGCCAAATTGCTAGCTTCCCCAGAGAAGGAAGCAAGTCTCGTACCATCCATGTTTTGTCCCCCTTTTCAAAGCCATGCCGTGCGCCGGGCGTATGTGCTTGTAGGTCTAACAGGACTTAGGGGAGGATGGGGTGTTCCTACTTAGCCGGGGCCTCTCCAGCTTCAGCCTGGCACCCTGTGCAACGTGGGGAGCCTCAAACAGAATGATTTCCACTCCTCCCGAAATGAGTGCTCTTATCTGCCTCCTGATGAACTGGAGCGTGAGGTCCAAACCCCTCAGTCTGGGATGCAGAGTCATTCATGACCTGGACCCCACCCACCTCCTGGTCAGTAACTCCTCCTGCTCCTAACTGGCCTCGGTCAGCCCCACCTTCTGCCCGCGTGTGTGCGTGTGTATGTGTGTGTATACATGTGTTCAGTCTTGTCTTACTCTTTGCGACCCCATGGACTGTAGCCCACCTGGCTCCTCTGTCCATAGGGTTCTCCAGGCAATAATACAGGGGTAGCTTGCCATTTCTTCCTCCAGGGGATCTTCCCCACCCGGCAATCAAACCCATGTCTCCTGAGTCTCCTGCTTGCAGACGGATTCTTTACCGCTGGAGTCAGCGGGGAAACCTTTTTTGGTGTAAATATTAATCGCATCTCTCCTCATTCTCTAAAGCATCCTACTTCCTGCTTTAACAGTAGATCACTCACTTGCCCTAACTTTCGGCCCAGTGCTCCCCCAGGTTTCAAATGAGACATGTGTGTTGCCTTCCCACCTCCTCTCACCTCTGGCCATTCCTTATACCCAGAGTGATCAGCCCCAACTTCAGGCCTGGACCACCTTTCCTGCCAAAATCCTACCATGTGTTTCTTAGACCTGCTTCAGCGTTCAAGTTCCCCGGAAATCTTCCCTCATCATCACCTGTCACCTCCCCACCCCCAGATTTCTAGCATTGGTCTGATTTTTAACAGCACTTAGCACATCCTGTCCTGTCTTGGGGCTGCTTATATGGACACCTCGTTTTGCTTATTGGACAGGGATCTTCTGAGGGAAGACCTCAAACTCTGACACTTTCATCTTCTATGCAGCAGCTAACACAGTGCCTTACACATGGGAGATGTTTCTTATTGTTTTGTTTGGCTGTGTAACTTAAGACAGTCACGTCTTCTTTGGACCTCAGTTCTAAGATCTGCAAAATAAATCATCTCTGTATCAATCAGGGTCTAACCAGGAAGATGACCGATGCTTCCCTGGTAGCTCAGATGGTAAAGAATCTGCCTGCAATGCGGGAGACCTGGGTTCGATCCGTGGGTAGGGAAGATCTCCTGGAGAAGGGAAAGGCAACCCACTCCAGTGTTTTATCAGTCAGGGTCTAACAAAAAGACAAAAACCAAGCCTTCAATGCCAAGTTACACAAGTGACTGAGCCAGACGGGGCAGTGGGGTCCCTGGAGAAAAGCATCATCTTCTACCTGCAGGGACGAAGCGGGGTGGGGTGGGGGCGGGGGGAGGCTGTTTGTTCTGGGTGGGCTGTCCTGTGGGACCTGGAGCTGCAGGAAGGGTGGCGCCTGCTGGAAATGCCACCTGAGGCTGGCTTCTCCCGTCTGCCCACCCGCCCATCTCCTGCCTAGGTGTGTGCATGCTCAGTGGTGTCCGACTCTGTGATCCCATGGACTGTAGCCTGTCAGGCTCCTCTGTCCATGGGGTTTTCCAGGCAAGAATACTGGAGCGGGTTGTCATGTCCTGTTCCAGGGGATCTTCCCGACCCCCACATCTCCTGTGTCTCCTGCCTTGGCGGGTAAACTCTTTACCACTGCACCACCTGGGAAGCCCTGTCTCCTGCCTTCCTTGGGTCAAGTGCAGCACAGGGCCAGTGGTCCTGGGAGCAGGGGAGATGCAGGTTCCAGGGGCCAGCTCTGTAATAGCGACCACAAGATGGGGCAGGGGCAGACGGTCCCTGGAACAGCACAAACCAAAGGCCCCTTCATCTCTCCAGATGTCTGGTTTGGTACATCTGTTGGATAAGTAACTAGATAAATTGGTGCATGTACAAGGAATCTCTTCATCAATTTTAAAATACATCTAGCTTCTTGTGGAAAATATCAAGAAATTCTGTGTGTTTGTAGTGTTAGAATTCTTCCATCTCCATAATGAACATAGTTTTGGGGCATGGAAAGAAAACCTAAGCCTTACCTATTCCTTTAATTATTCTGAGTAAGTCAGTTTATAAAATGGACAACAGCAGTTAGGCAAATCATAAAATACAGACACTTAGTGTCAGAAAATGTTATGACCTTCACCCTGTGCTCTGACTGCAGGAAGGACAAGGATGTCACCATGTAAGTATTTACTGAGCCCATTCTCCCCCCACTGCTGCACAGACAGGCTCAGGGAAGGGGCGGGGAGACAGCTCATTCCCAGATCTTGTTTTCTTCCACTGGAACATGGGATGAGTAATAGAGTCATATCTGAAATTCAGGGAGGGTTCCAAATCTTACCTCTAGCCAATAGTTGCAGCTTCTTCTACCAACTCTGTATTCAGGGCACCTGGCCAGATCTCACAGTTTGAGTTTCAGCATTTTTAACAATGGTGAGAGCGTTTTTAGGGGAGCAGGCAAATGACCTCCAGGAGACAGAAGGAAAGGAGCAGTCTCAGGAGTTGGGGTCATCTGTTTCTCATTCCACATGGATGGAACTTATTTTATTTGTGCCACTGCAGTCATGATTACAGGCTTCCCTGCTGGCTCAGATGGTAAAGAATCTTCCTGGCAATGCTGGAGACCTGGGTTCTATCCCTGGGTCGGGAAGATCCCCTGGAGGAGGGCATGGCAACCCACTTAGTACTCTTGCTTAGAGAATCCCATGGACAGGGGAGCCTGGTGGGCTGCAGTCCATAGGGCTGCACAGAGTTGGATGTGACTGAAGTGACTAACCAGGAGGGGCAGCAGTCATGAATAAGGGCTTTCCAGGTGACTGAGTGGTAAAGAATCCACCTGCAATGCAGGAGACCTAAGAGACCGGGGTTCGATCTCTGGGTGGGAGAGATCCCCTGGAGAGGAAAATGGCAATCCACTCCAGCAATCTTGCCTGGAAAATCCCAGGGACAGAGGAGCCTGGTGGGCTACAATCCATGGGATCGCAAAAGAGTTGGGTATGACTTAGCGACTAAACAACAATAATAACAACAATCATGAAAAAATAAATGTATGAAATAGTACATTTGAAAACACGACACCCTTCGGGGATGATGAGAATGACGGTGATGGTAACTGAAGTGGGAGGATTTAAAAGTGCATCCATTTGAACAGGTCTATTGAACCAGCAGCTAAAGAAAAAAATGACTGCATGTCTTTATTGCGCTTGATACATTCTGTTCCCCAACTCCTTGTCTTCATATTCTTATTTTATAGCCTCACTAATCCCATGGACCCTTGCCCTGGGTTCTTAGTTCTTACTCACATTGACAACACTTGTTCACAGGACACAAACCCAACCCAAGTGGGTGGAATCCCAAGGAACTTCTAGAATTAGCGCTACCCCCAGCCTCCTGCCTCCCCTCACCCACCCCACCCCAGCATCAATGGAAAACAACCTCCTCCTTCCCAATTCAACATATCGGTTCGCCTGCTTGCCATCAGGCAGCCGTGATGTTAAACTATTGGCTCTGAATTTTTTGGACAAAAATGCTCTCAGGGAAAACATTGTTCATGTTGATTGAGCTCTGTCATGTAAAGACAGTCTTGTGGGTGAGGTCATCCAGGTCAACACCAGATGGATCATAATGCTGATTCCCTGGGGAGGAGGCTTCGGAGTTGTCCACACCCTATTATGTCTCCTTTGGTGGTTACTAGGCTGCAGATTTTCACTGACTGTGGGCTCTTGGTTCTTGAGACTACCATGCAACTGGGGATAGGGGAGAAGGCTAGGGCGAGTTAAATCACAAAAAACTCATTCTTCTTGCTGGGAGTCAGCCATTTTTCTTGAACAAATGCTACCGACATTGCCCTTGGCTGGTGTTGAGAGTTCTGAAAAGTTGATTCGGACAAAGGTTTCTGGTGTTCTTGCCGTAAAGGAGGAAACTTCCAGTTTTATTTCATATTTCGCTGATGCTTTTCATCTTCTACTTCTATGCCATTTAGCACAGAATTGACTCTCATCATTTTAAGTGAATATTCATATCATTTCCTTAATTTAGAAGTTTGGAAAACTTGTATCTCTTTATAAGCTTGATAATTTCCCAATACCTCAAAGCAGTTCTGATAAGGGTAAGAACAGATTCTGTGTACCATGTATGAAAAATTCATTGATCATGTTTTGGATTCCACATTGCAACTAATCTTTGTGTGGTATCAAAGAGGTTATCTAAAATCATATAAAAAGACCATTAAAATATTGGTTCCTTTTCCAACAATGTATCTGTGTGAGGCCAGATTTTCTTCATATACTTCAACCCAAACACTGTAGTGCATCCCATTGAAAAGAGAAGCAGATACAGAAATCCAGCTGTCTTCTATTAAGCCACAAGCTACAGAAAAAAAATGTAAAGCAATACCACTCTTCCAATGTTCAAGAGTTAGACATGACTGAAGCAACTTAGCATGCACAATGTTACTTTGTTTTGCAAAAAAAAAAAAAAAGTTTTTTTTCCTCTGTTTTTTCCTCTGCTGTTCTGGTATTTTTCATAAAAATATGTCATTTATGCAAACTTGTAATAAGTCAATTTTTGTTCTTTTTGAACGAATAAACAAATGTTTTCAATTTTCCTATAACTTTAATATGGTCGACATTGGTGGATTTTACCCCCATAAACAAATGTCTATTGAGTCCTCAATTATTTTGGGGAGTTGAAAAGGGTCCTGATGCCAAAATGTTTGGGAACCTCTGGTTTAAACAGAATAGATCAAGCTCAGAAGAAGCCCCCTTTACTTAAGGTCTCATGCATCCCTTTTTCTCTCATATGGAAGTGATTTATTTAGAAAGAACCTAAGAGTAATCAGGCAAGATTTTCACAGCAAGGTGGAGGAAGGCTGCTGCCTCCTTCAGCCAAAAGGAGAGGTACGCAGGTATGCAAGGAGAAAGCACAATTAATTGTTCATGGAATTTCTTCCCAAATGGTTTTGCATTCCTGTCAAATCACTGTGGGGCCCACAGGCAGGCCACTCTAACCGTATTTCGCCAAGGTTCTAAACCCCAGTCCTGTGTTTATGTCGTTTCAACGGCTACCACTGAGGTCCCTGTTTTGAGCTCCATTTGCCCTTCTGGAATGCTCCATGCAACTGGGCACAGAACGGACAGTAAGCACCTCTGAGAAGTTCACCACACCTTCACCGGAAGTTTTCAGTCATTTTAGGGCTGGACATGATGTCTCCCCCATCTCCTTGACTGTTTTTTTTTTTTTTAATTTTGAAAATTTTGTTTATTTACTTGGCCACACTGAGCAGCATGTGGGATCTTAGTTCCCCAACCAGGGACTGAACCTGAGCCCGCTGCACTGGAAGCTTGGCATCTTAACCGCTGGACCCACAGGGGAAGTCCTTCCTTCACTCCCCGTCAGCTCTTACCATTATGTTGGTTCACACTGTTGTCAGTTTACCCATGAAGATGAAAACTCAGAAAAGAAACCCGTTATTTGCAGATGTGACCTTTCTCTGCACCCTGTCATCTCCCTCCTCTGAATGTGCATTTTCTAATGGGACACTCAGAGCCAGGCATAAGAGTCAGAGACTCTGGTTTCCTCTCTAAGCTCCGCCACTTACCAACTTTGTCACTTTGGGGGAAATGACTCCTTTGAGCCTTGGTTTTGCTGACAGGGAGCAGCCAGCATACTATTTAATACAGGAGGCATTTAACAAGGCTGGGTTTCTTGCCGGATTTTCTCCACCTCCTCGTTAGGATGCTGAGAGATAATTATCTAGGACATGCCAACCGCAAACCATAACACTCTCAAAAGCACTCATTAGACAGTGAGAAGTTAATTATACTTAATCCAGTTCCTCTTCCTCTTTAATGTACTCAAGATGACTTGTAAAATCTTATATCAGCTAAAACATATGTTCCATAAAATCTGACATTACTAAATCATAGCATTCCCTGATCTGTTAATTTCATCATTCAGAAATTAAACACATGGAATCCATTGATTTTTTCCATATCTTTCTAAAATTTGTTGTGTTTTCCCTTCTTGATTTTTGCGAGTCGCCTCTGTTCTCTCCTTCATTGCCTTCTTACCTGGTCCTTTGTGCCTCTCACGCACATTTTTTTCCTCTTCCTTTCTCTTCTTCCTACATGAATCATAGTGCCTTCAGGGTAGCTGGTTCGTTCAGCAGATGGATCAAGGCCTGGATAGAATAGGAAAGCAGAATTACTTGGGATTTTCCAGAAGCCCCTGGGGGTTGTTTTATACTCTGTTTAAGCTCTCTTGCATGAGTGCTCAATAGCTTCAGTCCTGTCTGACTCTTTGCAACCCTATGGACTGAAGCCCGACAGGCTCCTCTGTCCATGGGATTCTCCAGGCGAGAATCCTGGAGTGGGCTGCCATGCCCTTCTCTAGGGTACCTTCCCGACCCGAGGACTGAACCTGAGTCTCTTGGAGCTCCTGCACTGCAGGGGGACTCTTTACCACGGAGCCACTGGGGGAAGCCCCATTTGAGCTCTCAGCTGAGGCCAAATCTCCAAGAACTGATCAAAAGTGGCATGAAGGGGACGGCGTGGGCCACGTGAGACTCAGGCAGAAGCCTCTTTCTCTCCAAGCTCCCCTCAGCTTCAACTGAACAGACCTCAGCCTAATGAATGATGAGGGTGAGGATGTCTTTATGGGTAGGCCAAGGACAATTTATAGCACAACATATTTGGGAACTTGAAAAGTAAATTCTTGGGCCCTCTACCCACAGATTTTTTTTCTCAATATTTATTTATTTACTGTGCTGGGTCTCCGTTGTGGCATGCAGGAGCTTTACTTGTGGCATGTGGAATCTAGTTCCCCAACAAGGGATCAAACCCTTACCCCCTGCATGAGGGCGTGTAGAGTTAAAGCCGTTGTTCCACCAGGGAAGTCCCTAGCCACAGATTCTGATTCAAGAATTTGAATCTGATGTAAGATTTTACAAGTCATCCTGATAGTTTCTGCATACTTCTTGAGAACCAGAGAGAAAGAATCACGCGAGGTAGCGCCTGCGCAGAAGAGTCACGTGGTCGCTGGGCCGGGGAAATGGCGGCTCCAGGAGAGAGCGGGGCTTCGGGTGGAGGAGGCAGCACTGAGGAAGCATTTATGACCTTCTACAGTGAGGTGAAACAAATAGAGAAGAGAGATTCAGTTCTAACGTCCAAAAATCAGACTGAAAGATTGACTCGTCCTGGTTCCTCCTACTTCAATTTGAACCCGTTTGAGGTTCTTCAGATAGATCCTGAAGTGACAGATGAAGAAATAAAAAAGAGGTTTCGGCAGTTATCCATACTGGGGCATCCTGACAAAAATCAAGATGATGCTGACAGAGCACAGAAGGCTTTTGAAGCGGTGGACAAAGCTTACAAGTTGCTGCTGGATCAGGAACAAAAGAAGAGGGCCCTGGATGTTATTCAGGCAGGAAAAGAATACGTGGAGCGCACCGTGAAAGAGCGAAAAAAGCAATTCAAGAAGGAAGGAAAGCCTACAAATGTGGAGGAGGAGGACCCTGAGCTGTTCAAACAAGCAGTGCACAAGCAGACAATGAAACTCTTTGCTGAGCTGGAAATTAAAAGGAGAGAGAGAAGCCAAAGAGATTCATGTAAGGAGGCGACAACGGGAGGAAGAGATCGAAGCTCAGGAAAAGGCCAAACGAGAAAGCGAGTGGCAGAAAAACTTTGAGGAAAGTCGAGATGGTCGCGTGGACAGCTGGCGAAACTTCCAAGCCAATACGAAAGGAAAGAAAGAGAAGAAAAACCGGACCTTCCTGAGACCACCAAAAGTAAAAATGGAGCAGCGTGAGTGACCGCCAAGGGTCACCGCCCAGAACCTTCCCCAGCTGTCTCCCTCCTGCTTTGAAGGACTCATTCTTTCCTCCCATTTTCACCCCAACATAGAGTAGTATTTGCTTCTTAGTCCATTTTGTTTTCAATACAATTTAATACTGATCAGAGTAATTCTTTTGTACATTAAATGAGGGACTCGGTTTAAAAAGAAACCCCCGCCCCCCCCAACCCTCACCCTCCAGACCAACTGGGACTGGAAGGTGCTGCCTTCTCTTCCCACAGCCTGTAACTTCATGTTTTGTACTTCACCGAGTCTGATGGTTAGAAGCGTCGTGTGTAGTTTGTGGAAATCATCCATTTAAACACACTGCTGACTGGTGTTGCCGTGACTTCAGAGACAAGCCTGGGCCACCTTAGGAAGCCCCTTCGCTTCAGTTGCTTGCTTCTGGTGTGGCGTCCTTCGAAGCCCCAGATCAGGTGGGAAGGCCGCCGACACCCAGAGCGGTCACTGGGTGTCCCGACGTCCCTGGAGTTAGGCATGTGCTTTCCCATCTGACTGGCCAACCTGCGTGGCATGAGGCTCCAAGCTACCCAACCTGTTCACTTTCCAAAGAGCTAGCCGTGCTCCATCCCGTACTGTGGTGTCCTCGCCTGTCTGCATTTGTTAGTGGTAATATTCTGTATGTGTAATAAATTTTTATACCCCCAAAAAAAAAAAAAAAAAAAGAAGAACCAGAGAAAACCTGATCTTAGTGCCCTCCCATCCTTTTTTCTTTAAAAAAAAATTTAATTTGTTTGCTTGTGCCAGATATTGTGGCACAGGTGTTGTGGCACATGGAATCTTTAATCTTTGTTCCTGCATATGGGATCTAGTTCCCTGACCAGGATTGAACGCAAAGTCTTAGCCACTTGACCAGCAGGGACGTCTCCCCTCCCCCTTTTAAACTGAGTTATATTTGACACTGAACACCATGTAAGTTGAAGGTGTACAATGTATTGATCTGACACCTTTATACTGCAATATGACTGCCATAGCAGTGTCAGCTAACACTCTTATCATATCATGTAATTATCATTTTATCACTTTTGCTTTCTTATAGAGTATACATGGCATAAAGTTTCTGCTTCACAAAGTCCTTTCACCCTGATTTTGTCTTTTGAACCTCAGAGTAATCTTGTGAAATAGTCAGGAGCATCTAGTGACTCCCCCAGAAAGTTGCCCTAAATTTCAGTCTCCCTGTGCTATTGGCCACGGCAAATCCAGAGATTGGCTG
This sequence comes from Hydropotes inermis, assembly GCA_020226075.1. Classification (NCBI taxonomy): domain Eukaryota; kingdom Metazoa; phylum Chordata; class Mammalia; order Artiodactyla; family Cervidae; genus Hydropotes; species Hydropotes inermis. The sequence continues at coordinate 4,176,993 of CM035291.1, forward strand.
TGGGTCAGGCCTGGCCAACCTCAGCCACCTCGAGTATCTTCTACTTGAGAATCAAGTTGCCAACAAAACAAAGTATTAATGCAGTTGAAATTAATCTGTGCCTCCTGAAGATGAGGCCTATGTGAGTGGGTATCCAATAGATGAAGGCTTATGAGCACATACGAGGTCAGGAGACAAAGAGGGCCCTCCAGTAAGGAAGAGAAAGGATAAGAAAGACTGTGTCTGGTGGCTGTAAACAGCTAACACTGACCCTCCCGGGGGAGACACTTGTGCATCTTTTACGTACATGAGTCACTAATGATCTGAATATCACCTGAGTCTGAGCCAGACCCTCAGCTCCTGCTTTCTGAAGATGGATAGTACATAATACACCAGCAGTGTTACAATGAGGTCAAATGAGATAAATAAAAGTGCAAATTCCGAAGCAAGTGTAGGGACTTCCCTGGTATTCCTGTGGCTAGGCCTCGGTGCTCCCGGTGCAGGGGCCCAGGTGTGAGCCCCGTGGGGGAACTAGATCCCATGTGTACACACGTGCAGGTGTGCGTGCTGGGTCACTTAGTCACGTCCAGCTCTTTGCGACCCTATGGACTGCAGCCCGCCATCCCACATGCTGCAAGTAAAGATCCCGCGTGTTGCAGCAAAGATCAGAGATCCTATGTGCCATAACTAAGACCTGGAGCTGCTAGGCATCAATAGACACACAAAAATTAATATTAAAAAATAGAGCAGGTACAACATGTGCTTACTGAGACGCAGAGCCTGGAGAGGTGTTCTCAGGGGAAAGGTCAGGAAAGCAAGTCAGGGCCCAGGCGCCATGTGGCTGCAGTCAGGAAGGGAGGGGTCCCCAGCACCGTCCTTTCTGGGGCAGGGAGAGCAGGCTTGGCGTGAGCCAGGATTCACTTTCTTCCCTGCTGAGCCAGAGCCAAACACCGGGCGGGTATTGGTCGGGATGGCCTGTGGGCACCGGGTTCCAGCCAGAGGGGCTCATGGCTGTGGTCTAGACTTTACAGTCATGTTGAATTAAAGAGGAAGGGCCCTATGCTTCATGCGCATAGTCCTAGTACGGTATTATCTTTGCAGCCTCCTGGCAAAAATCATGTTTTCTTAGCATGGTCTTTAAAAGAATTACTGCTTATAGCAGTCCACTACAAGATTTACAGTGCTTTAGCTTTTTGTGTACTATGCCTTCCTTCAGAAAGTAATACTGTTTCAAGTTCCTATAACATAACATGACTTAAAATAAAAGACAGAAGAAGAAACTAGAAACTGTTTCCCCATTCATCTGAGTTATTCTCAGCATTTTCGATTTGGGGTAAGACTGTGGAAAGCCTTAAGGTAAAACGCTGAGCATCTCAGCCTGTTGCCTCTGACCACAAACCCCTTCCCAGGGGGACCCCAGATCTTGAGTGCGCAGGAAAACCACGGTCATTATCTGTGTGTGCCATGATGCAAGGCATGTCGGCATGCAAACTTACGTGTCTCCTCTCTTCATCCTAGCTGTACCCAAAATGATACAGCTGTTTATCAAGTCTCTGCTCAGAACTGTTTTGGGATGATCTGCTGCTCTGCTTCTGTTGAAGTGCAGAGCCCATCAGAGGACCGACCGCTCTCTCCCAACCCGAAAGATGACGGGCACACAGGTTGGCAACACGACACGGAGACGTGTGAGCAGGAGAGCCCAAACCGCACTGATGAGAAAGAGCACCCTTATAAGGAAGGAGAAGGTGCTGCCTCAGGTCCTCCTACGTCAGCTGACGCCCCCTCCTCCAAATCTGACGGTGCTTGCTCACTCCAGGTGTCAGCCGACCGTGACCCCGGTGCGTCCGGCTCTGAAAATCCCTTGGCAGTTAAAGACACAAGGCAAAGCGAAGAGGCTGGTGATGCTGCTAACACAGAGGGCGTTGCGGATGGGTTGCGTTTTCCTAATTCAAGTGATGCTCCTGGTAAACAAGATGTGTGTGGCCACAGGACCGTGCATTCCAAAGTACCAGGGTTAATAGATGGTGCCTTAGACCCCGAGGGCCCTAACGAGGAAGCCTTGAACTCTAGTCACCAACATGCCAGAGTCCAGAAGTACCTCAGCCTCAGCCTGCCCCTGACACAGGCAGGCTCCTCCGCGCCTCCAGCTGCCAGGCCCACCAGCCCCCCGGCTTCCAGCACAGACTCTGACAGTGACTATGAACTTTGCCCAGAGATAACCCTAACCTGCACCGAGGAGTTTTCAGATGATGACCTGGAGTATCTGGAATGTTCCGACGTTATGACAGATTACTCTAATGCGATCTGGCAAAGGAACCTGCAGCGTACGGAGAGTGTTTTTTTATTAGAAAGCGATGACGAGGAGATGGAATTCAGTGAGTGCAGCCTGGGTGGGTGTGAGGGTTTCTTCAGTGAATTGGGTCGTAGGCCCCCGGTGTCGGATGACACGGGGCCCATGGACGCCACCGCTGGCCTCTCTGGTCATCACTCACCACCCCAAGAAGTTGGGAGAAGGAGCAGCCGGGCATCCATGCGCAGAGCCTCATCCTTGCAAGTGGGGATGCCCCTGTCCCCGGGACCTCAGCAGGATGGATGGGCTATGGTGACAGACCCGGGCAGGTATAAACCACCCGCTGCCTCGGAGGTTGCTGAAGACGGTTATCCAGGAATTCAAGGAGAAACCAGAGACAGCCACCAGGCTGGAAAGGAATTCTCCAGTGACAACCTGCTAAACGTGGATAAAGCTGTGACTGAGACAGAGGGGACGCGCCTGTCTGGCGAGTCAGGACAACCAGGGATGAGCCGCTGCTTGGAGACCACGGCCGGGAAAAGAGTCGGGGGAGAAGACGTATGGAGCCGGAGGGGCCCTGAGAAACCTGCCAGGACGTGGCGACCTGGAATTAAGGGAAAAGCCAAGAGGTTGAATTCCAGCCTGGAAGAAAGGACGGCGGAAGCCTCCCTGAATCGCCTCTGTCCCAAGGGACCTGTTAAGCACCCACTAACCCCAAGTGACAAAAGAGACAGCTCCCATGCCAGAGCAGAGGGGACTGATCTGAAGCCCCAGATTCCTGCAGGAGGCCGTGCGGTTCCAACACAAGCAGAGCCAAAAGCGAAAACCCTGCAGACTCCACCCGGCTCGCTCTCCAAGAAAGAGAACTTGCACTTCCAGGGAGAAGGGCTGTGGGTTACAGATGCATTTGAAGCAAGCAAGGTTTCAGGCTGGAGTGATCATCCTCAGGTAAGACTCCTTTTTTACAAATTTGTAAGCTCAAATGTATTTGTGTGTGTGTGCATGTGTGTATTTCCCTTCCCTTCACATTCACAATTGCTGTACCACAATCTACATCAAAATAATTCTCTCAGTACCACAAGGGGACTTGTGAATGACAGGGGCTGCTGCTGGGAAGGAAATCTGGTTTTGAAAAAAGGCCCAGATAAACCCTAAGCCATCCTAATTATAGCAAAAGACAGATAGAAGTAAGAGGCACTAATGGGATTCTGGACAGCTGGAAAAAGAAATCTGATATTTTGTCTACTGCATGCATTTTATCAGGCAATGTCACTATTCAGAAAGTTTTCAAGCAAATGTTTTGGGTGTAGTCTTTAAAAGAAACCAAAACATTCTTTTTAGTGATTTTCCGGGGCACTTTTGAAACTTGGTAAGTGCTGGCTTTTATCAGAATTCATAGAGTGAATGAGAGATTTTGATGTGTCTAGAAGATTTGCAGAATTTGCTTAATGATGGTGGAGAAAGTAGACAAAGTAGACTTTGCTGTGCTCAAAAATCTGAGTAGATTTTTGAATGAATGTCTTTTTCATTTTTCTTAGACCACAGTGTAAAAGAGGCAAAGAAAACACTGCAGGAAGTAAAAAAAAAAAAAAAAAAAAAAAAAAAGTTTTACCCTATTGCTCATTTGGAGGTATATTTGAAAGAAATGGAAAAATTAATATACAAAGGATGTTATGTGATATATGAATTTATTGTATTTTTAAGTTTAAAGGGTTTTAAGTGGGCTTTGAACTGATGCTGTACTATGGCCAAGATTTGATTTCTGTAAATAAATACCTAAGAAAAGTTATTTATCAATTATTTTTACTCAGCCTCTGTTTCCCTTCTCCCAACTCTGTAGCAGGAACTTAGTATTGTTTTTATAGAAGACTAGATAATACTCCAGAGAAAACTAAGCATTCCCAAGTGCATTCAGTTATTGAATTCACTTTGGGAAAAAGTAAAAATTTAATGCATTGATGATTTCTAAAGGCCCAGCCATAATATAGCCAATTTGAAAAAATCTCCAGATGTGAGGTAGTTTTTTTCCTAGGCAGATTCTTCTGTTCCACTGGCCAAATCAGTCATGTAACAGCACATTTTCTCTGCCCTTCTGCAGGCGTGCCAGCTTTACCCTGTGCGGTTGTTTAACACACCAGTGACCACAGACTCATGCCCAGGATAAATTTAAGGAGGTGCTTTGGCCAAATAGTAGTACAAAATTAAGTTATAGTGTTAATTTTTCCATAGTCACAGCCTTTCCTTTTATGCTCATAAACTACTCTGCCTTGCTCAACTAAGTGCCTTTTCACAGTTGTTCTGCATCCACATCGAGCATTTGATTTGGCAAATTATTTTAATTATTAAGTGTTGTGTGTGGAGGGGGAGGTGTTGCCAAGTGGCCCCCGAAAAGTAAGTGGAGGGGAAGGGGCTACTGACAAGGTTAGTTTTAGACCCATTGCTATGGAAGGCAATTCCTAGCTCCCTCAACTGCCCAGAGTTGAGAGGCATTGAAGGAAGGAGTCCCCTGTCTCATCCTCAGCTTGTGCCCTAAGCTGAATTCTGAGATGGAGAACTCTGGGGACCAGCAAGCTCTCTTGTTTCCTGGCAATGCAGGGAAATAAAATGGGCTATCTCTGGGACCCTGTTGTCTCTATTGAACTTCTTAGGGCACTCTTGCTTACATACTCACACATTCATGGATGCACACCCATCTTGCAAACTCTCAACTCAAGGGCCCATCTGTGTTTCCAGGCATGACCAAGGCAATGATCTGAGAACCACAAACATGACGTTTTAGATTGCTTGCGCTCTGCAGGTGGAGGGACCATTTCTCACTTTGCTGTTCTCCATAGCAGAGCCAGTCTCTCACTCAAGGGTCAACATGAGTAGAAGCTGTATATTCAAAAACAGTTCTGTGCTGCAGAAAAATTTTGACTAAAGCAGGAAAATTATGCCACAGGGATAGTGGCATAGTGAGCACAGATTTCTTCTACCATGCAAAAAGTCACTCCCTAATTATAGGTGTCTATGTTTCTTACACATGTACACAACATAGCCAGATTTGTATCAAGTGGCTAAATATTGCAAACATGACACAAAAGCAGTAGAGGTTCACTGAAAACTAAATCAAACTTTCTATAATGTTGCTAAAAAAAAGAAGCCTAAGTTATGGGGGTGAATCCTCACATAACTAAGTCAAAAGACGTTTAAAATATTTATTCTCAGACATCTGAGGCTCGTGAGAACTTAAAGTTTGAAATGGCTAAAAATTCTTGGTTGGGGGTAATATTAGTAAATTTGCCCACTCTTGACACTTTCCTGATTCACTTACCTTTAAGGTGCCCAGTGGTGGAAACAGTAACCAGCACCTTACCTTCTAGGATGTTCTCTTCATCTGTGTATTGCTTTTAGCTTCTGAGAAAAATTCCGTATCTCTAATTCTATGTTACAGCAACAAGGCTGACATGTAAACTAAGCCATCTCCAGGAGTCCTTATTTCCTGTCTTCCTTTCCCACTCTTACAAAGCAAGGCCATCTTGTTCTGATCTGTCTTGGAGTTGTACTTGCCCAGGCTAAGATTGGAAAGCCCCCAGTGTCTACATTTATGGAAGATTCCTAAATTAATCCCAGTTTGGGAGTGGAAAACAGAGAGGGTACCCCAGGCTAACTTGAATCATCTTCAAGGATTGCACTGCCAATCCTTCACCTTGGTTCTGATCTTGCTTTCTTGATCCAACTCAGAGGCAAGGCCTGCCAGCCTGCACATCTTAAGTTTCCCTGCAGCCACACTGGGGTAAGATCATCCTTGCTCTTAAACCAGAAGTGCTGTGTCTGTCCTTCTGCAGAGTTGCCCAGCCTCACCCCAGAGAGATTTGCATTTCCTCTAAAGAGATGGGATCTTAAGTAAACAGTATGGAAATGTATTCTTAGGTTCTGATAATTAAGAATCTTCCTGACCAGGATATAGCACTAAGTTAAGAAGGTGAGCTCCGTGATGGTAGGCAAGCTGGTCACTGTTTTGTTCAGTGATATGTCCCAAGTCCTTGGGATAGTATTAGTCATATAATATGCACTCAATAACTGAGTAAGTAGCCATATGGTACTAGGTTACTAGATTGAGTCCTCTATCTTTTTTTGTTAATGAGTCTGGCTAGAAGTCTATCACTTTTGTTTATTCTTCTCAAAGAACCAGCTTTTAATTTCACTGATCTTTGCTATTGCCGTCTTCCTCTCTGTTTCATGTATTTCGGCTCTGATCTCTGTGATTTCTTTCCTTCTACTAACTTTAGGGTTTTTTTTGGTCTTCTTCCTCTAGTTGCTTTAGGTTTAAGTTTAGGTTGTTTATTTGAGATTTTTGTTTCCTGAGGTAAGATTGCACTGCTGCAAACTTTCCTCTTAGAATTGCTTTTGCCGTGAATTCCAGGTATTGTCAGGTATGATTCTAATAATCACTGATCTCAACTACTTTGTGGTCTTCATCGTCCTAAGTACATTCCTTGATTCCCTTCACACACCAGCCTTCCGCTGGGAAATTGCTGCCCACTGCCCTTCCGGCCCTGGAGATGGATTCATGCTGTGCTTAGTCGTTCAGTTATACCCAACTCTGCCAACTTTTGCGCTGTAGCCCGTAGCCTCCTTATCCATGGGATTTTTCAGGCAAAGATACTGGAGTGTGCTGCCATCTTCCTACTCAAGGGGATCTTCCCGACCCAGGGATCGAATCCACGTCTCCTGTGTCTCCTGCATTGCGGGAAGATTCTTTACCCGGGGAAGCCCCACCGTTGGGAATTGGTTGGTTTATGCCAAGCCGTCCACACCTTGCACTTGGCTTCCCTTGTGAATGCTGGTGATTCAGATACAGCCTTAGCCTTATCAGTGTCTTATCAGCTCTCACTCGCTGCCAACTAGATCCCGGAAGATCTCACTGTATCCCCAAGCATTCAGGGCCTTCCACAACTATGCCTCTGTCTACCTCTGAGGGGCAAGGCAGACATGCACACAGGTTTCCTCCTCTGGAAAAGGAGGCGGTTTCTCACACAAGGGAGTGTTTTCTTCTGCCTTCTGGTCTGGAGTGCCCTCGATTGGCTTGTTGCCAGCTCAGTGACCCTGGTCCTTCAAGGCCAAGGTGCAGGCTCCTTCAAATTGCACTGCCCTGAAGCACATTCCTCGTCTTTAACTGTGATCGCTCCTTCCAGAGAAACAACATTCTTGTCTGCATTCTTTGTATAGTGTAGTGGCCCCTGGACCCATATTTGGTTCCTGACTGTGACCTGGGAAAAACTAGTTAAGCTCTCCCAGCCCCAGCTTCCTCATTTGAAACAAAATGATAGCAATAATAACAACAGTAGTAATAACAACCACCACCTCACGGAGGGCTGTACAAATTAAAATTTTCATATGGGGACTTCCCTGGGGGTCTAGTGGCCTGGATGTCACGCTCATAGTGCAGGAGATTGGCTCTATCCCTGGTCAGGGAACTAGATCACCACATGCCGCAAATAAGACCTGGCTCAGCCAAATAAATAAGTAAGTAAATATTAAGAGGAAAAGATAGAGCCATGCATGTAAAATGCTCGGCACAGTACCTGCTATGCAGTTAACATTTAATAAGTATTATCATTTTTTTGTTTTGTTATTTATCTTCTTAATACTTATGTCCTTCCTACCCATATTAAAAACATTAAGGGCTGGCTACAAGATGTTTTATGCTTTTTCTTAAATGAAATTTTTAATAATTGTCCATGCATAGATGTAAGAAATAAGACAGAGAGACCACTATACACTGTGGTCAGCTTCCCCTGAGGCTAACATTTGGCAAAACTCTGGTATAATTTTCATAAACAAATGCATTGATACCATCTGCTAATCTTGTTCAGCTTTTCCCTTTTTACTTATACTTGTGTGTGTGTGTGTGTATGTGTATGTGTGTATGTGTATGTATATGTGTGTGTGTATGTGTGTGTGTGTATGTGTGTGTTAAAATCTATAGAAATGAGTCACTTGTGTGCATGAGTGCTAAGTCACTTAAGTTGTGTCCAACTCTTTTGCAACCCTATGGATTTATGCAACCCTCTGTCCATGGGATTCTCCAGGCAAGAATACTGGAGTGGGTTGCCATGCCCTCCTCTAGGGGATCTTCCTGACCCAGGGGTTGAACCCTAGTTTCTTACATCTCCTGCATCGGTAGGCGGGTTCCTTACCACTAGCGCCACCTGGGAATCACTTGTGTCGGCTCATGTAATAAATGCGGTAAGAAACTTCACCTTTATCCAAGTTCAGTCAAGTAGCTAGGCAGGCTGTGTAATTTACACAGTAACTATATGGCAGCTTGAAACGTGCATAGCCCCTCAGTGACAGGGCAGGTGGGAGGTCTCCAGTGAGTTTTTGTTTTTTAAAGCATAGAGAAAATATAAGCAGATCATCTAAACTTCCCTGCCATGTAGTTTTCATATCTGTGACAGAACAATCCGAGACTTGAATTCAATTACATAATAAAATGTGTCCCCCGCTTCCCCCTCACCAAACAACAACTGTTAACTCTGACTCAGGAAGGTGGATAAGCCAGCCCTCTGCTGATGATGGGAAGGACAGAAGCTTATAATCACTCATTTCTCAGCACATGGCAGCCACGCCTCTTGTCAGCACCGCTCCATGGTTGACCCAGGGAGTCACACAAGCGTTTGTTTTGTTTTTCATCACAAAGCCCACTGTGCCCCTTCTGCCAAAAACCATTCCCATCCCAGACCTACAAGATCGTGGCTCGCTGCAGGCCTTGAACTCAGTCTGTGTTAATAATCCACGGACGCTCCTAGGTACCTGCATCCTTGCTACTCACCATGTGGCCTGCAGACCTGTTTGTCAGAATGGAGAATCTCAAGCCCCGCCCCAGTCTTGCTGACTCAGAATCTGCAATTTTAACCCAATGCTTGGGAATACATATGCCTGCTAAAGTTCCAAAAGTCTTGGTCTGCAAGGAGAGGTCTTTCCCGGGTTAGAAAAGACCCTAAGACAATGGGTCTCATCCCTGCGGACCTTAAACCATCTGCTGTCTGAGTACCACCCCCCGGCTCCCTACCACCCCAAGATTCTGATGTGATTTCTCTGCAGTGTGGCTTGGGCACTGAGGGTTTTGAAAGCTCCTAAGTGATTCTCTGTACCTCTGAGGTCAAGAATCTTAGCTGTAAATATACAGGTGCCTAAGTCCCACCCCCAGAGACCCCAGTTTTGGTGGTTGTAAGGCCCTTGGGGAGTGGAATGCCAGTGTCATGCAGGTCGGCTCCAGGCCCCAGACTGGCAGGATGGGGCTACCTTTCACAAGTGTTTGCGCCCTTCATGCACTCCCCCCAGCCCAGGGATTCTGGAGCCTCTTGCCCCTGATTTCCCTCTATCTTAGCCAAGGAACAAAGTACCAAGTCAGTCAGTACTACTTTTCAAATTGAGGCAGTGGGTGTTCTCTGGGGTATTAGGTTGGACAAAAGTAAGTGTGGTTTCAGACCATGAATTTTGAATCATTATAGCAAGGCTCAAACACATCTTTATTAGTCAAAATAGGAAACATTACAATCAACATATTTTTGCCAACGAAAAATAAGCTTGTTTTTTCCTGTAGCATAAAAATCCATACTTTGGGATTTGACAAACTCTTGGAAAGCATTTTCTGCGTCCTGCTGGTTGTAGAAGCATTTTGCCTGCAAAACGTTGTCAACATTCTGGAAGAAGTGGTAGTTGTTTGGTGAGAGGTCAGGTGAATGTGGCAGATGAGACAAAACTTCATAGCCCAATTCTTTCAATTTTTGGAGAATTAGTTGTGCTGGGCATTGTTGTGAAGAACTGGGCCCTTTCTGTTGATCATGCCGGCTGCAGGCATTGCTGTTTTCAACGCATCTCATTGATTTGCTGAGCATACTTCTCAGATGTAATGGTTTCACCAGGATTCAGAAAGCTGTAGTGGATCAGATGGGCAGCAGACCACCAAACAGTGACCGTAACCTTTTTGGGGAAGTTTTGCAAGTTTGGCTTTGGGAAGTGCTTTGGGCTTCCATGGTGGCTCAGATGGTAAAGGATCCTCCCGCAAAGCAGGAGACCCGAGTTCAATCCCTGGGTTGGGAAGATCCCCTGGAGAAGGGAATGGCTACCCACTCCAGTATTCTTGCCTGGAGAATTCCATGGACAGAGGAGTCTGGCGGGCTAAGTCCGTGGGGTCACAAGGAATTGAACACAACTGAGTGACTAACACTTGGAGTTTCTTCTCGATCCAGCAGCTGAACTGGTTGTTGCTGGTTGTCATATAAAAGCTACTTTTCATCTCATGTCATAATCCGATTGAGAGATGATTAATTGTTGTTGTGTAGAGTAAGAGAAGACGACATTTTGAAACGATGATTTTTTTTTTTTAATTTTTGTGACACTTCAAAGCAATGATCAGGTCACAAGCCACCCACTTATAGAGCCTTTTCACCTTTCCAGTTTGCTTCAAATGCTGAATGACTATAGAATGGCCAACATTGTGAGTTCTTCCACAACTTCTGTGGTTCTAAGAGCATCAGCTTCGATGATTGCTCTCAATTGGTTGTTGCCAACTTCCAATGGCTGGCCACTGCACTCATCTTCAAAGCTCTCATCTCCTTTGCAAAACTTCTTGACCCACCACTGCACTGTACATTTGTTAGCAATTCCTGGGCCAAATGTGTTGCTGATGTTGCAAAGCTGTCTCCGCTGCTTTATGACCCATTTTGAACTCACTTGAATTTGCTTTTTGTCTAACATCTATTCCACAGTCTCAAATAAATATAAAATAAACAGCAAGTAATGTCATGAGCAAAAAGACAAAGTAAGAAATGCTCATTCAAATGGTATATAAGATAATCACATTTATTTAAGAATGTATTCCAATATCAAATGGCAAAGTTCAACAATGTAAAACTGCAATTACTTTTGCACCAACCTAATAGTGGATGCTTGGGGCTTCCTTTGTAGCTTAGCTGGTAAAGAATCTGCATGCAATGTGGGAGACCTAGGTCCAATCCATGGGTTGGGAAGATCCCCTGGAGAAGGGAAAAGCTACCCACTCCAGTATTCTGGCCTGGAGAATTCCATGGACTGTATAGTATATAGTATAAAAGTAAAAAAATTACTGTATACTATATGTATACTATACTATATACTATAAAAAAATAGCCCCTAAGTGGGCCTTGGGAAGCATTATTACGAGCCAAACTAGTGGAGGTGATAGAATTCCGGTTGAGCAAATTCTAAAAGATGATGCTATGAAAGTGTTGCACTCAATTGCCAGCAGATTTGGAAAACTCAGCAGTGGCCACAGGACTGGAAAAGCTTAGTTTTCACTCCAATTCCAAAGGAAGGTAATGCCAAAGAATATTCAAACTATTACACAATTGCACTCATCTCACACGCTAGCAAAGTAATGCTCAAAATTCTCCAAGCCAGGTTTCAGCAGTACATGAACCATGAACTTCCAGCTGTTCAAGCTGGATTTAGAAAAGGCAGAGGAACCAGAGATCAAATTGCCAACATCTGTTGGATAATCAAAAAAGCAAGTTCAGAAAAACATCTACTTCAGCTTTATTGACTATGTCAAAACCTTTGACTGTGTGGATCACAACAAACTTGAAAATTCTGAAAGAGATGGGAATATCAGACCACCTGACCTGCCTCCTGAGAAATCTGTATGTAGGTCAAGAAGCAGTAGTTAGAACTGGACATGGAACATCAGACTGGTTCCAAATAGGGAAAGGAGTACGTCAAGACTGTATATTGTCACCCTGCTTATTTAACTTACATGCAGAGTACATCATGAAAAATGCTGGGCTGGATGGAGTACAAGCTGGAATCAAGATTGCTGGGAGAAATATCAATAATCTCAGATATGCAGATGACACCACCCTTATGGCAGAAAGCAAAGAAGAACTAAAGAGCCTCTTGATGAAAGTAAAAGAGGAGAGTGAAAAAGTTGGCTTAAAACTCAACATTCAGAAAACTAAGATCATGGCATCTGGTTCCATCACTTCATGGCCAATAGATGGGGAAAAATGGAAACAGTGAGAAATTTTATATTCTTGGACTCCAAAATCACTGCAGATGGTGACTGCAGCCATGAAATTAGAAGATGCTTGCTCCTTGGAAGGAAAGTTATGACCAACCTAGACAGCATATTAAAAAGCAGAGAGATTACTTTGTCAACAAAGGTCCGTCTAGTCAAGGCTATGGTTTTTCCAGTAGTCATGTATGTGAGAGTTGGACTGTGAAGAAAGCTGAGCACTGAAGAAATGATGCTTTTGAACTGTGGTGTTGGAGAAGACTCTTGAGAGTCCCTTGGACTGCAAGGAGATCCAACCAGTCCATCCTAAAGGAGATCAGTCCTGGGTGTTCATTGGAAGGACTGATGTTGAAGCTGAAACTCCAATACTTTGGCCACTTCATGCGAAGAGTTGACTCACTGGGAAAGACCCTGATGCTGGGAAAGATTGAAGGCAGGAGGAGAAGGGGACAACAGAGGATGAGATGGTTGGATGGCATCACCGATGCAATGGGCATGAGTTTGAGCAAGCTCTGGGAGTTGGTGATGGACAGGAAAGCCTGGCATGCTACAGTCCATGGGGTTGCAAAGAGTCAGACACAACTGAGGACTAAACTGAACTGAACTGAAAAGTAGATGCATTTCTGCAACATTTCACATTCTAGAAAATCATATAAAATATCAGGCCTTCTGGGGAAAATAGTACTCCCTGCAGGTTACTTCAGAAACAGGCTGTTTGAAAACTAGAGACAAAAGCAAAAAGCGGACCCAAGACATTCACGTGGACCACCCAGGGAGGCAGCTCATGTTGGCCAATGGCAGCCAGGGCAGAGAGTACATGTTCACGAGGTCACCGGGTAGACGTGCTGGCAGCCCTTAATGAGAGCAGCTGGAGGCCGAGATGGGAAGCCAGCAGTGGGTCTCTGTGGGGCTGTCTGTGAGGTTGGGCTGGGAGGTGCCACCTGCCTTCAGATGCCCAGGCCTGGAGCGTGCCTCTTTGGAGGGAGGAACGCTGGAAAGATTTCTTTTTTTTTCAAATTTTATTTATTTTTTAAATTAGAGTATAAGGTGGTGCTAGTGGTAAAGAACCCACCTGTCAATACAGGAGACATAAAAGTTGCAGGTTCAATCCCTAGGTCAGCAAGATCCCCTGGAGGAGGGTATGGCAACCACTCCAGTCTTCTTGCCTGGAGAATCCCATGGACAGAGGAGCCTGGTGGGCTACAGTCCATGGGGTCACACAGAGTTGGATGTGATTGAGGTGATTTAGCACGCACACATAGTTGATTTGGGGTGTTGTGTTAATTTCTGCTCTGCAGCAAAATGATTCAGTTATATATACATAGATAAATAGGTAGATTCTTTATTATACTCTTTTCCATTATGGTTTATCTCAAGATACTGTGCTGTATAGTATGTCCTTATTTATCCATTCTGTAGGAAGGAGTTTGCAGCGCCCAACCCCAACTTCTCCATCCCCTCCTCTGTTCCCCTGGGCCACACTTTTAATTTTATTAAAATACAACCAGAAAGGGTGCCTGCTGCCAAGGCAAAAGCTGAGTTAAAGGCTATTCCCTTTCCTGTTCAAGCTGACTGTGATTTGCTTCCGCTATTCAGGGGTCCTTGCGGCGCCTGCCAAGTCACTTCAGTCATGTCTGACTTTGCGAGTAGCCCGCCAGGTTCCTCTGTCCATGGGACTCTCTAGGCAAGAAGACTGGAGTGGGTGGCCATGCCTTTAGCCTAGGCAGAAGTTCCCAAGAACCAACGCACACCCATGAACGCATCAGGCTACCTCATTATGGAACATGTGTTGTAACACAGAGACAGCCACTGCACCCCAAAGTGGAGGCTCTGAGTCCTCAGGGTACTGCATGCATGTGAGGGCCTGGATGATCTGTGCTGTAATCACCTGCTAAGGTGAATTTTTTTTTTTTTAAGATTTTTTTTGATGTGGACCATTTTTAAAGTCTTTATTGACTTTGTTACGATATGGCTTCTGTTTCCTGTTTTGGATTTTTGGCTACGAAGCACGTAGGATCCTAGCTCCCCAACCAGGGATTGAACCCACACACCCTTTATTGGAAGGCCAAGTTTTAACCACTGGACCGCCAGGGAAGAGCTAAGATGCATGTTTAAAGAGCTCTGAATTCTACCCCACAGTTTCAGGACCCACACCTTTAATAAGCTCTCTAGGTGACTCTCGTGAGCAAAAGGTTTTAAGCCATGGGTAAATTAGACAGAGACCCTGTGTGACTGCTACAACTTGAGGCGTTTCTGTAAAGAATCACAGGAGTTTGAAACACAGGAAGTTTAGGCCTTGTCACTATAACCCCTTCACCCTAAGAGGAAAGAGCTTCATGATCTGGATTTTCTTCTGCTTTCTAGTTGGCTTGCTATAAATGCAGCTTGGGCTTCACCTGTCCGGCCACTGAAATAAATACAGGCCCTGATTTATTGAAACTAAATCCAAAACAGGTGTGCCAAGTACAGCTGAGTTTTATTTTGAGGCGTGGTGCCGGGACAAGAATTTGGACGGCAGCAGGGGATGCTGGGAGAGGAGGGTCCTTTGGCTTCGAGGGTGGGTTTTAGTCCTGGTGGTAAATCTCTCATCGCTGCCTTGAGTGGGAGCTGAGTGCCTGAGACATGTGTTATCGGTCTTTTTTTGCAACGACTGAAAATGAACTTGCTTTACTGAAATGGGTTAACCAACCATCTATCAACATGAACACTAAAGCTAAGGTCACCAAAACAGCGTGGTAGTAGCCCCAAACCAGGGCTTCCCTGGCGGCTAAGTGGTAAACAGTCTGCTTGCTGATGCAGGAGACATGGGTTCAATCCCTGGGTCGGGAAGATACCCTGGAAGAGGAAATGACAACCCACTCCGGTATTCTTGCTTGGAGAATCCCATGGACAGAGGAGCCTGGCAGGCTATGGTCCATGGGGTCGCAAAAGAGTTGGACACACTGAATGACTAAACAACAACAGCCCCAAACAGATAAATAAACCAAATTGAATAGAGAAAACAGAATGAGACCTAAGAATATATTGGAATTTGGTTTATGATAGAAATGAACTGTCATGTTTTAGGAAGGAAGCAAAATTTTTAAAGCAGACACAATTAGCCATCTGTGTGGAGAAAAAAATAAGACCAGTGGACCTCAGATAAACACTAAATGGATTCCTGAGTTAAATATAAAAAATCCAAACTATAAACTACTGGAAAAATTATTGGAAACTATTCTTATGACCTTGAAAGCCATAAGATTTGGAAATGTAAAGATCATCATCAACAACAACAAAAACAAAGCATGATAGTTTTGATTATTTCAAATTTTATATAACAAAAATGAAAAATTTTATATAACAAAAATATAAATCAAATTAAATGAAAGTGATACACTGGGAAATACAGGTAGAACATATATATCATAGACAAATATTAATTTTCAATGTATATGAAAAACAGATAAGAAAAATACCCTAAAAAACTGAATTTATAATAAGCAAAAGTAAATAAATATGAAGTTCATAGAAGAGGGAATATAAAATGTTACTAGCTCAGCTGGTAAAGAATCCGCCTGCAATGCAGGAGACCCGGTTCAGTTCCTGGGTCGGGAAGATCTGCTGGAGAAGGGATAGGCTACCCACTCCAGTCTCCTTGGGCTTCCCTTGTGGCTCAGCTGGTAAAGAATGTGCCTGCAACTGGGGAGACCTAGGTTCGATCCCTGGGTTGGGAAGATCCCCTGGAGAAAGGAAAGGCTACCCACTCCAGTATTCTGGCCTGGATGTCCATGGGGTCGCAAGGAGTCAGACACGACTGAGCGACTTTCACTCACAAACATATGAGAAGTTGTCCAACCTTGTGAGTAATTAGGAAAATATAAAATTTAAAAAATATAACATTTTCATTCAGATAGACAAAAAAAATTAAAAGATGGTAACATCAAGATATTAAGATTGTGGAGAAATGTGTTCATTGCCAGAAAGAATGTAATTTGAGGATATCTTTTAACATGAAAAAGGGCAGTCATGTCACTTTTCTGCATCTACTCTTGAGAAGAGCCGGCACACAGACCCAGGGAGATGTGGCCCACAATGTGTTTCTCAGAATTGTTTGTCTAAGGAAAGACCTGTTCCAAAACAGCGAAATAATTGTGACCTGTTCAAATGATGGGCATCTCAAAGCATAAGACAGAGTGCCAAAGGCATAGTGTAGATGGATCCATAGCATGTGACAGCCGTCTATGCCCTCCAAACCAACCCAGAAGAGCGTGTGCCCTTTGCACATACATGTGACAGACCACCCTGCACTTCCCAGGGGTCCAAATGTGACCACAGAAGTCCTTGTAAGTGAACAGCGGAGGGAAGAGAGTCAGAGAGAGCTTGGAGATCGTGTGCTGCCGGCTTGGAAGATGGAGGAGGGGCCACGAGTCAAGGAACGCAGGCAAACCTCTAAAAGCTGGAAAAGGCAAACAGTGTTTCCTCTGGAGCTTCCAGAAGGAACGCAGCCCTATCGACACTGTGATTTTAGCCCAATGAGATCCATGTTGGACTTTTGACTCTTAGAACTGTAAGATAATAAATTCTATGTCATTTCAAGTGACTTAAGTTTGTGGTAATTAAAGCAGCCATAAGAAGCTAATGCAGACAGAAAGGATAATTTTAAAATAAAGTACCTGCAAGCGGGTGAGGATATTCTTCTTCAGATTTTCACTTCAGATATCCGAGAAGGAGCCCATTTATGACACAGACTTTGCAAATTCTAGTCTTTGGCTTAGAAATCTGACACGGGAGAGAAAGCGAGAAGAGAGAGGCCAGCTTCATTTAAAGCAAGTATGTTGGGACCTCCCGGGCAATCCAGTGGTTAGGATGTGGTGCTTCTGATGCAGGGGGCCAGGGTTTGATCTCCGGTTGAGGAACTAAGATCCTGTAAGCTGCATGGCTAAAATAATAATAATAAAATAAAAATAAAGTATAATACTTTGGGGAGCTTCCCCAGTTATTCAGTATAGAATCTGCCTGCAATGCAGGAGACACGGGTTTGATCCCTGTGTTAGGAAGATCCCCTGGAGGAGGAAATGGCAACCCACTTCAGTCTTCTTGCCTGGAGAATCCCATGGACAGAGGGGCCTGGTGGGATACAGTACATAGGGTTGCACAGAGTTGGACATGCCTGAAGCGACTTAGTACGCACATATTTTGGAATTTAGGAAGCCTCAGGGAGAAAGGACAGAGTCATGGACTCCACAGCTAATCCACTCGAGAATTAGGGTGCCTCAAATGTCTCCATGTCCATACTGGTGTCCCAAGGAACTTCCGGCCTGAGAATGCCTGTGAAGTGGCTGGACTCCAGGAGAAAGCATCCTGGGAAGAGCATGCCCAGAACATACCTTCTGACCTCAAGGCAGTCCGAGAGGCTGAAGTGGCGCAAAGGAGGCTGGGAAACTCTGAGCAACCACTGGTGCACAGGTTCCCAACCCAATGCTACTGACATTTGGACTGGATAATTCTTTATCCTGGGCAGCCACGCAGGCATTGCAGAATGTTTTTAGCAGCATCTCTGGCCAGTAGCAATCTCTTCCTGTCATCTCTACCCGATTAGCCACCAAGAATGTCTCTAGATAGTGCCAAATATCCCCTGGGGGGGTAGGGCGGGGTGTAACCAAACTCACTCCATGTGTTGATTAGCTCTGGGTAAATTCTGTCCCCTCACTAGTGACAGCTGGGAAAGAAGCTGTTATTTCAGTTATTTTATTTTTTTTAAGTTTTATTGGAGTATAGTTGCTTTACAATGTTAGGTTTCTAGTACAGCAAAGTGAGTCAGCTATATTAATACACATATATCCCCTCTTTTTTGGATTTCCTTCCTATTTTGTTCACTCCAGAGCATTGTTTCGTGTTCCCTGTGCTGTACAGTAGGTTCTTATTAATTATGTATTTTATACATAGTATCAATAGTGTGAATATGCCAATCCCAACCTTCCGATTCCTCCCAAGAAGCTGTCATTTCATTTATCTTTTAAAAATTTTATTTGTTTATTTGGCTGCACCAGATCCTTAGTTGTGGCATGTGAGCTCTAGTTTCCTGACCAGGAATCAAACCCGGGGCCCCCTTGCATTGGGAGTGTGGAGTCTTAGCCACTGGACCGCCAGGGAAGTCCCCAGTTTCATTTAAATCAGCGCTGTCCAAGAGAGATTTCACGCAAGCCACATATGTGACAAGTATGTTCACAAACTGTGCCACTATTTCCTCTATTTAGTTCCAGAATACTTTCATCATCCCCCAAAGAAACCCTGTACCACTTCCTATTCTCCTGTCCCTCACCCCTTTGCAAACTTAATTTCTCTCTCTATACATTTGCCTATTCTGGACATTTCTTATGCAGGTGAAAGAAATAAAACATTTCTTATGTTTTATTATTGCCTTTATCGTGTTTTGCAGACACTGCATTTTATTTTGAAAAAACCAAAGGTTTGTGGCAGCCTGGCGTCATGCAAGTCTGTTAGCATGATTTCCTCAACAGCAGCTGCTCCCTTTATGTCTCTGTGACACGTTTTGGTAATTCTTACAATGTTCCAAACGTTTTCATCATTATTATTTTTTTTACGGCGATCTGTAATCAGGGATCTTTGTTGTTTCTATTATGACTCTGGAAGTCTCAGATGATGGTTGGTGTTTGTTAGCAATGAAGTTTTTTTTAACTGTAGTATATGCATGTTTTAAAGATATAATATTATCACACACTTAATAGTGTAAACATAACTTTTATGTGCACTAGGGAACCAAAAATTGATACGACTTGCTTTATTGTGGTGGTCTAAAACTGAACCACAATCTCTCTGACACCTGCTCTAAATGGAATCATACAATAGGTGGGGTTTTGGACTACCTTTTTCACTTGGCATAATATTCTTAGGGGTCATCCATTGTTAGAGCATCTCTCAGTACTTCTTTTCATGGCTGAGTGATATTACATTATATGAATCTACCACACTTATTTTTGTCCATTCATCAGTTGATAGGCATTTGGGCTATTTCCACTTTGTAGTTATTGTGGGTTATGCTGCTATGAACATTTGTATAGACGGTTTTGTGTGGACATATGTTTTAAGTTCTCTTGGGTAAATAGCTAAAAGTAGAATTGCTGGGTGGCTATGTCTAACATTTTCAGGAAACATCATGCTGTTTTTCAAAGCAGCTGCACCATTTTCCATTCCCACCAGTAGTGTTTGTGGGTAAGCCACAAATGTAATTAAAAAAAATTTTTTGGAAGCCACTTTTTTTAAAGTTTAAAGACACAGATGAAATAAACTTTAATGTTGTATATTATTAATTCAGTATAACCAAAATATTACCTCAATATACAAACCGTATGAAACTTTTTAATGAAATACCTTACTTTTTTTGGTAATAAGTCTTCAAAATCTGGTGTGTATTTTATACCCAATTTGGATACTCTTCATTGGAAATACTTGATCTGTATTGAGATTTCATGATAGTAACGGTTGAAAGAGTAGACTCACATAACCCAAATGGTTCTGAACCCATTTAAATTTTTTCCTAATGGAGTCATGCATCATTTAAACATTTTTACATGTGTTAATAAATTAACTGAATAAAAATTTAAATTCAGTCCCTTAGTGGCACCACGTACATTTCAAGTGCTCACTAGTCACATAGGGCTGAAGTCCTTATTGCCGAATTCAGACTTAAATTGAAGAAAGTGGGGAAAACCATTAGACTGTTCAGATAGGACCTAAATTCAATTCCTTATGATTATACAGTGGAAGTGACAAACAGATTCAAGGGGTTAGATCTGATAGACAGAGTGCCTGAAGAACCATGGATGGAGGTTCATGACACTGTACAGGAGGCAGGGATCAAGACCATCCCCAAGAAATGCAAAAAGGCAAAATGGTTGTTTGAGGAGGCCTTACAAATAGCTATGAATAGAAGAGAAGCAAAAGGCAAAGGAGAAAAGGAAAGATATATCCATTTGAATTCAGAGCTCCAAAGAATAGCAAGAAGAGATAAGAAAGCCTTCCTCAGTGATCAATGCAAAGAAATAGAGGAAAACAATAGAATGGAAAAGTCTAGAGATCTCTTCAAGAAAATTAGAGATACCAAGGGAACATTTCATGCAAAGATGGGCTCAATAAAGGACAGAAATGGTATGGACCTAACAGAAGATATTAAGAAGATGTGGCAAGAATACATAGAAGAACTATACAAAAAAGATATTCACGACTCAGATAATCATGATGGTGTGATCACCAACCTAGAGCCAGACATCCTGGCATGTGAAGTCAAGTGGGCCTTAGGAAGCATCACTATGAACAAAGTTAGTGGAGGTGATGGAATTCCAGTTGAGCTATTTCAAATCCTAAAAGATGATGCTGTGAAAGTGCTGCACTCAATATGCCAGAAAATTTGGAAAACTCAGCAGTGGCCACAGGACTGGAAAAGGTCAGTTTTCATTCCAATCCCAAAGAAAAGCAATGCCAAAGAATGCTCAAACTGTTGCACAATTGCACTCATCTCACACGCTAGCAAAGTAATGCTCAAAATTCTCCAAGCCAGGCTTCAACAACATGTGAACCATGAACTTCCAGATGTTCAAGCTGGATTTAGAAAAGGCAGAGCAATCAGAGATCAAATTGCCAATATCCGCTGGATCATCAAAAAAGCAAGAGAGTTCCAGAAAAACATCTATTTCTGCTTTATTGACTATGCCAAAGCCTATGACTGTGTGGACCACAATAAACTGTGGAAAATTCTGAAAGAGATGGTAATACTAGACCACCTGACCTGCCTCCTGAGAATTCTGTATGCAGGTCAGGAAGCAACAGTTAGAACTGGACATGGAACATCAGACTGGTTCCAAATCAGGAAAGGAGTATGTCAAGGGTGTATATTGTCACTCCGCTTATTTAACTTATATGCAGAGTACATCATGCAAAATGCCAGGCTGGATGGAGTACAAGCTGTACTGGGAGAAAGATTGCTGGGAGAAATCAATAACCTCAGATATGCAGATGACACCACCCTTATGGTAGAAATCAAAGAAGAACTAAACAGCCTCTTGGTGAAAGTGAAAGAGGAGAGTGAAAAAGTTGGCTTAAAACTGGGATGACCCTGAGGGACGGGATGTGGAGAGCGGTGGGGGCGGGGGGTTCAGGAGGGGGAACACGTGTGCACCCGTGGCTGATTCATGTCAATGTTTGGCAAAAACCACCACAATATTGTAAACTAATTAGCCTCCAATTAAAATAAATTAATTAAAAAAACTCAACATTCAGAAAACTATGATCATGGCATCTGGTCCTATCACTTCATGGCAAATAGATGGGGAAACAGTGGAAACACTGGCTGACTCAATTTTCTTGGGCTTCAAAATCATCGTAGATGGTGACTGCAGTCATGAAATTAAAAGACGCTTGCTCCTTGGAAGAAAAGCTATGACCAACCTAGACAGTATATTAAAATACAGAGACATAACTTTGCCAACAAAGGTCTGTCTATTCAAAGCTATAGTTTTTCCAGTAATCATGTACAGATGTGACAGTTAGACTATAAAGAAAGCTGCTTCTGCTGCTGCCAAGTCCTTCGGTCGTGTCCGACTCTGTGTGACCCCATAGACAGCCGCCCACCAGCCTCTGCCGTCCCTGGGATTCTCCAGGCAAGAAGACTGGAGAGGGCTGCCATTTCCTTCTCCTAAAGAAAGCTGAGTGCCGAAGAATTGATACTTTGAATTGTGGTGTTGGAGAAGACTCTTGAGAGTCCCTTGGATACCAAGGAGATCCAACCAGTCCATCCTAAAGGAAATCATTTTCCTTTCCTGAATATTCATTGGAAGGACAGATGTTGAAGCCGAAACTCCAATACTTTGGCCACCTGACGTGAAGAACTGACTCATTTGAAAAGACCCTGGTGCTGGGAAAGAAGGCAGGAGGAGAAGGGGACGACAGAGGATGAGATGGTTGGATGGCATCACCGACATAATGGACATGAGTTTGAGTAAACTCCAGGAGTTGGTGATGGACAAGGAGGCCTGGCGTGCTGCAGTCCATGGGGTCGCCAAGAGTTGGACATGACTGAGCGACTGAACTGAAGTATTCTCGATTGGACAACCTAGCTCTGAGGTATTTCTGTTGTAATGGTGATATTTAAAAAACACACTGCCCCAAGCCTCAACCTTGGTTTTCTTTTCTCCTCTATAGCTGATCCAGTGACAAGTTGTAAGTTCTTTTTTAGAACGGTTTTAGGTTCAGAGCAAAATTTAGAGGAAGGTACTGAGATTTCCCATTTACCCCCGTCCCTCCCCCACTGCTAACATCCCCCACCCAGAGTGGTATGTTTGTTACAATAGTGAACTTACACTGACATATTGTTAATTCCCAAGTCCATAGTTGACATTAGGCTTGACCCTTGGTGGTGTACATTCAGTGGATTTTGACAAACATATAGAGACACATATACCCAATCATCATACGTCATTGTTGCTTAGTCGCTCAGTCGTGTCTGTCACTTTTGTGACCCCAGGACTGTAGCCCACCAGTCCTCTGTCTGTGGGATTCTCCAGGCAAGAATACTGGAGTGGGGTGCCATTTCCTTCTCCAGGGGGTCTTCCCAACCCAGGGACTGAACCAGCACCTCCTGCATTGGCAAGCAGATTCCTCACGCTGAGCCACTAGGGAAGCTCATCAGAGTATGCAATACTATTTTAAATGCAAGTGCTGCAGCTAAGGGCAGAAACACATGGCAGACACCAGCGACTGTCAGCCCCTGAGCCCCTCCAGCCTCCCATCTCTCACCCCGTGCGGACCTGGTTTGTAGTGACAAGCCCTAACTAAGACAACCCCCACTGCCAGGACCTTGGCGCTCCAGCTGGCATCCTGGCAGCCCTGCAGCTTGTTGGGCAGGCTCCACTAGTCTCCTGTATCACTTTGAAAACAACATGCCCCCGCCCCCAGCCCCCTATCGGGTTGCTCTCAAGCTGCAGGACAAAAGAGGACACATTCCAGCCGCTCTGGAGGTCACAGGTGATCAGGCTTGGGAAGTCTGACGTGGAATAGAAAGCTGCGGAGTGGGAGGGGAAGTGGCTTTTCCCTTAAGCGTGTTTTTGTCCTGAGTTTTCATCCTGAGACGTCTAAGGGGCTCCTGTCCAAAGGTGGAGAAACAGCGTCACTGTCTCCCCAGAGGCGGAGGTCACAGCCCGTTCTCTCAAGGACCCTGGGCTTGTGTAGGACAGAGCTTCTGAAACAGTCACATGTGTGCAGGTCACCCATGGAGCCCCTCTGACAGCTGCTTTTCATCGGGCTGGGCTGGGGAAGGCTGTGCGATCCTGAATGCCCAGCAAACTCCCAGGCATTTCCGGGGACCACACTTAGAGTAATGAGGGCTGAAGGCTATCCCTGGGGAGTAGTCAACGTGCCTCACTCATCCCTTCCATGCTCCTCCACGCTCAGTCGCCCGATCATCGCCTAGAATAGCCAATGCTTATGGAGTGTAAATACGCACAGGGGCTGTGCTAAGACTGCAGTGCTTTGCTCACTTAATTATCTCAACAGTCCAAGGGGACAAATCCTGCTGGTGTCTGGGCTCTGGGTCAGGGTGTGGTGCAGCCTGGCTCTGAACAGAATCTGCCTGAGTCCAGGTCCTAATTGTGACATTACACGGCTTCCTAATTCCATGTAGGGCTGAGTCCCTTCACCCTCTTTAGAACTAAAATAAACTCTGATAATAGTGGTTGCCTCTGGGGAAGGGCGACTGGGTGAAGGGTAGGAAGGCTTGTTGGTCCCGCACACCCTTTCATTGGATATCTTGTGCATTTTGTGCCGTGTGTGTATTACCTACTCAAATAAATAATTGGCTTAAAATTAGTTGTAAAAAAATAATAAGCCCATAGCATTCCTATTCATAGTTAGAATATATACAAGGGCCAGTGTCAGACTGGTGCTCAAGGGGATGTTGACTAAAAAATATTCACAACCTAAAAGTTGAGTTCTGTCTTATTGAAGTGTTTGTGATCAGTCCTATCTGACTCTTTGCAACCCGGTGAACTACAGCTCACCAGGCTCTTCTGTACACAGAATTCTCCAGGCAAGAATACTGGAGTGGATTGCCATTTCCTTTTCCAGGTGATCTTCCTGACCCAAGGATCAAACTTGTGTCTCTTGCGCCTCTTAAACTGGCAGGCAGATTCTTTACTGCTTGGCCACTTGGGTTTTTATTAGGTGGGAATTTTTAGGACTTCAAACCTGGGAGGCAGCCTCTCAAGTAACCCTGAGAGAACTGCTCTGAGTTGGGGGCCTGAGTGGGCAGCTAGGATATATAGGAGTCTGCAACAAAGAGCAGGCAGTGGGAACAAAAGCTGAGTTTAAAAGAAAACTAGCTGTCTCAAGTTAAGGATTTAATGCTTTCATCTGTATGGGAGAACACCAGAGTCTGGGCTCGCTGACATCATGCCTTTGATTCTCACCTCACCTCTCTGGGGCCAGCACCCTGCGTTTTCACGTCCTGAGTTCATTTCCTCAGTGCTCACCAGCTCACCACCCGCGGAGGCTGCAATCACTGAGGACTGTGGTGTCCTTTGTGTACTGATGTGGCAGGAAGGATTCCATGTATCAGGAATCAGATGTTTGCCTCTAACCTGGGCATTCAGCCTCATGATTGCGATGAAGGTCCTTTGGAACCCAGCCGTATCCGTCCCATCCTCCATAACGTACAGAACAAGGCTGGTGGCTTCAGCTCCCACCAGACGATAACTGATGTAACCCTTACCATTTGGTCCATGGGGACTTTTCTGCAGCTGGTAGACTCTAGGAACAATTCAGTGGGTAGAAAATACTGGTAAAATGGTGCCTTTCAAACTCATAGGTGAGATTCCTTCTCTTCAGACAACTGGGCATGGGTCTGAATTCCATGGTGCTTGTCTTTGTTGTTTTGTGATATCTCACATTAACAGAGAGAGAAAAAAATCATGTTAATCAGTAACTGGTTGTCCTTGGCCCTCGTGGTACCCAGATGGGATTCAAACCTCACTGCCAGTCCCACGCTCCTGGAAATGTGAATTTTTCAAGCATATGTTAAAGGAACTCAGGTGGATTACTTTAGAGTCCATATAGTGAGTGAAGTGGAAGTGGAAATGGAAGTGTTAGTCACTCAGTCACGTCCAACTCTTTGTGACCCCAGAGACTGCTCCACCAGGCCCCTCTGTCCATGGGATTCTCCAGGCAAGAATACTGGGGTGGGTTGCTATTTCCTCCTCCAGGGGAATCTTCCCAACCCAGGGATCGAACCTGGGTCTCCTGCCTTGCAGACAGATTCTTTGTCATCTGAGCCACTAGGGAAGCCCATAGTGAATGAATCTAATTGCTAAAAAGAGGCTCTCTGGAGAAGGAAATGGCAACGCACTCCAGTATTCTTGCCTGGAGAATCCCATGGACAGAGGAGCCTGGTGGGCTATAGTCGATGGGGTCGCAAAGAGTCCGGCGAAACTGAGCGTGCACACAACAAAAAGAGACTCTGACCTGACTGGTTTTTCCTGAACACACAAACTTCCCGCGTAATTAGCCATGCTTAAGAGTGCCAATAGGAGAGGATTAACAGCTCAGGGGCACATATCAGGGTCCACTCTGGCTGGAACCCGGTATGTATAGATGAAAGGCTGGTCTGGAGCCTGCGGGGCCCTTATCACTGGCCTAACCAGTGGGAAGAGACCCAGCCAAATGCTGGGGAAATAGCACGATGTTCCCGCTCTGCTCAAAATAGCTTTGGATACTTCCACCTGCCCCCGCCCCCCCCAAACAAAACCCAACTAGTCTAAAATTCATCTGCTTCACACATATACACAATAACCACGCGCACCTTCCCCATCTCTCCACCTCTCTGCACGCCACTAACAGAGGGAGAATAGCATGTGTGTGCAACAAAGCCCAGGGACCTCACAGGAGGGCGGCTGGAATCCACCCAGACACGTGAGCGTAAGAAAACGACTGTGTGTGCATGCTAGGTTGCTTCAGTCGTGTCCGACTCTTTGAGACCCTATGCATCATAGCTAGCCAGGCTCCTGTGTCCATGGGATTCTCCAGGCAAGAATCCTGGAGTGGGTTGCCAAGAAAATGACTAGAACTCCACCATTTCAATGGCACATTTGCAGACGGTGGGAGATGTGCTCCCTGGTCTGTGGAGGTCCTTCTGACTGTTCTGCAGGGCTATGACATCAGCTCATACACCATCCTGGTGCTGTTGATCCACTGAGGTCACTGCTGGGAGGGGACCATTATCCTGGTCCACGTGGCCTCCGGTCTGGTGGCTCCTGCCCTTTCTGCATCACACCAGGGAACTGATGGCCCGTCGTGGGAGACCCCACAAAGCCTGGTCCTCTGAGGCTCCTGCTGTTTCCCTCAGGAGCACGGCCTTTCCCTCCTGGAAGCCAATGTGCTAATGCTAGCTAACATGCTAATTCCATATTCCACATGAGTAATAGCCAGCTCATTGGAAAAGACCCTGATGCTGGGAAAAATTGAAGGTAGGAGGAGAAGGGGACCACAGAGGATGAGACAGTTGGATGGCATCACCGACTCTGGGAGATGGTGAAGGACAGGGAAGCCTGGCGTGCTTCGGTCCACGGGGTCGCAAAGAGTCAGACACGACAGCAACTCAACAACAATGCTAATTCCATATTAGCTAATATGCTAATTCCACATTTGCTAATATGCGAATTCCGTGTCTGGATCTCAGTGGAGATGCCTGAGGTACCTCTGTCCTCTCCTCTGCTCCGTGACCAGCAGCATTCCTTATCACTAGGGGAAGTCTGTCTCTGCCCAAAATATTCTGTTCATCCAGCAAATATTGAATGAACCCCCCACTCTCTGCTAGACCCCGTTCTACGTGGCAAGAATGCAAAGGTGAGCAAAGCCAAGCACTCCACACCCCATCCCAGGGTGCTTCCCTTCCTGGGGTTGGGGGGACAGAGGATCAGCAGACATGCCTGCATCATCAGCAGTGACGGTGCTCTAGCGCCAGGCCAGCAGGACAGAGAGGGGGTGGTGCTCTGGGAAGGGGGTCTGGCCTCTCTGGATCTTCTAACTGTTCGGAAAACAGTCTAACCCTGACATTTTAG
Organism: Hydropotes inermis; assembly: GCA_020226075.1. Lineage (NCBI taxonomy): Eukaryota > Metazoa > Chordata > Mammalia > Artiodactyla > Cervidae > Hydropotes > Hydropotes inermis. The sequence continues at coordinate 4,204,408 of CM035291.1, forward strand.
GCATTTCAATGCCCAGGAGCTCAGTATCTAGAATACAGGCTGGTTTCGTTTTTCACATCCCTCCCCGAGACAGCAGCAGGTAACCTCTCCACCTGCCCGAGTGCAGAGAGAGCACACAGGGTGTTACACAAGGAGCTAAGCGGCCGTGGAGTAAAATCCCTTAGACGGCACGGGGGTGGGAAGAGGAGCGAGGGGTGTCCCGCCTTCGTCAGGGCCCTGCTGTGTCCCTCTGTCTCCCCATCTCGAGTTTCTGGGTTGCGGCTCTGCTCTCACGGGGACTCACGGGGTTGGTCAGCACAGAGACTTTAGAAGGACAAGACCATTTTGAACGGCTAAATACGCTCATTCCATGTCCATCACTGTTACTGTGCTGAGCTTTTCAGAGGGCCCAGAAACGCTGAGAGTTGGCTTGAAAAGACACTGACAGATCTGAACTTAGAGTAAGTCAAAGCCCCAAGGCAGCAGGTAGGGCCTCGAGCCCGAGCAACTTGCCTCCACCCCTTACGCACCCTCACGTCCCCGTTTCTCTTCTCAGTTTACCCTCATCACGAGGGGCAAGGGCGGGAACCCTGAAGGCAGAGAAGAAACAGGAGAAGCAGCAGCCGGCTTCTCCTAGGGCCCGTCTGATTGTCTCCTTGCTTCCTAGATTTTGAATATCTTCTCTGAAAAACTGCTCAGATCAGCTCGAACCTCCTAATTTCTGGGGCACTTCTAAGTTTCCATCCTCTTGACATGTCACCTGCTAAGACTGCACCCCGCAGGCCCTGCATCGTGTGTGGAGCTGGTGTCCCACCAGTGCGTGATGGACCAGGTTTCTTAACCATCCGCTGCGCCCCCACCCCCACCCCCTCAGCCAGCTCCTTGGAGAGTCTTCTGGGAAAAGGGAGGCAGAGAAGCTGCTTGGCCTGTGACTGATCCAAAGAACCAGCGGAGGCAGCAGGGACGCGGGTCCTGAGGACCCCAGGCAGGGTCCTCAGGAGGAGCGGCAGGCTGCAGGGGAGGCCCCAGGCTAGGGGGGAGGAGCAGCAGCCAGAGCTGTTGCAGTCCGTCTTCTGATCAGGGCTACAGGAGCAGAGGTCAGGGTGTGGCCTGCGGTGACACAGAGGGAGATGAAGCGTGGGGCCCATCTCAGCCCCCTCCACCGTGATGCCCAGGGTTCCTCCCCAGGGCCTGCCATCAGAGGGGCAGACGTACCGCCATGGTTCCAACCCACTGGGCTCCTCCCGGCATCTCCGGCCACACTGCCTTCACCCTACCTCCATGCACAACTTCCACACAAATAAATAAGTTGCATAGTGGCTCTTGACAGAGCCCAAAGATGACAGCTGAGCAAACTCATGTTTGTTTATTTTTCTACTGAAGTATTGCTGACTCACAATATTATTTTAGTTTTGGGTATACAACATAGTCATTTGCTATTTTTATAGACTATATTCCACACCAAGTTAATACACGATATTGACTATATTCCCTGTGCTGTATGTTACATCCTTGTAACTTATTTATTTTATACCTAGCAGCTTGCACCTCAGTCCCCTTCACCTATTTTTTCCCCTCCCCTTACCCCTCTGAGGCTTCCCTTGTGGCTCAGCTGGTAAAGAATCTGCCTGCAATGTGGGAGACCTGGGTTCAATCCCTGGAATGGAAAGATCCCCTGGAGAAGGGAAAGGCTGCCCACTACAGTATTCTGGCCTAGAGAATTCCATGGACCATACAGTTCATGGGGTCATAAAGAGTTGGACATGACTGAGATTTTCACACAGATGACCCCTCTTCCCTCTGGGAACCATTAGTTTGTTCTCTCTGTGAGTCTGTTTCTGTTTTGTTGTATTTGTTCATTTGTTTTATTTCTTAGATTTCACATATAAGTGAAAACATTAAGTATTTTTCTTTCGTTGTCTTGTATATTCCACTAAGCATAATACCTTCCCAGTCTATCCATGTTGTTGCAAATGGCAGTTTCATTCCTTTTTACAGCTGAGTAGTATTCCAT
>CM035291.1:4206410-4434685 GCA_020226075.1 Hydropotes inermis
TATATATATATAATATATATATATAGTAGTATCCCACTATATATATATATATATAATATATATATATAGTAGTATCCCACTATATATATATATATAATATATATATTATATATATATATATAACTTCTCTATGCATTCATATGCTGATGGACACTTAGGTTGCTTTTCTGTCTTCGCTATTGTTAATAATGCTGCTATGAACATTGAGGTGCATGTATCTTTGTGAATTAGTGTTTTTGTTTTCTTCAGATAAACACCCAGAAATGGACTGACTGGATCCTACAGTAGTTCTGTGTTTCTGAGGAAGCTTCACACTGTTTTCCATAGTGGCTAAAACCATTTACGTTCCCACCACCAAGTGCTCCGCATCCTTGCCCACACTTATTTAACGCGTGTTTATTAAGCACCTACTTGGTGTGTTAAGCATTCCCATAAGAAGGTGTGTCAGCCCCATGGGAGTGCAGAATGCAGTTCCTTGTGCTGGAAACCCAGGAATGGTCGTGATGCCCTCCTAATCTTCAATCCCTACATCTAACCAGTCCCCTATTCCTGTTACTTTTCCCTCTATAGTGTCTCCTGAGTTGGAATCGTCCTCTCCCTATTGGTTTCCAAAGGCTGCCATAACAAATTATCACTTTGGGGGGCTTAAAACAACAGATACTTATTCTTTCATGGATCTGAAAGTCAGAGGTCTGAAGTCAAGGTGTTGGCAAGGCTGGTTCTTCCCCGAGATGCTCTCTGAGGGAGAAGTCCTTCCCCACCTCTCGCCAGGCTTCCGATGGCTGCCAGCCGTCCTTGTGGCTGCAGCACTCCAGCTCTGCCTACATGGTCACATGGTGTTTTCCCTGCGTGTCTCTGGGTCCAAATGTCCCTCTTCTTATAAAGTTCCATTCTAATCCAGTATGGCCTCATCTGAACTTAATCATATCTGCAAAGATTTTATTAATAAACAAGGTGAGATGCACAGGTGCCAGGGTTGGAACTTGAACACATCCTTCTGGAGTACACGATTCCACCCAAAACACACTCCATCCTTCAGCCACCACCGAAGCCCAGGCTTTGTAATCTTCTCTGGGCCATTGTAACAGACTCCTTGGGCCACTCTTCTTCTCTTGTAAGGCACTGTTCACGTTACTGCAACAATCTTCCTGAATCCTAAATCTGGAAATAATCATTCCCTTGTTTAAACCAATGACAGCATCACTTTCCTGGCTCCTATCAATCTTGAATGGACCCTCTTGCTATCAGAGTAAGTCTGTGCCATGTGCTGGGGCGTCCGGAACCAGACTGTGGGTTATGTCCCCTGTCTCCCTGCGCCCACCCTTCCCTTTGCATACACCCCACATCCTGGTCATTCCAGATAAATGGACACCTGGCCACCCCAGCGCCTTCGTTCTTGCTGTTTCCTCCACCTTTTCTCCTTGTAGAACATCTGCCAACCTCCTGGATTTTGCCTCTCTGTTGTTGTTTTTCTGTCCCTTAGCCATGTCCGACTCTTTGAGACCCCATCAACTGCAGCACACCAAGCTTCCCTGTCCTTCACCATCTCCCTGAGTTTGCTCAAACTCATGTCCATTGTGTCAGTGATGTCATCCAACCATCTCATCCTCTGGCGCCCCCTTCTCTTCTTGCCTCCTTGCCTTTCCCCGCATCAGGGTCTTATTCACTGAGTCGGCTCTTTGCATCAGGTGGCCAAATACTGGAGCGTCAGCTTCAGCACCAGTCCTTCCAATGAATATTCAGGGTTGATCTCCTTGCTGTCTAAGGGACTCTCAAGAGTCTTTTCCAGCACCAGAGTTCGAAAGCAATAATTCTACGGTGCTCAGCCTTCTTTATGGTCCAACTCTCACATCCATACATGCCTCCTTCCTCACACAGAATTCAGGTTCTAAGAATACACAATCTTTCCCGGTGATAATCTTTCCCCAGTAGCTAGGGTGAGGCCTGGCACATAGAGAGCTCTCCACAACTCTTTGTTGAACAAAGGAATAAAGGAATTCACAAATGTAAACACACAGGCTGCAAGTTCTGGATCCTTCCCTGCTTCACTTGTCCCTTCTCCTCTCCCTGAAGAAAAATTCATCTCTCCAATAACATTTCCTCCCTAGTCTCTTGCTAGCCTTTAGTGTATATTTCAGCTGTTTGTTTGCCCAGCTGGGCTGTTGCTGTGAGGTAGGTGGAAACAGACCACCTACCTGGGTCTAATCCATCTGTAAATGCCAAGAAAACACACACACACACAGAGCCTGCCAATATTACCTGTCGAAGTGAATTAAATCTAGTTACAGAGGCAAGACAGAAACGTGAAAACTCAGATTACCCCACCCACTTCAATGTACCGTCTCCACTGAATTCACAGAGCTGAGAGTGGGGGCGGGGCAGGAGGTTAAAACTGCAAATTCTGTTAAGTTCCCCTTTCTGCTGATGCTTGAAAAATTATCCTTCTGAGTCAGCACAGGTATTTTGATACTGCCTCGAGATTTCGGGCATTTTTTTTTTAAGTGATGGTTTAAAAACAAGTGCTTTCACATTTACCATCAAACTGATGGTGTTGGATGGGAAAATAACCATCGTGAGAACGTTTATCCGTTCAGCTTCCAAGCTCTAGTTCGGGGTCTCCATCGGACAGCAACCATACGGGGCTCTGCGTCACTGCCTCTGCATCACAGGCGGACGGCCTGCACCCGGGCACTGGGGGGTCCCTGCAAAAGCAGTGTGGGGCGGCCGACGCTGGTCATGGGGTCTGCAGCCTTCAGGAGAGTGGACGGACGCCTACCCCGCAGCCAAGTCCACTACAACGCCCTTCACCCGTCAAGGCTGTTTTCATTGTTTCCACGAGCCCCACGCCCTCCGCGCAGCGCGGCTGCCCGGGTGTTCTCCAGCACTGGGGTCCGCGGGGTCCGGGTGGAGCGGGGCTGACGGGGCGCCGCCCCCAACTGGGCATGCGCGAGCCCGCGCGCTGACCGTTTGACCTCAGAAGGCCGAAACTCCACCCTCAGACCGCGCTAACAGCCTCCATTTTGGGACGTGGGGAGAACCACTACCTCAGCTTTTTCTTATTTCCAATCAGGTTTGCCCACCCTCGCCACGCCTCAGGCCGCCCTCCAGGCTTGGATCCCATAAATACCCCTCGCCCCCGGCTTCTTCACCGCGTTGGGGGGACCCCCGGAGAGGGAGGCGCCCGCTCACTCCAGCGCTCTTGCCTGGAGGCTTCCCCATGGACAGGAGCCTGGTGGGCCGCGGCTTCGCCGTCTGGCCTCTGACAGGCACCTCTGTCTCCCCTCCTGTGGCTGCCGCACTCCGCTGTCTCACGCAGAAGCCCTCTTTTCTGCGAAGCTTCCGGGGGGTCTGGGCGTTTTGGTTGCCCCGCTTGGGGAAGGGAATTTGGCGCAGTGACAAGGGGCGGGGGTAGGCTCTCCGCTGTACTTCTTCCTTCCTGACTTCACTTTTACCACAGAAATAAGACTGGTCTCCGAAAGAAAACCAGCCTCTAACTGTCCTGTTGCCAGAACCTCCCTCTCAGCGTCTCCATTCCTCGCTCTGAACCACACCACCTGGTCAAGTGAGGAAGCTCTGCTGCTGAGTATTGATGGCAGAAGATGGGGAAGGAGGGCCGGTAGGGGAGGCTGGGGAAGAAGTGGGTTGAAGTGATCCCCCCACCCAATTTCACACCCACCTGGAATCTCAGAACGTGAGAGAAACTGGGGTGCTTGCAGACGTCATCAGTTGAGGTCAAAAGACATAAGGTTCTCCCTAGGGCCCTTGGAGGGAGCTTTGCCCTGGAAACGCCCTGGTTCCAGACTCTGGCTTCCGGAACTGAAGCCGAATGTGTGTTCTCTTAAGTCATCCAGCTTGTGATAACTTGTTTCCGAAGTCATAGGGAAAAGCTCTAGTTGTTCAGGGAGCTTACTAGGGGGAAAAAATTCTATTTTTGCCTCCATCTTTTTCCAAAGCAGTTGGGGACTCTGGGGGACGGGGCAGGGGAGGGGCTCTGGCAGTGATGTGGGGATGGTGATTAGGGTTTATTGAGGAAATCAAACAGGAGAAACAGGTGTTAACTTTCGCTTAAGCTACGGCAATAATCTTTTAAAGTCAGACTTTGAGAGATTTCTAAGTTTCTTTCTTCTTGGAGTCTTATCTCTGCACTATCAGAAATTGGGAGAGGGAAAGGGTGTGGAGGAGGGTACCAGCCCTCAGGTGCTGGAACAAAAAGGCTGATAGTCAGGGCTCGTGGGCACGTCATCCCAACTCCTGACTTTCAGGATCGTGTTAGAACAAACTAAGGGAAACTGTGGATGGGGGCTGTTTTTCTGCTTCCCTTTTGGGACAAGCCTAGCCTAGCCAGGTGATGGGGGTGGCCCATCACATACCAATATGACCCAGCTTCCACTGTCCCCAATTCTTTTTTTTTTTTGCTGCAAAAAGCCTTATTTCCATTTGGTCCAAGGCTAGGAGAGGGCTCCAGGGTGTTACTAAAGTTTGCCTAATCCCTGCAGAGAGGGGCTTCAGGCAGAAGCCCTGACAATAGGGGGGCTCTTCAAAGGCCCCTGGGCTCCAGAGGCTCCTAGCCATGCTTGAGAGTGAGTCAAAGATACTTGCCCAGCCCAGTGTAGGGACCAGTCAGCCTGTAGAGGTGAGCAGAACCTGAAGGACTGAAGTGACTGAGGGCCTGCTTAGGGAGAGATTTGTTACCTACTCATTCCCCCGAACCCCACATGTGGCCAGGGAGGTGAGATCGGCACCAGAGGGGAGAAGATAGTGGGAACACATTTACTCACACATATGAGCAGTTACGTGTGAGTCTTCAAACCACCGTGAGTGCAAATACCAGCTCAGCAATTTTTTTGCCTTGGCTCCAAATCAGTGCGTGGAGTCCCAGATAGTTCTTAAGAAGTTTTTCCTCCCGTGACTTCAACTTTCCAGGAGCTTCTTAATGAACCATTCTTTTCCTTTCTATCTACAAGGAGAAAGGCAGTTTTTTGACTGCTCCATCGAAAGATTCCTGAATTTGTAATCTGCACGACCCCCCTCCCTATTCTCACCCTGCCTTTGAGTCCCTTCATATTTAAAGTACAGGTGTTTAAACTTAACCTTCTGGCTGCATACTTGAACTTCACAGACCTGTCAGCTGGACCACCCCCACCTTCGGTGCCTGGTTCCCCCTGATGCAACTATCCTGGTGTCTTCTGGAGGTGGAGGTTGTACGGGGAACCTCATCTGTCATGGATAAACAAGACACCTCTTTCCACTCAGAACAGGTGGCTTCCATTTAGACCTAAAGAAGATTGAGGCCAACACACCAGGTCATTAGCAGTGAAGAAGAGTGAGTTTAATGGAAAGGGCATATCAACAAGGGCTTCCAAGGTGACTCAGCGGTAAAGAATCCACCTGCTAATGCAGGAGACCTGGGTTTGGAAGATCCCCTGCAGAAGGCAGTGGCACCCCACTCCAGTATTCTTGCCTGGGAAATCCCATGGACAGAGGAGTCTGGCAGGATTTCCATGGGGGTCACAGAAAAAGTTGGATGTGACTTAGCAACTAAACATTAATGAAAGCACAGGACCCTCAGGCGGGTTATTAGGTAGATCAGTGTCTCGTCAGAAGTAGAGGAGAACCAGACTCTGAAGGGACTAACGCTCCCTGCCTCTGTCAGCAAAGGGATATGGAACTAAGCGGCTGGATGTCTAGTCCATTGCCCTGTCTTTTGAGTGCCTGCTATGAGCCTTGCTCCATAATAAGACTAACCCTGTCCTCCTCTCATGGATCTCACTGTCCAGGGAACTTTTGTTTCTCCTTGAAGAGGCTATCTCTGAATCTGACGGGGTAACTTACTGCAGGCTTAGGTAATGGTTCCTTCCTAGAACTGTACTCTTTCGGGGATATTTCCTGTTTAGCCAGAAGCTAAACCTAAGGACATAACAGCTGTCCTGCTGCTTACCTGAAATACAAGGCCTAATAAGGGACGCTTCAAACCCCAGTCCTGCATTTTCTCATTTTTGGTAATGGCCAGCCATGACAGGCATCCTGCCTATATGTTGACGTTCAGATTTTCCAAGTGCCAAATTAACACCCGTGTACACTTTGAAGCTTCGCTGAATAGGCAAGTAGTGTAGCAACCGTGTGACAAGTATTTCCTGTTTCTAAAGCTTACAAGAACTGGCTTCGTACCAAATATTGTCAGGGCAGTACGGTAACTGCTACTACTTTGGTTTTGGTTTGTGCTCACAGGTGCTAGAAACTGTAAAGAGATTGACTTGCATGCTCTCCTAGAACCTGACTTAAGGTTTCATTTTGCCCTCGTTATTCAGCCCAAGATATGCAGAGAAGCTTCGGCCTGTGGGAAGCAAACACCACCACACCAAAAACCCACAGCTGGGATTCACTCTGTGGCCTCTGGGGGGGGCCTGGAGGAGGGCAATCAAGGGGTCCAAGTGGGTCTGGAAGCTCCTAATTCTTTGCAAAACTTTGGGGAGGGGAGGAGACTTCTTGGGTGAAAGAAACCAAAATTTATCTCAACCCTAGTGAGGACTATTCAGTTTAGAGGCTGTCAGCTGTTGGTCTTGCCTTGTGTGGCTGTGATGGTTTTCATTGGCATGGACCCAGCTCTGTGACCCTCAGAACACTGCGGGACCAACTGGGGGCCCATATCCTGACACCATGCAGCCCCCCAAAAAGATGGAGCACTTGGTACATAGAGGAAGGAGGAGCAGTCATGAGTGAAACCAGACACGAGCTGGGAATTGGGGTGGGGGGCGTTCTCCAGCCCACTCTCTCTCCCCCGATCCTCCCCCGGGGCCCTCACTGGCTCGTCTTGACTCAGTCTATGTATGTGTCCTCTCCTCTAATCAACTCTCCTAGTTAAGGCAGATCTTAGAAGCCTTAAGAGTTGAAGGGAAAACCTGGTTTCAAGTGGAAGGTGAGGTTTAAGCCCCACTTCAACGTTTGTATTGTTTCCATGGCAGCAGGTCATGGTACACCAAAGTGAACCGGGGGCCAAGAGATACACTCCAACCCTCTCATTTTACTGTGGAAGAAACCGCCTCAGAGCCAGTGACTTCGCCAGAACCATTGCCCATGAGGGAGTGCGTCCAGGATAACACCTGGGTTTTCTGACGCCTGCTTGCTCCATCCATCACCCTGCTCCCCCTTTCCTCTCACTTCAAGTGTCAGGCTGTTTGGCATGTAGCAGAACACCCGTGTCCAGAGATGCTTGGTGGCATGCAAAAAAAGTCACTAGCCTTCCCAACTTTGCTTATGTTTGTGTGTATCCTAGTTGTGTATGTGAAGGGCTTCTTCCCCAGTGGCTGAGCAGTAAAGAATCCGCCTGCAATGCAGGAGCTGCAGGAGACATGGGTTCAATCCTTGGGTCAGGAAGATCCCTGGGGTTGGGGTGGGGGAGTGGGCAGGGCAACCCGCTCCAGTATTCTTGCCTGGAGGATCCCATGGACAGAGGAGCCTGGTATGGGCTATAGGCCATAGGGTTGCAAAGAGTCAGATACAACTGAAGCAACTCAGCACATACACATGTATATGTGAAAATCAAAGCTCTCTTCATCTCCCAACAAACTTTCAGATGCAGGAAAACAAAACTCTCCATGGGGAAGGAAGACAGTTGCTTTTCTGGGTCGTTATGCTTTGGGAAGGACTGATGCTGAAGCTTGAAATCCCAATGTGAAGAACTGACTCATTGGAAAAGACCCTGATGCTGGGAAAGAGTGAAGGCGACGGGAGAAGGGGACGACAGAGGATGAGATGGTTGGATGGCATCACCGACTCGATGGACATGAGTTTGAGCAAGCTCTGGGAGATAGAGGAGGACAGGGAAGCCTGAAGTGCTGCAGTCCATGGGGGTTGCAAACTGAACTGATACTTGGGGAGTTTACCACGAAATGGTCTCATGTGTTAGAATAACTGGTATATTTCTCTTTAACATGACCCAGCCCTAAGTCCTAAAGGCACACGTTTCTGTGTCATTTTGCAAATGTTAAGTGTTTTAATGTAAAAGTGCTTAGAGCAGTGTCTCCTGAGGGTGAAGGGCTACACAGGGCCCGGTGTGATGATCATTAGTGGTGGTGGTGCTATTACTTCCATCACGTGAGGTGCACCAAAACACAAGCCGCCTGGCCTGTGCTCTGGCTCACACCATGTTACCAGGCAACGATTGCTCTGTGCAGAGCCTTGTAAGCTCTAGGAAAGGGTGTGTGTACATCATGGAAACCCAGTCCTCTCCCAGGAAATCAAATTGGTATTTCAAAAACCTGACTTTCCCAAGAAATCGGGTAGGGTGGCAACCACAGCTGGCTGAAGATTTCCTGTCTCCAGTGGGGAGAGTCCGAAGGCAGGAGAAGGGAACGACAGAGGGATGAGATGGTTGGATGGCATCACCAACTCAATGGACGTGAACTTGAGTGAACTCGGGGGAGGACAGTGAAGGAGAGGGAAGCCCTGGTGTTCTGCAGGCCATGGGGTTGCAGAGTCGGACACGATTGAGCGACTGAACAATAGCAAGGAGGGTCTGGAAGGAAAACTGGTCAGGTGAAGAGGATGTTTCAGGACTGGAGGTCTTATTTTTTGGCCATGCTGTGTGACTTGTGGAATCTTTGTTCCCCGACTGGGAGTGAACCCTTGCCCTCAACAGTGAAAGCGTGGAGTCCTAACCACAGGACCACCAGAGGTTTCCCGGGATGGGGGATTTCAGATATGCGGCCTCCACTTTGTGTCTTAACATTCACAGCCTTAAGCGACGCTCCTTTCTGGACATCCCAGCAACTCCTAAAAATAAACTCAAGTTCTTGAAATATTCTGGTTTGCCTTTAAGCTTTCTTTGGCTAGGGGACCCGAGCTATTTTCAGTTCCCCAGGTGGTATGGATTTGATCTATCGAATGACAAATGACGCCGGGCCCTTAGTGAGGGCTCAGCAGATAACTTGGGAAAGGTTAGCCGTGGGCGAGGCTGCAGCCAGCCAGGAGGCTGGGGAGTGGGGAAGCTCCCATTTAAAGATTCCTGGAACTGCAGGGGGAAACTAATGTGCAGACAGCTATTGGAGGATATGGGGCTATTTGTATCTAGTTCAGAAAAGGGGGAAGAACATTCAGGGAGCGTCTAAAAAGAAAGAAAATTGTTCCCATGCCTGGGAGAACATGGCTGCCTATGGTAGGAACACCTAGCTGAAGCACAGATCTAAGGGGCTTAACTCTCCTGGCTCTGGGTGGGTGAATGTGGCCTTTAGAACCATAGCCTCTCCTTTGATCCATCTTCTCACATTTCCCTGTCCTCCCTCCCCCACCTCCAACTTCAAGTTCACCTTGCCCCAGGCCCTATTGATCCCCTGGCACTTTGACCAGATACCCAGACACGCAGTCCAGGAGCCACACCCAATGCCCTTTTTGACACTGTCCTTCAAACTAATCCCTGCCTGAAGCTGCCCAGTGCCTGCTGTAGGGCTCCAGGTGAACCCAATGTGCTTTTTCTTTCATCTTTCAGATATATACTTTCCTCTAGCATCAGTTAGGAAAGCTTTCAGCTGCAGTTAATAGCATAACCAACGACCAGTGGCTGTAAACATAAGGACTTCTCATTACACAAGAAGTTGGGGGTAGAAGGGGCTCAGTGTTGATCCAATGGCTTAAGGATAGCTGCCACCTCCCAAGTCCACCCTTTCTGCTTCACCAGCTATAGTGTGACTCTTCATTCTTGTGCTGGTTACCTCATGACTACAAGGTGATTATTGCTGCACCAGGCATCACATCTTCATCACAGGAAGAAGGAAGGGGTTAGGCAAGTTACCCACCATGTCTGTATCTTTATTACATAAGGAAAGCAAAACTTCCTTGAGAGTTCCTTATTGGAATTCCCCTTACTACTTAGCCAGAACTGACCCCTGGGCCCCTTCTAGCTACACAGGAGACTGGGAGGATATGTGGTTTCCCAGCTTCCGTTAGTTGTAGGTGGCAAGGGAGAAAAGGGGGTTGTGCATGCTGTTAGTCACCCAGCAGTGTCTACCATATCTGCCCACTCTAATCTAGTAGAGGAGTCTCCCGTGTAGTCTCCTGCACAACAAGTGTCCCAGAATTATCTAAGAATTGATATGGAAGTCAGCACCCTCTGGTTTTTGCACTGCAGGAATCTTCTCCAAGTGAAAGAGGATTCAGTGATGACTTTTCCCCTCCTGGAACAGAACTGTTTAAATTCCATCCGTTTGGCCATTAGCACAACTCATCAAGAATTGCTATTCATCTTTCCCCCTGTACATCTTGTCTCTTCAGCTGGATTATAAGCTATTTGAGAAGAGGGATCTTATCTCATACCACATTCTATTGTAAGTTACTCAAATTAGTGTGCGCTTTGTGGCATCCAGGACACACCCACTAATGGAGATAACCCCCGAACATCGTGGGGTGAGTGAAGAGACTACACACCTTCCATGGGATCAACCAGAGATACACCTAGGAGGCCGAATTTTTTGGAAAGACCAACAGATGGAAACAATGTGGTTCCGGCACGTTGGCTAGAGATGGGATTGGAGACTATTGTGCAAGCAGGGTGTAAGTTTTCAAGCTGCTTTTAAAACCAGGCTTGGAGGTGTTACTAAGTTTGGTCTACCCATCCCCCTCCTTGTATTCATTCATGTTCATTCATTCCACAATAGAGGCCCTACTGTGTGTGCCAAGGTTCTGAAAATCCAGCAAAGAATAACACATTCCTACCCTTAGAGCTTGTGAGGAAGCTGATAAGTAAGCGGTCATAAGAAGCAGAACTATTACAGTCTCACTCTCGATGTGTCTCAGCAGCTCAGAAGTTCTGGGTTTAGGTTGGGGGGCATTCCCAACCCTTGGGTGGGGTTTGCTTAATTTCTCTTGGCTAGGAAACCTGAGTTAGAAAGGGCTTTAGAATCAGCAGGGGCTTCCCTGGTGGCTGAGACAGTAAGGAATCTGCCTGAAATGCACAAGACCCAAGTTTGATAACTGGAGAAGGGAATGAGCACCCACTTCAATGTTCCTGCTTGGAGAATTCCATGGGTAGAGGAGCCTGGCAGGCTAAAGTCCAGGAGGGTGTCAAAGAGTCAGACATGACTGAGTGTCACTTCTTTACAGTTTTTAGAATCAATCAGTCTTGGCTTAAAATCCAAGTTCTGCCACTGGCCTTGGGACCCCGGGGCAGACTTCTGACCCCTGACCTCATGTGCCAGTTCTCAGTTACTGCGTCTCAGGTCTGGAAGCACCCTTCAATACAGGCTTGGTGATCGGTTTCGTTCTCCCACTTGTCCTTTAAGCACCACGTGAGGCTCTCAGCAGAGGGCGGGGGAGGAGGAGGCTTCCCGTCTTTGCAGCATGGATTGGGGGTCAGGGAGATGGCTGTGTGCTCATCCTGTAGAGCCGGCCGCAGCCACAGGACCCAGACCCTGGTCCGTCTGCGGCCTCGTAGCCTTGGCCTGGGTGTAACTGCCCTGCAACCCTCTCTACTCCGAAAGCACACTGCACAGCCAACCCCCCTGCCTGCACCAGCATGCACGCTCTCCCGACACGGCCTCTGTCCTTCCCTCTCACTGCCCCTGCCACATGTAGCCCGCCCGCCCACCCACTCTGAAGGCCTCTGCGCCTGCGGGTCCCTGACTCCCACTGACCGCTGGCGTCCTGCCTGCACACGGAAGGGTGTAGTGTATGCCTCGTCCAGCAATCCAGACCAGCAAATTCTCTGCTACCTGGTGGCCTGATTACAACTTTCCCAGCTCGGTCTGTGCCCCTCGAGAGCAGTCCCTTCTCAGGGCTGTCCCTCCCTTAAGGCACCATGGGCTTTTCCAAGATCTTGCAGCTGTTTCTCTACTGCTGTTAACAACTCTTGATACTCAGCATCCATCATCTAACCTGTGTGGTTTCTGTTTCCTGATTGGACCCAGGATATTGACATTGGCGAAGTAAGAGATGCTAGTGTCAGTATCTCGGATTTATTTTCCCTCTCGAATGAGAAAGCCAGCATAAAGCCTGTGGAGCACTGCTCCACTCCTGAGAGGCACCCTGTCTCCTGCTGCAGCCATGACTGTCTTTTCACAGAACGAGGGAAGCAAGTTTCAGTGGGTGCCAGGCCCTCGACAGAATAGTGCTGACATGCATGTGGTTAGCCCTGGAGGAAGGAGACCGAGGGTCAGAGAGTCTAACCGAGGTTACGTGGGGTCATGAGTGCAATATGGGATTAAGCTGAAGCCAGGGCTAGTCCTCTGAGTCCGCACACCACGCTGGGTTTCTGACGAGAGCCCTAAACCCTCATCCTCACCTGAAAGAACAATTTTCCTACATTAAGAACCACCTGAGTCACCCTGCTCACTCCATGATGAGAAGAGCTGAGCAGCAGAATCGTTCGCAGGAGTTCTTTCGTAATGACTTAACTAAGAGATCTCCTCCTGAGAGAAAGGTCTGACTCATTCGAAAGGTGTGAGCCTGTGGTTTCCCTTTCTCTGAACTGGCCTCCGAGGAGCCTGACCTTGAAACTGATGCTGTGAGCCTCGCCAAGTATTCATCGGGCTGTTAGAAGCGCCACTTTGAGGAAAAATCCCATGGGTCACAACGTGGGCTAAATGGTTCATCAGCTGTGGGACCAGTTTGTATGGCCGGTTGCTTGAACCTAACTTCCCAAAGGCCAACAGACCTTGTTGCATTCACTGATGATTCTCCAGTCCCTAGAACAGCTTGATACATAGTAAATGCTCAGTAAATATTCAAGTGGACGAATTTTACATGGTCAAGGATTGACCATGGGGCTTCACTAGGCTATTTTAAAGTAGGATTTTGTTTTAAAAGGTAGAGGGAACAACATGAGTATGTGGTAGTAAGTAGGAACATGACTCTTCCATACATCAAGGCATGACACACCATGGTTATAACATGCCAGTGACCAAACCACCCTACTCAAAGCCTGCTTTTCCTGTGTTTCATCTTTTCCAGGCATTAGCCTCTTAGCTGTCAGCCTATAACTCTGATAACGCTAGGGAAGGTACGGTAATATCCCAGTAAACAACATACTGGCTTTTTAAACCTGAGCCCTTTGGAAAAAATTGCCCAGTGCCTAGCTAGGAATTCTACACATGGCATCTAGTCCATCCATAAATGTCTGGCACTGATGTTGTGATGATGGCAAGATCTTAAAATAAAGGGCTGACATAGGTGGTGGAAACTCCAGCAGGGGAGGAATGCTCAGAAGAGGGTCTTGGTGTTTTTAATCAGATAATCTCCCTACACATCTCAAATCATGACCGGGAAGCTGCCCACGCTTTCTATGCATAATCATTCAGAAGGTGTGTACTATAGCTCACAGAAACTGAACCAAATTACTCAATGAAAAAAACACGCTACATGTTATAGATGTCATAGAGGGAAAACCATGAACACAAGCTCCTGGACACTTCAAAAAAACCTCTCTTGCTTACTGGAAATGATTTCTTCTCCCACTTCCATTCTATTATGATGGAAAATATATAGACTGTTTCTTTTTAGAAACACCAGGATGTGAGCCAGCAGTGGCCCTGCTTGTGGTTAGTCTCTTAAAACAGTTGTCCCAAAAACAAGCAGACGAAAGCCCGAAATCTTTCAAATTTAGAGGTTTAATGGGCGTGAAGTTGGGCAGATCTGACTCAGCTGGTGTGTGGTGGTGGTCTACTGATTCCTTCAAGTGTTTACGGAGCCCCTGCTAGGTGACAACCCATGTCCTGTGTCTTGGCGTAGAGTGGGTGCTCCCTGCTGCGGACGCTTCGCCTGTCATGTGTCCCCATCACCTGGGATTCTTTCAAACACACTGGAGTGAAAGTCACTCAGCCCAACACTTGGGGACCCCATGGACTATACAGTCCATGGAATTCTCCAGTCTAGAATACTGGAGTGGGTAGCCTTTCCCTTCTTCAGGGGATCTTCCCAACCCAGGGATCAAACCCAGGGTCTCCTGCATTGCAGGCAGATTCTTTACCAGCTGAGCCACAAGGAAAGCCTGAGAATACTGGAGTGGGCAGCCTATCCCTCCTCCAGCGGATCTTCCTGACCCAGGAATTGAGCCTGGCCTTCTGCAATGCAGGCGGAATCTTTACCAACTGAGCTGTCAGGGAAGCCCAACACATTGGAGGTGTGTGTTTAAATGTTTGTTGACTTGAATGGTTCTAGCATCCATGGAATTCATAGCACAGAAAGCTATGCAGAATTTCTTGTTCAGTTAGCACCTCTAACACCAATAAAATCTGAGTTAAATGAAAATTTAACTTAAGGTAGCCTTAAGGCAAGAAAAGATGAATCACCAGTGGGCAGCAAGCAGCATTTCAAGTATTTTTAACCTACCTGGGGCAGGAATGATGGGCAGTGCCAAAGACCAATCATAACACCACTGCCTCACTAGAGGTGGGTTCAAGGACATACCTCCTCAGTAATCAACCAGCAAGCTGGCCTCGGGGGACAGAGATTGCTCTTTTGTGGCAGGGGGTATGCGTAGACCTATAGCTGATTCATGCTGATGTTTGGTAGAAACCAACACAATACTATAAAGCAATTATCCTTCAACTAAAAAATCTAAAAATTGCTCTTTGCTACTTTATAGACACTGCATGTTTTATGATCATATGAAGTTTCCTTCTGAAAGGATTCACATGAACTCTTGTGACTTAATCAAAGGTTTAGCAAATAATTTAATGTAAATTCCAAGTTAGAAGGGAAAAAAAAATCAAATGATTGTCAGGTGGCCTTTTACTTATAATGGGGAATTTGAGGATCCCTTGCAATATAGAGTTGCATTTCTTCAAGATGTCTCATGACTAGAGAGTTCGGGAATTACTGTTTAGATCTCAATTATTCCTTCTACTCTCACTGTTACTAGAGTCATTGAGGATTAACACTCTTGGGATTGCAATTAAGCCTTATTGTGGATCTCCCAGGAACAATTCTATTAATATCACTTTTCATCTTCTAGGTGCAAATTCAGGAAACATTCAGGGAGCGAATCTGTCTCAGCCACATGCCAGCCTTCTCGGAGCCTACTGGGGAGGAGTCTGCTTTTCCTGGGACCACAACAGAATCCCTCCCCAACTTAGGAGGGATCGACAAAGAAAGTGCATCATTGGCTGAACATCTGGAGGTAGAAGGCTGTACCCAAGGGGCACAGTGTGAAGAAAACCAAGATGACAGCACTCTCGGACGTCCTTGGGGGGACCTGGGACGTGCGCTGAGCATCCCAGAAGCCAACAGTGAAGCCATGTCCCCCTGTGAGCTGTCGGGGCCTCCCCCCCAGCCCCGGGCCGCCCCTGTGTCCCTTGAATTTGCACATATTGTCCCTGCCCTGGAAACCGTGTGTGCTGGGCCAGGGAACGGAGTAGCTGCATGTGGAACGGAGCGTCTTGAAGCAGGTGACCAAGAAGCATGTGATACTGTGGGCTCTCTGGTTGGAGCCCCAGTTGGTAAATATTTGCCTCAAGAAATCTGCTCCCTGGACCTAGAGCTGGCAGGTCAAAACAAACCATTTGATTTATGTCCTCCCGATGACAAGACTCTGGACGTTCTTCCTCAGACACGAGGTCCTGAGCCTCCCCAGGCTACGTGCGGGAACAGTGATGAGAGAACCTCTCCCGACTCCCCTCTTTTCATCAGCACTTTCACCTGGAACATCTCACAAAAAGCCAGTAAAGGTGCCACGGGGGAGAATCTAGCCAACATAGAGGGTTCCACCTCCACATCGGCCTCCATAGTAAAGGCTGGCCAGGAGAGGCTGAGCCCCAGCTACTCAGGGGGCCTTGAGGAAAGACGGCCTCTATCTGCAGAGAGCAACTCTTCTGTTTGCGCTAAAGGCGGTGGTGACGAGAACTCTAGCCCCGGCGCCCCGGACTCGGCAGACATACCGGCAGGCCGCAGTTCAGCAGTGAAGTTTCCTCAGGAGAAGCCCACAACACTAATTACTAATGTTGAGTGTTCTGAGGTGACTGGGGAGAAGGACACATGTGCTCTTTCCGTTGCCCCGAAAGGCCACCCACCCAGATACCTCGCAGTTTCAGTTGCTGGGGGCAGCCACACGGGCAGCCCTGAGGAGAGTTCACCTCGGGCACCAGGTGGAAACACTTCTCAACTTCCTTCCAATGTACCATTGGCTCATGTTGTTAATAGTTCCACAATCAACTCTTCAAGAGAGCTGGGTCACATGGCTCCCAGTGGACCCGGAATCCATGTCCAAGCTCCTCAGCTCCCAGAAGGAGAGAGTTTCTGTAGCAGTTCCCCTCTTCAGATTGATAACCTGTCTAGAAAGAAGAGTCAGACCGGGCCCAGAGCAGACACTCGGACCCTTGGAGAGAATTTCCAAGAAAAAGGAAGTGAAACAACACGGAGTGTCCAGCAGGGTTCTTCTGACGATAATTTCCAAGAAATTTTGCCCACGATGGCTGTCGGACAAGTGGAAACAAACCTGGTGTCCTTGGACTGCTCATCAGCCTCCACGGAGAGAAGGCAGAACTGGGGCTTGGGGACTCGTGTGCCTGTGGTGGCTGAATCTACAGTGAAAGATGACAGTCAGCCTCTGAGCCACAGTCTCCCTCTCTCTAACGTCCTTTTGGACGAGTCTAAACAGAGCAGTCCAGGATATTGGGAAGTGGGTAAAAAGCTGAAGATCATAACTCTAGAGGCTTCTGTTTCAGAAACCTGGCCACTGGGACAACCGACAGATTCTGGGCTCAAGGGGATGGACGCTGGTCTCATTCCTGACAGGATCCGGGCGATTCCTGATGTTCTAAAGGCGGGTGCTGCCGTGCCTAAACCGGGCCCCTCTAAGGCCGCATCAGCCTGCAGTCCTCAGGCAGAGGATAGCTCAGCAATTGCTAATATCAGAAAAATCCAGAAAAGGGAAGACCGAGCTGGCCGTGCAAGTTGGAGCTGTCTTTCCTCCCAGTACTTGAGCCAACGCAGATTCCTGGAGTCATCCGTGGACCCTGTGGAAGAAGAGAAAGTCTGTGTCACAGGCTTGCTCCCGGAGGCTTTCAGTACTGAAAGGAAGGCAAGAGCTAACTGTGTGAGCCAAAACCCAGATGAAAACCCACTCGAGAGGGATCGCCCCGCCTTCTTTAAACAGCTCCTGTCCTGCCCTAACGTCTTGGAGTCCTCTGTGGACCCCATCGATGAGCCGAGTGTGCGGTGGGCCAGGGTGGGCACAGCAGAGCCTTCTGAGTCCACACTGGAGGCCGTCGGAGTGGAGAGTGAACCGAATGATGGTCACTCGGACCAGAGACCAGAAGTCCAGCCTGCCATCTTGCAAGTTCCATGTCCCCAGCAAAGTGGGGAAACCCCTCCAAGTAAAAACAGCATCGACCAAAACCAAGGGCACCATGTGGGACGGGAGGCAGGACAAAGTCACCGTGACGGAGCAGAGCGGGACGTGCATTCTGCCCTCTTGCCAGTCCCGGGCCCCATGCGGGCTGGGGAGGCGAGTCCAGGCGTTCGCCTCAGAAGCCGCGTCCAGGAAGGCGGTGAGAGGCGCTCAGGGGGGCCTGGACGCAGTGCAAGCAACAGAGCAGCCTTAGTTTCCCCCGCTTTAGCTCTCTCTAGCGGTCTTGCCAGGATGACCCCCCCATCTGTTGGAGTCAATACTCATAGCCTCACAGCTCAGAGTCATGACCTCCGTGAGGAGGACTTCATGGAGCCCAGAAACCACCAGCGTGCCTTTTCTGACTCAGAGGAAAGGCGAGCTGTGAAAAGTGCGTGGAAGCAAGTGCCCTCTTCTGGTGGTCTCACCCGGGGGCCTTTTACTTCATCTCCTGAAAGAAGAGGCATCACAGGCTTTTCAAGAAGCCACAGAATTGAGGAACATAAGATAGAGGAGCCCCCCATTGGGGAAACCAAACCCACAGGCACATCTAGTTCTCCGGCGGGGCCCCTGGCGTCTGTTTCTGGAGAATGTGTGTCAGCGAAAGTTCCTAAGATGCTGCTGGACCCCTCCCTACAGGGCTCCACCCTGGGCCACGGGAAGAAGTTGGGGGAGAAGGTGGGCCCCGTGGCGGCCCAAGCTAGCCGTCCACCCCCGCCAGCAGCGATGAAGTCACAGGAGGTCAAGGAGAAGCAAAAGACCCCAGGAAGTGGACACTTATCCGAGGGGGTAAAGAATAAAATCCTGTCCAGGGTGGCTGCCCTGAGGCTGAGACTGGAAGAGAAGGAGAACGTGAGGAAAAACTCGGTCTTTAAGAGTCCTGAGCCTGGAACATCGGGCTCACGCACAGATGAGAAGGGAGGGCTGCAAGGGCCGCCTTGCCAAAGCGAAGGGAGAGGTAGGGCTCTGCTGCTTCCTGTCAGAGTCTGGGCTTGTTGACCTTGATGGCAAGTTCGCGTGTCCTCCTGCACCCTTGCAGTTAGGGTGCGTGTCCGCTGGGCAGGCATTGGATGCCATGACCAAGTGGTCTGACGTGTAGGCTGGTGGGTCTCCAATGTGAGTGACCTTGGGTTCCCCTAAAGAGCTCGTTTAGACAGATTGCTCGGTTGTGTTCAACTCTTTGGGACTCCACGGACTGTAGCCCTTCAGACCTCTCTGTCCATGGGATTCTCCAGGCAAGAGGACTTGAGTGGGTTGCCAAGCCCTCCTCCAGGGGATCTTCCTAACCCAGGGATCAGACCCAGGTCTCCCACATTGAAGGCGGATTCTTTACCACCTGAGCCACCAGGGAATACTGGAGTGGGCAGCCTATCCCTTCTCCAGGGTATTGTCCCAATGCAGGAAGTCTCCTGCATTGCAGGTGGATTCTTTACCACCTAAGAGACCTGGGAAACCCATTAAGACTGATGGCTGGGCCCGACCTAGAGTTTCTGATTCAGGAGAAAGTGTATTTATACTGAGCTCCCAGGGGATCTACTGGGAGTACCACTGATACAGGCTGCCTATAGGTAGGCTTAACTGAGGGAGCATGTGCTTAAGATGCTTCCTGTTTAGTTATCCTTCAAAAAGAAAGCCAGAAAGAAAAACACCAATACAGTATACTAACACATATATGTGGAATTTAGAGATATGGTAACGGTAACCCTATATGCAAGACAGAAAAAGAAACACATGTATAGAACAGACTTTTGGACTCTATGGGAGAGAAGGCGAGGGTGGGATGATCTGAGAGAACGGCATCGAAACATGTATGTTATCAAGTGTGAAACAGATCTCCAGTCCAGGTTGGATGCATGAGACAAGTGGTCGGGGGATGCGTGAGACTGGAGGAGGAGCCAGTCTTGCTGTTTAAAAACAAATTAAGGAAGTTCTTTTGGGACGTGTTAAGTGTGCGGTTATGTCAGGTCCCAGTGCTGAGGCCAGGAAAGGACCACAGTATCGGCCATCAGGGACCCCAGGGTGGTCGTGTTCTGCTGGAGCGCCGTGAAATTCAGGGACGTTAGTAACTGATATTAAGCTCGTGCCACCCCTAACTTAGCCTCTGGAGGTCCTTGAGGCAGTGAATTTGTAATGCCTTGTTCCTTTGTTATTCACAAATGATTTGTAGGCAGAGGGTGTCTCACATCATATAAAAGGATTGAACTTTCAATCCCACTCTTACCCACATGGGCGTGTCCCCTTGGGTAGGTCATGGTTTTGGTGGTGGTTTAGTCACTAAGTTGTCCATCTCTTTTGTGACCCCGTGGACTGTAGCCCACCAGGCTCCTCTGTCCATAGGAATCTCCAGGCAAGAATAATGGAGTGGGTGGCCACTTCCTCCTCCAGGGGCTCTTCCCGACCCAGGGATCAAACCCAAATCTCTCATGTCTCCTGCGTTGGCAGAAGGATTCTTCACCACTGAGCCACTAGGGAGCTTGTTGATACTTTTAATCCTGGAGGCCCTTAAAAAGGTGAATGGTGGTGTGGGAGAGTTTAAAAATGCTTTCTAGGGGGAAAACCAGACTCCAAAGTTTGGAAACCAGGTTTGTTCAGAGCACATTGTATCTAGGAGGTCTGAATGGGAGCTGAAGATTGCTGAGATGGGAGGGGGAGGTATTTGCTAGATTGAATCACTCGCACGGAAGAAGGTGCTGCAGACACAATGAGAGATGTGTTCAACCTTTGGCACTTCAGCATCGGAAGCTGTTGAAAGGGAGAAGGTTGGAGTACGTTTGGAGGAGAAGAGGGACACTTCGGTTGTCCAAGTCCAGGTGTCTGACTTCTAATAGAACAGTTACATCTGAACCCACTTATAGGCAAGAACACGCGTTTTAAACTTTTTTCATTTATCTTTGGCTGTGCTGGGTCTCTGCTGCGAATCCTCTTCTCTAGTTGTGTTCCGTGGGCTTCTCCGTGTGGCGGCATGTCTCGGTACGGAGTGCGGGCGTCAGCAGCTGGCGCCCATAGGCTTAGCTGCTCCCTGGCATCTTCCTGGACCAGGGATTGAACCTGTGTCTCCTGTATTGGCAGGCAGATAATCTTTAACACTGAGCCACCAGAGAAGCCAAACACTGGAGTTTTGGTGAGAGGGAGGGAAAAGTGTTGTTTGGAAAGGAGATTTGAAGATGCCAGTTTTAAGAGATGAAGAGGTTTTGGTGCAGAGTGGAGAGTATATTTTCCATCTCACACTTGCCGCTCTTCACTGTGCTCACTGCAAAAGGCAGGGCAGGTCAAAGGGTGGAGAAGATGGCTGGAGTGTTGGTGGCAGGGAGGCTCTGTCCTCAGGGACAGGCAGCTTGGGTGGAATCTGTCACGGCCCTGTGAGAAGTCTTTAGTGCATAGTGAGTGGCTGTATACTTTTTGCCCGTTATAATGTCGCTTCAAATAAAAGATTAAAACTTTATCAACCAGTGCAGCTAATTGGTACAATTAGACTGAACAGGATTTACAGAAAAATATTTAGGTACAATCTGGGAGTCTCCTTGTGATCATTTTTTCCATTAAAAGTGGCATGGGTTTTCTTTCAAATTGAAGTATAAGACCTTTTTGCATCTCACCCTGCCCTTTGAGTCTGAAGTCCCCGGGGTCTCTGTTCCAGGTTTCAGACCCTTGGGGGCTCAGAGTCCTGGTAACTGCAGTCCTTTCTGCTTTGCTTGGGGGGGATTGCATCAACACCAAACTCCATTCCATAACCCAAGATCCCAGCCACCTCTTTCTGGGCTCTTTCCCACGAAACCTGGTAAAAGTCATAGGAGATGGTGGCGAGGTAACGCTGCAGCCCTCTAACGCCAGGGCGAGGCTCCTCTTAGCAGAGACCTCGCTCCCCATCCGCGTCAGAGGGGCCGCAGCCTCGGCAGCAGAAAGGAACTGCACACGAAACAACTTCCCGAAGAGGCATCCAACTTGAAGGTGTCCAACCATACTCTAGTGATAGGCTTCAACACATTTAAAGAGAGTGGAAATGTGCTTTAAAAAATTAAGTGGTTTCAGCCCAGAGGCGGTGGGGGTGGTAATCATGTTTGGAATTGTTGTCCGCCTCCGTGCGGGAGGCCCAACCAGGTGCTGTTGGAGGGCTTGATCTTGAGCTGTTTGGCCTCTCCGAGCAGGAAGGGCTGGAGTTAGGAGGAGTTAGGCCTGTGAGCGGGAGGTGGTGTTGGGTGTGAGGGATGACTTGGAAAGAGGACAGAGTAAACTTTGACACTCCAAGCTCAGTGCAGCCAGAGCGTTATAGTCACCAGGGGACTTCTCAATCCTTTGCCCTCAACACTTGGCCTGAATATACACAGAAGATAAACCCAGCTTCAGCTCTTTCATCTGTTTTGTCCCCCACCTATCCCACACAAAAGGGGGGTTCCTCTCTCAAAGCCCTGTGGCCGCCTGACCAAACTTCTCTCTCCCTGACCCTCATTCAGCTCTGCCGGCCACGTTATGCCTTTCCCTGAATCCCCCACCCTGGTTTCTGTCTTCAGAACCCACAGCTGGCTGTGGACAGGGCTGGCAGACTTAGGAACACTTAGGTGTCAGGAAATCATCCATGAAGGGTCCTGGAGGAAATGTGTCCCAGGTGGGGCGATGGGTGTGGTCAAGACCCTGGACAGATCTTGACAGCGGGGGTCAGGGCGCCTGCACGGTGGCCAGTTCGGGCCAGATGAAGCGAGATGGGTTTTGTCATCCGTAGGACTCGGATCCCATCTTTTGGTATGTCTCATCTTTCTCCCGTAATATTGTTAGTGCCCAGAGATACTCTCTAACTGAAGAATTCCTGAGCATCCCATATTACTTCCTGGGAAGAAAAATAAGCTTTTTAAATACGTTACATAGCCAAGCTAACTCTGTTGCAAAGAGAGGGGAGGCAACATTGAACACATTGCCCTGTTGCCTGAGATTCCACTGCTGTGAAATCGTCAGACAGCCTCCGTGTTGATGACTTTTGGCTGTGGATTATATAACACAACCAAAGCTGTGTAACTGTGGAACTTGGCGTGTAATAGACCAACCCCACGTGTCCAGTAACCTCACTGCCGGCCCTGTTCTGACCACTGGCGGTGTTAGCCGTCCTCCCCTGGTCTGTGCTGCCGCCCAGTGGCTACCCTGAGTAATTACACTTACCTGCTGTGCCAAGCTCTCCTCCCTGATTGGTTTTTTTCAAGATCACCATTTCCTGAGAGGGATGGATATGAATACACATTATTGTCGCTGAGTCGTGTGTCTGATTCTGCTATCCCATGGTCTGTGACCCACCAGGCTCCTCTGTCCTTGGGATTTCCCAGGCAAGCATACCGGAGTGGGTTGCCATTTCCTTCTCCAAGGGATCTTCCCCACCCAGGGATTAAACTCGCGTCTCCTCCATTGGCAGGAGGATTCTTTACTGCCTAGCCATCAGGAGAGCCCGTTGACATTCCTACTCCTGTTATAATTTCTAAAAAACATTAAGGATTATAAGTGTACTGCTAAAATCAGTTTCAGCAAAAATAGAATATCAAGTCTGTCTGGAATGAATTAGGTGATCTACCTTCAGACATACATGATCATCCATGATTTTTAAAGGGTGACGTTCAAAGAACCCTGAACGTCACCTAGGCCCTGGTAGTCCTGTCTGTCTTGGTCCTGTTTGATTCAGGTAGACGGTTCCGCTAATGAAATTGCTAGCGGATGTCCCGGAAATCCATTAAGATATCTTCAGCAGAGACAGCCGTGAGCAAGGAGCAAGGTGGACGAATATTCTTCAGCAATAGCTTGGTTGGTTCTAAGGGAGACCCTCATCTGGCTGTGCTGGGCCTTGGGCGCACCGTGCGGAAGCCTGCTTGTCCTGCAGGGACCTGCCGTTGTGCGTGGTGCGTGACCTGTGGCTCGAGGGCCCAGTGCCCCTCAGCTCGTGGGGTCCTCCCGGACCGGGGCTCGATCCCACGTCTCCTGCACTGGCAGGCTGGATCCCTAACCACTGGACCCCCGGGGAAGACCCCTGCACATCACTCACTGCTGAGACGCCTTTTGCGCCTGGGGCTTAGCCGTGCCGCTTGACGGGTCCACGTTTCATTCTGCTCCCCAGCCCCCCAGCTCTGCCTTTGACCCGGCTGTCCTCTCATAGCATCTTTGTTTGGCTGGGTTCTGTCGACAGCCGTCCTTCCCATCCTTTTTTTAAATCTCAAGTTCTATTTCACTTTGTGCATTGCAGGGCTCAAGGAATTTTAGGTAGCGAAAAGCGGGACTTTTTTTTTTTTTTAAGAGTTCACATCCAAATTATACTAGCTGTCTTTAATAAATTTACAAAATCAGAAACCCTGACAAATACAGTTCATTCTCTTAAGAGGTTGAGGCATCTTCAGATACAGCTGAGGGTCTTTTAGCATTCGTTTAGTGGTAAATAGACTCTACAATTGCTTCATCTTCTTTGATTTCTAAGAGCAGAGAAGAAATTTTCAAAATGGAGTCTCCATTTCTTCCATAGTCATTATTTCTAGGGCGTACGCGAATTCTCCCAAACTAGAAGCAACACTGTTTAAAAGGTGGCACACATCAAAACTAGAAAACAAAATCCTAATGATCACGCAAGAGTCGCTTTCTGTTTTACATTAACGTAGATGTGTCTCAGAGGGCAGTGTCTCATAGGCAGCCAGGCCACATGGCCTGACAGGTAGGCTTACCTACATCAAGACCTTTTCAAAAGTGAAAAGCCTGCTTATGGCTCCTTAACACTCTTAAAGCAAATTCTTTGTGTCTGCTCTGAGCATGCCAAGGTGGGAGGGCTGGGAAGGGAGTTAGATTGACTTGTTCATTTCCTATCTGCTTGGGAAAGTGACATCTCCCTTCAGACATCAATTAATGGAGGGTAATAATAATTATCTTGGTCTCCTGGCTTTGTTGAGAGAATTAAATGTGAGAAAACAGGAAAGTCTAAAAGCTCTTCTGCACTTCTCATAAGAACACCGACCTACAAGTCTTCTCCTTTCCAGCTCCGGTATTACTGAAAAAGATCCAAGCTGAGATGTCCCCTGACCACTCTGGAAATGTAAAATTGAGCTGCCAGTTTGCAGAGATTCATGAAGATTCTACCATCTCGTGGACAAAAGATTCAAGGTCAATAGCCCAAGTGCAGAGAAGGTGCGTTATCTGCCCTGGTTACTTTTCACAGTTGCTTATTTCACAACGTGGTTCTAAAGGAAAAGAGTAAGTCATAGGAAATAAAACAAGGTTGAGGCAGAAACTCCACACCCACAGTGTCCAAGAAGAGAGACAGAGGAGAGACACCTGGAGAGGGCAGAGGGCTCGCGCCCTGCCGCAGCCGCACGCACCCCTTTCGTCCTCGAAAAGCAGGGGAACCTGTCAATCATCTGCTAGTCTGAAGTTCTGTGGTCCCCAGATTAAAGAGCTCTCCTGTCTGCCTGTGCAACGTGCTGTCCTCATAAATTCCCATTAACCTGGCAAAAAGCTCAGACAAAGCTAAGAAGGTAAATCAAAAGGAAAAAACAATATGAGGTTATTATGGAAAAGTGGCATCTCCCAAGGGTGGAGAGCTGCTGTCCCTAAGATGGGAATACCAGTTTCTATCTGGGGCCCCAGGTTTATTAGAGGAGAGGAGGAGGGGGGAGGTGAGTGAGCACATCGTTGCCGAGAATCCCCTGGGTAGAGTGACCCTCCCTAAAGTCCCTCTCTAAGCAGTAAACGCTTGCTCAAGTGAACCGGTGAATCAGGCTTTGTCACATGAAGGAAGTGTGGCTCCTTCTAGAAACAGATCCCCTGGTTTGATGGAAACCAGTCTAACTTAACTCTCACGAGCCTCTGCCAAAAGAGATCCCAGTTCAGCTCCCCAAGTGTTCTTAACCCACTAGTCTTGTCACAAGTCAGCTGAAAGTATCAGTCGTTCAGTTGTGTCCAACTCTTTGCAACCCCATGGACCATAGTCTCCCAGGCTCCTCTGTCAATGGAATTCTCCAGGTAAGAATCCTGGAGTGGGTTGCCCTTTCCTTTTCCATAAAAAGTGAGGCAAATCAGTTTTCTGTATAATTAAATGTCTGTTTGGAACACATCTTTGTAAACTGTTCCAGATGCAGCTATGGAAGACTTGAACTCTAGTTTCGTTTCTATAACATCACTCCAGAAAAATCCAACTGGGCTATGATTGTAATAAAGCTGCTTTGCCTATAAGTGCAACTTCAGAGTGATGATGCTTGCCCACATCCATGTCCCCCCACTGCAGAGCAGGAGACAACTCCATGGTGAGCCTGGCCATCCTTCAAGCCGGTCAGAAGGACCAGGGCCTCTATTACTGCTGCATCAGGAACAGTTACGGGAAAGTGACTGCTGAGTTTAACCTCACCGCCGAAGGTAAACCTCAGCTTTGCCATTTCCAGTGAAAACTGCTAGCCCCTGCCAGCTCAGGGCAGCTCGTTGGTACTGAAGGCTTTCTCTTCTGTCTTCTAGTTCTCAGACAGCTCTCAAGTCACCCAGATGTTAAAGGTAAGCGAATCTGAGCTGACTGTCAGCAGAAGTGGGTGCACCCTAAACCCTGAGACGGAGCCTCTAGAGACAAAGGCAGAAGCAGAGTTCCCATCAGCTCTTCTGACCAAGGAGGAGAAGGCTCAGGGATGCCTGGGAAAATGAGGATAACTCATAAGCTGTTTCAACCTAATTGCGGGGCCTACGATGAATGGGTTAGGCTACAGGTGTCCAGCATGAGTTAGTAAGATCAGACTGTAGCTGAGCAGTTGTCAGGACCATGTGGTGGTCGTTGGGGGGGGGGGGGGAGGGTTAAGCTTCTCTGAAGCACCAGCCGTGCACCCAGCCCATCTCCATGGGATTTTTCAGCCTCTGGCACTTTGACAGTGTATTTTGGTTCAGGTTTTTTTTTTTCTTTTCAGTTGGACTAGCTGAGCGGATTTTCAGAGAGTCGGATGTCTAGGAGAATAAGTCCATTCACTTGCATCTTAGTAGAAGTGAGAGGTGGGCTTCTGTGCTTTCCTCTGGCACTAGGGCACCGCTGGCGTAGCAGCAAGCTAACAGCTGCCCCGGGACACAGGCTGACTCGGGGCCACCCGCCGAGTCCATGCTGGTCATGTGTGTCCTCAGTGGGGACAGTTGCCCACTGCACTCGGTCACTTGCTGGCCAGTTTCTCACAGCCTGCCTGGGGGGCGGGGAGGCCCTGATTTGTAGGTTTCTAGTCTCCGTGATGCAGACGCTCGCCATGGCCAAGTTCACACTGCCAGTCAGTATTATGTGCACTGATTTTTTTTCCCCTAAGGCAACTAAAATCCTGAGATCTTTGAAAATAAGCCAGTACAGATGATCAGGATGCAGTAACATCTAGTAATTAAAGACAAAGGGCTGGGATCTCGACTTAAATGGTTTATTAAATGTTGCATTTTGTCCAAAACAGACTTAAATGAAAATGCCTCACAAACCATTCAAACACTGAAAACCTGTGAGTCATATGCTTGTGTAATTTTATAATCCTTTCCCTACATCTGTCTCCATCCCCCTGAAGTCTAAATATGCCAAAGAATGTCCTTTTCTCCTATCAGAAAAATGACCTTCAGAAGAAGGGGTTCTGTCTCCTAAGATGCTTAGCACCAGTGGGCATTCCCCATAGCAGATTCTTGCTCCGACCTCGTGAATTTAGGTTTGCAGAGAGTTGTTTCTCCAGGCTTTGACCAGTCAGGAATGAGACCCTCGTGGGGATGAGGTACTGGTCTCTGCAGCTGTAATGCTGTGACTCCATCGGGCGGGAGTCTAGACCCTGAAGACATCACCTTCTCCATATGACCGGGGGTCCAATTTCTATGGCTGGGAAGGCCGTACCTTCCTCTGCCTCCTGTGTGCCTTTAGATGAAGAAGCTTCAGGTGACTGCACCTGGAGAAATCTCCCCTAGACACCTTATTTAAATCTCCAGAAGAGGCACGTCACAAGTTGATCTCTAAAAATCTAATAAAACCAAGCTGGTGGGAGAGCCCAAGATGAATGATTCAGAGCTAGAACAACTTAATGCTGGCACGCAGGGCTTCAGAGGAGTTCTAAGATGTATCTTATATTTTCTCCTGGCTGAGTAGACGTTCCTGGAAGTTATGGACAGGATAATTGAGGATGGTGGAGTTCGTGTTTGTCACGTATTTTTTCTTATGAGAAGTTGCTCATCCCCACCCTTGTATAGTAAGGCACAAAAAGGTTTTCCTTCCTATTATGAAGCATAAAGTCTGGAACAACTTTTGTCTCTAGTTAATTAAATTTGAATTTTAAAATACACCAGCTTTTAACTTTCAAGAGTAATTGAAGTTTGAAAACTTTTGGCATTTTTGAAAGAAAACAGTGTGGTCATTATAGCTTACATTTATTGGGCTCTGGTATATATACATAACATTTCCTATATTCTTTCTGAGCTCTGGGGGGCAAAATTGTTAATTTAAATTGATCATTTAACCAGAATTAAGATTTGGGTTATAAAAAGCACTCCATTGTGTTACCTAATCTTAAAATTTAACTTAAACCGTACTCTGCTCAAGTTTTCTTTTTTCTTGTTCTCTTAGGATGAAATCCATACTACAACTGATTCCTTTAAAATTTATTTGGGAAAATAGGACATTGCCTACCTGTTTTCTTCTTCCTCTGAATCTAGTCTAAAAACTCCAGATAGGTTCCTCTGCAGGAGGCTTCTGTTAGCATTTGTAAACTCTTGGAACATCTTTTGGAAGACTTTTTCACTGACACCTTTATTATTTTATTTGAAAATCCCCTACCTGCCTTCTTTCTGACAATAATCAATACCATTTAAGAGTAGTAAATCTTTTCCTTATACTTTTCATTGCTAACATTGGTAATAGACTGCCCTTAAAATATGATTTGGAAAATTTTTCAAAGAAAAAATATTTCACTATTCTAAATGGTAAACTGGAATTTTCACATGACTTGCAATGTCTATCTTTTAAGCATTCAGAAAAGATAAGTTTTCATCTTTGGAGGAGCAGAGGGCTTTTAAAATCCGAATCTTATTTCATTGAAAGCCATCCTCTCTCAGCCAATCAGAAGTCTGAGTTGGTCATCTCTAGTTTAAAGTGAAGCATTCTGATTGAATCCATTGTCATCTGAAACACATGCAGAAATAAACTCAATACAAGTGCTAGAAAACTTTTCACAAAGAGATCCAAGATGATTCTACCATGTTTCAGCTTCAGAGGGAACTCTCATTTTTTTTCTTGTTTTGGGTTGTACCTGCCTATTTCTTTAATCTACCACAGGCATTAATTAAGAGGCAGTAACACCCGCAAGCAAACAAAATTGGGCCCTGGGGAGGCAAAAAAACTTTTGTTCATAAAGCACAGATGTACACACAGTACACAAGCAGATACAGAGCACCTCCGTGGCACTCACATTTTATGTGAGGCAATGGGGGGAGGGGAGGCTAAAAAGAACCCTTGCAGGGAGGCAATAATGAAAACAGAACTGGGAAACATTGAGCTAGCAGGTCTTACTGTCTGTTCTTGCTCCCTCTTCCACATTTCGCTCCTCTTTTCCACTTGCCTTTAATCACCTGGCCTGATCCTGTTCACACTTTGTAGACCTGTCCACAGTCCTTTTTCTTGCCCCGCTCGCCTCCAGTCCCCTGGGGGCCTGGCCTTGCTCTGTATCCCCAGTGACCAGCTGCCCCATCTCCCCGGCAAGCTCTGCCTCTGCTGGGAGTCCAGCGTGGCTCCCGCGCCCAGCGTCTGTGGGTCAGCCTTGCCCTTCGCTGTGCCTGTGGGGGGATGCTCCAACGAGCCGGGCTGGGGGATATTTCTGTGCAACGGAAGCTGTGTTGCGTTCTAGTATATGAAGAGATTGAATTCAGCCAGCTCATCTTCCGAGAGGACTTCCTCCGTGACAGCTACTTCGGGGGCCGCCTGCATGGCCAGATTGCCACGGAGGAGCTGCACTTCGGGGAGGGCGTCCACCGGCGAGCCTTCCGC
The DNA here is from genome assembly GCA_020226075.1 of Hydropotes inermis. Classification (NCBI taxonomy): domain Eukaryota; kingdom Metazoa; phylum Chordata; class Mammalia; order Artiodactyla; family Cervidae; genus Hydropotes; species Hydropotes inermis. Next base: position 4,235,696 of record CM035291.1, read on the forward strand.
AGCAAGGTGCTGCAGGGGCTCACGCCGGTCTTCAAGCCCGGCCACGCCTGTGTGCTCAAGGTGCACAACGCCGTGGCCTACGGGACCAGAAACAACGACGAACTCATCCAGAGGAACTACAGGCTCGCCGCGCAGGTGGGTCCGCCCGCCCTCGGGGGCTGCTCGAGGTGGGAGACGGACCCAGATAACCCGAGATCAAAGTCCGACTTGGAGCTTGATGTGAGCGTCGCCAGAAGGGGTTCTTTCTCCATGGTTGCTAGACCAAGGCCAAAAGCTAGAAATCAAACCTTGGTCTTGGCTCCCTGATGTCTTGGCCTCGTGCCAGCTGGTCGGGACTTGCCTGTGTCCGGAGGGGCCTCGCCAGTTTCTACCTGGGCTGGGATCACTTCCAGAAAGGCTTCCTAGGAAGCCCTGTCAAATCCCGGGGCTTTGAATCTACCTGGACACAGAATGATATGGGGAGTGGGGTGTCTAAGCGACCTTAGATGCCAGGATCCCCATGGACTGCAGCCCGCCAGGCTCCTCTGTCCGTGGAATTCTCCAGGCCAGCATACTGGAGTGGGGTTTGTCATTTTCTTCTCCAGGGAAGGACAGCCAAAGTCAAGGGTAATTTCTGCAGGCTCTTCTGGTTTGTTTCAGGGAAGAGGAAGGGGGCTGGGGTATAGTCCGAAGGGTCAGCGTTTGTCCTGTTTCCTGCCTTCCTGAGTCATGTTCAGCGTCCGCCCATAAGCTATGGAGGAAGAGGGAGCCGAGTCTAAGTTCCTTCCTGTGTCACCGAGTTGTAGTACCCTTGAGGCACGAGGGAGGAGGGGGCACACAGGCTTCTACCCTGCATCACCGGCCCCTCCCCAGCAGCCCCCAGCCAAGTCCATGAATTTCACTCGATGCCAGGCCTGGCCGTGCTCTCAGGAGAGCTGGGTGTAGCTCTTTCACAAACCAGGGGCCCTTAAGGTTTTTAACCCGTAAAATGAATAGGCCAAACTCAGGTCTCCTGGGTGCTCTCAAGCCTCATCCATCCACGGTTATCTCAGACGTGGTGATGGTCCTCTGGGCTTGGTGCTCATGAAGACAGCCCTCTCCTCTGGGCACAAGAGTCTGCCACACACATTCCTTTCTGCTCCAAATCTATCCTCCTCAGTTTTCTTTCACAAAGTATTCCTTCCATCTCAAGTACTGTCTGATCCAATCACGGAAGAATCCCCCAGCATCCAGACGCCCACTTAGAAAAGCCCTACAGGGCAGAAAAGCAGAATCCAGTTTGCTTTTCCTAAGCCAACAGTCTTGGCAAGGTGTCCATCACTTACAGCTTGTTGTACCTTTTAACAAAGAACCTCAGATGGGAGAACTCGTGGGAAACTTGGCCATCCCCACGCTTCGTCTGAAACCCTGCCCGGGGACCAGTCCCCTTAGCTCAAGGTGAACTTCAGCCACAAGGGTCCTAGAAGCTTCCTAGTTCAGGGGCACCTAGCCCGCAGGCCACGTGACCGTCACCTGCAGGGTTCCTTCCGGTCTCAGGGCTCCTACAGCTGCCAACCATGAGCCACGTTCATTATGCTTCTGTGCCCCCAACCACGGGATGGGCTTGCAAGTCCGTTGGCTCGACCTACACTGGGAAACCTGAGTCTCACTGGGCAACGCTCTGACTTTCTTCTCATGGCTGGGGTTTCCTGTGTGTTCGGATGATCTAGGAATGCCACGTACAGAACACCGCCAGACACTATGCCCAGCTCTACGCCGCGGAAGCGCAGCCTCTGGAAGGCTTCGGGGAAGTGCCCGAGTAAGTGTCTCCCCCTTGGGTTGGCCCAGCTCTGACTTGGGGACATGGGCGGGCTGGAGGGATGAGAGGCTGGGAAGAAACGGGGCACATTGCAGCGGGTCCGTAAGCTCCAAGACGGCACACGTGGCTGCCACCCTGCTCTTCACGGGGTCCCTAGAGGCTTATAGAAAAATACTCGACAGATACTAGAGTGTATGGATATACGGAATAATTCAATAAATGCATATACCATGTTAAATGGAAAATGTATGTACTCACGGATATTACGTTGTCTAAGCCATAGACAGAACAGATCATCATGAAAAACTTAGTCCTGTGATACAACAAATAAAGATGGTGGTGCGTCAGGGAAAAGCAACTTGGATAATTGGGAACATAGGAGTATAGTCCCCGCTTCATGGAGCACTTACAAGGTGTAGTGTTTCCCCACTGAGGCCCGTTGCACTGACAAAGTCTCTATTGGCCCACGCGCATGTGGAGCGTCTGGAGCTCGTGTATCTGGCTGAAACCACAGGTGGGGTGAGAAGGGGCTGTGCTAGTGCCCGTTGGAAGCTGCAGACGGAGCAGGCGTTCACACATCAGTGCACACGGGGAAGAGGGAAGCAGGCAGGGCCTGATTCTTGTCCGAGCCATCTCCGTGAACTCACAACACGGAAGAGAAATTCCCTTCCTGAGCTGGGTGTGGGGCACACCACATACAAAGTCTCACACTTGCTGCTCTTCAAGGCATGCCTGTGTACAAGTCACTTCCATTGTGTCCAGACCCTTTGAGACCCCGTGGACGGTAGCCTTCAGGCTCCTCTGTCCATAGGATTCTCCAGCCGGGAATACTGGAGTGGGCTGCCATGCCCTCCTCCAGGGGATCTTCCTGACCCAGGGATTGATTACGTCTCCTGCATTGCTGGGTTCTTTACCAGTAGCGCCACCTGGGAAGCAATTCTCAGCAACTTCAAGAAAAGTGAACATAGTGCAAAGAAAACCACTTTCAACTGCTCTTCTGTTAAGTGCACTGAGCTAGTCTGGCCTGGGCTGTCCGCAGCACTCACCCCGTTCTTCTCCAGCCCCCTCCTCCCGTGCTATTCTCTTTAGTTCCTGGTTGAGGAGGAAGAGTCCACCCAGTAATCAGTCCCCCAGGCGCGGCACCGACGAGCCCTCCTGCAGGGACACACCCAAGCTTTGTGCGAATTGACTCATGCAGGACTTGGGGGCTTTTCTAAGGAAAAGAACACAATGATGAATATCAGGATGCGTCCAGGGACTTGAAAAGGGTGTGAAGGACTCAGGCTTAATCAGCTTCCAGCAAATCTGCCACCGCTCTGGAAATGGCTGTGCATGTTTTGGAATCCAAATACCTTTCCTTATTGTGGGAGAGTTTGACCTCATTCATGGACAAGGGCAGGATATGGAGCTGGTAGTTCAGTTGCTCAGTCGTGTCCAACTCTTTGTGACCCCATGGACTTTAGCACGCCAGGCCTCCCTGTCCATCACCAACTCCCAGATCTTACTCAAACTCATGTCCATTGAGTCGGTGATGCCATCCAACAATCTCATCCTCTGTCATCCCCTTCTCCCCCTGCTTTCAATCTTTCCCAGCATCAGGGTCTTTTCAACTGAGTCGGTTCTTCGTATCAGGTGGCTGGAGAATTGGAGTTTCAGCTTCAGCATCAGTCACTCCCCAGGCATGTGATTGGTACTCAGCATCCATGCTGGAAGGGTTGCCCACTTGGTGTCTCAGAAGACAGTGTCCTGGTCTAGATTCTGCTCCTGAGAAAGGTGCTCTGCTCTCGTCTGAAATTGGTTGGGGAGAGGGGAGGTGTGCTGCTCGTGTTTTTGTTTTTTAAGGAAATACTCATAAATGGCAGAAGAGGGTAAAAATGCACCCTGCCAAAGACTGAGTTGCCTGCAGAAGGTTTTCTTTGAAATGTGACGCTGTGTATCTTTGAAACTCGCTGAGCGCTGTACCCTTCTTCCCACTCTGCCTACCATGTTTTCCCTATAATCTTTGACTCGAGGTGACACTGGGTGTACCCTCCAGCTGGGCTCTGGGAGCAGGCGGGTCGTGGGTGCAGCCCATGTGTGCCCGGTGCTCTGGGAGATCCTCCCAGCTCTGCGCCCACTGCTGGGGGAGCAGCCCCCCACCCCTCACCCCGGCAGCCCCGTGTGAGTGCAGACCTGCCCAGGGGCCCCTTCCTGCCAAGAGGCAGACCTGAGTCGCATCTCACTGGGGGAGGACCTGCCCCAGGCCCCCAGAGGAGGGGATGATGGTGATGCCTGGGATGGCATCTCTGGGGGGAGGAGGAGGCCTGCCCCGGCCCCCACATGACTCTTACTGAGCTTGGGTTTGGTCATGGGGTTGCACAGGATTGTTGTACACGCTTATCTGTAGAGATTCTGGCTGAAAACCTGGGTCACTTCCGAGGCCTTCACCGTAGGGCTCGCGTGTGGTTTTACTGACACAGCTGACCCCAGCCTCTCCGCCCGGTCAACATCATTGCTGCAGGGGCCCATCACACCATCACTTTTTTCTTTTGTCACTTAGACCCTTCCAGAAGCCTCCTTGCTGAGCCTTTAAAAACAGCTTGGTAGTGGTTAGGTATAAGTCCCTAATGCAGGTTCCTGTTTGTTTACCCATTTGACAATCTGTACTAAACATATTTTTTATATTAACAAACATCAAAAATTAGCATCTTACCTCTTCCTCAGGGTGGCTATCATAATTTCTGCTTTTAAGCCCTCGGAAACGACATCTGTTGTGGTCAGACTTTAATGAGAATGATCTCTCGTTTGAGTCAGATCGCATCCTATATCAGTCGTGACTAGGAGGGCTGCTCCGGGTCTCTGATGAGAAGCACAGAGATGTTGCTAAACATCCTATAATGCACAGGACAATCACCACCCAAGAATTACCTGGCCCCAGGTGTCTGTGCCAAGACTCAAACTTTGTCCTGTACACACGTTCTTTTTTCCCCCAGACACTGAGCGTTTACAATAAGCCAGGCTTTGTTCCAAGCTAGGTGATGGGCGCTTAAAGGATAAAAAGAAAATGAAGTAGTTTCTTGCCCCTCATAGCCAGCGGGAGCGTGACGCATGGAGGACAAAGCCCAGTGCGGTGGCGTCGGGCGCAAGGAGTTATGGGGACGCGGAGGGGGAGGCGGTCTGGAAAGGCTTCCGAGAGGAAGGTGTTGAAGAGTGAGTAGGAGTCTTCCAGATGAAGAGCAAGGGTGGAGACTCGAAAGCAAAAGGGGCAGCATGTCCAAAGACAGAGATGAAGAGCCCTGAGAGAATGTTTCCAAGGAGACAGAAAAGGTTCAGCAGATCTAGAGTGCTGGGAGGTGGGAAAAAAGGGGCGGAGGGTAAGAGGCGGGAAGCTAGGAGGTCAGAAGAATGCAAAGGACTTTAAACACTCAGCTGATGAGCTGGAAGTGTGTTCTCTTGGCTTTGGGGGCGAGGAGGAGGCGGGGTTGACCAGGAGCTTTAAGCGGGGGAGACTTAAGCCGCAGAGCAGACACGTCGTCGTTGTTTAATGGAGTTTGTCTTCAGAACAGTTTTAGGTTCACAGCAAAATTGAATGGAGGGGACAGATTTTCCACACCCCATCACCTCCCCCGCCATCCACACCCCCCACAGGGGCGGACCATCTGTCACAATGAATCTCCACTGACAGAACACTACCGGAGGCCCACAGTGTACATTAGGGTTGTGCATTCTGTGGGTTTGGACAAATGTCCGGTGATACATTGTGGTATCAGAGTAGTTTCATTGCCCTGAAGGTCCTCTGTGTGGACGCGGCTCCTGCAGCATCTGCCTAGGGGCAATGGATGTCCAGGAACAAGGCCCAGAGACCAGTCTGCAAAGAGGGAGAGGAGCCTGACCTGAACCTATTGTGGCTCAGCTGGTAAAGCATCCGCCTGCCATGCGGGAGACCTGGGTTCGGTCCCTGGGTTGGGAAGATCCCCTGGAGAAGGGAATGGCTACCCACTCCAGTGTTCTGGACTGGAGAATTCCACGGACTATATAGTCCATGGGGTTGCAAAGAGTCGGACATGACTGACTTTCACTTTCACGTAGACTGGACAGAGGAAGCGGCCACTTGAAGACAGTGAAGGTGGGGGAAGACTCGTGTAGGTGTATGGCAGACGGATCACTCTGCACAAGCTATTCAGTTGGTTTTTTTGTTGACTAGAAAGAATGCAAGGGTACAGTTGCCAATGGGCTCCACAGATGTTGGAGTTGAGGCAGTTAAGTAGTTCAGCCTTTGCCGTGTTAAATTCGTGACGCCTTTTAGACATCAAGTGTCGATGGAGAGCTAGTTGGCTGGAGACGTCAGAAGTTCAGGGGAGAGGTCTGGGCTGCTGATATATAAGTGTGGAAGCTGTCAACACGTAAACTGTACTTAAAGCAAAGGGAATTTAAAACTAGGGAATTGAGTGCAGAGCGAGGAAAACTGTCCCAGGATGTGCCAGGGCATAAAGGAGGGGGAGAAAGGAGGACCTGGCAAGGCAGGCAGACAGGAAGTAGCCAGGGTGGCAGAAAGGAAACCGAAGGGAAATGAGTTTCTGGGAGGGCATGGGAAAATGTCTCAGAGACAAGTGAGAGCAACCCTTCAGTGCCCTCAGGAACAAGTCGGATGAGGGCTGAGAAGGGGACTGTTGGGCTCGGCAACGTGGTGCCCCTGACCGAGGTTTCTTTAGGCAGAAAGACCTAATGGTGAGTCAGGGTGGGAGTGGGCTGCGGGTCCGCAGGCTGAGTCATCACAGCGTGCCCACCAGGAAGGGGGTCTGCATGGGAGACGGTGATGGGGGAGAGAGTGGGCCCCACCGCCGGAGTGTCCTCGAGCCTTGGAGAGGGGCCGGGAGCCAGGGCGCCGGTGGGGCGAGGGCTCGGGTCGTGGTCAGAAGGGCTGGTCCGTGAGAGTGGGAGGGTGGCAGATGCAGGCGCCGGCCTTGGGGGTGGGAGCGCGTGGTGGTGGCAGCTTTTAGAAGCGCTCTCATCGGTTCCGTTTTCCCGGTCCAACCAGAAAGCCAGGTTCTCGGCAGAGAGGGAGGCTGCGGGGGTCAGAGGAGGGAGCGGCAGGTTTGGGTGGGTTCCCCAGGACCGTGTGATGGTGGGTGGGGCAGGGTCTGACCTGCTGCCTCCCAGCCCGTCCACCCTCACACATGCCTTGCGGGGTGCAGAGCGGCCCCCGTCACATGCAAGTTTGATCTCCTCCTCCAAGACCCTCCAAAGTTTCTCACCCCGCTCAGCACGAAGGGCGGAGTCTCCCAAGTGGTCCAGGCCCCCCAGTCCCTCCCGGCCTTGCTCGGCCACCACCGCCCTCCAGACACGCTGCCCCTCAGTCTGAACCCAAGCCCCCAGCCCCCCACCCAGAACCTCTCCATTGGCCGGGCTCCCCCCACGAGCCCAATCTCCTCCAGGCCTCTCTGCTCAAATGCTCTTTATTTCCAAGGCGTCTCCGACCTCCCTGAATAAAATCAGAGCCCACCTGGGCGGCCTCTCTGCTCCCCAGTGCTGCTGCCTCATATAGCACAGAGAGCCCTGCACGTGTTTACTGCCTGGCGCCTGCCTTCAAGTGCAAGATCCTTGAGAGCAGAGCTTCTGTCGTCTTCAGTGTTTCCTAGAATGACATCTGGGAGGGAGGCCGACACATAGAAGCCCCTGAGTGAATATTTGCCGACCGAATAAAAGGAAGGATAGATAGATGGGTGGATATGTGCTGGCTGGACAGCTGTATAGTCACTTGACCAGCGGGTCACTGATGGACTCTAACAATGGCTATGAAAAGGCATTCACTTCTGCAGGAGCAATTAAACTCCATCTGGAGGAAGAGTTTCCCATCAACTCTAGGAACAAATAAAAGGAACACACCCCCTCCTTTTTTTTTTTTTACCATTAAATAATCACTGGCGGATATTTCATCTACCTCTGATGGAGCCCAGGGGTTATCCTGCAGCCCACTGCTCTTCCAGGTCAGGTAGGACGTCCCCACGTGAGAACACAATGCCTTCCCATGTTCTGTTTCCTTCCAGGATCATTCCTATTTTCCTTATCCATCGACCTGAGAATAACATCCCGTACGCAACCGTGGAGGAAGAGCTGATTGGAGAATTTGTGAAGTATTCCATCAGGGATGGGAAGGAGATAAACTTCTTGAGAAGAGAGTCGGAGGCTGGGCAGAAGTGTTGCACTTTCCAGCACTGGGTCTACCAGAAAACAAGTGGCTGCCTGCTGGTCACAGACATGCAGGGTGAGCAGAGCAGCTTGGCCGGGGTCCAGGGGTGCTCTGGGTCTGGAATGCTCCCAGGGGTGGAGGGGAAGCAGGAAGGAGCGATCTCCTGGGCGGGGACTGTCAGCATCTTCGCCAGCAGAGAGCGTCACTAATGTCCCATGAGAAACAGTGACAAAGGAGCCTGAGATGACCAACCCGCTGGAGTGACAAAGTATACGTCAATAATCCATTCCAATTATGATCGTTCATAATGCCTTCCCATTACAAGAGGTAACCGAAAGTTGGTGCTCAGTATCCTCAATAGGCACAAAATCAGGAATACATGTATATATGAAAACCCACTCCTACCAAGAGTAATTAAAATGTAAGAATTCATTCGTAATAGGTGAAAGGGTCTTTCACGGGTCCTTGAGATGTCAAGCTTCCCTGGTGAATTTATAGCACGTTTTCCACTTATACCCACGTCTCGAGGAATGCATTTGGTGTATGAAGTGGGGCCGGTCATTAGGTTTCTCACAGAGATGGCCCTGAGACAAGTTGCAGTTTGGGGTTCCCCCAAGACCGCCAGCCTGCAGCTCATTAACTTTCTGGGAGGACTCGCGGAACTCAGAAAAGCCATTATGCTTGTGACTACGGTCTATTACAGAGAAAGGACACAGACTCAAGCCGGTGAAGGGAAGAAGCGCTTGGGGAGGGTCCAGGGGAGAATTTCCAGGTGTCCCCTCCTGGCGGGGCCGGGGGTCAGCGCCGCTTCCTGGGAGAGAGCGGTATGCGTGGAGCACTGCCGACCAGACGTGCTCACTTGGGATTTCTCAGGGACCTGTCGCTGCTTGCCCGTGGGATGGCCTCGGTCTCTGGCCTCTTTGGAGCTTAACCTGTCTGCTGCGCCTCGTTTTGGTTATGCCGTGTGGGATCTAGTTCCCTGACGAGGACTTGAACCCAGTCCCCGCCTGCACTGAGATCATGGAGCCTTAGCCACCGGACCACCCACCAGGGCAGTCTCCTCTCCACCTTACCAGAGCCTAGCAGCTACCTCCAAAAAGTTGGGTAGAAACAAATCCTTTATTTAGGCCAAGTTCATCTTCTGTCGCACACAGATGTTTGAGTGTGAATGCTTGGGAGGGGACCCCAGGAAATGCTGGTAGGAGATTGAGGAAGTGTGGCTGGGGAAGGGAAAGAAAGTTGGTAGGGCGCCTGATAGCCAGTCACCACTGTGAATTCCTGAAGCTGATGCCCGGTGGGGAAAGTCTGGGAGGCTGAGCAGGACAAGCTTCTCAGCAAAGATCACACTCGAGGAGCAGGGGTGTTTATACACCAGCTCCCCTTAGCAACCAGCAGAGGGCTGCTGCAAGTCAGGGCATGAACTCCCCTGGATTTGCCACCTGCACGTGGCCAGCCCTGCTGAGTGAAGCGAGGGCATGTGACCCGAGAAAGGCTCTCAGGCCAAGAGAGGCTGGTGGAGGCAGCTGGGGGTACGGCCATGTACGTGCACGTGGGGAGGGCGGTGGGCTGGGGCCCCAGCAGCTTCGACCACGGGGCCCCCCTTCTCCCTTCCAGATAACAATGCTTTAGGAAAAACCTGACCTATGACTGGGTACCTGCTAATGTCAGACACTGTCACACGCAAGGACCCTGAGCTCTGGAGCCTGGCGGTAAGGAGAGCCCCCTGTGGGTTCTGCGTCCTGCACCTCCACGTCCCAGCCTTGGGCGGGCCTCTAGCCTTTGTGCCTCAGTCCTTTCCACAGGGGGTGGCTGTGAGGACTGCGTGAGATAGGAAGACATTTAGCACAGCACTGACCCGGTGTTCCCTATTTTTGAAAACTTCTGAAATAACCTTAGGGATGAGAAGTTGCAAAACTGTGCAGAGGGCTCTCCAGGTATCCTTCACCCGGCTTCACCTAATAACACCTTGGATAGCTCTAATACTGTCAAAACCAGGAGGTTGACATCAGCACGATGTAAGAAGTCTACAGACCTAACTTGGATTTCACCAGTTTCTGTCTGCTTTCATTTTCCCCTGTTTTTCTTTCATCTTAATAGCCCTGCCAAAGAGACATTACGATCCCCATTTTACAGATAGAAAAACAGAGGCTGGGAGTTAAGGATCTAATCATGGCTGTCAATCGGCTGCAAAGAGGGGTCCAAGCCTCCAACACACTTTCTTTTTTATTTTGACTGCCAGACATCCCTGTTTAGTTTTTAAATCGAAGTAATCGCTTTACAATGTTAGTTTCTGCTGTACAACATGAATCCACTATAAGTATACATGTGCCTCCTTCCCACGCCTCTAATTCATCACAGAGGACAAGGCTGTTTCCTGTGTTACAGAGCGGCTTCCCACTGTCTTACATGTGACAATGTATTTATGTCAATGCTACTCTTTCAACTTGTCCCACTCTCTCCTTCCCCCGCTGCAACACTCTATTTATGAATCCCAAGCTCTCTCCACTAAAACTCAAATTTACAAACTTGCAAGGTCTCCCAATGTCAAAGGCTGACGTGAGGGGCTCCTCTGAGGCCAGCCGCACAGTGCGGTGTTCATAGACTTGCAGGGGAGGCTGACCTGCAAGCTGAAGACAGTCCTAACCACGCACTCATGAGGAGACGCTGCTGCCATGTACACAAAACATGGTCTTCACAGACAGCTGTTTCACCCAGACTCTGCTACTCTTGAGACTTGCCCGTCTTTCTCCTTCCGAGTTAACTTTGTGTTAAATACGGTTGTTATACAGCAAAGCGACACTAGGAGCCTCATGCATGGCTAATTTTGCTTCCAGGCACAGGTAAACAGCTGTAGGGGAACTTACATCACCTTGTGGGGACATGTGTGGTTTAAAGTGTTGGCACAGTGTCTCATTAGGGTGTGTGTTCGCTCTCTGCTCCTGGGGAAGATTTCCATTATCTTCATTGTGGCAGTAGGTTACACACCTATCCTCTAAGCGAGTCCCAAGTTTTATCGTTTTTGCTGAGACTCTGGAATTAGGATTTAAAAAATCCCAAACAAACCCAAGCTCTCCTATCACTTTTTCTCAGACTCTTATCTTCTCCCTGGTTGCCTTCACGTGTTGACGGGATTGTGACGAGTCCTGAGGTTTGTGGGGTGAAAGGTGAGCCTGCCATTTGGCCCCAAGGTCCGCACACACAGAGACCGCTGGGCTTCCTAAGAAGCTGTCAGCCCAATAACCCAAGAACTTAAATTCTGGGTTCTTGTGATGCTGCCTTTTTCCTGGCTTCCATTGGAAACAACCTGTAGATAACTTATCCCCCACACGCTTTAATAGCTACACACTATAATTAAATTATTGTCCTAGAGAGACCCTTAATAGCCTTGGTTGAATTGCTGGCAAATTATTAAGCCGAGAGAGAGAGGTTTCTTTTTGAAAATCATACTCTGCTTTTCCAGCGTCGGTGACAGCTGGTAATTGTGAGACTCGAGGAAAAGCAATTCCTAAGCTCAAGGACCTTTTTTGCCAAATGACTTTAAAATTGGACTTCTCTGTGGCTTAGAGCTGTAATTTTTAAATACAACTTTTCTACACAACAAAATGTCCAGAGAGGGCTTTTGCAATTTAGTGTTTTTTCTTCCCAAGTGCAGTTCCTATGACAAAAACCATGTGAAGCATTTCTACACATGTTCTAGTTGTTAACAGTTTTGAAAGCACGAGGCACATTAGTGGCCAACCGCGAAAGAGGCTTTTACAATGCTTACTGGCGCCCTCAAAGTGCTGTGTCTAACTCAGCTCCCGGGGGCCCTGCAGGGAAGCGGGGCTGTTTGCTTCTGTCTGTCCAGTCAGCCTGAGCAGCCACACGGCCTGTGTCTTCACCGTGGCCCAGGCAGGTGTTGCTGGATCAGAGCTTGAACCCTTGAGCTGTTGCTTTTCTGAGCCTCAGAAAGCCGTACTCCTAGGAAAGGAGACCGTGGAACTAGGTTGCCATCTGGCCTGACCCTCAGGGTCGGCTTTTGCCAGGAATATTGGTTTCTCTAGCCACAGCCCGGGCTGGCTTCTGGGTCGCCTCTCCCCTCAGCAAGCAGGTCACCTGGTGGCCACGGGGAATACAGTGACCACAGACTGACCTGGCGGGGATGAGAGTTGGCGGCCAGAGAAGAGAAGGCAAGACCCAGGTGGCATGGCACGATGGAGCCCACGTGTGCGTGCCAAGTCGCCTCAGTCACGTCCGACTCTGCGACCCTGTGGACTGCAGTCTCCAGGGTCCATGGACCCCATGCCCTGCTGTAGAGGGCCGGCCATCAGGTGGTGTGGGCGAGATCAAGGCAGAGATCCGTGGAGCTGGACCTGTGCCCACAGCCACCACCCTATAGAGGAAGAACAGGGCTGGTGTCTGGTCTGGCAAGGAGGTTCTGGGAAGGCCGCAGGTCACCCACACTCTGGGCATCGGAGAAGATTGGCTTCCAGACAAGATGGTGCTTGAGAGAGAGGCACTTTTTTCCCCTGTGGAAGGTGGAGATCTTGCCCTTTTCCTCCTTGCAAGCCAGCAGGACTTTCCTTCTGTTTGAATCCCTGGTTCCTGAGCCATTGTCCCAGCTGCTCCTGCTGGGGGTGGGCAGAGGAAAGAGATTCCTGTGTGTCTAGGCTTCTAACAGGGATGCCCAGAGCGCTTCACTGAACCAGGGTGGGGTGCTCATAGAGCTGTGGAGTTGGTTTGCTAGCCACCCCACCCCCAACTTCCAATGCTTTCATGCAGCAGTCCCTGACCTTTTTGGCACCAAACCAGTTTCACAGAAGACAACTTTTCCATGGACCAGGGGTTGCGGGGGTGGGGGCGGTTTCGGGATGATTCAAGCGCTTTATATTTATTGTGCACTTTATTTCTGATCTAACGCCACCGCTGATCCGACAGCATGGATCTGTGGCCTGGAGGTTGGGGACCCCTGGTTTAATGGATAGAAGTTAGCATAAGCATCAAAGGATTAGACCATGGTGACACATGTCTGCAGTTCAGTGGCTAAAAAGTCTACACACAACTCAAGAGGTTGTCCCTGGATCTAACGCTGGCCCAGATAAACCTTTGGTCCGAATCAGACACTGCCTTTATGGAGATGGGAAGGTGTGGGTCCAGAGCCCGGCCTTGAACTGAATAGATGCCCGTCTTGAACCCTCTCACTGTTGAACTTGGCCAGCCCAGGCCACGCCCACCCTACTTCCTCCTGGACAAGGGCTTCCACTCCAGTGAAGAGCAGGGAATGGACCTAAGCCCACAGCAGAGTGTCTCTGGGGAGAGACCTCCGGGGCCAGGGCCGGGCCCCTCCTCCAGCAGACGGGGTGGGCCCGGCAGGCAGAGGACAGAGTCCCTGGGCGCACGCTTCGGCTGTTGTCCTCGAAGCCCGCCTTCCCTATTGTGGCCCCGTAGGCCGGAGGCACATCTGGGATGCTGTCTGCTGCTGCTGAGGGACACAAGGGAAGCGTTTCTGCAGGCAGGGACAAGACGGGGCTGGAACTGCGCCTCCCGTGAATGCATGGTCCCTCTCTTCCGAGGAGCCCCGGGTAATACGTGCCGTCTTTGCTCTCTTCCTGTAGGTGTAGGAATGAAGTTAACCGATGTTGGCATAGCAACAGAGGCTAAAGGGTGAGTAGAAAAAATCTAGTGCCTGTCACTCAACTCTGGGTTTCCAAATACCCTCCAGCAGAGGTGATTTTGTGTCCTGACCATGGATGACAGGTGTTCCTGGGATGAATTCAGTTCATTTCTCTCACTTGCCTAAAATATTTATGGACTTGGCTCTCCCAAGGAGACACACATGGTTTCCTGACTTTGAAACAAATAAGAACCCTGAACATATTTCAAAATTAATGATCCACAGGAGTGCCATGGGTGGGAGAGGGGTGGGGAATGCTAGCGTTATTGGGAATTTTTTGTCACTAGGAATATTCCATTTTTCTACACTTAATATTTTGACTGTTAGCTCCTTTAAAAATTTGTGCAATTGAGTGCAGTGGATTCGACTTGTATGTTTTTAATGTATTTTCCCTGCTTATGTGCTATGTCACTTCAGTCATGTCTGACTCTTTGCAAACCTATGGACCAAAGTCCGCTGGGCTCCTCTGTCCATGGGATTCTCCAGGCGAGAAGACTGGAATGGGTTGCCACGCCCTCCTCCAGGGGATCTTCCTGACCCAGGGATCGAACCCACATCTCTTATGTCTCCTGCATTGGCGGGTGGGTTCTTTGCCACTAGCGCCACCTGGGAAGCTTGTATTTTCCCCTGTAGTCTTCACCAAATATTTAGCAGTATTTTAGGTGGCTTCCAAACTCCCACGGTGGTGGTTGATTAAAGGGTAGGTGACCGTGGAAGGGCTCTGATTGATGACTCTGGCTGTTATTAGCAGTGTTGATCTCCTAACTTCGGGTATCGCTTTGCTCACTGTGGGGTGAGCAGTGCTCAGATGGCTCTAAGATCATGATTTACTGGGGTATCTCTTGAAAAAACGGTCTCTTTCTCTGATTTGCTTGACCTCCAGTGAGGAGAAAGCTGCCTGTGTTCGTTTGTGAAAACAGAGCTCTGGGTGGGAACTGCTGGGCCTTCTCCCACTGCAGATGCCCCGTGGACTAGGACTGTTTGTAAGGAGGGGAAATGGGGTGGGGGCAAGTGAGTTTTAGAAGGGCTGGCTTGTGTTTTACAATGGAGGCTCTATTATGGTTCAGGCATGATGAAGCCGACAGATCAGGAGACAATCGCCATTGAAAAGAGTTTGTTACTCAGCTCCCAAGAGGAAGGGGCTTGCCAGACCATGATCAGGGAGGCCCCAGGGTCAGTCAGGAGGCAGAAGGAAGGGAGGGGAAAAGCCTGGACGAGAGCTTGGAATTGAGTCGTCTGTAAATTTCCAGGAGGCTCCAGGGTGCCGGGCTGGGTGTTACTGTCTGGGGCCTGCCCTCTGGGGACTGGGGCAGGTGGCCTGGAGTGTGACACCCGGGAGGGGATGGTGGGAGTGGGCTGCAGGCTGGTTGGTTGGTTGGTTGGCCTGTACAAGGTGTTCTAAAAGGCCTCTAGGTCTCTAGGAATTGGCTGACCCTGGCAGGGGGAGCCACCATACGGCCTGCAAAGCTGCAGATCTCAAAGCGTCAGAAATACAGACGATAAAATAGCATGATTGACATAGCTCACTCTCCTACAGCTGGGAGCAGCATATTTACTTGAGCTTTCTGGTAATTTCAGACCATTGGCTGTCCTCTAACAAGTACAATTTTCAATCAGTATATGAAGGATGGAGGGAAGAAGGGATTTGAGAAAAGTAGAAAGGGGAACACTCTTCTAACCTCCAGATCAACAAGTCTGATTCATGAAGTTCTCAACAACTACACAGAAGCTTTCAATTTGGTTTTAGAACAAAGATGCAGCTTGACTGTGTTCCTGCTCAGGATAATAGCACTTTGTGGTAGGGCAGTTCTCCGTGCCGCACCCCCACTGCTGGCCGGAGCTCTCTACGAGTCAGGGACATGGGTCCTGGCCATGGGCTTGTCAGGAGTGTACGTCGTGGGAGGTGGGTATGATGCAGTAGTGAGGGCAGGGATTTTTTTTTTTTTTTTTTAAAGACTTGGGTTCAGATCTTGGTCCTGCCGCCTACTTCTGATTCTCCTATTGGTAACCTTGCTTCTTAGTGTCAGAGACATTTGGCCCAAGTGATGAAAGGGACGACAGTGCGTCCTGGTTTGCCCAGGACAGTATCATTTCATGCCTGCCATCCTAGCGTCCAGTCTCGTTATTTGTCCTGAGCAAGTTTCCCCACTTAGAAACTGTATGGTGCCCCTATTTACGAAGAGATTTTCCTGGGCCTCAGAAGAATTTCCCAAGTTAGAGCTTTCCTTCACAGACATCATGTCCTTTGTTAGGCTATGGCAGATCCAGGCATCACGCAGACCTGCTTTGAATGCCGGGTTCTTGTCTCACCAGCTCTGTGGATGTGAGGCCTGATGTTCTCAAAGCCACCGATGCACAGAATGGGGACCCAGGGTGGTCCCGGGGATCCCCCAGCTCATCTGCATCCTGTCCCTGAGGCTCAGTACATGCTTGATAAACACTGGTTTCCTTCTCCAGCTCATGCCCCAGCCTAACATCAGCGTAGGCAAATTCCATACCAGTATTTGGAACTACTTTCCACCAAAACAAAGCAGAAAGCTGCCCAAGAAGTTTCAAAAACTCAGACAAGCATAAGAGTGATGATTTAAGACATCTTTTAAAAAGCATCTTAACAGCTTCCAGGAACCTTGACCATATTTTTTTTTCTTGTAATTTATAAAAGAAATCCAATCCCTTTGGTTTTGTTCTTAGCTTTAATGTGACTTGTCTGGCCTGGGACAGCTGCCCAGCACCCATTAGAGCAGAGAGCTGGAGCCCAGTACAAAATGTTGTCTCTTAAGTGTTACTTATTACCTCCTCCCTGAAGAGAGTGTGGGAGAGAAGGGAATTCTGAAACGTCTGAGAAATGTTAGATATTAGGGATATTAAATCATCTTGTCCATTATCTTTAAAAACCTTTTATTTAAACTTTGCAGTCATTTTTTTTTTTCTTTAAAGAAATATTTCTTAGGTCAGCTTGAAAAACTAACAGAAGAGGAATCTTCTCTGACCAGAGTACAAGGCACGGGGTTTGGGTGGTCTCTTTGTGGAGGTCCCTGGGGGCTGTGTCCATCCCGTCGTCTTTCTTCCCAAGGACAGAGCAGGAGGTGCAGGGGAAGGGGGCCGCCTGATCACAGGCCTCAAGGGATCCCCGGGGCCAGGAGGTGAGATTCCGCTGAAGGAACTCGAAGGAAAGTCAGAGCTGCAGACCGGAGCCCAGGCAGTCAACGTGAGAGAGATTCGGGGAAGGGTTTCAAGCACAAAGGCAGCTTAGACAGAAGTCCAGGTGGGACACAATCTCAAACGGGGGAGAGAAAGGCTGGGGAGCCTGGCAGGTGTCGGAGGCTCCAGAGAGCAGGGCATGGCCAGGCACCTTCTCTTTACTCTTAGCGAGCCGCCAGGGCAGGCTTCCTGCATCCGTGTGGGAGACGGCGCATTCACCTGCTCTCCGGCAGCCTGGGCACCGGTGCCCACATCCTGAGAAGCAGCGCTCCGTGTGGGCATCGTCACTCATGTTCTTTTCGTCACATTGAAAAGAACACCAGACATGGGCAGGAGAAACAGTGACGAGGCAAATCTGACTTTAATAATGATCAATAATAACTTTAAACCAGAAATTTAAAACGTCTCCCAAATTTAGGCTCCACACTTTTTTTGTCTGGTGGTCAGGGTCTTTCGCAGAAAGAGGAACTACTAGCTTATTTAAAAGAGATTCCCTATGTCTCAACCTGAATCATATATTTGGCTGTAGACACCTCAGTAAATGAGACCTGGCTTATTCTCTTGTTTAGTGAAGCCAGGAGATGTGAAACTATTTTAAGATCATTTATAATATTATAGAAGAAAATAGGGGACATCATGACTTATTCTAATGCAACTTTACCTGGTGGTATGATCCTTAACACTGAGACATGAAATATTCTCCTGGAATACTTAATACCCACACTCCTTCAGCAATGTTGAGTTCCAAAACTTCATGTTGCAACGTGTGGCAAGTTGATTGTTTCAACATCTAATAATCCATCTTCTGGGCAGACCAAAGATACTAACCCCACTGTCGAACATATTTCTGATTTGAAAATTGCTCAGACATTTAGAGTTCTCTGAAGGGCGAGAAGGAAAAATGCCTAATTCTGTAATATAAGATTCGGAAATTTTAACCTAATCAAATCAAAATCGGTGTAAACCAACACCTGTTGCGGACAGAGCCACACCTGTCTCAGTGGGTCCTGCAAACGCACACCCAGCCCGCCCAGTTTCTGGGGAGAAGGCAATATTGCAGTCCAGCCAGCAGAGGGCGGCAGAGCCAACGCTTTCGTCTCCTGTAATCTCTGCCCCAAAGCGCGCTTCCTGTTGGTGAAAGACAAAGAGAAGTACCCTGGATAGATTTCTTCCGAGGCAATGAGCCTCGAGCCAAACTAGGGTCGCTACGAATAGGCACAGAGGACCCCCTCTCTGTGGCCACCAGGCCGTCAGCCAGTGCCAGGCCTGCAGGATCGTGGCGTGTGTCCGAGTCCCCGACCCAGGAGCCAGGGCTGGGCAGAATCACGAACTGCTCGTTCTTGCAGAGGGGCGGCCGTGGCGGGGACAAGGCCCCTGTGTCACGGCGGACACACGGCCAGGGCAGTTCACTTAGGGAAGCAGGATCTCCTGGCGTGTGGTGACTCTGGGCAGATTCTCCAGTGCAACGCCCGGAGGGGAGGAACGAGGGGCTCAGATCTGACTCTCCTGACGTCCCCGGGGCTCTGCACAGCAGGCCACGTCGCTGTAGATCCCGGTGTTCTAGCTGACTCCCCAGCGCCCGGCTTCAGAGGGCCAGCCTCCCAGGCCTAAGGGGCCTGATGAAGGCGCTTTCACAGGCCCTGGACACCAGACACCTGCTGTCCTGTCCTGCCACCGGTCTCCTCTGCAAAGCCAGCCTGAATCCCCTTTCAGATCCGGTCAAGCCATCATGTAGCAGGGCTAGGTGGCCAGCGGCCGACCTATTTGGCAGTCTGCCGTCAAGGCGGTCTGGAGGCCCGACCTCCAGTGTGTCTGGAGCATCTAATGTTTCGGCCACTGTCAGCACTAGCGGTGCGCCCAGTGTGCGTTGAGAGTCTCCTGGACTGAGAAGTCAGCCAGGAGGACCCAGCCTCCATCCAGAGCGGGAGTAAGGTTGGCAGTCCAGCAGCCTCCACCCAAAACCTTGTAAAGGAGCAGGGCGGGACCGGAGTTGGAGCAGGGGGCTCCTCCCGCCCCCCAGCTGTGCTCACTAGTTACCCCGCTGCCCGTGCCCCGGCTCAGGACCCGGGAGCACAGCCAGGCTCCTAGTCATTTCCAGATGCAGGGACAAGTCTGCAGGGAAAGATCTGGGGAGACTGGGTCGCCCCGCAGATCGGCGGGTAAGCTGTCGGGGGTGGGGTGGCGTGGCGAATGAACCAGGAGGCGGTGATGGCTAAGAGAGCTGGAGCACAGAGCGCCTGGGCCGCTGGGGCGGCGTGAAGACCAGGGCTGTCTCCTGGAAGCTCTAAGCAAGATGCAGCGGGGGCTCCTGGTTTCCGCGGTGGAGGAGGGAGCTGCCGCTGGAAAGAGGCGCGGGGTGTGCGTGGGTCTGAAGGCTGCGGGGAAGGCGCCTGGGGGGCGCAGAAGGAGGGCCAGCGGAGGACGTGCGGAGGAGAGGCCACTCCCCGGGGCTCCAGGGCTCCAGGCCTGCCCCAGGATGGCCCCAGCCGGCCCCGCCCTGAATGCGCGGGCCCCCACCCTGGAGGTCGGAGCCAGGACAGCCCTGGAGTTCACGGCCCCTCCGCGTTTGCAGGTACTACGAGGGCGGGGCTTTGGGAGTCAAGCTCGGGGGACCCTCAGGCCGCCTGTCTCGTGGTGTCTCGTCCCCGGTATGGTCCCCTCCTTGGCTCTCCTGGAGCCCGGCTTCGTGGGGACCGGCCTCACGGCCTCACGAGCGGACCCAGAGTAGCTGGCTGCCCCCCCGCCCCACGCTCTGCTGGCTCATCCCCAGCGCTCCCATCACAGACGCCCCCTGGCCTGGGTCCCTTTGAATGAAGCCCGTCCGCACGGGCACCTCGTGAGCACAGCTGCTCGCCGCCCCCGCCAGCAGCAGAGAACCGGACCGTGGGCGGCTGCCGCCCGCGTTCCCCTCTGCACCTTCCGCTTCCCCCGGCCGGGTCGGGTGTCGGGGAAGACAGTGCGGGCCTGCTTTCCACGGAGGCGGCGTGGCCTTGCTTTGGCGGCGGCCTGAGGGAGGCTGCGGCGGAGCCAGAGGGCAGCGAGTGGGCGGCCCGGGAGGGAAGCAGCCGCCTGGGTGGCCGCGCGAAGCAGGCACGACCCGGGGGCTCTGGGAGGCGCGCGCGCGGGCGGGCTGAGGTCCGGAGGGAAGTGCCACGCCTGGGAGCCGGCCGGCCGGCTTTGTTACACGTGTGTGTGCTGTCGTCGCGGTCGTATCCGACTCTGCGACCCCGTGGACGCGGCCCACCAGGCTCCCTCTGTCCGTGGGATGCTCCAGGCAAGAATACCGGAGCGGGTTGCCATTTCCTCCTCCAGGGGTTCTTCCCAACCCAGGGGTCGGACCCAGGTCTAGTGCGTCGCGGGCGGATTCTTTACCGAATGAGCCTCCCATCCGCACCCTCAAAGAACCCAGGCCTTGTGCGGCAGCATTTGTCACAGCGGTCATGCGAAAACAAGATCGCCGTTGGCAAAGAATTTGGGGAAACCCCGACTTGGATAAATGTAGGTAGTTTCCTTAGTGAGACTTCACAGGGTCTTTAAAGAGCCGGTGTGTAGTTCAAGTGCCCAGGGAGGCAAAGAGAGAGATTATATGGCATTTTTCATAATATTTACACCAGATTTTTTTGTTTTAAAGCATCTTGTGAAACTCTTGCAGGATACTTTGGGAAGCACTGACTACTCACAGGATGAACAACATAGGGTGGCTTATGACCTTCCACAAGTGGCCTCTGGCCTCGAATCTCCCCAGGATGCCTGCTTTTGCTCAGAACATTCTCTGAACTCTTACCCATCCCCTTGCCAAATAAAGCCAGAACTCCTATTCCTCCATGAGACAGCCTTAGAATCCACCAGGCCGTGGGGGGAAAATCCTATCCCTGCCTTACACAGCCCTTTTTCACAGCATAATATTTTTTATTCATATTTCTCTTTCCTATGCAAAATAGCCAGCTTTCTGGAAAAGAGTCACAAACCTTTATTTAATCCTTTTTAACCCCCCTGTCGTGTCTGCCATGCAGATGCTGTCCAGTGAAGACACAAAGGAACACACATGAAGACATGGAGGGTGTTGATGACCGCGGGCATCACTAGATGGTTCCCGCGGGTGCCCCTAGTGTCCCTCCTGTTTGAACACCCAGCTCTGGTTTCATTTCACACAGAGACCCTTCCCTGCCTCCAGCTAGGGGCTTATTTCAGTTCTTTCCCCACATCCTCATCCTGCGTGTCGTGTCCTGCTGCTGCTAAGTCGCTTCAGTCGTGTCCGACTCCGTGCGACCCCATAGATGGCAGCCCACCAGGCTCCCCCGTCCACAGGATTCTCCAGGCAAGAACACGAGTGGATTGCCTTTTTCTTCTCCAATGCATGCATGCATGCTAAGTCGCTTGAGTCATGTTTGACTCTGTGCAACCCTATGGACAGCAGCCCACCAGGCTCCTCCGTCCACAGGATTCTCCAGGCAAGAACACTGGAGTGGGGTGCCATTCCCTTCTCCATCATGTCCTCCTAGCCATTCCTTATAAATTAAACCCTTCTTCAGAAAGGCTCTCAAACTAAAGCCTCTGTTATAAATAGCCCTGGCTGGCCTCTATAGGGGTTACCAACCTGTGGGAATTCTCTGTAGGTTTTTCTTGTCTCGCCAAGTTGTCTTTAGATGAGTCCTTCATTAAACCCGACAAGAACCTTGATTTCCTCCCCGCAGCCAGGGGTGGCGGTTTCCGCAGCTTGGCTCCACCCCTCTGCCGTCTCCAGGAGTCTGGAGGCAGAAAGTCACACAGAGAAGTCCTGCCAAGTCGAAGGAGAAGCCGGCTCTGCCGTTGACTTGGTAGAGTCTGGACAGCCGCGCCATCCATAATCAACATGAGAGGAGAGAGGAATTGTTTTTAAGCAGGAAGTCAGCCTAGCATGATTCCCACACATAGGAAGTGTTGAACTAATCTGTGTAACCCTCAACGAAATGCTAGCCAAGCAAATCCCACAACCCAGCAGGAGGATCAGGCACCATGATCAAGTTGGGGTCATTCCAGGGTCACAAGCCTGGCTCAGCGTATGCAAATGAGTCAGTGTCAGACAAAAGAAAGACACATGATCATAGAAGCAGAAAAAGCGTTTGATAAAATTCAGTATCCTTCATGATTAAAAAGAAACTCTTGCCAAAGGGGGGTATGCAGGGAACGTAGCTCAACTTGGTAAAAGCCACTCATGACAGACCCACAGCCAACATATGGCCAAATGGTGAAACGTGGATTAAGTCTGTGTGGAGTAAAGGCAGGATATAGACATAAATAGCTTCTAGCTCCTCTGGAAGTGGGTAATGACAGTGCGATTTTCCTGAGGAAATGTCAGGAATGAAAGAGATCTGTGTTCCAGTTTGAAGATGTTTCTGCAGTTAAGGATGATATGAGATCATTCACACTTTATCTCCTTGCTCCTTCAGAGGGGACCCCGAACCAATGGCATCAAGGGGGATTCAGAGCTAGTTATTAATAGAAACGTGGGACTTCGGACCCCACCCCAGACCTACTGAATCCAAACCAGCACATGAACAAGGCCCTTGAGTGATCTGAATGCCCCACTTCCATCCAAGGAGCAAGATATTTAAGAAAAGACTCTATCAGATGATGTTCAGCAGAATAAATGCTCCATGCCTGGAGATCATGAGAGAAGATGGATGAGCTAAAGTGATGGACTAGAAAATTATACTGATTTGAGGATAAGGATAAAAAAGATTCAGCTAATAAAATTCAATAGGACTAAGGTGTCTAAAAGTAGAAATGTGTGAGAGAGTTCTCAAATGCAAGGTTATTCTTTTCCCTGTTAGATTCCTTGGGCTTCCATAATGAATCAACCACAAACCAGGGAGCTTAAAACAATAGTAATGCGTCCTTTCCCGGCTCTGAAGGCTGAAAGTTCAGAATTGGGGTATGGGCAGCGTTGGTTTCTCCTGGAGCCCTGAGGGAGAATGTCCCCTCCTCTCCTTCATCCAGAGTCATTGCCAGCCTCGGCATTCCTTGACTTGTAGGTGTGTGGCCCCCATCTCTGCCTGCCTGGTCCCTTGCTGTTCTCCCAGTGTCTGTATCTTCTCAATAGACACCAGGAATATGGGATCAAGGTCCTGCTCTTCCCCGGAATGACCTGATCTTAATGGCATCTGCCATGCCACTATTTCTGAATAAAGCTGTATTCTGAAGCTCTAGGAAGGACATGACCCTAGAGGGATGCTATTTACCCCACTACATCCATCCAACAAGAACAGCAGTTGCGAGGGTCTGCAGCGGGGACCTGATGAGGGAGGCGGCGTGATGAGAGAGGCATGGTTGCCCCAGTCCTGAGGGCTGCGTTTGGCCGCGTGACGTCCAAGGTGGACCACAAGCAGAGAGCCTGTACGTCCTGCTTCTTGGGTACACAGCTGCTTGCTGCGATTGACCGCGTGTCCTTTGAAAAACCCTGGGTTCACCAGGCTAAACACACAAGGAATATGGCCCTATTTTTCCCCTAAGCCACTAAGTCTTTTTTCTTTTTTTAATTTTGCTTATTTTTCTCCTAAGCAACTGTGTCTAAGAGAATAGGAGGTCAAATAGAAGCCCAGCATCCCTGGCTGAGATAGAGACCCAATTGCGAAAGGAGACAGGCTTTTAATCCTGCAGATGCTAGGCAGCAAAAATAGATAAACTGAGATGGCTAGGGGTGGGACATCCTACATTACCCAGCAGGCCCAGGTGAGGGTCCAAAATTAGATGGAAAGAGAATGGGAAGTTTAGCAATGGGATCTGGAGAACACCCTGGGCTGCGATGAGTTAGCTCTAAGGTTGGGGCCAGCATCCATTCATCCGTTCTCTGGAACTTTATTGGAAAGCCTCCCCTGGACAGGTATTCTGAGCATAAAGTAATGTCCTGGGAGAGATCAGTCTGTAGACAGAAAGGGGTACCTGAATTCTGAGAACTGGTTGTACTTCTCACAGAGATAGAAGGAAAGTCTGGAGAGATGTCTTCTCAGGGTGTCAGAGGGCCAGGGAGGCTCCATAGAAGTACAGTCAAGCTGGGGCTTGAAGGGAGCTGGGGACTGAGTAAGGGGCTCCTTGATTGAGCAAAGCTGCATTCACTCAAGCGCTTGCCTGCACATGGCCTTCTGCAAGTAAAATCAGCAGTCTCTGCTGCCTACTCTGACTGTCCCTGAGGACTCTAAAGAAGGTTAGAGATTCCTGGGAAGATAGCTGGGCTCCCAGGGGCTACTCAAGAAGGCCGACCAAGCCAGGGTGCCCAGAAGTCCCGCTCCTTTGTTCGGACTCAGCCATTTCCCGTTTCAGAGGTGGGAACTGTTAGATCGCTATAAGGGCTTACTTGTTTCTCAGCATCACAGACTCAGCTGCCAGGTTGGGCTTAAGCGACTAGCAAATTTTCTGGGAGGTCACAGTATGAACTAGTGATTCCTCTCTGCAGAGAGTAGGTATTGTCAGTGTTTTCAAGCAAGCCTCAAGACCGCCTTAGACAGATGACTGTGACTTGTTTCCAATGTGCTTAATGAGGGAAGCTGCCCTTGGCTTTAGATAATCCCAGTTTGTCTGGGAAGCTCAGTTTATCAGCAGGAAACAAGCATCCTATCTGACAGTCACAGGTCCAGGGGGCCTTGCATCCCTCCAGGGGATGGATGTTCAGGCACCATGGAAACTCAGGCAGGATGACATGGTTGGCAGTGGCATTTTTTTTCCCCTACCCTGCTAGAGTCAGCACCTGTCTTGGGCTGACTTTTCTTTCAATGGAGGAGCTTGGCTTTTAAAAACTGAGTCATTTTTCACAAGAAAATAGACTATGGGCCCCCAGGGAGGCAGGGAAGAGCCGCCCCCACCCCCCCACAGGGAGGAAGAAGGGGCAGGCTGGATGGAACAAGTCACTGATGCTTCAGCTTCAGAAATAGAGAAACCTTTCACGCCCTGAACAGTTTAAAACCCAGCTTGGATTTCCTGGGGAAGAACACGCCAGTCCCAGCCCATTCATTTCAGGTTTCTGCCCGCAAATGAAGGAGTCCCAGCTTCTTGAATCATATTAGCTACAGACTCAGCATGAAGCCAGCCCTTGCAGACTTCCTTCTGCCGATCTGTGTTTGGCCCGATTAATCAAACTCGGCCAGAACTCGCTCACACCCAGCGGGACCAGTTCCCTAGGCAGGCAGCCTGTGCAGTCACACAAGTTTCCACACTCAGAGGGGTGCTGAGCTTCGTTTAACCACGTTCCGCTGTTAAAGTCTTAATTACTGCCCAGGGAACCCGTGTTCTCAGCTTGTGCTGGGCCCTGTGAATTGTCAATGGTCTCCTCTACCACCCACGCCCCTGCCTCCCTCAGCAGATCTCAAATCCTTCCATCTCAGCTCCAGCATCGCCTCCACACAAAGCCACCACCAGCTGCACCAGTTAGAACGCTGACAATTATAACACAGCCTGGCCGACATCAATAGGATAGCATCCTCTGCGTGTCGTGCACTGCCCTGGGTGGTTTGTATGGATTTTCTCCTTTCATCCTCCTCTCAGCAGCCCTTCAGCCCTCTTTCTTGCTGGACTTCGGGGGGCTGTGGGGCCCTGGGGAATTGTCCATCCAGGAGGACACTCACCTCCCACGACCAAGTTGTGAGAGCATAGTCTTTGACAATTTGAACATGAAATGTCCCAGCCAAGAGGAAGAACCCCAAGACCACTCCAGGCTGGAGGCTGGCATGGCCCCTCTGGGAGCCGCCAGACACAAAGGCCCAGGTTCTCCTCCTCCCGGGGAGAAGGCGCAGCGTCACAGGAGAGAGCCCGTCTGTGGCGGGGAGACTCCGAGGGCCGTACCCACTTGCTTTGTTGTCTTAGGCTGGTCCCCCAGGCTCTCAGCCTGCACTCCTTCAGTGACAAGTGGTTGGTGGTTTAGTCGCTGAGTCGTGTCTGACTCTTGTGACCCCGTGGACTGTAGCCTGCCAGGCTTCTCTGCCCATGGGATTCTGCAGGCCAGAATACTGGAGTGGTTTGCCATCCATTTCCTTCTCCAGGGTCTAAATTCAATTTCTTCCAGCCCCAAAGTTCCAAGATGTCTTCATTCAGAACCTCTGGGTGGGAATGGAGGGGTGATTCAGATCACCAAGAGACCTTCAGATCTTTATGGAGATGGTCCAGCACTGGTCACTCTGACTAAAAAGAAAAGGGCTCTGTGGAATCTGGGGAAATGGCACTGAGGACCGTGTGTGCAGGGCAGGAATAGAGAGCCAGGATGTGGAGAATGGAGTCGCGGGCACGGCAGGGGGAGGAGAGGGCGGGATGGGTTGAGCGTAGCTCTGACATGTAGACACTGCTGCCTGCAGGAGAGCTGGTGGGAAGGCGGTTCAGTGGCGTGGACTCGGCTCAGCGCCCGGTGATGACGAGGAGGGGACGATGGGGGCGGGAGGGGGGATTCGCCTATGCTCACGGCTGAGTGGTGTCGAACGGCAGAAACCAGCACACCGCTGAAGAGCACTTATCCTGCACTGAAAACTTTCAGGATGCTGACGCAGCGGAACGGTCGGCCCCCGGGATCCCCGTCTCATCACAGGCTTCGGTCTTTACTGCCCACGCCAACGGCTCGTGGTCTTTACTTCACAGCATAGGTTTTGTTGTCTTTTTTCAGTAGTTGTGTCAACCGTTGGCCGTTCTGGCCTACAGTGGGAATAAACATGGGCTTCCCAGGTGGCGCTAGTGGTAAAGAACCCGTCTGCCAGTGCAGGAGACTTAGGAGCGCGGGTCGATCCCTGGCCTGGGAAGATGCCCGGGAGGGAGGGCACAGCAGCCCGCTCCAGTCTGCTTGCCTGCAGAATCCATGGACAGTGGAGCCTGGAGGGCTGCGGTCCATGGGGTCGCAAGGGGTCGGACAGACTGAAGTGACTAAGTACACACAGAAACAAAATATATTTTCTGCACGCCATGAGTTTCCCTGTTGAAATGTTTCTTTTAATACTGGTGAAGGGTCCTGATTTTTTTAAAAAAAGAATTGTTTCCTTCCACCCACACTCACAGGTACAGAGGATTTAAAGGCAACTGTTCCATGACCTTCATTGATCAGTTTAAAGCCCTCCACCAGTGTAACAAATACTGTAAAATGCTGGGGTTGAAGTCGCTTCAGGACAACAGCCAGAAGCAGAGGAAGCCAGGCATCGGGCGGAGCAAGACTCAGCCCAGTGCCCCAGCCGCGAAGAAGGCGGCCTCCGGGAGCCCAGCAGCAAAGAAAAGCTAACGGCTCCTGTTAACTGATGGTCGCTGGCTGGCAGCACACCACCTCGTGGGTAGAGATCTAAAAACACCCCGGAGGGAACACACAGCCTGCAGAGTGACGTGACCGTCCTTTTTCCCTACCGCCTGTTCTCCGAGCTGCTTCCAAAGCCATCACCTGCTGTCTTCCCTGAGATGGTTTCAGAGCCGACTTGGTGACCAGACTCACGGGAGACTGGATCCGCTGTCAGTCTCAATGAAGTCCATCTCTGTAGCCTTTGCATGACCTCACGTTGTGTGTCTGTCTGTGTATCTGCACGTGATCGCTGTGTGGCGGTCTTGCTCCCCTGCAGGGTCTGTCCACAGCCCCATCCATTGCCAACCCCCTTCTAACCTTGAGGATTCCAGACGCATCCAACCACTACATGGATAGAAAAGGGGAATTCCGTCACTGGGTCGAGCTGTCGCAGTAACGTAGATGATGCTGTTGTAGCTGGAGGGGGCTTTCGAAACGTCAGGCCATTTCCCATCAGCACTCACACATCCCATTAAAATGTTCTGTTTAATTAAATTCATCTTTAGATACAAAGTGTAAGATGTGTGTATTCACCCAGGCACTTGTTCTTCAGAATTCATGCCATATTTTACCTTCCCCCAGGATTAGTGGTTTAGTAATTTCCTAATCTGTCTCCTGGAGCACAGACTATTTTCATTTGTGTCTTTCCCCTTTTCTTATAAGCACTGCTTCCAGTTTAATGCACTTTCTACCTTGCTCTCTAAACCCAAGCTCCCTAAACCCAGGGCTGCCTGCCCTATGTGGGATTTTTCTAGAAGATGTGTACATATCCTGGCTGGGGTACACAAGGTCACAGGGTTCTTGTAACTCCCACTCATCCTTGGGGTGGCAAGCAGGCTCCTTCCTGCCAGTCTGGGTCCTGCCCAACTTGGAGCGGAATGGCCCCCGCTGACCCCACTGGGCAAGCGGAGATGCTCTGAAGATAGGTCACTTACCCCAGAATGAGGAGGCCTCAGGCCCCAGCAGCAGGTTGTTACCGTCTAATTCACAGACTATTTTTAGAGCCATTTTTAAGTGTAGGAAAATGAATGGGCAGTATGGAGACATCTGGTATGGCTTCTTCCCCATTCCATGTTCCCCCTATTACTAGCCTCTTACATGAGTGTGATCTATTTGTTATGATTGAGGAACAGATATTGATTCTTGCATACTCATTCAAGTGCACAGTTTACCCTTCCATCCACGCCTGGTGCTCACACTCTCTGGGTTTTGGCACCCACATAATGACATGTGTGCGGCACACCCAGGGCCATCTCACCGCCCCGAACATCCTCTGCACTCCGTCCATTCCTGCCTCCTTCCCTTGAGACCCGGCTCCCAGGAGCCGCTGGTGGTTTTAATATCTCTGTACTTTTGCTTTTTCCGGGAGGTCACATAGGAGGAGCCCCTACAGGATGCCAGCCTTTTCAGATAACTGGCTGTTGTGTAAGATGATCCAGCCACTCCCTGACTGTATCTAGTAGGATGGTTAGGCCGCCTCCTTTGAGGAGGAGTCTCCTCAAATCGAAAGCAGACATGAGCACGCTGGGGTTTCATGGAAACGCAGGCTCTGATGCTGGGGGCCTGGGACGCTGCATTCCCATCATGTTCCCTGGGAATCTGCATGCCGGCGGGGACCATACTTCGGGGGGTGGTAGTCTAGATCACGGGGAGGAGGATCCTGAAATGGTGAGGGGAGCAACGAGACCTCCAGTTCCCCAGGCTGGTCGGCTGGAGGAGGCCCCCAGCTCCTTGGATTCTGGGAGGCGGCGGCCTGGGGCAGGGCAGAAACTCAGCAGTGATCACAGAGCGGGGGTCTGCCATGTCGGCCTCTTCCAGTGCAGCGGGCTTCTGTAGAGACTCCTGGCTGCTTCCTCTTGAAAACAGTGCTCCCCCTGCACATGGAGTTTAGCTAAAAAAATAAGAGAGAATGTAGATGAGATTTTTGTTTTGAAAAGGGATTTGAAGGAGCAAACAGTGCAGCTAGTCGTAGTTCATCTTTTCAGAAAATCTGCCATCTCCAGCTCTTCTTCTGACGTGATTCCCCCAGCTACAGATTACAAAACGCTCATTTTTCCATGAGGCTGCCTGCAGCCTGCTCTCCCCACGGAGAGCCTGCAGATGTATTTGGCATTGGAGTTCTAGAACGTCCCATGGTAACAGGGACATTTTGATTGAAGTTAGTGTGTGTACATCAGTGTGAGTGTGACCTGAGGGCCCTCTCTTTGGTAATTTGTAACTATAAAAATATCAGTACTGGGACTTCCCTGATGGTCTAGCAGTTAAGAATCTGCCCTGCCAGGCCAGGGACGTGGGTTTGATCCCTGGCTGGGGAACTAAGATCCCACATGCCTCAGAGCAGCTGAGCCCTTCATCAAAACTACAGAGTCTGTGCACCACAAGGAGAGATCCCATGTGATGCAAATGACACCTGAAACAGCCAAAAAATAAATATTTTTTAAAAATATCAACACAAGGGTTCAAGAAAACTCTGGAGAGCTACAAACTGAAAAGTTAAGGTCATCCAGTAACCCTCCTGCCCTCCAGCTGGCTTTGAATTTGGGCTTGGAGTCAGTTGAAGGGAAAGGATTTCCTCCCAGATTTGGCATTTTGCAGGCAGCCCATGGGGAAGCTTGGATGGAGCTGTCCCTGTCTCCTTTTATGGATGCTCCGATTATTTTTCCAAGTGCCTTTATTGTTTGCTGGAATCTGATTTCATCTGTCTATAAACATTTGGAGGACCGGGGACAGGAGGAGTGCCTGCAGTGGGGTTTGTCCGAGCCAGCGCTCCTGGGGATGGCCGTTGTAGGGCTGTGTGGCCATCTGTCCAGCCACCCAGACCCTAACCTTCTGTTCTGAGATGAAAGGCAGTTTTCCTTGCACAGTCAAATAACAGGGTGTGTGTGCCATGAGCTCTTAGTTGTTCCAAGGTCTCAGAAATGCCCACGCCTGTTGCCATTATTCTAGCTTGTTTTGCATCACATCCAGTTCTATGTTTTTTCCCATTTGTCTCCAAAAGTGTGAGCTGTTAGGTCTATAAACACAACAAACACTCAGCCCAGGGCCCAGCTGGGATGGCCTGGTGGGTCCAGCTGGGGATTTTGTGCCTAATGCCTGCAGGGTGGTTGTACATGTGGAAGCATCTCCTTTTCCTAAAGGGCTCTGCAGTGGAGCCCCATGATGGGTAGACAGACGACGATAAATGAGCACCTCATTCAAACGCGCTTGTGCTTTCAACAGCTGGTTCCATGAGATGGCGGAGAGATGAGGACTTACTGCCACTGGCATCCTGTCCTGGCGTGTCTGGTTTGGGACTCAGGGCTGCCCAGCCCTTGTGAATATCTCATAGCATCTTGTAGCAGCACCTCCCCAACCATGCTTCTGATGAGCCTCTTAACAGCAAAGGGTTTTAATAGATTCTTAATAAGAAGAATACCCAAAGAAGTAACAATTATTTTCTAATTATAAAGTGCTCTTGCTTCTAAATATGCATCCTGTTCTGTGTGTGTGCGGCTGGCACATGTTGAAGTGTTTGCAGATGGGAGATGCTGGCCTGGCCGTGTCCTGGCTGGCTTCCTTTGTCTCTGCTCTGCTCCGCCGGCCCAGCATGTGCAAAAGGGAACAGATGGGCGCTTTTCCTCCAGTTAGATCTACAGATTCCGCTTGAGCTTAGAGCTCTGAAAAGCCAGAGACACACAAACCTCTCTGTCTTCCAGCTCCCTGCGGTGGCAGTTCCTAAATCCTCTGAAAACCAGCTTGCTCTCAACCCTTCTGTAAAAGCTGAAAGGCAAGATAAGATACCAGGTTCATCTGTGTGGTCACGTGAGCAGACTTCAACTTGGCATATGCAATGAACAAATACTTAAAGTACAAGTTGTACCTGAAGCCCGTGTGGCCGCAGAGGTGGACGTTGGCGGACAACTGAACAGCAAACTGATCACTAGATCAAGAAGTTGTAAAATTCCACTTTTTAGGAGAGGCCCACATGGACCCAGGCAGAAATCATTTCAGACATTTTTTCAAAAACCACATATTTAAAAAAGAAAACTTCTATTTTGTATTGAGGTATAGCCAATTAACAATGCTGTGATGGTTTCAGGTTAACAGCCAAGGGACTCAGCCATGAATATACATGTATCCATTCTCCCCCAAAGTCCCCTCGCATCCTGCCCACCACCAACATGGAGCAAAGCTCCATGCGCTATACAGAAGATCTTGTTGGTTATCCATTGTACATATAGCAGTGTATCCATGTCCATCCTGACTCCCCAACTATCCTTTTCCCTCATCCCTCCCCACACACTGTATAAGTTCATTCTCCAAGTCTGTGAGTCGGTTTCTGTCTTATAAGTAAGTTCATCTGCATCATTTCTTTTAGATTCCACATATAAACGATGTCATACAATATGTCTTTCTTTGACTTAGTACGATAATGACTAGGTCCATCCACGTTGCTGGAAGTGACGTTATTTCATTCTTCTTAACGGCTGGCTAATATTCCCTTGTATATATGTACCACATCTTCTTTACCCATTCCTCCATTGATGGACGTTTGGGATGCTTCCATGTCTTGAAAACCACACATTCTTGATCAGATATGATCGCAAAGAGGAAGTTGGTCAGCGTGGATTTCAGGGGCACAGACTTCCGGTTTAGCCCGGAAGCAGTTCTGATGGGGCGTCTGCCCTCTGTCTCCCTCCCCAGCCCGTCCCTTCTCTTTCTCCACGCACGTCTACATGGCGGGTAAGGTCTGGCTGCTTCCCAGAGGTGACTTGTCCACGGTGCTTTCTCTGTGCTCATTTCCCGGGGCTGCTCTAACAGCACCCACGGGGTGGCTGAAACAACAGAAGTCGACGGGCTCACGGCCGTGCAGGCCGCAGACCCCGGCCCGAGGTGTCGGCGGGGCCCTGCTCCCTGTCACGGCCCTGGAGGAGGCTCTCCTCAGGCCCCCCTCCTCGGTTCTGGGGGCCCGCGACCTGTGGCCGCAAGTGTGCCCTCCTCCCCAGGCGCGCGCCTGGGTCCTCGTCTCCCCTTCTTCTTATCAGGACGCCCGTGCCACTGGCTCGGGGCGCTTCCTAATAAAATCCTCACTGTGACGTGACTACCTCTGCAAGGACCCTGTCTCCCAATCAGGTTGCATGCCGAGGTCCCTGGGGGTTAGGACTAAGCCATGTGAGTCTTTGCGGAGACAGTTCCACCCAGACTGTGTCCTCATCCTTCACACGCGAGAAACGGGAATGTCGCCCCTCCGTTGCGCAGCGGCCGGGCTGTGACCATGAGGCTTGTCATGCCCAAGCATGTTTATACGCCAACTCCCAAATCAGTGTATCTCTGAACTCCAGACCCACCTACGTCACAGCCTCGTCGGCATCTCCATCTGAATTTCCGGGTGGAGCCTCAAACCTGCTCTAGGCAGCACCAAGCTCCTGACTTTCCCTAGATCTGTTTCTCCACCGTCTTCCTCATCTCAGAAAATGGCAGCTCCATCCCTCCAGCTGGTCAAGCCCCAAACCCAGCAATTATCCTTGTCCCTTCTCTTGCCGCCACGAACCACATCCGGGGCAGCACCCAGTCCTGCCGCCTTCCCGTTATGCGTACCCAAGATCACCTCTGTCCCTCCCTCCTGGGGCCAAGGCACCATCACCGCCTGTCCGACTTTCTGCAGAAGCTTCCTACCTCGTCTCTAAATTCTGGCCTTGTTCCCACTTCAGCCTACTCCAGCAGGGCAGCCAGAGTGGTCCTGTTAAAACCAAAAATGAGAGTAAGATGCTGCTCGACTTAGAAACGCCCAACACTCTCACAGCATCCCTGCTCCCACAGAATAAAGGCCAAATCCACTACAAAGGCCAACAAGACCTCACCCTGTCTCCCAGGTGCCTCTTACCTCATCCCATACTTGTTCACTCAGGTCCAGGAACAATGGTCTTGTACTCTCAACACTCCTGACCCAGGGCCTTTGCACTTTCGGTTTCTCCATCTGAAACGTTGCTCTCCAGAAATCTGTGACCTCTTTCAAGTTTTTGCTGAAAGTCACCTTCTCAAGGAGTCCGTCCTGACCAAAGAGGCTATCTTGCAAGCCTCCTTCCTGCTTCCCCTTACTCCCCTCTGAGCTTTATATCTCTAGCTTTTACCACCAGGTGACATAATATACATTTTACTTGTTTTACAATTGTCTGTCTCCCCTTGCATCAGAATGTAAGTTCCCTGAGGGAAGAGTTTTTCTTTTCTGGTTTATTCACTGCTGCATCCCAATACCTATGCCGGATTCCTGGCACAGAGAAGACCCTGTAATATAAAGATCTGTTCACAGAACGAACATCTCTGACTCACCATCTGGTGTCCCCTGATGGAGAAGTAAGGCATTTAAAAAAAAAATTATTTGTTTGGCTGTGTTGGGCCCAGTAATCCTGGTGTGGGCTTCACTGCTCTGAGGTGTGTGGGTTCAAACCTACATCCCTGCAGTGCAAGGTGTATTGTTAATCACTGGACCACCAGGGAAATCCTCGCAAGGCATTTACACGTTTGTCAATGTGATAAGACAAATCTAACTTCCCTTGACACCTTGGCGTGAGACTCTTAGGTCTGAAAACCTTCCAAAGCAGGAAGGCAGCGTGGTGAGCAATGTGGCATCCAGTCTCTGACCCTTCAGAGACTGGGGGTTCCAGTTTGGCTTCTAACACTTACCAGCTTTGTGTGAGCTTTGAAGAATGACTTAAACCTCTCTGAACCAGACTCCCTCACCAGATAAGTTGTTACTGAAGCAAACCTGGGTCCCCTCACCCTCGGGCAGTAAAGCCAGTCTCCTGACAGTGGGTGGTGGTGAAGGAAGGTGCAGCTTGTCTTGCAAGGCTGAGCAAGGAGCAAAGGCAGCTCATGCTCGAGAGACAGGACGGATTTCAGGCTGAGGGAGGGAGAGGCAGCCCAGGAATGGTTTTCTGATTGGCTGGTGAGGTAATCGAGCGTCAACATCCGCTTTCTAGTTGCAAACCCTCCAGGGTCTGTGTGCTTGGGGTCAGCACTCAGCTGACTTCTTCCACCTGCTGGGGACTTCCGACTCTGCAAAGCAACCCGAGGATACGGCTCGGAAGATCATCTACAGCCCTTGAAGAGGAGCTGAAGGCCCTTATTTTCTCTTGCTTCACTCTTTTCCTTTGTTTCTGTGTCTTCTCACTCTTCTGATTAAATTTGCCTTTTGGAACTCAGGGATGGCCTCAGAGGCTAAGGTCTTTCCACAGGCAAGAGGCAGAGGGCACAGCAGGGCCCTCTTGGGGACAAAACGAGGATGACACCTAACTCGCAAGGGTGTGAGAATTAATTTACACATAGAGATAACTGCCCCAGGGTGGCAGTCGATAAATACAAATCATCACTACAACTTCCAAGCTTTTATATATAATTTTCAGCTTGAAGTTATTTATAAATATCTGTATCTCATTCATAATAGAGGAATGAGTTTCATAAATCATTCCACTCTTTACTAGGGGAAAACAAAAGAAACACCACCTAAAATGACCTACAACAGTAATAAAAATTATATTTTTTCTTATTGATAAAAGGAAAATGAGAAGAAATCATGTCATATATATTTTCTTCAGGGTTCACTTTCAAGCCGTTTCACCATGTTTTTTATTGACCATGGGCCACACAGTCCTGCTACTAAGGGGGTTGGGCAATCAAAGTCTTAATAATTTTCTGCATGTCTCTTAAAAATCCTCAATTTCAAGCATCAAGGAGGCTTCGCTTCCTTAAAAAATTGGTCCAGAAATTGCTGACAAGCCCAGCTGCATTATCTTGCTGCTGTTTTTAGATAAGCCCAGCTTTGATCAAAGCCCTTCCAACCACCAGTTCTGCTTTCATCTTTTTTCTGGAAGAGGTGAATTTTGAACAGAGCATAAAAGGAAGTGACAGATGAACAGAGAGAAGAAGGGAAAGCCAGTCCCATGGGGAGAATCTCAAGAGCCAGGGTTCGGAAGCAAGCAGAAGAGCATCCTCGGACGACATCAAGCAAATCTACCTGGAATGCAGGGGGCTTCCACTAAATCGGAAGAGAAAAGCCGTGGTCTCGGGGGTCATGATGGAGTGGAGGGCCTTTGCTTATCAGTCAGAGATCGACTTGTTTTTGTGGCTCTACGTGTCACTAGAGGTTTAGCACAGATACAGCTTGAGTGGCTAGAATATGGAGAAGGTGGTGCTTGCCCAGGAAGGAGGCAGGCTGGAGGAGCAGAGGGGTGGGCACCCTGCCACATGAGGCATCGCTGGGCCAAAAACCAGCGGGGAGGGGACCCGGAAACCAGAAGACACAGCATCCTAAGGGGCTCAGAAGCAAGACCTGGGCAGCCTGGAGGGACCCAGAGATGAAAAGGAGACAGGAGAGCAAGGCAGAAGCCCAAAAGGCAGTCCCACTTCAGCATCTGGAAATTTCCCTCTCAACGCAGCTCTTCCGAGGCTTCTACAGGGCAGGGGTCAACCCTGCACACAGGTCTCCTCCACCCGGAAGGACAGCGACTGGCTGAGATGGGAAGATCCTGGCAACTGCAGTTCTCTAGAGGCAGCTGCTGTCTGCAGGGAGCTCAGCGTACTTCTCAGAATCGGCAGACCACGGAAAAGTTCACCCTCGATAACTGATTCACTTGGCACTGCTGTGGCTTCCTGGGAGGTCAGGTTATGTTGTCATTGTTTGTGTCTGTATCCATATCTTTCTTGGAGAGTCTCGTGATGCAGTCACGAAGATCAGCGCGGTCTCTGCTATTGTTTCCAGACCTGTGTTACCAGGAACCAGCAAATCAAGCCCCTCACTCCTTCAATCCCCTCACTTTCCAAAAAAGTCATCAACAGGGAGAGAAAAGCGCCCTCACTGCAGCAGCCCGAGGGTGTGAATTAGATGTGGCGCTGTGCCCGTGAGTCATCTTCCTCCACGTTCCTTCCCGGGGATGTACTTGAGATAAAGAAAACCCACCTCTACCCTGAGGATGCAGTGAGCTGAACCAAGGGCTTCTGCTTTCCTGCCCTCTGCCCCTCACCGTGTCCCCTCTAGAGTTCCAATCCTCCGGACAGTCCCTTTATGCAGCATGTGGAGTCCCCAAAACCACAATCAAGCAAAATTCTCCATCAAGTCCGATTTTAAGTATCCTGGGGGAAGTAGAAAGCTCTTAAAAAAAAAAAAAAATCCTTGTAGTTGGTTGGAATTTTGAGGTTCCAGCTGCTTTCAGGTCTGAGGACACGGGCGATATCTTAGATACTTAAGGCCAGTGTTTCCTAAAGAATAATTGTTAGGAGGCATTTAAGGCATTCGGGGTTACTGGAATAACTCCCTTGGTTTCCACCTTTCATTGGTGGTTTTCCCCCAAACTGCTTTTGGCGTTCTTCACACCTTTTTTGAGATCTCTACTCAGAAGTCACCCTCTCAGGGTATCCTCCAGCCTTCCAGCCCACTAAGCCAGGCATTTTTAGTCTTGACTGTGCCTTGGAATATCAGAAAGCTTCAGAAAACACTGATGCTTTCTAGGTCCCACCCCAGAGCTTCTAACTGAACTGGTCTGGGATGTACTGTGGGCAGTGGGGCTTTTGGACTGACTTTTAATTACTTTGATGGATTTGATGCTTTCCTTTGAAGGGACTTTCATGGAGGCTTTATCACACAGGCATGATTGGTTAAGTCAAAGACCACTGGTGATTAAACTTTACCTGCAACCCCTACCTCTCTTCCCCACCCCAGAGGTTGGGTGGAGGGCTGCGGAACATTCTAACTTAATCACAGGGTTGAACCCTTGGAAACCCAACCCCATCCTTAGGTTACCTAAGAACTTTCTAAAAGTCACTTCGTTAACATAACAAAAGACACCTTTATAGCTCTCACTGCTTAGGAAAATGCTGAAAAAGGTTTTAGAAGCTCTATGCCAGGAATGGGGACAAAGACAAAATACATACTTTGTATAAGTCGCAATATCACAAAATTGCACAGAGCTATGGACATGCTTCACAGAACCGTCCCCTGTCCGTGAGATATAGGGGCACACGAGACCCGTACAACACACCCCAGGGCATCTCTGAGTGCCTGCCCCTGGCCCAGTCATCAAGGGGGCACTCCAGGTGGACAGTTTTGGAAAAAGAAGGCAGCTGCATCTGCAACTTCCAGTTCTAGCAAATTGCAAGGGGGTGCTGAGAAACATAAGTTTCTAAAAAGTGAGGAGGTGTGCTCCTTATGGGTCCAGCCCTGATTGTGGGGATGCTAAGCCTCTGTCCACGTGATCTGAGGTCAGGAGACCCAGAAGTTCTTTTGTCACAAAACACTTTCTTCGTCTTTTGTCTCGCACCCAGGAAGTCGACCTTCTGGTGAGAATGTTGCCTCTCAAGATACAATGCAGATAGGTTGCCAGGGAGGATCACTCATATCATCTCTTCGCGTAGGAAGCTGGAAGGGAGTCTGGCAATGGGGCGGAACAATGCCACCCTCTGCATTAGCGCTGTTGATGTCTTCAAAGTGTGTATGACATCATTAATGCCTGATGACAATCAGGTGGAGAGTCATCTGGCATCCGAATCCCCCTTTTTTCAAGAAGGAAACTGAACGTGGAAGCGATGTTCGGTATGTTTATGACACAGCCCCTGAGCCGGCAATCTCTTTAAAATAGTGGTGACCCTGATCTATGACATTATGTAAGTTTCACGTGTGGGTCACTCGGTCGTGTCCGGCTCTGCGACCTCATGGACCAGCTGCCAGGCTCCATGGGCTCCTCTGTCCATGGACCCTCCTGGGCGAGCATCCTGGAGTGGACTGCCACCCCCTTCTCCAGGTTTCCTGTGTGCACATGATGGTCTGCCTTCTGTGTACACTACAGTCTGCTCACCATCATGTCCAATTTCCAACCACACACTTGAGCCGCTTTTCCCATTTCACCCTCCCCCACCTTCTTCCCCTCCAGTAACCACCACCCTGCTCTCTGTATACCCCAAGAAAAGCCCTCAAACCCTCGCTGAGCTGAGCCCCAGCAACCTCCAGGAGGAATACTGAAGCAAAGAAGGGAAAGCAGAAGGGACCCCCAGCCCGGCTTGGTTGCCCTTATTCTGCTGGGGTCCCGCTATCCCCACCCCAAGTTGGCCTTCAGGGGCTCAGGCCTGAGCACCTCCGGCATGTTTCCTAAGACAGAAACACCTGCGTGGGTCACTCCGCTTGTCAGCATTAACCTCCCAGGGTGCTTACTAGATGCTTCAGCAAATAACTTTAGTCTGTTCTATTTTTATTCTTCTATCTGTATTACATAACAGTGCAAAAGGATGGCCACAGTTTGTGCAAATACATGCATATGTTTACACCACTTATAGATACACTGTTATAGCCACGCTTTCCGGGAAACAAACTCACTCAGAAGGACAATGCAGATAGTGGAGTGCAGTTTATTACACTGGCGGGCCCAAGGCAGAGTCTCCTCTTAGCCAAGGGCCCCGACCAGATTTGTGAAAATCTTTTATACCCCATGTGTACGTGTCCAAACCCACCAGCCCAAATCCCTTGAGGCTACAAAAGAAGGGTAAATACAATCGCAATAACCCCATCATTTACGTGTTATGTGTTCAAACAGTTAATAATCAATAAGCCTGTGGTTACGTTCTGATAGATACTGTCTGGAGGCAGGGGTGATTAGTGTCTGTTTTCTCTTAGGCAATGAGTAACCTGGATGTGATCTTCAAGATTCGCCTGCCCAGAGGGGGTCTTATCCTTCCATTGTCATTCCCACAGGCGCTAAGCACAGAGTTCAGAGTCCACTGGAGAGGCGGCCTAGCACGGACGGGCCTGAGATGGAGTCCAGGCCCTATGAATTCCTTCTTCAACACAATAAATAGTCCTAAATGCACAGCATGTGAGTGGGCAGTTTGCAGGTCACTCTGCTTTCTCCCGAAGTCGTGAGTCATCCCTTCCCCAGTTTCATAAAGACCAGGATGCTGGTTCTGACCGCCAGACACCCTTCATACTTAGTCTATGCTGGGATTTGGGTGGGGGGCTTCCACCACTCTCCAGAGCCCAGGCTTCACCTTCTGTACCCCCACTGCAGCTCCAGGGGTCACCCCTCTGTCTGAGAAGGAGGCTACTGTCACAGGCCACTGAAAGGGCTGGGGTGTGTCCACACACGGCACTTGGGGAGGGGCCCAGCCGGTCTCAGGCACAGATGGGCTTCTGGACATCCTCTCCCAGACACTCCAGGGATCTGAGCAGGCAGCTGTCGTGGAACTGTCACTCTGCAGTCACCAGTAGACAGATACTGTAAGTCTCGAAATGGTCCCAAGTGCAGCGCTGTAGGCTCAGCCTCCAGGGGTGCCCCCACAGTGCGCCCCTCCCCAGGTCCAATCTGCCCCGACCCCCACCCACCCTCACCCTTCCCCTCCCCATTCCCCATGCTGCTCCCAGCCCAATGACCCTCCCTCTCCTTCCTCCCTGGGTGGGAGAAGAAAACTGGTCTGCCTTTTTCCTTTGATTCTAAAGGCCTGTTTGGGGAAAAAGTATTAAAAACTGTACTTTCATTTTGCCTTTTTTTCCTATTCCTACTATAACAATCCGTTTCTCCTTGAGGCTACATCATATCTGCCTCCCCACTACCAGAACAGTCCCCACTACCAGAACAGTCCATACGGGGAAGAGAGAAAAAAGAAAGTACTCTCTATCTGTTCCCTCTTCTTTAGTAAAGTGTGTTGGTCGCTCAGTCATGTCTGACTCTGCAACCACATGGCCTGTAGCCCACCAGGCCCCTCTGTCCAGGGGATTCTCCAGGCAAGAATACTACAGTGGGTTGCCATGTCCTCCTCCAGGGGATCTTCCTGACCCAGGGATTGAACCTGGGTCTCCCCCATTGCAGGCAGATTCTTTACCTCTTCTTTAGAATCAGGACCCAATTTTGTTCAGAGAGGAAAAGTGCTTAGTTAAAATACTGTTTCCCAGACTCCCTTGCAGCAGAGCATAGTCCCAGTTGTGACCAATGAGGTCTAAGTGCTCACAGAGGTGGGGCTTCCAGGAACTTTCTTTAAAGAGGATTCAGTTAGAGTGCAACTGCACTTTGGGCCCTTCATCCTTTAAGACGTTCCCTCCTGGAACATGAACTTGATAGCTGGAGCTCTAGTAATCATGTTGTGACCATGAGGACAGAACAGGATGGACACCCAGAAAGACATAAATTGTTGAAGACACTGGGAACCTGCTGCCCCAGCCCCAGGCGCTTTACCTCCTGATTTTTAGTTAAAGGAGAGAAAAAATGTCTAAATGACTTCTTA
This sequence comes from Hydropotes inermis, assembly GCA_020226075.1. Classification (NCBI taxonomy): domain Eukaryota; kingdom Metazoa; phylum Chordata; class Mammalia; order Artiodactyla; family Cervidae; genus Hydropotes; species Hydropotes inermis. Next base: position 4,276,011 of record CM035291.1, read on the forward strand.
CTTGATGCATCCTTTTATATAAGATGCTCCTCTTAAAAAATAAAGCTGTCAAAGTCATTCAAAACAGGACACCTCATTTAACAGCAGCAGGGATGCTCCGCTCTGGCTGTGCATTATTGCCAGCTGGTGTGCTTTTAAAATGTCAGTGCCTGGGTCCCCCTGAGATCCTTAGGTAAATCGGTCTGGGGCAGAGCCTTAGGCAATAGGATTTTTAAAGCTCTCAGGGTGATTATGATGTGCAGCCACGGGTGCCAAAACTCTGCTGTTCTAGTTTCCAAGGCAAGAATAATTGGTTAATTGATTCCTTCTGCTGCTCTCATTAAACTCTGATGGACGCTGTGGTGGACCATGTCCATAGCCCAGAGGTTTATCAGCGTCATCTGCAGGGCTGATTAAAGCACAGGTTGCTGGCCCCGCCCCCAGGGCTTTGGCTTTACTGGGTCTGGGGTCTGCTGGAGAACTGGCGTTTCTAACAAGCTCCCAGGATGTCCGGTATCTTCCTGCTTTTCGTCCCCAGGCCCCTCCTCTTGTGTGCCTTTCCTGTTCTGCCCACCTCTGGGCCCTGACCACTCTGCTTTGCTCTACTCCTGTGCCCTCCTTGGAAAGCAGAACATTAGCTTGCTCCCTTGGAAAGGATTTTTAGGCAGTAGCACCCTAGAAGCTTAGGCCAAGACCCTCCCCTCCTCTGTCTGAAAAAACCTTCACTGTCTTCCAAGTTTCCACTCAGAGGTCACCTCCAGGAAGTCTTCCTTTCAGCCCCCACATCTGTGCTCCCAGAGGCCCTGGTCCCTCTGTCTCCTTGCACTTGAGTGCAGTTGCTTTGTTGAATCCCTTTTCTCCTAAGACAGAAATACACTTTCTACCTCTATGCCTGGGATTCAGCTGAAGCTCCAATACTTTGGCCACCTGATGCAAAAAGCTGACTCACTGGAAAAGACCTTGATGCTGGGAAAGATTGAGGGCAGAAGAAGGGGAAGGGGATGACAGAGGCTGAGATGGCTGGATGGCATCAGTGAATCAATGGACATGAGTCTGAGTGAACTCCGGGAGTTGGTGATGGACAGGGAGGCCTGGCGTGCTGCAGTCCATGGGGTCGCAAAGAGTCGGATACCACTGAGCGACTGAACAACCGCCCTGGTCTCTGTCTTCCTCGTCCTCCAAACACACTTTGCTCTGGGGGACTGTTGGTGGTGTTTCACTTGGCAGGAGTGGTCTTGCTGGCACCCCAAGCCTCCTGCCATTTCTACCTCTTGTTCTGAAGCTCCCAGTCACGGAGTTGTTCCTTAGAATGGTGGTGCTCACCTGGGGGTGATTTTGCCCCCCATCGGGGACTCTGCCAACCTCTGGAGATATTTCTGGTGGTCACAACTGGGAGGGCCTACCGGCCTCTACTGGGTCCAAGCCAGGGATGCGGCTCAGTGTCCGACGTCCTTCGGACACTTAGCAGCGACAGAATCCTCTGGCCCAAAAGGTCAGTAGTGCCGAGGCTGAAACACCCTCCCCCTCTAAGGCGCCCCTGAGAGTGGAGAGGCCGCTCTGCCCGGCAGGGCTGGGTGGGTTGGTTAGTACCGGCCAGTGTGTAACACTACAGGTCCTGGGGTGGGCTGAAGGCTTCTCCAGCACCGGCACAGCTGAGAATCCTCGAGCTGGTGATGGTGGTGGTGATGGCAGTCATTCTGAGCCGAGGCCTGAGGCAGGCCCTTCCGGGCTCAGGGGCAGCTGAGTGGAGCTGGCGCCTCCCTCTGAGCCCCAGAGAGGGAGGGACAGCAGCCGTCTTTGTAGGAGAGCTGCCGGGAAGGAGAGGCCTCGCAGAGCCAGTCTCGGGAAGGACTGTGTCTGGGTGCCCTTGGAGAACCTCTGCCTCAGGGACCGAAGCCTCTGCCCTCGTCGCTGCGGGGCCTCCGCCCAGTGGCTCTGCCAAATGGGTGGGAACCCTGGCAGGAAGTGGAGCCTGGACCAGACATGCTCACGAAGAAACGCCCGGAAGCCGTTCTGCCAGATCCTGACTGGCAGCTCTTCTCAGACGAGTTTCTCTGACGCATGACGGGGTGTGTGGGACTCAGAGCCGCGCTCCTTGCCACCTGGAGAAATCAGCCTCTGTGGGGCCACAGAGGAGGCTGTGGTTTGTCTCCAACATTTCAGAATGTAGAAGGTACGATCCTTCCAGAGATGCAAAGAGAACGTCCCAGTGGAACCAGCTGAGCGCCAAGAACACACATGTCTATCACAAGATACTGGAGAGCAGAAGGCTCCCCACAGGAGGGCCTGAAACAGACTAAGAGGCCTTGGCGTAGGCTTGGGCGAATGACTATTGCTTCAAGTCAGAGCTCCTTAGGCCCTCAGAGGGTCAAGGACCCTTGTGACGGTTGGATGACAGCTCTGGACCCTCACCCTAGGAAAGTGCATCTATGCATAAAAGGTCGTTGTCAGCTTCGAGGGGTTGGAGGATCACCCTGGCTGCATCCCTGGACTCGGGATTTAATGCATCCATCCTCAGGACCAGAGAAATGCCAGCATCTCAGGCTGGCATCTGGCATGAGATTTCCACAGAGCAGATGTTCAGATGATTAAAGACAAGGTGTTTGGCAGGAAAAGAGGCCAGTGGATGAGAGAGACAGGCCAGCCGTATAATTGTAACAGTATGGATATTGGCCAAAATGAAATATTGATTAGCAATTATATGGTCCAGTGAGTGGGGACAGGTCCCTGGAGCCAGGCATGCAATTCTTGGCTTCAGCAATCATTTATGTAGCCAACAAAACAGCAAGGTCCCTGTCCTTATGTGCCTGACCTTCCAGGGTGGACACGGAAAATAGGTGTCTTCAGGTGGTGAAGAGTGTTACAACGAGGAGGGAAGGCTTCACTGAAATGACAGCTTTGAGCAGATACAAGAATAGGGTGAAGGAGTGAAGTGTGCACGTGTCTGGGAGAAAGGTTCTGGACAGGAAGCAGCAGGTGCAAATGTCCTGGGGCAGAAGCACACTTGGCACATTGAGGGTCAGGAAGCTGGTGGGTGTGCCATGGAGTGAGCAAGAGGAAGAGCAGGAGGAGAGGAGGTCTGTCTGAGAGGGAGGTTTGGGATCCTTGGGTTTTGTTCTCAGTGGGATGAGAAGCCATTAAATGATCGTGAGCAGGGAAGTAACACGATGTCATTTAGGTTTTTAAAGTGAATTGAGCACCAGTGGGAGAGAGTGAGTGGGCATGGTCAACATTCTCATGGTAATATTAATAACAGTCATATTCTCCTGCTTTATCAGATAAGTCATTCACTCTTCCTTGATCTTGATATGGGGTCAGCAAACTTTTTCTGTAAATGGTCAGATAGTAAATATTTTAGGCTTTGTGGACCATATGGCCTCTGCCATATCTACTCTGCTCTGCCTTTGGAGCTTGAAAACAGCCATCGACAGTAGGTAAATGAATGACCCTGGCCATATTCTAGGGGACCAGCCATCCCAACCTACCTGGGACAGAGGGGTTTTCTGGAATTAAGAATTGCCTCTTTCTTAGCTCGACTGAGATAGTGCGGGCAAGTGGGAATAGTTGGTGGGTTCCAAGAAACCTTTGTGGACGCTGAAATTTGCATTTCATTTACATTTTACGCATCAGGAAATAATATTCTTTTGGTCTTTCCCCCAGTGCTCGCCTTGGCAGCACATATACTAAAATTGATCTTTTCCCAATACTTACAAAATAAAAGCCATGCTTTGCTCACACAAAAACAGTCTGGGTTTGACCCGCAGGCTGTAGGCTGTCAACCCCTGGGCTTGAGGACCCATCAGTGACAGGCAGGACCACGCACACCTGCTCTTCTCCTGTGTCCCCCTCCATCGGGCCGCCAGGGATCCCAGCCCCTGCCCACCTCTCCAGCCCCATCCCCTGCAGGCCACCATGTTCCTGCCACACCAGCTGGCTTCACGGTCTTTGTCTCTGTTCCAGACTCCATTCTGCTTGACGACTTGACATGTGCTATCCCCCCTTTTCCTGAGAAGTCTTCCCCTACCTTTTCATCTGGAGAAGGACTAGCTCCTGCTCAGAGTGAAAGTTACACATCACTCTCTGCTTTAGACTTTCTCATACGTACGCTCTTTGTTTTTTGGGCCCCAAGGTTGACCAGCAGCCTCTGTCCCGGCCTGGCATGAAAGATGCTCCAGTGGGAATACAACCAGTTCTCTGGTTCAGGAACCCAAACTGAGATACGGGGAAGGAGGAGTCACTTGGTAGCGTATGAGGAAACTGAAAAGACACGCCATGGAGGCGGGCAAGCAGAAGCCATGAAGCAGTAGGGCCATGAGACCCCAGAACCAGCAGAACACAGGACTAAGCAGCAGTTCTGCTGCTGCTGCGTCGCTTCAGTCATGTCCAACTCTGTGCGACTCCATAGCAGCCCACCAGGCTCCTCCATCCCTGGGGTTCTCCAGGCAAGAACACTGCAGTGGGCTGCCATTTCCTTCTCCAATGCATGAAAGTGAAAGTGAAGTTGCTCAGTCGTGTCTGACTCTTAGTGACCCCATGGACTGCAGCCTACCAGGCTCCTCCGCCCATGGAATGTTCCAGGCAAGAGTACTGGGGTGGGGTGCCATTGCCTTCTCCAAGCAGTAGTTACAGTTGAGCAAGAACTGCAGGTAAGGATGGAGGCAGAAATGGCAGCAGGAAGAGCAACTGTTATGATGGCTGAGACTTGACTTATATCTACAGCCTGCAGGGGTAACCAGACACCCCCGTCTCTGGGGTACTCTTGAATCCTGACTGTCTTCCCACTTTCTGCAAGGCCTTGCCTTATGTGATTCCATGTGATTCCTGTCTTCTGACTGCCGTGCAGCCCCTTCCAAAAAAAGCTCTCCCCAGCTCAGTGCCTTACACACAGTAGATATGTGTGTGATGTGAGAATGTGTGATGAGAAATTTGTAAGACTCTCATCACTTGAGATGATCTAAGAAAAAACTGCTTCCTGCAATCAAAGCTTCCTACCATACCACTTACATTCTGAGGTCATGATTTGTATCTACTTTCTTGGGGATGAATATAGGGCACTTTCCATGTCTTCCACAGTTCAGCCCATCAATGGCAGTAATTGCTGAGCAAAGGATCCCACATGGAAGAGCCTGAGCTCATGGAGAGACATGGACATGTGTGTGCTCAGTCGCTCAGTCGTGTCTGATTCTTTGTGACCCCATGGACTGCAGCCCACTGGGCTCCTTTGCCATGAGATTTCCCAGGCAAGAATTCTGGAGTGAGCTGCCATTTCTTTCTCCAGGGGATTTCCCAACCCAGGGATCCTACCCGGGTCTTTTGCATCTCCTGCAATGGCAGGCAGATTCTTTACCACTGAGCCACTTGGGGAGCCCGGAAAAATCTCAGGTACAGGTTGGTAGGGTGCTGGGAGGGGGACCCTAAATACAGCGGCTGGCTATCCAAAGGGTGGGTGAGAATCTCTCACTTCTTTGTATCCAGCAGCTGTTGAGAGCCAAGTGGGAGACAGAACATGCTGTCCAGAAGATAGGCAGCCTTAAGAAATGAGAAGGACTTTAATTGGCTCTTAACTGGGCTAAATGTGCCAGGAAAGTGAAGAGACTGGTTCTCCAGGTGGAACAATATTAGTTCTCATCTGGCATGTTTAATGGGTCAGCAGACACTCAATAGAATAAGCTCTTCCACTCCTCTCCCTCTTTGCCGCAAGCCTTTGAAAACTCATTTTATCAAAATTAAAGCTTGATTCTGCTGTCAGCTGCTGCTGCTAAATCGCTTCAGTTGTGTCCGACTCTGTGTGACCCCATAGACGGCAGCCCACCAGGCTCCCCCATCCCTGGAATTCTCTAGGTAAGAACACTGCAATGAGTTGCCATTTCCTTCTCCAATGCATGAAAGTGAAGTTGCTCAGTCGTGTCTGGCTCTTCGTGACCCCACGGACTGCAGCCCACCAGGCTCCTCCGTCCATGGGATTTTCCAGGTGAGAGTCCTGGAGTGGGTGCCATCGCCTTCTCCTCTACAATCACTATGTTACATTAAACAGCAATGTGCTTGGACACAGTCAGGTATCCTGCGGCCTCACATGAAGTGAAGGGCTGCAATGTCCCCAGAGAAGAAGCTCCAATAAAGGGTCCGAGAAATGGACAATTCATGGAGATTTAAGACAAAGGAAAGGTATCAGAGGGGAGAAGAGCGAAGGAAAGAAACTATAGATGAGGGAACTTCTGAAAACGTCATAGAAGCTCACAGTTCCATTGTCATCATCCAGAAATGCTCCAATCTTACCCAGAGGCCTTTTCAGAAACTGAACTAAGGGTGGGGAGGTGGTGGACAGAATATACTGACTGTTCACCTTTGTAGAAAACAGAAAAAATGCTTCTTCAGCACCAATGCTGATACTGGTATCACTTGTCAAGATGCGTTTACAGACCCCCAGACCCAGCCGGACTGTGGCACGTCCAGCTCCCAGTGATGCCTCCCGGAGGTGAAGGCCTGAGCTTCTCAGGCCACAACACACAACCCCCCCCTCCCCAGGGCTGTCTGGACACACCGGGGCGGGTCATCCTCAGACACCACACTTGCATCATCGAGGATTGCATGGTGAACAGCCGTTGTCTGACTCAGAACATTATTCACGCCGAAGTTGTTCAGCATGTGTAGAAATCCACAGACAGGCCAGGAAGGGAGCTCTGGGTTCATGGGCTGAGGCTTCTGCATCTCTGTCAAGTCGGTTGTTTCCAGCACCTTTTCCAGGCCCTGGAGCAGCTCCGTGTCCAGCTTGTGGCACATCCCAGTCAGCTCTCTGTACATTGTTTTCAGACGTTCTCTCTGCTGAGTTGTTCTACACACTCACCTTGAGTTACAGACGAATGCCCTTGGCTTCTTTTTTCAGGGCCTCCAGATGCGGCTGCTCCTCCTCCTGGAACAAAGTGTGTATCCTCTGGTATTCAGCGGTAATCATGACCTTCCTTAAGGCTACATATTCCTTAAATGACTGAATTTTTTCAGCTTCCTGGTTTCAGAATGATTTCCGTTTTTTCTCTCATGTTCCGTAAGGAGCCCATTCTCTCCAGAAGTTTCTCCCGGGACTCCTCAGCGGCCGTGTGTATTGGACTGTGGCTGTGAGCTGCGTGCCCGGGGCGTTCAGAGCAGGGCCCACAGAACAGGGTCTGGTCAGCCTCACAGAAGAGGCCTTTGGCTTCCTGGTGTGTCGCACAGATCTGCTCCTCAGAACGGTGGTCGAGGTCAGCTCTGGCCTGCCAGCAAAGGCTCAGACAGGGACGGCAGAAGTTGTGCCCACAGTTTATGGAGACGGGGTCCAGGAAGTAGCTCATGCAGGTGGGGCAGGTGACTCCCTTCTGAGGCAGCTCCTAATGAACTAATTTAGGAAATCCTTGCCAACCGCAGTGGTGGTGATGGGCGGGGACAAGTCCTGCCTGTGGGGGGCGGTATTTCAGGAAGAGCGTGGTCCGGGCTCGGAGCGCTGGGAACCAGGGGGACGCAGGCCTGAGCGCTGTAGTTGGAGGTCTTGGCACTGGCGTTCCAGAAAGGGAAAGTCCCAGTTGAATCAGATTTTAAAGGAATTTTACCTAGCTCCTTGGAGAAATTTAAAATTCTTCACATACACATGCACTACACATACACATATACAAGCACGTGTGTGTGTGTGCGCACACAGACACACGCGCCCCTGCCAAATAGTAAAACGTGTTTCTTTCACTTAAGAAGTGATCTTTTTCCTGAGGCTGTTTGGTTGTTCTTTTGAGAGGGGAGCGCCCCACCAGATAAATCCCAGGTTCATAGTTGCACTGCTTTCTGGGGAATTGCCAGGAAACATTTTGGGGATGAAAGGTACCCAACCTCTGTCACACTGAAAACGTCTACACTTCACTCGTCAAGGTCACGACTGAGTTTTTTATTTTTTTATTTGTTTTTAATTTAAGTCTTTATTGAATTTGTTACAATATTGCTTATGTTGTTTATGTCCTGGTTTCTTGGCTGTGGGGCATATGGGATCGTAGCTCCCCGATCAGGGATCGAACCTGCACCCTCTGCATTGGAAGGCGAAGTGTTAACCACTGGACCAGCAGGGAAGTCCCGTGAGTTTCTATTTAATCAGGTGGCTGCCTGAAGCCCCCCGAGTGCTATGTCTTACCCTTTATTCACGCCTTTCTCTCTCACCACAGATGGTGAGGCTTCCTGCCCGCCCCTGGTATCCCTTCTCTTTCCTTCGCAGAATCTGCCGTTCAGCGCTCTCTCTCATTTGTCGGTGTCCTCACTAGACTGCGTGGTCTGTACACCACATTCTGGGAGACTGCCTCAGCTCTGCATGCTCGGTGACCAGCTTGGCACCTGACATGTAGTAGGAACACATGGTTGATGTTGGCAGAATGAATGTCTTCATCTTGGAATCCTATGCAGAGTGTTTAAATATTCTAAGTATATGATAAATATGCGTCACAAACCTTTTTTTCCCCCAGAACACATAGGGACCTGCTTTCTAAATCAGGCTATCTTGTGAGCGGTCCTTGGGAATGAATTTCAGTGGCCATCCACATTCGGTGAGCCTCTGTGCAGTTTGCAGCCCTCCTTTTCCTTCAGAAAGCCGGAAGGAAACTTGAATATTCAAGGGAAGAAAGTGGATGCCCCCTCTGGTCTTCCTCCCCACAGGCCCTAGAGGCGCCCGCCGTGGCTTTGCCCCCAGCGGCGTCCTTGAGCCCCGGCCAGAGGAGGGGGAATGGACGGGCAGATGGCGTCTGACTGCTGGCCTCGGGGCTGGCTCTTCACGACAGGGAAAGGGGCAGGGCTGCTGTGACAGGGACCCAGGCTGCATCATGAAAGAACCAACTCACAGCTCACTGAGCTCCTGTGAGGACCGTTCCTCACGCACATAACTGAAGAGCGCTCGAATCCAGCCCCCAACGCCCCATGGGCCCCTCAGCAGATCCCGAGCTGCCCCTGAAGCTGGCAAGTGGAGAAGTAAAAACAGCTAGATCTTCCCCTAACGGCCCTGCCACCCAACCCAATAACACTCCCTGAACCTACAACCTGTTGGCAAGCAGCCGCGTCAAAATACATGAGTGATTGTTTTCCCAACAGTAACTAAAAAAATATATATAGCCTCAAACATTCAGGGGTTCTCCATCCGAAAAGACATGGAGGGCATAACTAAAAGTCTGTGGTGCCCTGTCTGAGGCTCCATGATGGTATCTGGTGCCCCGAGGCCTCCGTGTCTTCATCTGGGTGACGACCCAACAACTCCCTGGAGAGCAGCTGGGGAAAGGGATGGGGCCTCTTTCCCTGTGGTCCCAGAGCCAGGACAATACCAGACACACAGTCACTGCACAACCTCGTCTGTCCAGGGAACGAGAAGGATGAAGAGAGAGCGCCTCGTCACAGACTGTCCCGGAAGTCTAGAATACCAGACCGGGGTGGGGAGTCTCCTTGAAGCCTGAGGAAGACAGGTCTCAGGTGAACAGAAGGGTGGGGGACTTGACATGGCGTCTGGCGACTCGGTCAGCAAGTCGGCTTGACTCCCGTTCACGCCCAGTCTTGGCAGGTGGCACTCCACAGACCACCTTGGGGACGAACAGCCAGGCCAGCATCCACCTCGGCCACAGACGGTGGGATGATGGCCTTGCGCCTATTCCTTAACCTTCTGGGCTTCCATTTCCTCACGGAAACAAAGAGGAAACGGGTTTCTAGTTCTAACAATATACTGTCTGCTGATTCAAGGAGTAAACAAGCAGAAAATGTAGATTTAAGAGGCGTTGAGGAAAAAAAGGGTAGAATAGCCATATGGTAACTGTTATGCCACCTTATAGGCCTTCCTTGGGGCTGGATGGAACATTGGGCAGGCCCTCAGTGGCAGCAGGCACGTTCCAGGTACCCGCTGTTCTAAGGTGAAAGGATTTGCCTTGCAAAGTACAGGCCTATCTCCTGGGGGAGGAAAATATCTTAACGTGGCTGCCTGGGCTGTCTGCCCACGTGGGATTTTAACAGCACTTCCAAGTGAACCCTTTCATCTTGCAAATGACATTCGGAGTCAGTCAGCGTCCCTGGGATGCTTTCTGCAGACAGCTGGCAGTAATCATCCCAGTGGGCTCTGGAGAGATGCGAGCTGGGCTGGCTAAGGAGGCCGTGATTAGAGATGTGGGTGTCAGGCTGGAGGAGACGCAGCTTCCCTACACATATGCCTCACAGACCTGCAGGAAGAACGTGTCCCCAGCCCTGAACGCAGCACAGACTCAGGCAGGAATTGCAGTGAGCTGTTACGTGAGCCAACCTGGAGGAAAGGACGCAGGCTGTCCTTTTTATGGGCTCCCTGTTTAGTTCCATCTGAGCAAAACTTCCAACTTCCCGGGTGGTTCTAGTGGTAAAGAACCCGCCTGCCAATGCACATAAGAGACGCGGGTTCCATCCCTGGATGGGCAAGATCCCCTGGAGGAGGAAATGACAATCCACTCCAGCATTCTTGCCTGGAGGATCCCATGGACAGAGGAGCTTGCAATAGTCCACAGGGTTGCCAAGAGTCAGATTCAACTGAAGTTTCAGAGCACGCACAAGCAAAACCTCAGGGTGAGTGCGAGTGAGGAGGGATGTATGAGGCCATCCTGGAACTGTTGCTGAGCCTGTAAACGCACTCTGGGGCAGCCAGTGCCTTGCGGTTGGCTGGGTCCCTAAGTTTGCTGGCCCGTGTCTGAAGAGTTTGACCACCTGCTTCCAAACTACTGCTTAGGTGTTCCTTCTCTACCCTTATCTTTGACTTCCTAGTTTCAGGGTTTCGTGGTATTTGGCTTTCTCTGCATCTGGAGACTTCCCAGGGAAAGATCGTCCTATGACTTACCCTCTCCTATCCTAGGGGCTTCCCACAGATCCCTGAGAAAGCAGGTGGGGGGGCGGAGAATATGGATCCAACACCGGGATGTTAACCCAGCTTCCACACAGCCTCAGTTGTGAAGCGCGAGGGTTTGTGGAATAAATAACCAGGTCAAGGAAGGATAATAGCTAAGGGACAGAACCTTAGATTTAGGAGACCCATGTGAGCTGTACTCGCATGACCAGACCATTCCAGAACCTGCCCAGTCTCGGGGAATACCGATTCTCTGTGGATTCCAATCCTGGCATCTTCGTTCTGCGTTGTCTGGTCAAGTGAAATACTGTGATTCGTGTAAAGTCGTGCTGTCTGTCAGCTCTCCTTCAATTAGCATTCTCTCCAGGAAAACACAAAAAAGACGTATCAGTGTGTGAACTATTTCAGGGGGGTCCAGTTCCCCTCTTGAGCGTGGACAATGTCAGGAGGGAGGAAATGGGAGGGGAAAGAGCTGGCGGTCAGAAAGGAAAGGGCCCTCCTCTTCTCCGGATGGAAGTCCCTCAGAACCTGTGCTGTGTACAGAGGCCTGTGGGCTGCCCTCATGTGGTCCTTTCCAGCAAGGAACTTGGAAATCTTTTGCAAAGTTTTGTTCATTTGATTCCCCCCAAAAACGTAACTGGAACAATTAGAATAGTCTCAGATCGTGAGCCAGTGAATACCCATTGATTTAAAAGCCTCCCCAGTGCCTAGGGCAGTGCCTGGCCCAAGGTTGCCACTCAATACATGCTTGCTTGATAAATGAGGGGTAAGTAAATAATTAAATCAGAGAACTGGCCTCTGATGGCCGCTCCAACCCCTTTCAACTTGATTAAACCTGGTGGTGGTGGCTTAGTTACTAAGTCATGTCTGACCCTTGCGACCCCATGGACTGTAGCCCACCAGGCTCCTCTATCCCTGGGATTTCCCAGGGACTGCCTGGCACTGAAGCGGGTTGCCATTTCCTTCTCCAGGGCATCTTCCTGAGTCAGGGATCAAACCCACCTCTCCTACATTGCAGGCGGATTCTTTACCACTGCATCACCAGGGAAGCCCCTGATTAAACGTATATGTGTTCATTTAGCCAAGTCACAGGAGAGAAGTTTTAGCCCAGCATAGACAGAACCTACTTCTTACTTTAAGTGCTTCTCAGAGAAAGAATGTGTTTCAAACCAGACCACCCAGTTGGTCCAAGTGTCCCAGGTGCTACACGGGGTTTAAAATGCTCAGATTAGCTATGACAGCCCATATGTAGTTCATGTAATTTCCTGATGGAAACTCATTGAAACATAAGGAAGAAGGACCTAGCATAGAAATTCAGTAGTCAGCCTGGTGACTGATCAAAATCAGTAGGAATCAAACACGTTCTAGAATTTCTGAAAGGTCGTTTAGGCCATATACAAGTTTATTAGAAAGTTGTCTTCATGATGACAAGTAGAAGATCCACATACCTTAATTTTTTACCTATAAGCATGAGGTTTACAAACCCTAGATTTAAACCTGTTTGTTTTCCACATCTACCATCTTCCTCTCCATTTCAACTCAGTAAGCATGGGTTGAACAACTACCATGCAACTAACCTGTGCTTGGGTGCTCTGGGGGACGCTGCAATCATTTTATTGACTTGGGAAAACACAAAGACTCAAAATCAATTAAATTATTTAAAACAACAGCATGAGAAGAGGCAACATTCAGATGACATCTTGATTATGAGCACAAAAGGACCAGAATTTCCTCAGCAATGACATGGGACTGGGAACACCGCTATGAGATGAACTTTCCTGCCCGTACCAAGCAGATGTCAATGCCCTCAGGGAGCGGAAGGATTGCCTAGCAGTAGCTATTTAGTGTGATAATGGCGTTTGATAGCTTGGACACAAACACCATTGTCACACTCCACAGCTCTGCTAAGGGAAGTCGGTAGCCGTGAAAGTGTTCATTTCACCTGCACCTTCCACCAGAGTCAGGGACATCATCAGGGAATCTCGTCAGTTTCACAGAGGGACCTGAACAAAGAAGAAAGAGGGGTAACAGGTCGGGAGCATCTTGAGTGATGGAGAGAAATAAGGGCGTTGGGCTTGTATGTTCTGGAACAGACACGCTAATAAAGGGGTCTGTTGCCTGTGATCTGTGACCACCCGCAACGGGGAAGGAAGACTTCCTGCAGAAATGGATGGGAAATCTGTGTGCATCAATTTTCTGAAAGGGTGAAGAGAGAAAAGGAATCCCTGGTGGGAACTGGTTTTAGGAAACAAATGCTTTGTGGAAGACAACATCATAAACAGTAATAACACAACCAGAGTAATGGAGCCTCCCTGACTCTCTTCCCTACCATCCACCCCAACCCATCATCAGTAACTGGGGGCAGACTTGCAGTTATGCTGCATGGGGACCTAGCGTTTAGACAGGCTATGATCCACCCTCAGCACAGCTGTTGGATACAGAGGCATTCACAGGGGCTCAGATGTCGAATCTCACTCACTGCAGTGGTTTCCCTTCGCAGAAGCGAGTGGGAGATGAGGTGAGGGTGGGGGAGGAGAGGAGGAACATGGAAAGAGAGAACTATTCCATTGTTGTTAATAATTCTTTTCTAGCTAAAGGGAGCCTCCTATGAATAAATCCCTCCTGGTTCACTTGATTTCCTGTTAAAAATGGTTTCTGACTAATATACGAACTCCTGCCCACAATGGAGCATGAGAAGAAATCATTTTATCTAATCCTTTCTTTTCCCTCAAATGCTGGGAATGGAAAAGGATGGAGGCCAGTTTACTCTTTCCCCCAGGATAACTGAGTTGTTAACCAGAGCCTTGCTTTGGGCATAAAATCAACCCATTCCTAGTAACTGGAAAATGAACCCTTCTGTATTTTTTTTTTTTTTTTTTTTCAGTAAAAATGCTCCTTATTCGGAGGCAGGCCTTGAAACAGCCCTCTTCAGCCTGGGCCGTGTGGTTGTGAGCATACCATGAAAGCCACCCAGCTTCTACGGGGTCAGAATGTTGACCCCTGCCTCTTTTTTTCCTTTGCAGTTTTACTGAGATGTAGAACACATTCATCTTGGGTGTACAGCATCTGCGTTATTTTTTTCTTTTTTACTGTGTTGATGTGCTCCTCTTTCCATTAAGGACTGACCTCCTTTGGTTCCTGTCTGAGACCCCAGATCAACTTTACAGGGTGCAGAGCGTCAGCAGAGTCCCACCCGGCCCATGTGAGGTCTGCTCTCTTCAGGGGGAACTCTCCCCCTGGGCACTGCTCCCAGGGCCCCCACTGCAGACAGCTCTAGAGTTCCAGCTGACCCCGATCGCTGCCGCAAACCCCCAGCACGCTGGGTGCGCTGCTCGTGTGGTTATCCATCTCTGGTTTTTCCCCTCTCCTGATGACTTAGCCAGGTTCATCTGCTTTGTCTTTGCCTGAGGGACATAGAACAGAAACCCCTCTTCCCAGTCACTCCAGGATGTACCGATCATGCTGAGAGGCTGCAGAAATCTTAGCTCGGTTGGAAAGACTCAGTCACTAGTGGTAAAGGTCCTGGTAGGACACCTTGTGGGGTTTCCTACCAGACAGACTCCAGAGGTCATTTCCCTCCTCAGAGCCTCCCAGCAGTGTCTGACCTCACTCCACGTCTCCAGGGGAGCCTCGTGTGCTTCATTCCTTCATGACCCTGCAAAAGACAGAAGGTAGAAGCGTAAACAGGGAAAAGAAGAGCGGAGGCAGAGAATGTGTTAATGGTATCGCCTCCTCTAAATAAACCTTGATTTCTTTGGTCCAGGAAATTCATGGCCAGGAAAAAGTCCTCAAATCCATAGAAAAGATTTTATTCTCTACACATTTGTGGAAAGATTTACCTATCAGGTTGTCCACAGGGGCACTGTTTATAACAGTAAAAGCTGCAAGCAGCTGTCCAATTATAAGAGAAGTGTGACATATTTACAATACCTCCTAGTCATTGACGGTGATGTTATAGAAAAATGGTTGTTGACTTGGAAAGAGATTCAGTGAAGAAGTAGTTTGTAGAACAATTTCAAATGCCCTTTCTGTGAAAACTGGTATATATGCCTGGGGCAGACACACCCACCCTCCACCCTGGCTATGTCTGAGTGTTGGGATTAGTGTGATTTTGTTTCTCCTTTTGGGTTTCTGCATTTATTAACTCTACAATGAATGTAATGCTTTTGTGATGAGAAAGATCATTAGAATGTAAACGTCTTTAAGAACCTTTTTTGGGGGGCTGTGGATTCCCTAATAAAAATTCCTTCTCGCAGAACACTCCCCTGAAAATTGGGAGGTTAGAATTCACCCTATTCCTACCCCGCTTGCCAGCAAGCATGGAAAGTTAGTGCTGCACTGAGATGGAGCCACAGGCAAGTTTCCTAGCAAATTATTAGCAAACTGCTTTATTATACAGTACAATTATTTTATGGTATTATGGCATCAATCAAACACATTTATTGAGTGCCTATTATGTTCTTGGCCTTGTGAACAATTTTAAATTATAACGGCCATCACCTTTTATTACTCCTTTGGCTTCTGCAGGAGTGGTTGAATTCTGTCCACCTGCAAAGCAATCAAGTGGTCTCATTCTTTTCAAATGCCATCCAATCATATGTCGCCAATTAAAAAAAAATTGCAAGTGGTTAATGCCAGGATCTACTTGGATATAGTTTTTAAAATTTACATAGTCACTTCTCATTCTGCAGGTTTAAAAAAAACTTTCATAGTTTCCAATTTAACCCCTGAACTTAAATAGCACCAGTTAACGAAAAACTGAAAGTAGTTTATAAGCTGGTGGGGAAATAATTACACCTGCTATTTCCTGTGGAAAAAAATGAATCCTTAAAGGCAAAGGAGTTGGGAAATTAATTCAGGGTGATGCCTCCACATGCCAGTAGTTTTTTCACAGCTAGCAAAGGCCTTGGGGGATCTTGTTAAATTTCTCTCCTCTGATCTCAGCTCCATAAATCTCCCACCATCTCTCCTTGAGCCTTACTTCCTGAGATTTCCTGAGAGAAGCTGAGTCCCAGGCCTTACTAAACGGCTGTTCATTAAAATGAAATTTCTGAGCCATGTCCTGGGCTCTCCTCCCTCACCTTCCCAGCCCAGCCAGATTCTCTAGATGTTTCTAGTTGCCGTGGTCAATTCAGATTGCCGTTTTCCTGTTAAGCTTGCGGGTATGAAAATCGGGAGAGACTGGATTAAGGGTTTCTTTTCCTAAGTGGGGAACCGGCAGGAAGCGGGGAGTTCGTTGAGAAGGAGGCCTTCACAAAGCTTGATCCTCTAGTGAATTCACCAGTCTGTAAGTATTCTGTGTGCATCACCGCTCCCTGAAAGATGTCTTGGATTTACAAGTGCCCAGCTATCACAAAGCTCTCTGCACCTCCTCGGGTCAGATCCGGGCACGAGCGGCCTGGCCTGCTGTCACGTGTTGTTTCCCAGGGTCTGAGAACATTCTAGGGCCAGCTCCAGAGGGCTGATAAAAGAGTGCTCTGGGGACCATGCAGCTTTCACTTTGTTGCGAGCCTACCCCTTCAGCACCTAAAAAAGATGCTTAAAAAGCAAGTGAAACACGGAGATGCGCTTTTTAAAATTCCACATTCGCATTTCCTGTCATTTCAAACAGATGTGTTAAACACATCAATTTGAGTCTTGTAGGCTATTATAGTCTAGAAGACAAAAGAAGTCAATAGCATATGCCTGAGTCTTGTCATTCTGAAAGCACATGGAAATTTTAAAATAGAATGCTCTTTTCAATAGAGGGCAAGGAAGTATTTCTTTTTTCACTGAAATCTACCTTTTGTTCAGTTGTTTTTCAGTCGTGTCCGACTGTTTGCGACCCCATGGACTGCAGCACGCCAGACTTCCCTGTCCTTAGCATCTCCCAGAGTTTGCTGAAACTCGAGTTCATTGGGTCGGTGATGCCAACCAACCATCTCATCCTCTGTCTTCCCCTTCTCCTCCTGCCCTCTCCTGCCTGAGATCAGGGGAATCTGGAAAGCTTCTGCATGCATCTATTATGCCCGCTATCACCAACCAGAGGTGAAGAGAGAATCATTGGGCAAATTCTCAACCAAGTTGGGGGTCTCAGTAGACTTTTTTTTTTTTTTTAATATTGTTTGGCTGCACTGGGTCTCAGTCGCAGCATGTCATCTAGTTCCCTGACCAGGGATCGAACTCTAGTCCCCTGCACTGGGAGCTCGGAGTCTTAGCCACTGGGCCACTCGGGAAGTCCCTCAGTAGACTTTTTAAAGAGAACTGCTGAGGCCAGGAGATTCCTAGGAACCAGTGTCATTTCTATGCAGGTGCCCAGCTAATTCCAGTGCTGTCCAGGAAACAATCCTAGTTGGACAGAGGGAGAATTCCAATGTTGGAGTTTTAGAAGTAGAAGAACAAAATATAGGGAGCCTTGCGGTCATGCTTGCTCTGAAAGAAGGGAAAGGGGAGGGTTTCTAGTCAAATAAACGTCCTAACACTAGTATCCTATTGGTAGAATCTCGTTCAAAGACCTTTACCTTATTGCTAAATCAGACCATCATAAAACAGAAAATGGCTTCATATGTAGCCACTTCAAGGCCAGAAATAAAAGTCCACAACCCCTCCGTGTGTGTGTGCAAAGTCACTTCAGTTGTGTCCAATTCTTTGTGACCCCATAAACAGTAGCCTGCCAGACTCCTCTGTCCATGGATTCTCCATGCAGGAATACTGGAGTGGGCTGCCATGCCCTCTTCCAGGGCATCTTCCCAACCCCTGGGATCGAACCCACGTCTCTCACATCTCTTGCACTGGCAGGCGGGTTCTTTACCACTAGCACCACCTGGGAAGTGTCTTCTCCTTTCCCTCCACTGGGTGGGGAAAAGCATCTTTAGGAGTCTCTGGTTTTCTTAGGCTTTCTGAAGACACAGAATAATCATGGCAGATGAATTAAAATGTGGTGTGTGGAACATGACACATTGCTCATGGGGTCTTTTTAAACACCTGGGTTGCACCTCACCCCCACTTCTCAAGTTAGCACTGCCCACCCCCCAACAAAGGAACAGCCTGAATCACACAGGGGCGTTGGAAGATGCTGGCAAGTGTGTGGGGAGGCACTTACCTTCCAGTCTGCGCAGGTGTCTCTCTGCCCTGGGCCCCTTCTCTGCCAGTGGGATGTGCCTTCTGCCAGCTGTGTGGGGCGGCTGTGGGCGCCAGCCCTAAGCGCCTGTGGGTTTTAAGCCTTTCCCTGCTCCCTTTATGGGATCCAGGGGTTTAAAGTAAACAAGTTTCTTTCTCTGATAAGTCACATTAAAGGATCGATTTGGAGGGAGGGAGGGAGGCCACAACCTTAGCCCTTAGTCATCATCACCTTTGGTCAAGCTTGCTAAGCCGGGCTGGACGGCCCTTACCCCTGCGGAACACATTCCCCTCAGACACGCAGGCTTCAACCTGTTTAACTCTTGCTTCTCAGGAAGACTGCAGTCTATTACCTTGTCACCTCCTCAGAATTCTAGCTCTAGAAAAGTCACCTGATCCTAGGAGCCTATTAAGCATACCCTTGGCTCATCCTACTTCCAACTCTTGACCAACATTTGGAAGCCAGTCTGACTCTCTTGAACCAGTCGGTTCTGACATAGTTACAGTCTGCTTATTTGTTCTCGCCAACAATTATTAAGCGCCTCCATATATATGCTCAGCTCCTGTATCACAACAGTGAGCAAGACAAATGGAGTTTACATTCTGTAATTTTTTTTTAAAAGATAGACAAAAAGAGACATGCAAAAGTAATGACATCCACAGGGCTGCCTCCCCTCCCCCGCCCCTAATGCAGGGGGTCCGCAGCTGGTACTTGTTAGTGTCTCGGATCATTTCTTGGCCTCCTCAGGCCCCTTTGTTGTTTTGCCTGCCTACCCTGTGAGAGCAAGCTGTTTGTCACTCTCTCTAGTGATAAATGCCGTCTGAAGTGAGGTCTGCTTATTCTGGTCAAAGCTCATGAACCTCGGAGGAGGGGAGGCAGCCTTCACTAGCCGGTATGTTGCCATTTTCCTTACACCTCCGTTTGGTTATCCTGTTACGTCTCAGGTAAAAGTGGGAGGGCAAGCAAAGTGCACTCTGGCTGTTTTTCTTTTCTGAGAACTGACTGCAAGAAATGAGCCCCGAGGTGGCCTCTCTTTTCGGGTCCCTTCCCTCCAACCACTTGAGGTCAAGCTGAGCGCTTGCTCCTAGGAGAGACCAGTGGCCCATGGAGGCGGGCACATTCACATGGCAAAAGCCCCAGCTTCATCCTGAAATGGGAAATGAACTGGAGCGGGCCCTGTGGGGTCGCCCAGGCTCCGGCTCTGTTCACCGGCTCTGGCCTCACCGTGAGGCCTCACCAACCCGCCTGTGGTAACTTGCATTGTACTTTCAAAAGCTGCTTCTCCTGGTTTCAGGAACCGTATTTCTTTTTTTCAAAATTACTGTTGACTTTTCACCTTTTCAGTGAGACAGAATCTCAGTCTCCCCGTATAGATATTCTTTCAAACAGCAGGAGAGGTCCCCCTGGCTCCCAGGCTTCACCACAGGGACACCCCAGTCACTTTCACCAACTTCTCTTGGTCTCTGGAAGTTGATGCAAAAAAAACTGTCAGCAAAAAGCTGACAGTTTCCCTTTCATTTGGAAAACCAAAATGAAGACAAACATTCAACTTTCAGATGACCTCCTTTAAATTCCCAGCCGTGGTACTTGCAAGGATTTTGAATTTCAGAGAAAGGGTACACTTGCCCTATTTATAATCCTAAAACAAACTTCTTCCTGCAAATCACAGAATCTCTACCTTGGCTGCTTTAAAATGACTTTTTCTTCTTTTTTAAATTAAAAGGGATACATTCTTTTAAGATTAGATTTCAATCCTGCAAGGTTGAAGTTCAGTGTGGCATGTCTGAAATCCCTAATATTTGTACTCAGGTACAGGCTGCAAAACAGAAAAACAAAATCAGGTAACTTTCCACTGCAGCTGGAAGCAGGCCCCGCCCCCTGTGGGTGAGTGACTGGTTTTCTCTTCCTGCCTGAGCTTCAGGCTTTTTGAAATGGAAAAAAAAAGTAATCAGTTCCAATGAAGAATGTTAAACTCTTGCCATGAAGAAGGCTGAAGTTTGGGAACTGGAAATCCTGGGTCTCATTCGAGATTCTTTACCATGCAAATTTTTGCCCTTGAAAAACACACTTTATATACCTGAGCCTTGAGTTTCCTCTCTGTAGCAGAGCTGAGGATACTAGCTTGTCATTGGCTCTGAAAGCTTAGACGACCTAGGAGGTGAATTCATCTTTATGAATGAAGAGAAAGCAAAATGAAGATAGATATAGAGAAATTACCAAGGTCTTGAACTGTATTGATGCACTGTTTTGTTTATTGGGCTAGTAAAGAAAAAGAGGCCCAGGGAGTAGAATTTACCATGTGAGGGAAAGAGAATCAAAGCTACTTTCAAGCCAATGTCCTAATCCAGGACCCAGGTGAAAACACAGAATGTTGACAGTGAGTCCTGGTTTCATCGCCGTAGTCCCACACCGGTCACCTTCTCCCACTAAAGGTCCTGCTCTTACGGTGGAAGTGGGCTCAGAACACCATTCGGCTTGGTGGAGGCAGGGACCTGACTCCTGGGGGGGCAAAGAGGATGGTCATCATTTGAGCAGTAGGTACTCCCAGAGTGCAGTTACAAACTAGTTGCAGAACTTATTATGCTACTTCTGAGCTAAACATTTCAGCATATGTCCCTGGGGAACAGGAGTTTTCTGTTTAACCTGAGTACTATGATCAGAGCTACATTAACAGTAAGTAATTGTCGTTTAGTTGCTCAGTCGTGTCTGACACTTTGCAGCCCCATGGACTATATAGACTGCCAGGCTTCTCAGTCCATGGGATTTCCCATAGCATCTAATATTTAGCTCATTTTCAAATTTTCCCAATTATCTCCAAAATCTCCTTTAGAGTTCTTTTCTTTCTTTTTAAAAGCTATGATCCAGGCAAGATTTGATGCCTTGCATTCATTCGGTTCTTTCCTCACTTTTTTAAATCACAAAATTAATCTAGATGCTGTCTAGCACTCTGTCAAAATGTTCTGTTTTCATCCTAGTTTTTCTGAAGGTTGGCCACTCCCCGGGGCTTCTAATGAGACAAGGTGTAGAATGCAGGCCCTTTAACCTTCTGCCTGGCTTCCCCTCTGTCCTCATGGCCTGCCTGCTCTGAAGATAAGCAGATACTCTCAGAGTAAATCTTCCTTCAACATCGAACAAGAATCTTCAATGAGTCCCCACCCATTCATTCACTCAAGAAATATTGGTAGAAAGCCACAATGTCCATGGCATTATTCTAGATACTTGGTATGCAGAAGCAAAACCTACTCAACCAACCAAGAAAATCAGACTGAAATGCCCTCTCCCATGGAGTTTACATCCAAAAGGAGGTGAGCCATAAACAGAATGAAGTCAGAAGTTGATAGTGGGTTTGAGGAAGGACCCAAGTTGAAAGAGCGATGGTCAGGGCCCCACCATTTGAACAGACAGAAATAAAGAGTGAGCCATGAGGAAGAGGATTTCCAGGCAGAGGGACATACATGCTCAACTGTGTCTCAAAACGGGAAGGAGGCCCGTGCAGCCAGTGTGGGGGGGTGCTTGGGGGGTTAGAAGAGGACGTCATGTGGCCTGATTTCATCTGGTATTCAGAGCTCCAGTGTGGGCTTGGCTAGCCACAATCCACAGTAGGCGGACAATAAATGCTTCGTTTGAACTACGTTTATTACAGTAACGATGAGACAAATTGGAATTGGGAGAATTATTCAGAAATTAGTTCCACCTCAAGGTCATTTCCTAATTAAATGAATCTAGCAATTTTTCAGGTATGAACACATAAGATTGTCAAGATGGTAAAGTGTGGGGGAAAACTGTACCTTTCAAAAACAGTGAAATATAGTCATTTGAGTACCTCTTCCTCTCTGCCTCTATGTTTGCTCATGTTCTTACATAGGCTAGTTATCGACCCTGAGGTTAAACTGCCTGGGATTAGACTTCAGCCCCCCCACTTTCCCGCTGTGTGGTCTTCAGAGAGCTACTGAACCTCTCTGCACTTCACTTTTCTCACTGATGAATCGGTCTGAATAATAGTACCTGTTTCATAAGGTCATTGTGAGGATTTAGTGAATGAACACACATGAAGTGCTTAGAACAGGCCTGGCAAAGGGTAAATAAGTAAGCCCTGTTGAGTGTTGTTATTATTAAATCCTCAGAACGTCTTTGAGCTATTTCCGGATTTTAAAATTGAAACAAGAATCATCAGAAACATAGCTAACAGAGGTCAAGGCAGGGACTTGAAGCTCAATTTCTTTGGAGGCAACTCTGCTGTTCTCTTCAGCTTCCCTACCTAGGGAGGCTGAGTTTCAATACCCGTGACTTTGTTTTTCCAAGCGTAACTCAAAATTCTGGGCACTGGGGACAAACTCTTGTGCGTCACACTGTTTGTGCCCCAGTCCATGACCTCTGTCCGGGTGCTCCATTGTGTTTTACAACCCACTAACCTGTCACCTTGAGTGTTTCTACTCTGGTGAACACAAGAATGTGGAAGGACAGAGCGAGCCCCTGCTGGGGCTCAGCGGGGTTCCCTGAGAATGGATCTCGGCAGCCACAAAGCTCTGGGTCTCCTTTCTTGAAGGGAGTAATGCTTGTGACTCCTTCCTGCAAGGAGCCCAACGCCCAGGCCAAATGCTGAGTCGCAGACACAGATCCTCAGGCTAGAGAGGCCAATCCAGCTCTTCCTCTTGCCCTTAGTGACTTTCAAGAAATTCTGATGGTACGATCTTCTCCCATCACCAGAGACTTCATATGGAAGAAGCAAAGTCATTTCATGAAATGCCACATGAAGACAAGATTTAGTTGATGCATTCATTCATTTGTTCATGGTCTATCCTAGGTAGTTCTCTACCTGGACTTGGGTGGGCATCACAGAATCATCTCCCCTCCATCCCACCTCCACACGCACACCATGAAGCTCCTAAGTATAATCCCAAAGTCATCTAGATGTCTAAGTATGAAAGGAACAGAGTGAATGACTATTGTGATATGATTGTGATATGTTTGATAATAAATACATATTTGGTCTTCATCTCCAAGTCTGCACAGAGCTCCTACAGCTCTTGAAATTTCCTAAGTGGTAAGAGCTCTAAAGATGCCTTTTGTTACATGAAGGAAGTGACTTTGGAACCTAGGTAACCAAAAGAGGAGGGCTGGTTGCCAGAGGCCCAAACCACGTGACTAGAGAGAGGAACTTTGAGTGTCACCCCTAGGACCTCTGGTGAGAAGGGTAAGAAGTCAAATCAAGAGTCAGTAGCCAATGATTTAACCAGCCATGCTATGTGGTGAAGCTTGCATTAAAATCCCAAAGGATGGGGTTCAAAGAGATTCTGGGTTGTGCACATGTTAGAGGTTTGGGAAGAGTGGCTTGGTGGAATATGACACGGATGCTCTATGCCCTTTTCCCACACCTTGCCCTGTAGATAGATTCCTTCTGTCAGACTGTTTTGAGCCATATCTTTTTTTTTTTTTTTTTTAAGAAGAAACATGTATCTAGTAAGTAAAATGTTTCTGAGTTTCATGAACCGATCTAGCAAATTAATGCCACCCAAGGAGTGGCTTCTGTGAACCTCTGATTGCTCAGAAGCACAGATGACAACCTGGACTTGCAACTGGGGTGTGAAGTGAGGTGGAGGGTGCGTCTTGTGGGACTGAGCCCTTAACCTGTGGGATCTGATGCTGTCTCCAGGTCGATAGGGTTAGAACTGGTTAGCACACCCAGCTGGTGACCAAGAATCGCTCGGTGGTGTGCAAAACACACGTTGTGATTGGTGGCCCAGTCTTAACCACATACTCCGGACAATGTCAAATGCACCCCAGTTTGGTGATCTCTGCTGTAATTTCCTTGAAGGCCAAGGCCTGTATGGACTAGTTTACAACACACATCCTGGTGTGGAATCCTTGAAATAGAAACTTGGCAGGAAATTCAGAGCTACTTACAGAATTATTGTAACAATGCTCCTTCTCTTTCCATTTCATTTTAGATCCTGTCTTGGGCTGAGAAGTTAGGGTGCAGGTTCTGGGTGTGGTTCCCTCTTTTGTGCCCTCCTTGAGCGTGTCTCCTAGACCCCACTCTGCTGGAGAGTTCTCCATTTTGTGTAGGTCATCACTTCCCCTTCTCTCCTTGCTCTCTGCCCCATGGTCTTTCCCTGTTGCATAGGGGGAGGTATTCACAGACATTGACCTCCAACCCTGGGTCTCCCCTGAGTTCTCTCCACCAGCACCTCTCAACAAAACTTTCTCCACTCATATTTCCTTTTCTACCCCCACTTCCTGGCACACTTAGGTCTCAGTAGAATCAACCCAAGAATTACTCTGAATTAAAAGGACGTTCAGGGACTTCCCTGGTGGTCCAGTGGTTAAGCCTCCACGCTTCCAATGCAGGGGGCACAGGCTCGATCCCTGGTCAGGGAACCAAGATCCCACATGCCTCATGGTGTGGCCAAAAAAAAAAAAAAGCTTAAAAAATAAACAAAAACTAAAATAAATAAATAAAACAATGTTCAATGGAAAGAAGTTTTAAAAAGTCACGTTAGTTCATTTGCTTTCTGTCCTGGCTGCAGCTACTTTCACTTCACTTTTCTTTTCGAGTCAGGCAAAGAATGGAATCGGTCCTTAGTTTATTTTCTATTCTGGAGCCACTGACTCCAGAATCCGCTGAGTCAGATGCCAGACCAGGTCTTTGGTCAGTGGCCTTGTGGTCAGAGCTGCAGCCCGAGGCAGGCCAGGCTGGCCCCTCGCGCCTCTCCCGCGGTAGTCCCAGCCTGCTCTCCTGTAGCCCCTCCTGCGCTCCAAGTGTCGGCCTGGGGCTGACTGTGGTTAGCGCCCACATCCAGTGCGGGAGTGCTTCTGCAGCGCCCCCATCCTGGCCTGGCAGCGGACTCTGGAGCACAGAGAGCGACCACTGCCCACTGCTGTGTCACGTGAGGAGCGAGGCCTCAAGGAGCTCACGGCATTGAAGAGACATGGCTTTAGAATGACTACCTCTGTTGCGATCACGTGCATGTCCCCACAGTGGATTGTAGACATAGGACTCTGGTCAGAGCAGGCATCTCAGACCTGGTCCCAGCCAGCCTCCTGTGGGAGGGGGACTTCAGAAAGCTGGATCTGGGCTTGGGCCAGAATATAGAGGTCCTATGAATACAGAGTTCCCAGCCTACCTCAGCGGCCAAGCTGAGAAGGGCGTCTTTAATTCAGCCAGCCACAGGGAACCAGCAGGCCCAAGGTGGTATTTACGAAACAGTATCTGCTAATTTGGGGCACAGAGGGATTGGGGGAGGCACACAAGGCTGAGATCCAGAATGGGGGGCACAGAGGATTGTGGGAGGCACAAAGGATCATGGGAGGCACAGGGCGATTGGGGAAGGCAGAGAAGGCTGAGATCAAGGCTGGGGGTACAGGGCATTGTGGGGGGCACAGAGGATCATGGGCACAGAGGATTGTGGGAGGCACAGGGGGGTTGGGGGAGGCACACAAGGCTGAGAGCCAGGCTGTGAGGCACAGGGGATTGTGGGAGGCACAAAGGATCATGGGGGACACAGAGGATTGTGGAGAGGCACCAAGGATCACGGGAGGCACAGGGGGATTGTGGGAGGCACAGAAGGCTGAGAGCCAGGCTGTGAGGTACAGGGGATCGTGGGGGGCACAGAGGATCATGGGAGGCACAAAGGATCATGGGAGGCACAGGGGGATTGGGGGAGGCACAGAAGGCTGAGATCCAGGCTGGGGGTACAGGGCATTGTGGGGGGCACAGAGGATCATGGGAGGCATAAAGGATCATGGGGGGCACAGAGGATTGTGGGAGGCACCAAGGATCATGGGAGGCACAGGGGGGTTGGGGGAGGCCCACAAGGCTGAGATCCAGGCTGGGGGGCACAGAGGATTGTCGAGGGGCACCAAGGATCATGGGAGGCTCACATAGCTGAGTTCCGGGCTGGAGGCACAAGGAATCCTGGGAGTTTCCCAGGACCGAGTGCCCACTGTGGGCGCAGGAGACGGTGAGAGAGTGGGCTGGCTCTGCTAGTTGCTTGGTGTGCAGGTGGGAAGCGGAGAGAGGAAGCGGTTCCAAGGAGCAGGGGTAAAACCGCAACAGCGGGACTAGTCAGGAGGGGACAGCTCCTGTCAGGGTCTTCATCCAGAGAGATGTGCTGCGGGTAGTGCTTGAGAGCAGGGGATTTGTAGCCAGAGAACCTGAAGCTGGAATCCTGTTCCGGCACTTGCTGGGTGAACTTGAACCGAAATTCGCTATTCTCCAAAATTCAGAAAGAATACCTGCCTTCCCAGACTGCGGTGAGGACTAAATGCGCGTGTGTCTGAGTTGTGTCAGACTCTCTTGCGACCTCACGGACTGTACCTGCCAGACTCCTCTGTCCATGGAATCTTCTAGACAAGGATGCTGGACTGGGTTGCCATTTCCTCCTCCAGAGGATCTTCTGGGAGGATTCAGACTCCCAGACTCAGGGATTGAATCCGCATCTCCTGCATTGGCAGGAGGATTCTTTACCACTGAGCCCCCTGGGAAGCCCAAGGATTAAGTGAGATGTTGTCTATAAAATACTTAGGACAGTGGCTGGCACGTAGTAAGCACTCAATAAACATTATTATTTCTGTTGTTAGGCAGATATGATAGAGAAAATATTGAGAGAAAAGACATTCAACTGGTTGTTGGTAGGGGCATGAGATGGTTTATCCTGGGAGACCACAGGTCCAATCCTTCATGGGTCCTGCTTTCTTTATATCTGGGACCACAGACTCCAGTGGCTATGAATTCCCTTCTCCGCTTTGCAGGGGAAGAAGGATCCTTGGGTCAGAGGTTTGGGGCCAGCTCAAAGGGCAAATCTGGCCATTGGTCTGAGCCCCAAGGATTCCCTCTGCCTGAGGCTCCCAAGTGACCAGGGCAAGTTCCAGATAACAGATAAAATGCAAATTAAGGGGTGGCATTATCCCTGTCTGTCTGTCCCCTCTCGCCCACAACCATTCCTTCTCCTCTTGCTCAGGTAGCTGCTTTGGCCCTGGGGAGGGAAGCAGGAGAGTTCCAAGCACCATGTGGCGCCTCCTCAACCTCTCCCTGCCTTTGGCTTTAGCTGCCGAGAGCCCAGCCTGGGTTGGACCAGAAGCCAACAGGATGGACAAGGCAGCCAGAGTCCCCAGATGGTGGCTGGACTCCCTACCCTAGCTCTGTCTCAGCCCTCCCTGTCCCTGGTTCACAGGCCCAGAAATAAGTTGTCTTAGGTTGCTTTCCTTGGCTTGTCATCGGCAATCCTTCTGTACATTTCTCAGAAACAAAATACATCCCTTCATCTACTTGTGAGTCTCTTTCTCTCCGGTTCTGTAAGGGACATGCTGTTCTGCAAGACAATATAGAACTGTGATTATTTCTCCAAGACAAAAAAGAAAATTTGTTTCACTAAAATCTAATTTAGTTCCCTCTACTTTGTTTTCAAGCTTCTGCAGAAAATAACTTTGTTTCAATGCTGAATCATAGTGTAATCTTGGAAGACATTTTCAATGGCAAACTCAAAATATGTTGTACCAACAGTGCAGATAACGCAGTGAGCTGACACCATGCCCAGCAATCACTGAGTTCTCATGGATGACAGTTACATCGTCTGCTGGCTGCCCAACAGCACTGATAATGGCAGTAAATCCTACAGGCATCCTAATTTCAGAGATGCTGAAACATGAGGGGGAAGCTACACTTTAACAGACAAGACAGTTGTTTTGCAAAAATATGAAAATTTAGCAGCTTGTATTTTTCATTTAATATTCTACCCTCAACACACTTCCATGTCAATATCTGTATCAGCACTCTTATTAATTTTGGATACCATTTTCTTTCCTTGTGTTCCATTGACTGAACTTATTCACCAGAACTGTATTTTGAAGTAAGGTGGGTGTTTCCTTTTTTATTCAGAATTGTTGATAATGATGCAAAGACCACATTTAAAGATAAATAATTGCACACATCCTCTGTAATTTCTAAGACTTTGATACTTAATGCCTGATTAACTTTTTAGTTTGATACCAAGAAAAATGAGCAAAAATATTTCTTGTCTATGAGATTTAAAGTGTTACAAGGTGACCTTTATGTATTTCTACATTAGTTTCTATGTTAGGAAGTTATTGCTGCAACTCAGCTAATACCTCCTCGAGACCAAGAATATCACAAATCTTGTTATATCTATCAAGCAGCTGTCTCTCCTCTATTAGACTTATCAGATTTAGCAACTAAAACCACAGAATAGCCAGTTAAATTTTAAATTCAAATATATATATCTTTAGGGTAAGTATGCCCCATGCAATATTTGGGGCTTTCTTATACTAAAAATTATTCATTGTTTATCTGAAATGTGAATTTAACTAGGGATGCTATATTTTATACAGCAGCCCTATCTGAATGTATCCCAGGAGCCTCAGGATCCTGTATTATTTAATCCACTGACCTGGCTCAGTTCTTTTTGGAGGTCGAAGGTAAGCGTCCTTAGAGAAATGGGGAAGGACCAGTAGACTCAGAGTACCAAGAAAGAGATTTTCGTCCAGCTTAGCCCTTCCCACTGTGTTAGCTTTGTCTCCTAGGGCTTCCATTTTCCTATATAAAAATATTAAGAACAGTGTTATGACTCTCCCTGGGTTGCTGTGTGAAACAGCAGTGGGCTGATTTCCATGATAAGGTTTACAAACTCCAAAACATTACCAGCTAAAACTCATGGGGTAAAGTGCTATGAAGCCAGAGCTTTAGAAATACTGACTTTCCCCCAGGTCTGTGCTTCTGTGGTCTTGTCTACCAGTATCTGTGCAGCTCACCCTCATTAACCCTTCCCCTCCACACACACAAAGCTGCCCTGCAGGCCATCCAAAAAGTCCCAGCTACTCTCAGAGGTGGTTTAGCTGAAGGCGCACAGAAGACCAAGGGCTGTGGGGGAAGTCCTCTTCCCCAAAAGCTTAGGAAAAGCATTCAAATAGATTCTTGTGTTTCAAGGGCAGGACTTTAATTAGACCAGATTTTATGGGATGGCTTATTCAATCAGGACTGTATAAAGGACATTTGAAAATAATCAATAACCCAGACAGCAGTTTGGAACCAGGAAAAAAAAAAATCAAATTAACCTCAAGCGTATTGGTATTTTGGCTGAACTTGTGAATTGGGGAAGGTCTCAGCTAGGACTGTCAAAAGGAAAGTCAACCTTCAGTGTTTTGTTAAACTGATGTTTCAACAGGCACCAGATGAATCTCTAGGACAGACCGTAGCGATTGTCTAGCTCTTCCCTTGTGGCTCAGATGGTAAAGAATCTGCCTGCAATGTGAGAGACCCAGGTTTGATCCCTCAGTCAGGAAGATCCCTTGGAGAAGGAGATGGCAATCTACTCCAGTATTCTTGCCTAGAAAATTCCATGGACAGAGGAGCCTGGTGGGCTACAGTCCATGGGGTTGCAAAGAGTTGGACACAACTGAGGCACTACACTTAAAACTGATAAAAACATGTATAATTTTGGGCCAGGGAAGGCATTCTTAAGCAGCCCAGAGAGCCTCAAATCCAGACTTTCTAACATTAGATAATTAATAAAGTCAAAAGAAAAAAAGATCCAGGGAAAAATATTAACAATCCAGACCACAGTCATATTTCTTTAGTTTAGAAAACATTCTATAAATAAAAACTGAATAATTCAAGATGAAAATGAAGAAAGGGAAGAATATGAATATGGAATTTACAGAAAAGTAAACACAGGAAAACATGGTTAACTTCATTCATCATTATAGAAATGTTGATGAGAGATCAATTCTCACTGAGTTCATAGGTCAAAATTAAAAAGCTGGTCAATATCCAGTATTGGTCAGGCTGTGGGCAAGATGCCCTTCTCAGATGCTGTTGCCGGAGGTGTTACTGGTCTACTTTTTAAAGGATAATTTGACAGTGAATTAAAATTGGAAGTACATCCCTCCTGATGCAGTTATCTTATTACTGGGAATTTGTAAATATGGTCACAAAAGGACACTAAGACATGTATATAAAAATATTCAGTGCAGCATTATTTGTAAGATCAAAAACCTGAAAAGCAGACTAAATATCCGTACGGCAACTGCCTGCTCAGCTGCTTCAGTCATATCCAGCTCCTTGCCACCCCAGGAAGCAGAGCCTGCCAGGCTCCTCTGTCCGTGGGATCCTCCAGGCAAGAACACTGGAGTGGGTTCCCATTCCCTTCTCCAGGGGATCCTCCTGATCCAGGGATCAAACCCGTGTCTCCTGCATTTCAGGTGGATTCTTTACCAGTGAACCACTAGGGAAACCCAGGTGAGAGTGTAGGTCACTCCAAATCACAAGGCAATTTGGAAATATCTATCAAAATTACAAATGCACATAGTTTTTGACACAAAATTCCACTTTAGGAATTTATCCTACAATGTGCAAAATTGCAGTATTGTTTATATAGCAAGGTATTAGAACATATCAAATATCTATTAGAAATGTCAAATTAACATAGCATATATTCACAGAGCAAAATATTCTAGAGCCATCAAAATTATGAGAAGTGTGTGGGTTTTTTTTTTTTTTTAAACAAAACTGATAAAACAATTTCAAAGATCTACTCTTTAAAAACTCTTAGAACAACTTAAAGGTTTCATGAAGTGAAGGAAGCCGTGTATGCAGCAGCATGCGTAACCTCTTTCCATTTCGGTAAATGCAGGGAAGGGGTGAAGTGTGCCCTTGTTTGTCTAGAAGGGTGTCCGAGAAACTGCTCGTGATGGTTGCCAGGGGAAGGAAAATGGTGCCTTGGGGTCTGAGCGGTAGAGACCCCTCAGCTAAGACTTCGTCTCCAAAGGTCCCGATAAAGTGCAACATCTTGGCTGAGAGGGTAGCCCATTTATCCAATGGCACTTCAGTGTAGACGAATTGACCACAGTCTCAGTCAGAAACAGAAAGGGAAAGGGGCAGGCAGTCGAAGCTCTCACCCTTTCTGGTGCTGGCATTCTATGCCCAGGTTCAGCACTGAAGTAATGATGAGGGGCACGCAGCTGCTGGTCGGAGGGCAGACCCAGTGCGCGCTGGGGAGGGGTCCTTCCAGCGTGCGTGCGGCACCCAGCGGCGTCAATAAGCGGGAGTTTTCACAGCACTCTGATGGTTCCCTTCAAGGGCTGGAGTTTCTGGAAATGTGTGTAGAAGGAAGAATCACTCAGAATATGAGAAAAATTCAGTCTGGGCCCCTCTGCCACTGACGGGTTGTGTGGCCTGACTAAGGCAGCTTTCTGACGCAGGTGTCCGCACCCGCAACGTGCGGCTGATGTAATAACAGCACCCCCACCTCAGTAGCTGTGATGCTTACACGAGGCCTTGCACAACTAACCAACCCGTCCAAAGCCTGTGCCCTACTCAACAGTGAAAACTACCAGACTGAAGAAATGGGGAGAGGAGCTGAACAGACATTTTTCCCAAGAAGGTGTGCAGGTGGCCCACGGGCACATGAAGAAACGCTCAGCGTCGCTAATTATCGCTGTCGCTCCGTCGCTCAGTCATGTCCAGCTCTCTGCGACCCCATGGACTGCAGCACGCCAGGCCTCCCTGTCCTTTGCCGTCTCCTGGAGCTTGCTCAAACTCATGTCCATTGAGTCAGTGAGGCCGCCCAACCATCTCATCCTCTGTCGTCCCCTTCTCCTCCTGCCCTCAATCTTTCTCCGCATCGGGGTCTTTTCTAATGAGTTGGCTCTTCACATCAGGTGGCCAAAGTATGGGCACTTCAGCTTCAGCACAAGTCCTTCCAATGAGTATTCAGGACTGATTTCCTTTAGGATTGACTGGTCTGATCTCCTTGCAGTCCAAGGGACTCTCGGGAGTCTCAAAGCTATAGTGAGATCACTTCAACTTGCTAGATTGGCTATTGTAAAAGAGACAAGAAATAACAAGTGCTGGAGAGGATGTGGAGAAAAGGGAAGCCTCCTCCACTGTTGGTGGGAATGTACATTGGTACAGCCATTAGGAAAAACAGTATGGAGATTCCTCAAAATATGAAGAATAGAACTGCTGTATGATCCAGCCATGCCACTCCTGAGTATTTATCCAAAGAATGTGAAAACACTCATTCTAAAAGACAATATGAGCCCTTATTTACATTAGCCAAGACATGGGAACAACCTAAGTGTCCATCAACAGATGAATGGATAAAAAAAGTGTGGTATATCTGTGTATAATGGAATACTACTCAGCCATGAAAAGATGAAATCTTGTAATTTGCAAAAATATGGCAGGATCTTGAAGGCATTATGCTAAGAGAAATAAGACAGATGATGATGTTTATAGTGGCTAAGTCGTATCTCATTCTCTTGTGACCCCATGGACTGTGGCCCACTAGTCTCCTCTGTCCATGGGATTCTCCAGGCAAGAATTACTGGAGTGGATTGTCATTTTCTTTTCCAGGGGATCTTCCCAAATCCAGAGATCAAACCTGAATCTTCTTCACTGGTAGACAGAGTCTTTACCACTGAGCCACCAGGGAAAAACCATAAGTCAGATGGAGAAAAATGAATACTCCATGACTTCAATCATATATGGAATATAAAAAGCAAAATATAAAATGAATAAGCCAGACCAAACAAAAACCAACATGCAGATACAGAGGCCAGAGTATCAATTACCAGAGGTGATGGAGCCTGGTGGGAAAGGGTGAAATGGATAAGGGAAGCCACTATGTAGCAATGGATGGAAACACAGGTTTTGGAGAGAACACCCTAGGGTAGCAGAAGTAGAAATACAATGTTGCACACATGAAACTCAATGTTTTAAACCAGTGTTCAGTTCAGTCGCTCATTTGTGTCCAACTCTGCGACCCCGTGAACCGCAGCTTACCTCAATTAAAAAAAAAAAAAAGACCTGTGCCCAAAGTTCTGGATACAGTCACTTCTCCACGTCTCCACTATGTTGCCTTTTGTTCCTTTTTTCCTCTTTCTCTTGAGGATGTTTAATCACCAGCATCTTTTTTTTTTTTTTTTCACCAGCATCTTTTATTGGAAGCTGCCTCTCCTCCTCTTTAGAAACTGGTGATGCACGACCAGCGGATTTATTTTTGTGAAAGTACCATGTGGCTTTCCCCTTGCTGTATCTACGCCTTTGAGCAGACTCCAGGAGGTGGTGGAGGCCAGGGAAGCCTGGAGCGCTGAGGTCCCTGGGGCCACAAAGAGCCAGGCGTGACTTAGCGACTGAACAACAACGAAAGGGAGATCATACAAAGGCCGGGTGCAAGCAGAGACACGGTGAGGGAAGAAGAGAAAGGCCGTGTTGACACTCCATGACCTGAGTCCTCGATCAACTCTCTCCGGTTCTGTGCATCCCTTGTAAGAGCGCACAGAGCTTGTCTAAAATGGTCCCCAGATTCATCCATCTTTTCTTGAGTTCAAACAGTGCTGCCACCTAAGTCTCCCTATCCTCCTCGAGCTGTGTGTCTGGTTTGAGTTACAGCACCGTGCTAAGAGTCATGTCCGACTCTGTGTGACCCCAAGGACTGTAGCCCGCCAGGCTCCTCTGTCCATGGGATTCTCCAGGCAGGAATACTGGAGTGGGTTGCCGTGCCCTCCTCCAGGGGATCTTCCTGACCCAGGGAAGGAATGCGCATTTTTTTATGTCTCCTGCATTGGCAGGCGGGTTCTTTACTGCTAGCACCACCTGGGAAGCTGGTTTGAGTTAGTCTGTGGGTAAATTCTCATCTCTGAGATGTGAACATCACAGAGCACATCTCTGAACGTAGCCTCTGCCTCTTGGACCGTCGCCCTGACTTAGAATCAAGCCCTTTGACAGAAGCTGCGGGTTCCCCTTGCTGATGATCTGAACGTGGTGGGCTCAACTGGGGGGTGTGTGTGTGTGTGTGAGGTTTCCTTTCACTGTGTCCATTTCTGCAAGGAGGACTGTCCTCCACACAGAGCACTTCCTCCCCCTGCCTGGCTCTGTAGCATGTCCTCTCCCTCTGTGTCTCTGGGGCAGAAACACTCCTGCTGTTGCCCTTTGAGGTTGTCTGGGCTTCTCTGCACCACGCTGCTGAGCAGAGGGCGGGTGGCCAGGCAGGGCCCTGTGTTTGCTTGTGACATGGGCCAGGGTGTGACTTACAGGACGAGGGCCTCTGAATTCCCTGATCTGTCCTGGGTGCCACCACCTGAGAAGTCACAGCCAAACCTGTATCACCTTGAACGCCTAGAAGAAAACCTGATGACCATTTAAGAGAAGCAAGGAGAAGTCGGTTGCTTTCCAGAGCTTGGAACACAGCGGCTCTACCGTCCACCGGGCCAGCTCAGCAAACGGCAGGCCACATCACCAGGCACTCTCCCGTCACTGGTCAGAAATCCTGGGTCACTGCTGCCGCTAATAAACAAAATGAACGGCTTGGTGCTGACGCCCACTGAGCCTCTCTGATCATCCCCCACCCTGGAGCTGATTTTGAAGCCCACAGATACCCAGCCGCAGAGGCAGACAATTCGCAGTAACCTTTAGAAAACTCAGTTTCCAGCCATGTGCGACAAAATGATGATTTAATAGATGCAAATGTCGGGCTCGAATATTTTTAGTCTTTCCCATCGGTGCGTGAGTCATTTGGAGTGACAGATTGTGTTTAGCGGGAGAGCGAGGCTCTTACAGAACCCTGCTTCTTCCCTGGTTTATTTCCTAACTTTGACTCCGGTGAACCTTCTCGATGATCCTGTGGGAAGCGGCCTGCGTCTTTCTGACTGCCCTTGCGCACACATCCCAGATCCATCACCCAGAGCTGCCGTGGGCCCCCCGTGCATTCCTGAGTCAAGTCCCTTAGAGGCGAGAGCAGCTCCCAAGAGCTGGCCCCGCCGTGTTGACCCCGTGCGCGTTTGTGATTACCGCGGCTGGTCCAGCCTGTTGCTTTCTGTTTCCACCACCCGCAGCTTCGTCTGCGGGGAGGCTTCTTACTTCGGGGAGTCTTTCACTGGCAGGTGGTACTGGCCTCCTTTGGAGCAGGCGGTGGTGGGGCAGCTGTGACGGTGCTTGGACACCCTCACTCCTGTCCCTCGTTCCCAGGAACAGGGCTCCCGGGAGCCGCAGCGGGTGGAATTGGGGCTTGTGACTCAAGTGGTGCCTCTCAACTTGGGCTACAGAATTTGGTTCCCTTGGGGCAACTTTTCTCCCTGCCCACGTGTGGAGCTCTGCCCCGGGCTGCTGTTCTCAGGGGTTAAGGCCGACACTGGGGCCACTGCTGTTTCTTGTCTTTTTAAAATTGTGGCTTCAAATTTCTTTTTAAAAAGAAATATGTACCTGGCTGTGCCGGGTTGCAGTTGTGGCATGTGGGATCTGGTTCCCTGACCAGGGATCGAACCAGGGGGCCTCTTGCATTGGGAGCATGGGATCTTAGCCAATGGACCACTGGGGAAGTCCCCCAAGCACCATTTCTGTAGGGATGAGGGAGGAAGGGAGGGAAAACCACAAAGATTCTTCCTGGAGCTCTACATTACTGGCTCATCTCCAGGGTCTAGCCCCTCACTAGCCCATAGAAGATGCCCCAGAGAAGAAATAAAAGGCTGAATGGATGCCTGAGAATGTGAACTGGGAAAATCTGAAGACAAATGACAAGAAGGCAGCAAAGGGCTGTGTGGGGTAAGTGGGCTCAGAGGTACCCTCTCCCCTTGTGAGCCAGGTGCTTCGGGCAAGACACCTCCCCTCTCTGAGCCTTTGTTTCCTCATCTGTAAAGCAAGAGGTTTGGAACAAGCACTTCCTACTGTTCCATTTCTAAACTCCTCTGAGTAGACGGTTGCTATGCCGACCCGTGGCATTTGGCCATTTCTCTCGCTTCGTGTGTGATTCCAGTGCTTTCTTTACTGGCTTAAGCTAGAGAGCAGTTGTCCTTGAACAAGAACTCCAGGGCCATCAAATAGAGGTTGCTTGGTGACGGTCTGTGCAGCGAGACTTTCTGCTTAGCGTGAGGGGAAAGGCTGAATGTTCCAGGACATTCTCTGATGCCCACGGTAGTTCACAGGTGGGTGGATCAGGGAGGGGCAGACGCACAAGCCTGGAGCGTTTGCTTTCTGATGTGAGCTGCAGGCGTGTGATGGAAGCGTGGAGACCAGAACCTGGCTTTAGAGATTTAAAGGCAAAATTGACTTTTCCCCTGACCCCCTCCATCCGGCCTTGCCCAACACTCTCCAAACACCGCGGGGCGGCTGTTTGTGTGGAGATGAAGAGACACTCTCTGTTGACTTGATTTCCAAACCCTGCCTTTTGGAATTGACACAAGGAGAGGGCGGATGGCTCGGAGGCTCGGCCATCCGCTCAGGCTGCCCCAAGCCCCGATTCCGGCTCTCTGGCTCCATGTCCTCAAACAGAAGCTATTGAAACAGGCATCGACAACACAGATAAAAAAGGAGAGGAACATGGGCTTTGAACCCCAGGGCCAAAAGGCTCATTGCAAACTGGTCAACTTTTCTCGGTGGTTTCCAGCCCCCAGGGGTGAAAGACCCCAGCTCTCCTCCTCCCCTGACACAGCTGCGTGCGTGGTCTGTCCCTGGGCGGCACAGGGCCGCTTCAGGGACATGTCATCCACACTCCAAGTTGCCCAGAGCCTCAAATTTGCTGTGACTGCAGACGGAGCAGAGATGCCAAATCAATGCAAAGAAAGCATGAGATTAAAGCACGAACTCTGAAACCAGACCACCTGGTCTATGCCTTATTAGCTCCATGATCTTGGATGAAGTTTTTTTTTTTTAAATTACTCTTCTGTATATCTTGATTCCCCCCCCCCCCCCCCCCCGCAAAACAGTGATAATAACTTACCTAGTAAGGGTGTTTGGAGGATTGAATGTGTTCACGATTCTAAAGCAGCTTAGAACACCCCCTGGCACATCAGGTGTTTCAAATGAATCAGGTTCTGAAACTTCTGCGTGAATGAGAGTCTCCGGGAGAACTTATCAAGTGGCGATTACAGGGCTCCATTTTCTGAGGGCTTCAGGTGAGAGCCCAGGGTTTTTATTTTCAGCGCCCGGCCCCAGGTGAATCAGAGGCAGGTGGTCAGCGGTACTGGGTCCCTGCTGCGCCCGTCTCTCTTGCCTGGGCAGTAGGAGCCCCTTCCCTTGGCCCTGGCGCTAACTGCCCCGGGGGTTGCTCGAGGCTTTGCAGGTGGCGTGTCTGGTGGGTGCTGCGAAGGTTTCCCTCTGCACCAGCTGATCTTTTGAGTTTCAGTTCAAGTGACTGCTCTTCCAGGAACAATTCTTTTTTTTTTTTAAATGTGTACAGCCTTGGCGTTTGACATCTATACCTTGCACAGTATCAGTCTCAGAAGTCTAGTTACCACCCGCCACCAGGAAACTGACTCCCTTCACCCCTTTCACCCACCCCTAGTCCTCCCTCTGTCCCTCTGGTAACCACCAATCTTTCTTCTTATCTATAAGGGTTTTTTATTTTGTTCATGTTTTTTGTGTGTGTGCTTGTTTTAGATTCCACATATGAGTGAAACCCTAGGGTATTTTATTTAGCATAATACCCTCAAGGTCCCTCCACATGATTATAGATAGCAAGATCTCACTTTTTATGGCTGAATAATATTCCACTGTATGTATATGCCAGGTTTTCTTTATTCATTCACCCATCAGTGAACATGTTGGTTTGTTCCATACCCTGGTGATTATAAATAAGGTTGCAGTGGGCATAGTGGTACAAGCATCTTTTTGAATTAGTGTTCTCAAATTCTTTAGATAAATACCCAGAAGTGGATAGGTGGATGAAATGGTGGTTCTATTCTTAGCCTTTTGGAGAATCTCCACACTGTTTCCCAAAGTGGCCACACCAGTTTATAATTTCAGCTGTCTGCAAGGGTCCCCTTTTCTCCATAGCTTCTCCAACACTTGCTGCTTTTTATCTTTTTGATAAAAGCCATTCTAACAAAACTAAGGTGATACACCATTGTGGTTCTGATTTGCATTTTCCTAATGAGCACTGGTACTGAATATGTTTTCATGTGTCTATTGGCCATGCGCATATCTTCTTTGGAAAAATGTGTATTCAGATCCTCTGGCCATTTTTAAAACTGGATTGATTATCTGGTATTTTGGTGAGTTGTATGATTTCTGTATATATTTTGGATATTCACCCCTGGACAGATACACAACTTGAAATACCTTCTCCCAGTCAATAGGTCGCCTCTTTTTTGAGTGACAGTTTCCTTTGCTGTGTGGATGCGTTTTATTTTTGTTTTTTCGGCGCTATTTGTTTATTTCTGCTCTTGTTTTCCTTGCCTGCAGAGACATATCCAGAGAATTGTTGCTAAGATTGATGTCAAAGAGTACAACGCCTGTTTTATTCTAGGGTTTTTATGGTTTCAGGTCTTCCATTCGAGTCTTTATTCCATTTTGAGGTGATTTTTGTGTGTGGCCTAAGAGAGAGGTCTCGTTTCGTTCTTTGGCACGGGCTGTCCACTTTCCCAACACCATTTACTGGTGTCCACGGTGTGTGTTCTTTCTCCACTGTATATTCTTGCCTCCTTCGCTGTAGGTTAATCACCCCTAGAAGTGTGGGTTCTGTTTCCTGTGTGTATCAGTACCACACTGTTTTGGTTACTGTAACTTTATGTTTGAAATCAGGGAGTGTCATATTTCCAGCTTGGTTCTTCCTTCTCAAGATTGTTTTGGCTGTTCAGGATCTTTGGCATGTTTCTCCACACATTTTAGGGTTATTTATTCTAGTTCTACGAAATATGCCACTGGAATTTTGACATAGCTTACACTGAATCTGTAGATCCTTACCTGAATTTTTGACAGACACTGACTTCTAGGCAGAGTCACAAGCCCTTATCTGCCATTTCAAATTCATTTTTTATAGCGGTGAAGCATCCCATTTGGGACAAAAACCTTGTCAGATGGCAAAAACCTGACCTGACCTGACGTGAGGCTATTTATAGTGTTTCTTGCCTTCACTGCTTGGCTGCAGAAATGCTAAAGGTTTGGCAGTGTATTACCCTACCCTCTACTGGTGGCATCACATAAGGTTTGTTGTTTTTGTTTAGTTGCTAAAGAGTGTCTGACTTTTTGCGACCCCGTGGACTGTAGCCCACCAGGCTCCTCTGCCCATGGGATTTTCCAGGCAAGAGTACTGGAGTGGGGTGCCATTTCCTCCTCCAGGGGATCTTCCCGACCCAGGGATCGAACCCGGGTCTCCTGCACCTCCTGCACTGGCAGGCAGGCAGGCAGATTCTTTACCACGCACCACCTGGGAGGCCCATTACATGAGGTGTGACATATATTTATATAGAACCCTCGTTTGCAGCTTCTCTCTCCCTCACCTTGGGTCACTTCCTTTTCCACATGTAGAGGCGGCCTCCCACGGCCCGCGCCAGCCCCTCCAGGACGCGGCTGGGCAGGCACCAGGGAGCATCTGCCCTGCGTCTCTGCTTAGACGGCCACGCGAGGCTCAGGCACCTGAAGGTCTCCAGGGAAACCGCCATCCCTTGAACTGAAGTGTTGCTGATTTATGAGGCTTAAAAACCCAGAGAAGGATGAAAAGCAGAGTGAAAAAGCCACTGTGTTCACTTGCTGTTTTTTTAGGCCGCAAAGAGTCGACAGGCGCCGGAGCACCCGGGCGAGGCAGCACGACTCTGGGCAGGTCCTTTTCTGCAGCTTCAGGGCCTTTTGCGGACCGTCTGCTTGTCTCCTGTCTTGTTCTTTCACCAAAAGCCCCAGATGACTTTCTCACAGTCAGCTCTGGGTCTGGGGTCCCTCGTCGGGGTCATGAAATGGAAGATGCTTGTTCGCCCGACCGGTCTGATTGTTACTCAGGAGTGGACCAAGGTGGGGAGCAGTGAGGGGCCTCCCAGCTGAAGCCCACAGATGACTTCCCACCTCTCTGGAGCCTGCAGCATCACCCTGCTTCCCCAGGCACCTAACCAGTTCCCTCTGGCCCAGCCTTCCTGAGCAGCCAAGGGACAGAGAGCATTGATGTAACCTATGCTTTCCAGGGTGCTTACGGTGATGAAGAGGAAGACAGTAATAGTACAACGAACCACAGCAAGAGGCAGAAAGGGGCAGAGTGCTGTAGGTTCAGAAGAGAGATGAAACTTCATTGGGTTGGAGGGAATCAGGAAGGGCTACCCAGAGGAAGGGACATCTGAGATGCTCTCTGAATTTTAGGTAGATTTGGACATGGGGGAGGTCATTCCCAGGAGAGAACGGCGTGAGTAGAGGCAAGAAGGAAGGACTGAATGTGGAATGTGCACATGAGGGGGGGGGGGCTCGTCTGTTTGAGGGAAGAGGGGGCAGGAAGGGAAACTGAGTCAGGGACCTGCTCATCACTATCACTGGCCTGGAGTGCTTGGCTAAGGGGCTTAGCCATTCATGAGCTGACACTGGCAGCCTTGATGGATTTCCGCCGTGGAGGGCGATGATTACAGCTGTGCACACACTGGACTGAGAGAGAGGGGAGAAGGGCGGAGTGGGGTGCATTTGGGAGGTCATCACCATGACTTGGGCTGAAGTTCCCGAGGCCGTAAGGTGCGGGGTGGGCCTGTAGGGGAGCGAGCCACTGCAGGGGGAGCATGCATGTGCGCCCCAATGCCGCCCCCTCTGTGGAGCCCCTTTGGTCGGGCCTCTGCTCCCCAATCCCACCAAGACCTCCCTTTTGGAGGTGCCCGGTGAGTCCCTCGTTGCCAGCAGCGCTGGATATGTGCCTCCTCGCCAAGTCGCCTTCCCCACGAGCTGCTGAGCTGCCTGGGTCCGTTCTGTCCAGATTTCCATCCTCCCACGCCATCTCCTCCTCCCATTTGCTTTCCTTGGTTCCACCAACGTTTAATGCAGCGCTCTGTTTACTTATTTATACATTGATTGTCTGCCTCTACTAGAATGTGTATTTATTGGAGGGGAGGATTTTTGTTTTGAATGGTTATATTTCCAGTCGCTACAAGTGTGTGGCACATGGTGGCATGTTTATGGATGGGTGAGTGAGTGGAAAGCTGAGCTCTTTCCCTCTTTGGACCTGGGGAGCAAGGCCTTGGGAAAGGTCACAGTTAAAGCCCCAGGGTAGATGCTTGGAAGACACCAGAGCAGAATGCTAAGGACTCTTAAGAATTGAAGTCTGGAAGCAGTGGGAACCTAACCTGGGGCTCTGTGAGTCTGAGTGACCTGGGGGATCCCACGAGGAGGTCCGGGAGTGTTGCAGGGAAGGGTTGAGGGTGATCTGGCCACTGCTCGTGTGGTGGTGATGACTTTAAGCCACAGGGGAGGTGGGGAGGAGAGAGTGAGAGAGAGGACACCAGGGATGAATTATTGGGAAACACCTGCATGAGGAGCAGAGAACAGCCAGGAGGGGAACATGTCATGGAAATCAGGATGGAGTTTCAAGCGAGCAGAAATGGTTGCCATGGAACAATGCAGGCTGAAGACTGGGATGGCGGTGTTGGGGGCGACCCCCTGAAGGCCTGTCCTGCTGCCCAGGCGCCCTGCACGGGCCTGAGCACCACGCAGGGGCTGACGGGCAAGTCATGGACACAGTGACCAGCCCGGCGGTGTGGTCAGAGCTGGGCTGGAGGCGGGCTGGCCGGAGTGTCGGGTGGCTGGGAAAGAGGGAGAGGGAAGTGGACACGTGCCTTGTTATGGCGGCCGTCCAGGCCAGTGGAGTGGTCTGGCAGCAAACTTTAAGGGCTGGTGGCTTCCACGTTCAACTTGCAGAGCAAAAAGAATGACTGGCTCCAGGGCACCAGGGTCCGTAAGTGTCCCGGACCTCCAGGACAGACGGCCATTGCTGGGGACACAGGATGAGCGACAGCGCATTTCCCAAGGTCACGGTGCTCCGGCCTCTACAGCTAATATTTGCCCCTTATTGACCCAGTACCCAGCCTGTTACTTTTTAACCGGAGCCTGGGGTTCAAAGGCCTGACTTTTGTTTGACTACGCCTTGGGATGGGGAGGGCATGTCCCCTGATAACCTCAGCTGATGAACAAGCAAGGATCTTCTGAGTAAATACAGGCTGTACAGAGGCAAGACGGGGGCGGGCCAGAGCGGGGAGAGGCTGGGGGTCGGAGGGGAGAGGACCCCGGTGCCAGAGGCACTCTTCTAATTTGTAAGAGAGCCGAACAACTAGAATTCGAAAGACAAATCCCAAACTCTCCACCAAAATAGTACTAAAGGATTTTAGTGACTAGCTTATGTTTATCCAACAGAAACACTTTTTAAAAAATGTACATCCTGGCGCTCCATCAGATAGTTCCCGAGGGTAGAGAACCCAGGCCCCGGCCTCCAGGTCTCTACGGCCCGTCACCTCTGTTGGACTAAGGGATGTTCATGTTGCCCCTGGATCTGGAAAATGTAGGGCCCTTGCTTTTGAAGGTGGAGAGAGCTCTGTGCTGGGGCAGAGAGGCAGTGTGGCCCTGGGGCTGTCCCTGGAAAAGGCTGTCTTTGCAGGGAGGGGTTCCTTGTGTGGGGCCTCCCAGGTGGCTTAGGGGTGAAGAACCCACCTGCCAGTGCAGAAGATGCAGGAGACACGGGTTTGATCCCTGGGTCAGGAAGATCCCCTGGAGAAGGCAATGGCAACCCACTCCAGTATTCTTGCCTGGAGAATCCCAGGGGCAGAGGAGCCTGGCGGGCTACAGTCCATGGGGCTGCAAAGAGTCGGACACGACTTAGTGACTAAACTGCAGTGTCTCTGTGTATGTTGGACACTGTGGTTTGAAGCAGAGCCTTTGCCCTCAAAAGCCCTCTTCCACTCAGCTTGCTGTGGGCTTCGCTGATAGCTCAGCTGGTAAATAATCTGCCTGCAGTTCAGGAGACCCTGGTTCAATTCCTGGGTTGGGAAGATGCCCTGGAGAAGGGAAAGGCTACCCATTCCAGTGTTCTGGCCTGGGGAATTCCATGGGTCCAAGGGGTTACAAAGAGTTGGACACGACTGAATGACTTTCACACAGATGCCATCGGGTCAGTCTTTACTCCTGTCGGTTTGTCTAAGCCTCACATTGGAGTTTGTAAAAACATCTAGAAGGGGTCATACATTTGGTGTGATCAGTCATGTGCGTCTTAGTGTGAATGAGTGTCTGGGTTCTTCTCTCGGAGAGGAGGTTTGGTGCAGGGGGTGGAGGATGGGCCAGAGTGAGTGGCTGATGGGAGGCTTTGAGCCAAACCACCTGGGTTCAGATCTGTCCTCTGTAAGACTCTGGGCCTCCTGGTCCGATTCCTCGTGTATAAGTTAGCAGTGACAATATCTACCTTATTAGACTGAGATTTATGGTAAGCAGTAGTACTGCTATCCCAAGAGAGGGAATCGGAGACTGGAAGCTTGGCAAATGGCAGGAAGGCCACTCTCCGAAGGGGAGGTTCATTCTGCAAAGAGGTGCTGAAGGCTGCTTGTCCCCGACCCCATTTCCCAGCCTCCTTTGTGGTTAGCTGTGGCCGTGTGGCTGGGCAGGGGGTGGCGGGTGGTCTGTCCCTCTGGTCCTTGTCCTCTTGCACAACCTTACGCTGGCCGTCCCTCCCCCTGCCTGGGGGCTGCAGAGGGTCCTGAGACAGGCGATGGCTGGAGGGGCATCTGGGACAAGCCCCTCACCTTCCAGCCCTTGAGTTCACTGTGCAGGCAGGAGGGCGTGCACTGGGGTGGTGGCTATGCTTAGTCGCTCACTCGTGTCTGACTCTGACCCCTGGGGCCCGCCAGGCTCCTCTGTGCCTGGGATTCCCCAGGTACGGACACTGGGGCGGGTTGCCATGCCCTCCTCCAGGGGAGCCTCCCAGATCAGGCATGGAACCCATGTCTTGTGCTTTGGCAGGGGGACTCTTCACCATCGAGCCGCCCGGGAAGCCCGCAGTGGTGCGGCGGCCCCGATTCCCACAAACAGCTTCTGTGCCCAGTGCTGCGGGGCCCCTGCCCTGCTCGAGGGCTCCTCCTGCGTTCTGGGGAGGCTGCGGGGACACCCAGGGTGTGGAGGGCTCTGGCTTCCTGAGGATGTTGACCACAGCCTCTTCCTGGCTGGGACAATACTGCCTGAGGTAGACTGAAGCTTTTTACACCATCCTGGCGGCCCGGCTCGGAGGCGGGAGGCTGCCGTGCCCCTGGTACCCGCCTGTGCTCTGGCCCCCTGCCCCCCACGGACCCCCTGCACTCTGCTCTGCCATGAGGGGTTTATAAGAGTGAGACCAGCTTGATGTGCTTGCAAGGTTCCCTTGACAACCCAGGTTCCCCACCTCCAGTGGGATGCTGAGGGTCTGACCTTGACCCTGGGCCTGCCCTCGCCAGGGAGGGGTAGCCTTGAGGCTGAGGGCAGCTGCCCGTTTCCAGCTAGGCATCGGTGGCCCTCCTCTCTCCCCCAGGCCTGGTGGCGAGCGGCCCCTCTGTGTAGACAAGCTGCTGGAGGGCAGAGACGGGGTCAGAGAGGTCACACCAGCCCCCGCGGACCCACGGGGCAGTGCGGGAAGCTGATTGGCCCCTCCCTGGGGGTCTTCGGTTCCCACGGCCACCATCCTGGGTCTCTGCAGGGCTGCCCCGAGGGCTAGTGAGGCCAACTGCATGGGCACCCGGGTGGGCGGGAGGGGAAAGCAAGGGCAAGAACTGGGGACTCATGCGGCCAAGGGCCTTCTGGATCAAACATTTGGCAATCGTGTGAGTGCAGCGCGGTGAGCTCCGGGCACGCAGCAGCGCGGAACCGTCTGCCTTTAGCTGGTCTTGCTCTTCCGTCTGAACAAGGCCACGCAGGGCTGAAAACTGGTAACTTCATTCTGGGAAGTGTATGTAAAACTCCCACAGTGCGGGACTGCTTAGAAGTTGCCAGAATGTATGATTTCCCTTTAATCACAGTGAGA
The DNA here is from genome assembly GCA_020226075.1 of Hydropotes inermis. Lineage (NCBI taxonomy): Eukaryota > Metazoa > Chordata > Mammalia > Artiodactyla > Cervidae > Hydropotes > Hydropotes inermis. Next base: position 4,320,655 of record CM035291.1, read on the forward strand.
CCTGACTTTCCCTGGCTGCGGGTTTCCTTCCTGCATGACCCTACACCCCTTCCAAACGGGCTGTCTGCAAGTGAACTTCTCCCGCAGAGAAGAGAAGGCTTTCCCCGAGCACTGGGGGAGGTGAGTGCAAGGGCTCGTGGAGGATCTGTGTGCCCTCCACTCCTGCCATCAGGTCCCCGACTCCCTCTCTCCAAGGCTGTGTCTGTTCCTGCAGCCAGCGAGGCCCCAAGGCTGCAGAACCACAGGCAATGGTGCCCCGTGGACGTGTGGAGAGGCACCGAAGGGGTAAGTGGCCCGGACATCCAGCCAAGGAGGGGACTCAGAGCAGGCAGCTCAGGCTTCAAGATAAAGTACAGCAGGCAGACCCAGAGGGGCCAGGATCTGCTGCTTTGAGCGCGGGGGCCCGTGTTGGGCTGGGACTCGAGGGAAGCCTCTGACCTGCTCTCTGAAGTCCTGGGTGTCCAGGGGGTCCCATCTCCGAGGGGAGATGCCACTTCGCTCGGAGGCAGGGGGCAGCCTCTCCACTGCTTTCCGGTCAAGCTCACCCTGTGACTTGCTGCCAGGATGGACTTGGGCTTGGTTGGGAAAGGGAAGGAGGCACAGCCCGGGGTTGCAGGAAGGGGACAGGCTGACTTCGGGCCACTTGACCTGCTCCCCAGGCTGGCCTGCGGTCAGTCCTACAAAGGGAACCATGGTTCTGCACTTCCTCAGTCCCCACCAGCAGGTGTCCCCCAGGTGGGGCCGGGATGCTACAGTCCCTGGACGAAGGAGTCCATCTGGGTCAATAAAAGCCTCCATCATTTTGTTCTTCTGTCCAGTCCAAGTCCTATGAACACTCAGAGACCCCGCAGTCCGGTTTCTCTGGGAGCGCAGTGTTGAGAGGTGCCGTCTTCTGGGTGGGGGCACACCAAGGGGATGGGAAGTGGAATCTGCCCTCGTACGTCCAGGGGCCCCTCTGGATATGGTACCCAGGACCAGCCACAGTGATGAGAATTCCTGGATGCCATCAGCTTTTACCAGGAGGCTTTCGAGTTTCAGGAGTGCCTAGGTCACCCTTGGACTTCAGAGCAGGGTATGCGTTTACTAACCCAGCAACTGTGTAAGTGATGTATGATTTATTCCTCTATTTCATATAAACTCATCATGTGTGTTTCTCTCTGAGGATGGACACATACAAGTTCAGGGTAGCTCTGTCCGCCGACATCTCCCCTGTGTGTTCCTGCAAGGCTGGAGGCTGCAGGAACTCGGAAGCCTACCGATGTCTTTCCAGCAGGACACGGTCTGCTGCTAACTGAGAGAGACAAGGAGCAGGAGACCAGGATGAAATCACGTCCTGCGTGGATGCTACCTCCTGGCAGTCTCTGAGGGCACAAGGTAAGGCCATAAAGAGGTAAGGAAAAGGAACCTACCTGTTTTATCAGGGAATTGACATGAGGTCTGGATTTTCTTCCTGAGAACCATCTTAGGCTTCATTACTGAGTCTTAACAGACATAAATTGAGGGTCAGTTGGGTGAAAACCAGATATGAAATATGCCTTTCCAGTCATGGACTTTATATTACCACTTGGGTAATCCATCAAGTCATTAATTCTTAAATAAAAGACAGATGGATAAGAATAGAGGTACATCCCGTTAAGCTCAATCCATGTGTTCTGAGAAGTCTTTAATGATTCTAAAGATGTGGAACTTCTAGGGAGATGAAGGAAATGAGCATACTATCTACAAAGTTGCAGGCATTTGAATATCGCCCCCCAAACAATTAAGACAATGCATTCATGAAGAAACTTTAAAACAGACAACCTATAATACTTGATGTAGAAAAAGTTCCAGCTTCCACAATCCTTTATTAAATATTTGACAAGTCGCATCACGTCTTTACAATGACTTCATTTTGTCACATTACTCTTTTGTTAAGTCAGGAAAACAATCCACAATTTCTCTTTAGGTCTCTCAAGAAAAACGAAAAGCAAAAGGAATTTGTTCTTCAACAAAACGTTTTTTACCTGTATCAAATTCAACTGTATTTTAAAGCTATTCTGATTGTGAAAATGAGCAGTTAGCCAGACGATGTCTTTTAAAAAATTTCCAAGTTGTTTGGTTTTTAATCACTGTATCAAATAGTACTTGGCTTTGTATTAGGAGGTGAGGTTATAATAAAAAGTTACGAAACATTGAGAATTCATTTGGAATGCTTGAAACTTTTCACCTTAAAAGTCACTGTTTCTTTCATGTTTTGTTTGATAATAGATGCTGAATTAAGAGGTAACAGCATATTCTATCATCATCTCCCTTGGGTTCTCTGAGGGTCAGAATTCTCAGGACACAGCTTGGAGGAAACTGTAGCAGGGATTAACCTCTCACTCCCTTTCGAAACCAGATTCCTCAAGGTAGGCATAAATGCTATACAAATATATACAGATATATTTGGACAGCAGATGTTCATATATATATTACATACACAGTAGTGAAGGGGGAACAGTTATGCAAAGTTCACATGAAGGAAACCGTGACAATCCAGGTGAAATTAGTCTGAGGGAGAGGGGCAAAGTGGCTTCTTTAGGAACACAGATGCTGTGGACACAGGTCGTGGTCATGAGGCTTAGGATGCACTGATACAGGTTGAGAAGGTAGCATACAGAGGTCTGCCGCCAGCCCGTGAGGGTCTACTGTTACTCACACAAACACAAAACTGACCAATGAAGAGACGTGCGTTCTAAACATGCATTGCTCTGCAGGTAACACCTTTAACGAAGGGGAGAGGTCTAAACGAGAGGTTTTCTCGGACGATTCTGTACCAACAGAAAGCTCTCCTTTCCCATGAAACGTACAAGCTCACATCCCCACGCTACAGCTTTGTCTCCGAGGCACTGAAAACGTTCTGGGGACAGGGGTGTGTGAATGCAAATGTAGATACACGGTTCGTTAAGGCTTCAATAAATTAAAAAAAAAAAAAAGTGGTCCAAAGTATATCACATTTTTCTTCCCAGTTTTAAAATCTAAAGTACAAAGTGGAGTTTATTAAGCATTATTTTAAAAAACACATCCTGGACCTAAAATCGGCAGTTTTGACTTACCAGGATGCACCCCAAAGTCTAAGAGGTAGAGCAGGACCTCCTGGGGGCGGGGCGGGCGGGTGGGTCCCTGCGCGGCTTCGCCCCCTGCTGGCAGGGCAGGAGTCCACACCGGGGCCCGCCAGGGCTGGGGTCGGCCAGCGTGAGGAGGCAAGAGGGGCCTAGCGCACGGCTGGGCGGGGGCTTGAGGCCTGGTTAGCTCAGGCGCGCTATCTATGGATCCTGACATTTCAGAGGCGAGATCCAAGACTTAGAAAAACAGCGGAGTCACGTGAGAAACAGTAACTGTGAGGACAATTAGTAGTTTGCCGCGCTAGCTCGGTTTTCGGGGGAGCCAGTTTGGACCTGGCAAGGTCACACGGCAGCGGTCCATGCTGTTGAACAGTGTGAGATGCAGAAAGCAGTTCAAATATTTTGCAAACCATTCTTCTCAGAATCTGTGCCTGCATCCTTATGTGGGAGGAACAAACCATGTCAGGTTGCTTGAAGCATTTGTCATCTGGCCTTAGGGAGTATCTGGTGGGAGCTACCAAAGCGCCTTGGTAAGTAAAGGGGCGTGTTTCAGGAGAAAGGAAAGGAGCGCTGAGACCCACGCCTCGCCGTGCAAGAGCCGATCCTGCCTGGAGCCAACCCCTCCTGGGCAGGTCTCCCAAGTTCACCCTTAGGCCGACAAGAGGGGAGACTTAGAAACACACAGGACTTTTACAGGTGACTGGGTTAGCTGATGTTTAAAAACCTTTCAACTACATGCAATATGCAAATTCTGGAACTGACTTCTTAACCTCATGGCTAAATGGCTCATAAGGGTTCTTTTCCAGGGGCCTAGAAAAGCTGGATTCCGGTCATTTCTAAAAAGGCATCACTGTTAAGAGAGATCCAGGGGCGGCGACAGCGTCTTCCACCCCCAGACGCGCTGAGCGGGGTGGGCAGAGGCCCTCTGCTCCTCCTTACTGCCCCCTGAGAGTACAGTGCGACAGGGGTGGACGGCAGTTGTCAGGACCAAGAGAAGACAAGGTACGTGACTGTTTTAGATGCAGAGCGAAATCCTGAGGGTTGCTGTGAACTGGGGAAGCTTATTTGGATTCAAGGAAGCCAAAACCCCCAAACAAACTCTAAACCCAGCACTTCCGAGCTGTCACTGAAATCAGATAATAAGGGAGAGATGAACTGAACTGTCATTCACAATTACCGCCTTCCAAGTATTCATGGGGGTCTATTTCAATAATTCTTATCTGTTCTTGGCACAGAAATGATCTTAGAATGGGTTTTCTTTTGTATTTTCAGTACTTTGCCTAATTTGCATTCAGTGAACATTCTGATTTAAGAATTTATGAAGTGACAGAAGAATTCCAGTTCTTCGACAAGGACTGTTGGATTTCTTCCCTATACTTACACACTTATGAAACCCATCCCAGCACTGACATGAATCATAAGAAGCAAGCCAAGGGGCTAAGAGGAGGAGACACTTGTTATGTCAACTGAAGGGACAAAACCCCACCAAGAGGTAAAAATAATGAGCAATATTGTTTTTCTAATCACTCAACATCTAGGTTTTCTGATCACTACTGGATTTTTAAAATTCACTGTGAGAGGGAACAACCTTCAACTCTGTAGAACCCCACCTTCTTTTAGATGCCAAGGGCTCTGCAGCCTCTCTAAACAACTCAACCACAAACATTCATGGCTTCCCACAAGCCACCCGGAAGATCCTAAACGGAGGCCCTGAAACCACAATTGTTTGGGGTCTGGCAAGCGATATATCCAGTTTCCCTGGACGGCCACTGCAGGGTTTAGGACAACACAGGTTAAGGAGGACAGAATGGTTTGCTAGACCCCCTTGCCCTGCCTCAGGCGTCCTTTCAAAACACAGTTCTGCAACAAGGACTCACAAGTGGTCAAGGACCTGAATCCTGCAGAAGCCTCCACCCCCAGCAGGGTCAGCTGAAAGCCAGATGTCAGGGCGTCAAATCAAGTCTTCTACGCCCTTTTAATCTAGCATGTGATGGACACAGCTCGGGCAGAACATGGTATGGAAGCATGCAACAGGTCATTGGGAACAAAACCCAGTTAGATTAAGTGTCTAGTAATCTTTGCAACGGAGTAGAAATCACAAAACGCTTGGTCAGGACAGGTCTCTAGGCTCAGCTTTACAGCCAGGGTTTAGACACCAGCAGCCAGATTCAATCAATAGATATTGCACCGGAAGGGTGTGTGCAGAGAGAAGAAATCACATTCAATGCTTATGATTAAAGAAAAAAAAAGAAAACCAGATATGACCTCCACGTAGTACATAAAGTGCCTTCAGAATTGGTGCAGTTAGAACAAAAGTTGCGTATTCAGCTACCGTTAGCAAACGCATACAAACAGGAGACTGTACAGGTCTGCTTTCCACAGTTTCGAATCACTCGGTGCCAAGTTTCACTCAAGTGTCTCTAATACAACAGCAAGGAGGAAAATACAATAGGAGGACTGTACAGCATTGGGAAGGGTTAAGTAGCTTCTCTTACAAGAAGTGATAGTCCAACCCTGCCTCAAATGTGCTCCAGCACACGTGATCACTTCTAAGGAATAACGGTGTGATTCCTTCAAGTCAACACAAATTTTGTCATGCTATGTTACAATTCTCTCAGTCTGCAGCTATTACACTGAATTTGAACAACAAAAACGTAACATCCAGTTCTCATTCTGAGCATGGAAAAAACTGTCATGATGCCTAATGTTACAGTATTTGTCTGCAGAACGTTTTCGGACAGAAGTCGTTTTCCATAGCTAATCCGGTAGGGGGTGGGGCTTTCCAAGTACTTTAAAAATAAAAACGTCACCAACATTAAACCTGGTATGAAGTTCAAATACAAAAAAAAAAAAAGTGCTCACTTTTCAAAGTACATGAGACATCTTTAATTGTAGTGAAATGAAGTCTGCAAATCGGTCTAAATCATTTTAAAAAGTAAACATGAGTTGTAATACTATACCTGTTGAGTGATTAATTCCATTCGCTGTCATTATAAAGTATGGAAAATATTTATTGAGGGCTTGGCCTACAGAGGCACAACATAAATAGAATAAGTCCTCCTGAAATGTAATCAGTATACACATCAGCCAGTTGGAAATCGGTGGTGGGAAATGCAGGAATGCGACCCGGGACGGGGTCGGGGGCAGGGGCTCCGCTCCGGGACCCCTCGCCGCGTTGCTCTCTGCCCGCGTCTCTGCGGAGTCTGTCAGGCAAATGCAAAAGTGCAGGCAGGACTTGCTCGAAGAACAACCGCCCCGAGGCAGCGGGCGCTTAATCCACCCCCTCGAATCCTTGGGCATTTTCCACAGCCATGAGAAGCTTCTCTCGTAAATCTTCAAAGGTTTCATACGGAGGTAAGTCAAGGCGATTAAAGCTGCAAAAACAACAAAGCAAAGGTAAGGAGTCAGCATCTCTGCCTGCGTCACACCTGCGCCTCCTCAATTCAGCCTAAGAGGGCACTTGGCGTTTGAGCAAGAGGACTGTGCAAGCCTCAGCACAAAAAATGCAATCCAGTGATGACCCTGCCCACACCTGCAGGGGGTGAAAAGAGAATTTTCCAATCGTCTGTGAAACCTCTCCACTACAGTCAGACGTGGATCCTAGAAACCCATGCTGGGAAGGGACACAGGACAGGCAAGCTAACTGACGCACACGCCGAGGCTTCACAACTCTGAACACTGTCAAAAATTCCCGCAGCAGGACACACGGAGCTGTCTGACGCTATTTTAGGAAGTCCGCACTTCTGCACACAGCGCCTCTGTTTTCCGCACAGCCCCTCTGAGCAGGTGTCTCCTTGTTTGGCAGATGCGGGTCCTGCAGCCGGGTGGCAGGTCGCCGTGTCCCAGCCTCAGCCCTGACAGCACCGCAGACCTGAGACCAGAACCCAGGCTCCCGCGGCTCCGGGAGCCCGATGCGGAGCGACGCTCTACCCAGTCAGGCAAGTCACTGGCGTGCGGCGTGAAGAGCTGCATTTACCCAAAGCCCCTATACAGTTGGAGGCCTTGGCTGGGGTGGCACAAGTCACCCTGGTGACACTGAGACCTGCAGATACACGTGGCCTCTCTGAGCAACGATTATACATGTTCCCAGGATTGAGTTCAAATCCTGCCTCTGCCACCTGCCAGCCACGTGACCTCAGGCGAGTCACTTCCCTCTGTCGGCCCTTCCATGAAATGGGGAGACTGCTGCAGGGTCAGGTGCTGGGAGCATCAGATCACACACATAAAGGGGTCTGGCGCACAGCACGCACCCACAGGCAGCCCCCACTGTCACCACTCACCCACCGGGCACTGCCCCCCCGCCCCCACCCCAGACACCAGGGGGGCGGGCTGCCGGCCTTGTCGTGATGACGGCCACACATGCTTGTGGCTTGTTTGCGCACACACATGCACGCCTTAGCTCATTATGCTTTCGTAAGCTAACATTTGTGGAGCATTTGCCCTGCACCCGCGCTGTTAGTGGTGAGTGAAAGTCGCTCAGTCGTGTCTCTTTCGACCCCATGGACTGTATTCTATGGAATTCCTCGGGCCAGAATCCTGGAGCGGGTAGCCTTTCCCTCCTCCAGGGCATCCTCCCCATCCAGGAACTGAACTGGGGTCTCCCACGTTGCAGGTGGATTCTTTGCCCGCCGAGCCGTAAGGGAAGCCAGGGACTGGCTAGTGGAGTGGGTAGCCTACCCCTCCTCCAGCGGATCTTCCCCACCCAGGGACTGAACCTGGGTCTCCTGTGTTGCAGGCAGATTCTTAACCAGCTGAGCCTCCAGGGTGCTGCTCCTCGATCACCTCAGTGAATCCCAGCGCCCACCTGTGAGGTAGGTAATGCTGCATCCCTACTTACAGAGGATCCAAGGCACACAGAGGTTAGGGAACTTGCCCAAAATCACCCACTAAGTGGCAGAGTCCGGATTCACCCCAGGTTGTCTCCAAGGCCTGGATGCGGTCAGGCTGCCTCAGCGTCTAGAACTGCTGCTCTGGGCACTGGCATAGGTTTCCGAGGACGAGCAGAGCGCTGTCCTGTGTTTTAAAGCCTATGACTGTCAGCAGCAGTGAGACCTGGATGCGTGGGCAGGGAGGGCCCTTTAACAACTGCTGAGTGTCTGATGAGACGCACTGAGCCCCGAGGTTTTCTGCCACCAAAGTACACGTCAGGGAAGAGCTGTGCTCCTCAAACCAGGACCCAGAGACTCAGGGATCCGGAAAGATTAAGAGGAAAAGAAGTTTTCAGTGTTTGGTTTTCACCGTGATAATGACCTCAAAATGCCATTTAACCAGCGACAAAGACAGAACCCCACTCTGCAGCCACACTTAGAAGACCTTTTCCCAGGAGGCAGCTGTTGTCTTGATTTTAAGCTGGTATTTCACAGTCCAGGGCCTGCAATCCTGTGGGGTTTCAAGAACCTGTGGCCATTTTAAAGAAGGCCCATACATTATTCAAGCCTGAGAAATACTGGAATGATGGGCGGGCAAGAGAGAAGCAAGTCAGGGAGGGTGAAGAGCGAGGTTTGGGACGTTGTCAGCTCTCGAGGTGTCAGTTCCTCCACTGCTAAGAGGAGGGGAGTCACCGGACCCGCCTCTCGGAACCGCTGTGACGGTGACACAGGTTCACACACGCAGCGCCTGTCAGGGCGATGCCTGGAGCACAGGAAGTGCTCAGTGAGCGTTACCATTACTTCTGATGTCAGGAGACACAGGTCTGGCTCTGGCCTGCCACCAACCAACTGCGTGACCTCCTTATCCTCAGGGGCCTCAGCCTTGTCCTGCGGAAGATGTGTGGGCTGAAGGAGATTATTTTTAGGTGGGTTGGTGCTGCTTAGTAAAGAGGAATTTTAAATATATGAGCGGTGACCTTTGATAGAACAAAGGAATGAAGCCGCTTCATGTTAGATACTCCACAATTATATGTGAAAGAACCAGCTCCGCTAAGCCCTCCCTCTCCTAGGAAATCAGGTTTTAATCTTGAAGCTTCATTGTGTATTTTATATTTTCATCAAACATGGAAGAGATTAACCACACATATGGCTAGATTTTATTTAGCCACAACTATACTCAAGGAGATCAGTCCTATGCTGAGGCTGAAACTCCAGTACTTTGGCCACCTCATGTGAAGAGTTGACTCACTGGAAAAGACCCTGATGCTGGGAGGGATTGGGGGCAGGAGGAGAAGGGGACGACAGAGGATGAGATGGCTGGATGGCATCACCGACTCGATGGACATTGGTGATGGACAGGGAGGCCTGGCGTGCTGCTGATCATGGGGTTGCAAAGAATCGGACACAACTGAGCTGAACTGATGGTCATCGCGGCGAAGTTTGTTCGCAGCGAACCAGGAGTGAGGCATGGTCGTTGTGTTTCTATGTTTCAGCGGAAGCTGGGCTGGCTGGGAGGAGAGCCACAGCAGAGGAGAAAGAGGAAGTCCCATGCGGCCAGCCGGGGGGCTTCAGCAGAGCTGGTGCTCTCCTCGGGGCCTGGGGAAAGGTCCCGGATGCTCTCCTCCTGGGACACTCAATGAGCAGCAGGGCTTCACTGCAAGCTGGCGGGGCTGCCTTCTTCCTGGGGGTCGGCCTCTGTCCTTCCTGAAGACGAGCAGCGATTCTAAACCCCGGCTGTCCTTGCCAACCACCAGGTGGCTCTGCAATCCCACAGCCCCAGTCATAACTGACCAACTGGGTCAAAACCTCCGCAAGTGGGACCCTGGGGCCAGTGTTTGTATTTAGTGCTTTCTAGGGGGTTCCAACATCCAGCCAAGGTTGACAGACACCTGAGTCAGGGCCTTGTCTGGGTGGCCCTGGATTTTAGTGGTGGCTCAGCACACTGACTCAGATAGAAGAAGCGTTTGATGGCAAGATATTTGTCTGTGGGTGAACAGTAGGATGTGGGATGAGTGCTCAATTACTTGGTTTCTCCTTGAAGAGTCTGGAAAGAAAAGGAACCATAGTCCCGTGGCGGCAGCTTAACTATAGCAGTCAGCATGGAGATTCTAATTCAGGCAGACCTGACTTCAATTCCTGAGATTTGGGAGCCTGTGAACTCTGAAACCACGAGCAAGCTTGCCAAGAACCCATAGGGACACTGCCGACAAGGCGCAGGGCCTGCCCCACATGAGATGGCCGCGCCTAGTGACTCCTCCTTGAGGCCGGGAGCTCGCGCCCCATCCTGACGGTCCTGGGGCTCAGCTCAGCGCTGGCGGCCTTTCAGATGAAGATTACTGAGCCCAGAAAACTACACTGGATTCTGAAACTGTTTGGAATAAAAACTCCAAATGGCCAAAACATTCTCCCTGGAGAATAAAGGCAGACAGTCAGGGACACTGACTGCTCTGGCGATCAGCCAGCTGTAGCAAGAGTCAGCCTGCTCTCCTGGCGCTGACAGGCAGGGACCACATCCATCCCACTTGGAGTTCTCGGAATGGTACAAACAGTGGGGAGAACATGCTTTCCGGCAAGGCAACGGAATCAAAGAGAAGCAAAAAACCTTCCACAGCCCATTTCCCACACATGCACCTGAATGAGACCTTCCTCTGAGCCATGCCAGGCAGCGCGGGACAGTCCAGTGACTCTGGCAGCCCAGGCTTCTCGTGGGGAAGGAGGTTGGGGGGCTGACCATCCACAGGACCCCTCCACCTGCTTCCTATGAGTAAGAAACCAAAGCCTCGGCAGGGGAAACCAACCCGGGGGACCCGGGAGCCAGATTGAAGGCTCCTGAGGTCCTCTCTGTGGGTCTCAGCAAAGTCCTCCGGGGGTCCTGGAGACTCTCCTCCTCCCACCCCGTTCCCTGGAGGGCGTCTGAGTGCCACTGCACTGAGCCTCCCTGGGGCAGGGGTCCTTGGTCGGACCTGTGACCCCGCCTCTGTCACAATCACATTACTAAATCCCGGAGACTCATGGGTTCTGGATGGCCATGGAAAGTCTTTTAAAGATCCTGTTTCTCCAAGGAATCTCATTCCTGGTTCTAAACCAATTTAAGGCTGGAATAAGAACACAGTCTGCTCAGAGGCTGGCTGCTGTCACAGCCAGGTAGGGAGGTGATACAGTAAAATCTCTGCTTCCCAGAATATTTAAGGAAAGAGGGGGACTGGAGGAGGAACGCCCCACGGGAAGCAGGAAGGAGGGATATAATCCTTCATTATCAAACATAGAGGCCCTTTCAACTCATGGTTCAACTTCATCAGCACCAGTGATGATTATACCTTCGCCTGCATCACTGACATTTCCCACTCTAAATGCTCAGTGGGCAGGGAGCACAGCATGCTTGCCTCTCGCCCAGTGTTATCCACAACTAAGCTTCGAAAAAACAAGTCTGTCTGTTGACAGCTGTGTGGTTTTCTGTCACTCACCACGTGTGAGCTCTGGGCAGTTTTTCAGGACTTCCCCATTGCTCTATTGTAAACAGCTGAGGACCATTGGAACCTAGAGAAAAGAAGAAAAACGCAACGCTGAGTGCTCAAGGCAGCAGAGCAAGACGAAGGAGGGGCGGGCAAGGCGTGCCTGGGTGAGCCCGGGGACCCCCTCTGCAGCTGTGACATCACAGTGTATAAAACAGAGGCAGCCACGGTTCTGCACCACCTCAGACCCAGACTCGCGTCACCATCAGGATATAACCGCGCCGTGCTGAACAGAGCAGACACAACATGGGACGGGTGGAAGCTGCAGCCTTTCAGCCCAGGCCTGCAAGCTTAAATTTAAAACTACTGGGTGGGTGGGGCGGAAACCTGAAATATCATAACTTTTAATATGCAGAGCAGAAAGTGATTTTTTTAATCTACAGGAAGCGCTAAAAGAATTCTGCCTTGTGGAGGGGTGCAGTACTTTTTAATGTTCAGCTTACAACCACATGGATGATTCTGCAAAATCTAGTTGTTTTGGAAGATATACCAGAAAACAAAACAGAAAAGAGAGAGGAGACCAAACTTATGGTTCTCTGTACAAAAACAAAAAGTAAAAACAGTCCCCTGCTTTTACACAGAGGTAACTACACAAACAGGAGGAGAAGGGGGCCACAGAGGATGAGATGGTTGGATGGCAGCACCGACTCAATGGACATGAGTTTGAGTAAACTCCAGGAGTCGGTGATGGACGGGGGGCCTGGCGTGCTGCAGTCCATGGGGTCGCAGAGTCTGACACGACTGAGTGACTTAAGAGCAGCTGAGGGGACAGCATGCGGCTGCACCCTTCACGTGGCGGGTCTACTGCGTGCAGACAAAACCCGCACAGCTGGAGGCCTGGGGGGCAGCCTTCTGGAGCCACAGCACGTGCCTGGTACACAGCACGGGTGGAGGGGAGGACAAGAGCCCCTGGTATCCCGCTCACCGTAAAGCTCGGCAAATCCGTTCATAGGCACTCGGGATGTCCCCGTGACAAACTGCAGTAACCGGATGCGCTTCTCGGCGTCCATCAGCAGCACAGCCTGCGGACGGGGCAGAGGTCACCGCACGCCACGGGACGTGCAACGCCGACCGGCAAAACCGTCATCCCGCGTGCACGGTGGCAGAAGTCCTAGACAGTCTCACACCCGGACAGGGTAAGGCCGGCGTACATTTTTTTTAATGGCCACGACACTGGCCTCTGTAATTGTGACTGAGGGATCACAATGTCACTTTCTTCATGTGCCCATTGGTCAAAAATAAGTGGTTTTTTTTTAAAAAAAGGCAAACTCGTGGATGGCCCTGAGCTCTTGTTTCGGTTTGGAGCCGATCGGAAACATACACGATCCTGGGGTTGACGCTTTTCAAACTCTGTGTTTCTGATTGGCTCCAGAGGGGAACTCAGCTTATGAGGCAGGATTTCTGACTGTAGAGAAATTCTCTAAAGATAACATTTTAGAAAAAGAAAAACGGAAGCCAGGCTAGGCCTCTGAAATTACCAGTGTATCTTACTTATCTGAATTATTCTATGAATCTAGTTGGCTTCACTGGTAAAGTCACTTGAACTGATACTAAAAAAAAAAAAAAAAAATCCAAAATCAAAGCTGAGTGAGACCTGGACTAAGATTTTAGGATTTGATGATTCTGCTTTCTTCCTTTTCTCTATACTTCTCTGCTGCACTTGAAATTTTATTAGTAACAAATATTTAGAAATTAAGACAATTCAAACAGATTTCTTATTTCTGTAAGTAAATAACCAGTGCTCTTCCCCCATGGAATTGTTCTTTCAAAGTCAGTTTATACTCTCTCCTTCAGACCTGCTATCTCACTTCTCTCCTAAAATGAACACGATACAAACACTGGCCTTTAGAGAGTGAATCAGATTTCATTTGCATCTCTGATTGAAAGATGTAAAGATCAAAATGGTTGTTGTAATTCAGAAAAAAGTTGAGAAAATGGCTTTTTAAACCAAAATGGCATCTTTTGCCAGCCCCAAAGCATGTATTTGTCCTGAGAAGCCTTTCATTCTTATTCACACTCTGGAGGACTCGTTCCAATTCTTGAATCCAGCTATATGCTTTTTAGGGTCATCCTCCTCAAAGGTTTCCTCAAACAAAAGCACTTGAGCAGGTGACCGAGGAAGACAGTGTGGCTTACTCGGGACAAGTGAGGACAGGGGCCCACCACGGTCACAGAGAAGCAGCGGGAAGGCTCCATCGGGCTCGGCAGGCCTCTCCCCTCCCCAGCAGGCCTCGGACCAGCAGGGCCCCAAACCCAGCAGCGGACCTTGGAAGGCAGCACAGGCCCTGGGCCCCAGACTTACCTTCCAGAACCACTGGATCACGGGGTGGTTCGGGCAGTAGCCGTTCTTGTAAATAGAATGTTGTCGCCAGTCGTTCACATCCACGTCGCCAAGGCCGCACATCAGCAACTGGCGGAGACAGAGCAGAGGTGAACAGGGTGTACCGTGAAAGCCCCAGAAACGCACACGGAGAAAAGGCCGCCTCTCAACACCAGCACCGCGTTACGTGCAAAGCCAGACGAGCCAGTGAACTGGAAGGACGGATGAAGGGGAACACGTGTGCCACACCCTGCCTGCCGCCTCGGGTCAGAGACAAGAGAGGTAACGAGGGGACCCGATTCCAGTGCCTGGACGGACCACCGCGTCTCATACTGGAAATGAAAAGTCCAAAGTGATCGCCCTCCTGGCCCCTCTGATCTCAGCTCGGTGCTCACGGATTTCCTCTGGCTCTGTTTACATATGCCCGTGACGCTGGCTGTCTGCTCTTCTGAGAAGTTATCTGTCTCAATATTTCAAAATACCGCTCCAACCACAGCAGAATCTGTGCTTTATGAGAGCAAGAACGTGTCTTCCCCAGATGGATCCACCAGCTCAGGGCATCACCTCACCTCCCGGTGAGAAGACTGGTCCTACATCTTTCTAGGATGTCATCTACCTGGACGTTTCCACTTGAAGGTAGAAGAACAGAAAGCCAGTCTCCAGGCCTGAGTCGTGTCAGCAGCCTCTGCACAGACACAGCCTGCCTCGTCTTGCTTCCCTCGACGCAACGGTGAAGCGGCCCCCCTGCTCTGCAGACGCCACGCTCTCGTCCACATCAACACGGCGAAGCTGGCCCAGGCCGGCTCGGAGCCGCCCCCTGCTCCCGCCTCGTTGCTTCCACTGTGCTTCCTCACTCAACGCGACCCCCTCACCTTCACGGCGACCGCTGCTCTGGGAGCCCCCCGGTGCCCCCGCTCTCCTCCGGGCCGAGTCCCCCTCGGCTCTCGCGGTGGGTGTGCAGAAAGCCCGGGGAGCAGGTGGTGCCCCCCTCACCTGGCTGCTGCCGCCCCAGCTCTACCGGACGCAGCAGCTTCCCCGCCAAGCCAGGCCCGGCGGTGAGCCGGCTCAGCGCGCAGGCCTCTGTCTGCCGCACCCCGGACCTGCCCTCTCCCAGGGAGGAGCGCACAGGTGACGGCCTCTGCTGTTCCCGCTCCCCGGCCGGCACACAAGCCCCCGGGACAGCTGTGGTAGAACTGACCTGAGCTTACTCACTAGGACATTGTGGATGAGAGAATATTACAGTATCAGCCGTGAAGCAACGTAAATAAAATCTCCTTTATGTAAAATGTTTACAAACCTCCAGCTCATTTTCATCAAAGATTTTAATCAAATCAATAGGGAGCAGTTCTGTGAATCCCTGAAAGAAAAAAAAAACTCTCAATACCTTTTTCTCTGAAAGAGACAAATTTTACAGGGCCAACCAGCTTTGTGTGGTTAGCTAGGAAAAAACACATTGTTCCCTGATAATTTATAGCTATCAGTGACAATATTCAGTAATTTTCGTTCCAATAAAAACAGCATAATCACAGTATAAAAGATTTAAAGAGTGGCAGAGTCCAGAAGATTCAGTACTTGAGTAATTCCTGAAACCCTGAAAATATGAGTTGCTGCAAGTAGGCGGCGGATTCCAAAAGCCACTTATGACAGACTGCCGGAGTCAGGGTGCCCTCAGACACACAGGCCACAGGCGTGCAAGCAGACTGTTCACAAACAAGGTGCCGAAGGCAGAGATGAGACACCAGAGGCGGCCTGTGATCAGCAGAGGGTAGGCAGGGAGCACAGAGAAACAGCCGGTTCCCAGCCTAGCTGGTTGGTTATCACCAACTGGTGGCTCAGACGGAAACAATCCACCTGCAGTGCAGGAGATGTGGGTTTGATCCCTGGGTCAGGAAGACCCCCTGGAGAAGGGAGTGGCTACCCACACCAGTATTCTTGCCTGGAGAATCCCATGGACAGAGGAGCCTGGTGGGCTACAGTCCATGGGGGGCTGCAGAGTCGGACACGACTCAGGGACTGGCACTTTCAGTAACCACTGCACTGACCCAGGATGGACGTTCCACGTTGCTGGCCCTTCGTGTAGTCACTTTCTGTGAGTGAGGCCACCTGGGTTTCGTGTGTAAATAAGGTGTGAAACCTGCTGGTCTCAAGTGTGTCCAATTCACACATTACACCCAAAGTCCCAGAATTTTTCCAAGTGTCCCGCCTGGGCTGGTGCTTTATTCACCAGGAGTAGGCAACTGGGTGAGGGGTGAGTTTACGAGCATCACCCAAAGAGAACCTGGCATCGGTT
Organism: Hydropotes inermis; assembly: GCA_020226075.1. Lineage (NCBI taxonomy): Eukaryota > Metazoa > Chordata > Mammalia > Artiodactyla > Cervidae > Hydropotes > Hydropotes inermis. Next base: position 4,336,728 of record CM035291.1, read on the forward strand.
CAATGAGAACGGAGGCCTGGAGTGGACACCTGGGGTTCGTTCTAAGTAACTAGAGCCAGTTATTAGGACTTAAAAAGAAACTGCACTTTGGGTCACAGTAAGCAATTTTATAAAAAATGATGAACCCATATTCTCTGTGACAGGCCTCTCTCCTCAGGGGCCTGGTGGCATCACTGACGTTAACTACCCGGGTCTGAGAAGTAACCGCTTCACGCTTTAATAGGGTGAGGAACTGTTCAGCCAGCCACGAAGAAAGGGCAGGGGATTAAAAAAAAAAAAAGAAAACGTTCAGCAGATGAAGGGGAAGGCACGGCTACTGGGGAGGGATGGTATGAATGGAAATTGCCCAGGTCCTCACATTTCTCAGCACCTGCGGTCACCACAGCAAAACACTGAGATGCTCCCAGCATTCCCTGGGTACCACTGAAAACTGCAGGGCGATGGGTCTAGCCTCGGCGGGGAGCCGGCCCTTCTGGATCAAGTCTGTAAAGATTTCCCTTTAAAAACAGTCACGGCGAATTAACAACTAAGAGCAGCAAAGCCAGAAAACTCTGAACCAACGCCAACAAACGGAGAGCGGCAGGGCCGCACAGACACTCCTGTCCTGGGGCTGCAGGCAGTGGGAAGGGGGTCCCCACACCTGTACCCATGTGGGGGACGTGTGATGGTCCCCCGCCTCGTGCCCACCCCCAGGAGGGGGGTGGTCCTCTCCCAACCTCAGGGTGCAGGCCCGGCTCCCAGTGAGCCTGACTCACCTCCAGGAAGGCGTTCATCTGCTTCTGGACCCTGTTCACGAACCTCCACTGGATGACTAGGCTGTGGGAAGAAACAAGACAGCAGTTAACCACCTCCTGCTTTCACTCCTTCCTTCACCACTGCAGCAGCTTCTCGGGCAGGGGAGGAGCTGGGTCCAAAGCGGGCCAAGGAGAGAGGGGCCGCTGGGGCTGAGTCCTGGATGCTTTCGAGAACAGGGGCACATGTGGAGCCTCGAATCTCACTGGGGATTTAAAAAAAAAAGACTGGTTTCCTCCCCCTCCCCGCCACCAAGCCTCACTTTACCAAAGCTGCTGTATAAATGTGACTGTCCAGAAAAAAGGGAAAATTGGCCTTGAATACAAACATACCTGGGCATAATGAATGTGTGCACACAAACCCAAAGATGTACATACCCACGCTTACCAACCATGTACATATTTTTAAGGGGAATACCCAGCACAACATATGTGATCATATGATATTGTGTTCTAGAATCCAATGTGCTGGTTTCCAACAAAGACATTCGTCGGCATTTTACCACTAACATTATTACTTTAATACCAATATTTGGAGGACTAGTGGTAATAAACTTTTGTGAGTCACAGAAATCCACTGAAACCATGCTCCCTGTGACAATGTTCGGGGTATAGCAGCATTTACTACCAAGCGAATCCGCTTTGGAGTCCACCTAAGGTGTTCTGTCGTGAAATAGCACAGGGACCTTGTCACCAAGGGCTCTCACTTACAGGGGGCGCCATGGCAACGGCACCCGGGGACCAGCCTGCCGCCCGCCCACTGCTCAGCATTTTGGGGCTCCCTGACTGTGCTGCGATCACCAGCCCAGCCTCCTCCTACTGTGCCGGGGGCTGCAGGGGGCAGGGAGAAGCTGGGAGTTCAATCCGAGTTCTGGCGGTGAAGCCAGTAGAGACGCTGCCTGAGGCCCTGCCCCTGATCCCCAACCTGAAACCTCTGAGAAGTAACTGCAAAGAAAGATGCAGTACAAGTATCACAAGGTCCAAACCCTCTGACTTCTGACCCTAGTCGCCCTGGGGTGGAGGGCTGTTAACCATCGATTCCAAGTCTGTGCTTTCTGAATGAAGACAATGGTGTCTGCTAGGATGCCATCTACTTGCTGAGACTGTCAAAGTTCAGCACAAGTGCCAATTAACGCAAACAGGCAAGAACTGTCGTATCTCACTTTTAGTCTTTGACTAAGAGTAGCAAGTTTTCGAACTTGCGAGTGGAGAAGTCTGTCCTTCGTCAGGGTCTGTAGGGACTCGACACTCTCCAACTCCTTCTAATTAGAAAAGACAATAGGCTTTTCTTTGCAGATGCTAGGGAAGGATGCTGAGATCCTGGGCCAGTTCTCTCAGGCCCTGTGACCCATTATAATGAGAGAGGAGGCAACCTGGCTTGTTGAGGTGATGTTCTGAATGCAAACAGGGAGTTCAGGCCGTGGCTGTAACTCACTAGATGAGCAGAAACTAAGACCCTGGGAGCCAACCACCGTCATGCTGACCTTGCCCCTGCGCCCAAGGTTAGTGAGGCAGCCTCGCTGGAGATCCTAGGAGGATACCAGAACTGTGTGCGTGAAGCATACGTATACACCAGAGAGGAAAACGTAAGCTTCCCCACAGAGAAAGAACTTCTGCCCAGTACTGATGTCCTAGACTTCCAAAGGACTCAACAGTTTGTTCCACCAATGGAGGCTGAAGAGGTGGAGTAAAGAAAATCACACACATCAGGAACGATGTTTCAGCATCTGCTCAATTCTCCCTATCCATTTTAAATTCCTTTCCTGCACTTTCTTTATGGAAAAGAAGTCAGGAGAGAGATGCAATATCTTCTCTTTGGTTGTTGCTAATTTTACCCCAACTGGCTATGGACACTGTGTCCCAGCGCCATGGCTCTCAGTTTTAGACGGGATGCCCTTTGGCTCCCAGAGTATCTGCAGCGTTACTCCACAAGGACCCTCGTCTCCTCCCACTGCTCCTCCGTCTGGCAGCTCCAAGAAGTCATGACACAAGCCACACTTTCCACTCCATGAGCCCAAGCCAGAAAGGAACCCGGGCTGTTAGAAGGATGTCCACGACATGCACAAGGTGCTCTGGCAAGGGCCGTCCACCAAACGTGCTGCCCGATTTAATGAAGACAGGGCGGATGGTACATACTCTATGTACTCTCTCTTGTTCTCATTCGTCACCATTATTTCCGACCCGTTGGGCTTCAGATCCACTTGATATGTCTGTAATTACAAAGATAAAACAACGATCACCATTACAAAGCTATTTTGCATATTACCACTGAGTAATAACGTCTCACTATAAAAAGAACGCAAGTAAAATTTATTCACAACTCTTTCCCAGAAAATGGGCTCTGTGTCCACGGGGATATTGAATGAAGCCTTTAAACTGTTAAGATGTTACACGCTTAAAGATGTTATCATCGAAGGCAAATGATTTTATGGTTATTTATGAGTTTTAATTATCCTTCATACAATAGCAACAGTGGAGAACAACACTTTTTTTCATCTGCTATTGACTTATCAAGAAATTTAATTATGTTTCACAGAAAAGACAGGTTACATCCATCAAGACTGCAGAGATCCAAATTTGTTGCTGAAAATTAGATTTTATAGCCATAAAAAAAAAAAGTGGAATTTCTTTCAAAGGGGAAAAACACAGGGACTTAGAAGAGATGCTGAGGAAGTCAAGCTGAGGAATGGATCCACCTGCCCCTGGAGAACCCCTGCCTTTTCTGTGCATCAGACACCACGTTGGGCTTCCCCGGCAGCTCAGTGATGAACGAATCTGCCTGCAGTCCAAGAGACAGAGGTTTGATCCCTGGGTCGGGAAGACCCCTGGAGGAGGGCTTGGCAACCCACCCCAGTGTTCTTGCCTGGAGAATCCCATGGATGGAGGCGCCTGGCGGGCTACAGTCCATGGGGTCACAAAGGGTCGGACACGCCTGAAGGGACTCAGGTGCATGACACCGCCTCCCGGCCCCCTGGCCCAGAGCGGGCCCGCCTCGGTCAGAGCCGCCAGGAGCGTGAAGAGCAGAGCCTCTGAGCCCGGGGCAGGGCCTCCCCGTCCCCTCCCCTCCCCTCCCCCTCCCCCACTGTAGCCCTGGCTTAGCGCACAGAGCACTGAGGGGCGGAAGGGAAGGGGGAGGCTACCGCTCTAAGAGGAAGGTGTGCACTCTCATGGAAATTCTGGGGAAACGAAGAGCAAAAAAATTACCGCCCACAGCTCCCCTATTCACAGAGAACCACATTCATATTCTGCTGGGAGTTTTTGCCGTCTTTTCCCCACATGCGTCCGGCTATGTCCAGGAGGAAGCCAAGCCCGAGGGAGCGGCTTCTCCAGAGTAAACGTCCAGGTCACATCCCTCACGAGGGATACAGATTCACACCTGAAGAGCCCTGCTCTGTCACAGGTCCACTTTCAGCGACCCGCCCCAGCTCCAACACTCTGGCCACCAGATGAAGAGCCCGCTCACTGGAAAAGACCCTGAGGCTGGGAAAGACTGAAGCCAGCAGAAGGGGGCACAGAGGAGCAGATGGTGAGACAGCATCACCGACTCCATGGACATGAGTGTGAGCAAGCTTGGGAGACCGTCAAGGACAGGGAAGCCCGCTGCAGTCCATGGGTCAGAGAGTCAGAGACCCCTTAGCGACTGAACAGCACAATAGAGTACCCCACCCCGCCACACACACCCAGGATCAGACCGGACGTCTCTGGCCTGCCTACCAGAACTCTTCCTCCCTAAGCATTTCCTCTGATGGTGCGCTTGACTGTTGCTCTTTTTCACATGGAGGCAGCTTTTTCAGTCTAAGCCCATGAATCCTTGGTCTTGGCCCTTCCTGTTTTCTTCTTTGTCCTTTTCTTCATTACCTGGGAAGGGACCCAGCTTCCCTCCCACATGACTGAACCCCACCTTCTACAACGTCAATACGACGCTTTCCTGTCCCCAGTATGGACTTAACTGCTACTGTGCTTTTATATTTCTTCAAATCCTTTCTTCCCACCAGGCTCCCTGCCACGGCTGTCTCCCAGCCTGTCCAGTCGCCCCCCTCCCCCCGCAGCAGGGATCTGCTCTTGTCCTGTGTAGCTCCCAGCACTTCTCGAGGATACTGAACAGTTCTGCTTAGGAAGTGGGATGGCAACAGGCATCAAGATTTTAAGGTGCAGGTCCCTTCTTTTAGTTACTTCTCTTTTAGGATTTATACCAATGGTAAGATATTGGTACAAAATGTGTATTTCAGGATTACAGTGCTTGTACTGTTTATATGGTGAAATGCTGACATAGCCTAAATGCTGACCACTAGGCCGCGGCTAAAAATGTTTGGTCTATGGGGCTTCCTTGGTGGCTCAGTGGTAAAGAATTTGCCTGCCAGCGCAGGAGACACGGGTTCGATCCTGATCTGGCGAGACCTCACATGTGGTGGAGCGACCAAGTCTGTAGCTATCGAGCCTGCGCACCCAGCGAGAGGCCACCGCGGTGAGCAGCCAGATGCCAGATGAAGAGGCGCCCTCCGCTCACCACGCAGAGAAGAGCTCCCGCAGAGCAGCACAGGCCCTGCGCAGCCATGAACAGATAAACAGAAGTTACTAAAACAGACGTTTGGTCCATGGAGTGAAACCCGGCGTAAAATATGGTATTTACTGACATGGACAGCCATCTAGGATTTATTAAGGTGAAACTGTGCACACTCTACAATTCCTATTAATTCCTGTAATTAATAAATAAACAAAAATAAAAAAAAAACCTTGTGTATGTTTACCGAGAATAATTCTGCAAGACACAAACCAAAATTTAATGGTGACTTTTCTCTAGGTGGTAGGAATGAAGGGTGATTTTAATATGGGTTTACTGTACTGACTTTATTACAAAGATCAATATTTTACTATTATATTTTGTAATCAGATAAATTATTTTTGAAAGTTGAAAAAAAAAAAAGAGCAGACTGTACTATCTGTGCTAGGGAAGGAACTGCTGGCCAGGGCAACTCTGGGTCACATGGCTGATCCAGGAGGCAGTGATGGGGGCTCGGGGGCTCAGGCCCTTCTCTGGAGAAGCGTGAGTCCTCCCAGAGCCTCAGCTGCACCCCACGCTGGCCTCACACACCCCTGTGGCAGGAACAGCTGTTATTCAACCTCCAGTAAAAGCTTACACCCTTTGAGTCAGTGATGCTATCCAGCCATCATCTACTGCCCCTTCTCCTTTTGCCCTCAATCTGTCCTTGCACCTGGGTCTTTAAAAATCCCACTTTTTAAAACCAGCTGTTGTCTTGTGTCCGAACTCCTTCCTTAAGGACCCAACGCTGACAAACTAACACAGTGCCTGGCACACGGGAGGGGGCCAGCAAGTGCTTCTGGAAGAAAACTGTTCTTCTTGAAGTCTCCTGGCCCAATTACCAACTCCTCTCTCGCCTTTGTGAAGCAAGACCACGGAGACCAGCAGACCCTCTGCGATCACCTCTCACAGAACTGGACCCCACTTATTTGCCAAGTAACAACTTGGGACTCACACAGGTCTCCCCGATCTTCTGGCAAACCCTTTAGGACAAAGGTCTGAGAAGTCTGCGGAGACACTGGGTCAAATTGGGCATGCTGGACCTGGTCAGAGGAAGGTCTGGCTGCTTTTCCTCCTGCTCCTGGGTGCTGCTGTCCCCGTCCTCCCCAGCCTCCCCCGGCAATCAGAGCGTCTTCCCACCCTCAGGCTCCCCGCAGCCGCCCCCTGCCGCTTTCCCTGACCTGTCTTGGAGGAGCTGCCTCCTCCCTGGGTTTGTGGTCTGGCCTCTCCCCCGTCCCCACCTGAACCAGTGTCTGTCTTTCCCCGACTTGCTCTCCCCCACCCAGTGCTTCTCAGCCTTTCTCCCTGTGAGCACCCCCCCGAGGAGCCTTTAGATGCCACCCCCCACCAATTGCCCCTTTGCTCTCATGCAATCTTGCTGAGGACGCCTATGGGACCAGTGGTGTGTTCTGTGGCCGCCTGGAGGACGACAAGCCATTGTGAGGGCTGAGACCTCTTGTCCTTTAAGAAGAGGTTTTACCCTCAAAGGGGCACTGTCATCCCAGCTGAAAACGTGTGCCTTCATGCAGCTCAGCCAGGCCCCAAAGAGTTATCCTGCGCGGCTGCTGCCCAGTCTCCGCCCCACCCTATTGCCCGGCTTCTCACAGGTCCACGCGCCGGGTGCCTCTCAACCAAATCAGTTGCTGCTTTGCTGACCCTGCAGGCAAGAGTTTCTGCTTGCCCCAGCTCCGAAAGCATGTCTGCTCCTGGTGGGGCACGTGTGGGGGGTACATGAACGTGTGGTTTACATCTCCGGTTGGTGCATGACCATTGTTCGAATACTGAAATCTGTTCACGTGAAACATCTTTAACAGGCCCCCCCCGCACCCCGCACGTCCAGATTCTCACCAACCAGAAAGAAACAATTCAGAGAAACACGGCAACAGCTGCAGCTCAATTATGACATGAAGCGGCAGCGACCGCCAACCTTCACGGGCTGATATTTCTTAATTACGGAAGGAGAAAAAGCCTAGAGCACTGGGGGAGGCTGACTGCATGCACATCTCGCTTCCGTGGGAACTGCACTCTGCTGAAGGAATGACTTTACTTTTTGGCACAAGGAGGTGTGGGCTCCCTCTTGGGTTAGAAAAACTGCAATGCACTGCAGAGCCCAAGAAACCATAAATGAGACGAAAAGTCAACCCTCAACACAGAAGAAAATAACTGCAAATGAAGCAACTGACACAGGATTCATCTCCAAAATACATAAGCAGCTCAGTATCAGAAAAACCAAACGGCAGCTTTGCAAAGGGCTGGAGAGGGCGGCACCTGTACAAGCCTCTTGCTGATGCCCACGTTCCGGGCTCGGCAACTCTGTTCTGAGCACTGGCCTTGCAGTGGGTGCCGTGAGGTGGTGAGCAACAGGCAGCTCCAGGACAGCCACCCCCCAGACTGAGTCTGACGGGCGAGACAGATGCTAAACACGCAACCATACAAATAAGTGGAAAGTCACTTACTGTACCTGCCACAGGGAGACATGAGAGACTCTCTGAAGGTCAGGGGTCTGGGGTCAGAGCTGGCTGAATGAACTGGGACTGGGAGTGTGCTCCCCACTGAAGGAATGGAATGTGCAAAGGTCCTGAGGCAAGAAGGAGCTTGGTGTGTGCAAGAAGTCTCATGGGGCCAGACCCAGAAAGCATGAGAGGCAGCAATGATGCAAAATGCAGCTGAGACAAATACACTGGGCCCAGTCACGCGAGATTTCTCGTGGCACATAAAGGATTAGGTCTTTGTCTCGAAAGTGACAGAATGGGAAATTTCTGTGCTAGCAGAGGAATGACATGATCATCTCACATTCTGCTAAGACCACTCTGCCACTGTAGGAGGTCAGTTCAGTTCAGTTCAGTGGCTCAGTCGTGTCCGACTCTTTGCAACCCCATGAACCGAAGCATGCCAGGCCTCCCTGTCCATCACCAACTCCCAGAGTCCACCCAAACTCATGTCTACAGAGTTGGTGATGCCATCCAACCATCTCATCCTCTGTTGTCTCCTTCTCCTCCTGCTCTCAATCTTTCCCAGCATCAGGGTCTTTTCAAATGAGTCAGTTCTTCCCATCAGGTGGCCAGAGTATTGGAGTTTCAGCTTCAACATCAGTCCTTCCAATGAACACCCAGGACTGATCTCCTTTAGGATGGACTGGTTGGATCTCCTTGCAGTCCAAGGGACTCTCAAGAGTCTTCTTCAACACCACAGCTCAAAAGCATCAGTTCTTTGGTGCTCAGCTTTCTTTACAGTCCAACTCTCACATCCATACATGACCACTGGAAAAACTGTAGCCTTGCCTAGACGCACCTGTGTTGGCAAGGTGATGTCTCTGTTTTTTAATATGCTGTCTAGGTTGGTCACACCTTTCCTTCCAAGGTGGATATAAAAGACCCGTTAGACATCTACAAGAGGGGCGTCCCCATTTGCCTACCAACGTAGGAGACATGAGTCCGATCCCTGGTTCCGGAAGATGGAAGATCCCCCGTGCTGTGGAGCACCCAGGCCTGCGTGCCACAGCCGCCGAGTCTGTGCTCTGGAGCCTGGGATCTGCAGCTACTGAGCCCTTGAGCCCTAGAACCTGTGCTCCTCCCCTAGAGGGGCCACTGCGATGGGAGACCCACGCCCCCAACTGGACAGCAACCCTGCTCGCTGCGAGAGAGAGCCCAAGCAGCGGCAGAGATGCAGCTCAGCCAGGAAATAGAAGCTATATATGTGTACAAAATATTTATTACTGTATATTATATGCGACCCCATGGACTATGGAACTCTCCAAGCCAGAACACTGGAGTGGACAACCTTTCCCTTATCCAGGGGATCTTCCCAACCCAGGGATCAGACCCAGGTCTCCCGCATTGCGGGTGGATTCTCTACCGGCTGAGCCACAGGAGAAGCCATATGATATGTATATGGTGGCTTACCCTCAGGTGTTGGTGGGGGCAGACAGGGAATACAGACAGAGGTGAGGAACACAGGGACGTAAGGATGAACAGGGCCCCATGATGGACCGAACGTGGGAGATGAGAGCTAGGTGCAGTTGCTTAATTCACTCTGTATTTTTTCCAGAATACTAAATAGATATGCTAGTTCCTTGTTAATCAGGTTTAGCTCTCTAAAAAGGAAAGGCATTTCACAAATAGGGCACCTCATCATTATCTTAATCATCTTTCGAGTCTGTTTTCATTACTGCATTACTCTACCTGATTCAATCCAAAGTCAGAAAAATCCACATTAAATGAGGAGGCTTGAGAATTGTTTTTAATGAATAATTGAAATGAATTATGACGATCATCAGAATCTTTATCAGAAGTCTACTTAAAAATGCAAACATTTTCTGTTTGGTTTGTACTTGTTAGGTAGAAGTAGTTACATTTAAGTGTGACTGAGGAAGGTTTCTCAGGGAGTCTGCATCTCATTGTGGCATCAGTAACGCGTTCTGAACTGTGTTATTTAAGTTAGTCATATGGAGTTCTATGGGCTTCCCTGATGGCTCAGCAGTGAAGAATCCGCCTGTAAAGCAAGAGACGCAGGAGACATGGGTTCGATCCCTGGGTTGGGAAGATGCCCTGGAGGAGGAAATGGCAACCCGCAACCCGCTCTAGAATTCTTGCCTGGGGAATCTCATGGACAGAGGAGCCTGGAGAACTACAGTCCAAAGGGTTGCACAGGGTCAGACACGGCAGAGCACCACAGACACGGACTGAGCACGGATGCAGCTCTGTAAGTATAAACACACGAGACCCTTCCTTTTGCATCTGACACCCAAGACTGACTTTAAGTCTCTTTGGCTCTTTACTTCTCCATCCATGTGTTAAAAATGCAAAGACGACACAGTTCCAGGATGATCAGCCATGTGTTACCCTTTGAAAATTGGCAGTCAAGACCCTTAAAAAAAAGGTCCAGCTTAATAAAAAGTCACCACAATTCCAATTACACTTTGTTTTCTCACACTTGGAGCTTCCATTACTTGTAACATTAAAAAAACGAGATCAGTACGATTCAGTCCTTTGCTCACTAAGCATGCAATAGGCATCGCTACACGCTGGGCCCTGTAGAAACCCAGGAACCTCGAGGGCTCAGGGGAGGCAGCTGGTCAGTGGTGGCTGGAGGTCAGTGTGGGGAGCGCCACGGGGGCAGGGGGGGTGGCGAGGAGATGGTGCTGCACAGCCAACAGAGGGCACAGGGAGTCCTGGGGGGACAGCACGGTGGGCGCCCCACCGCTGTGAAGGTGGAGGAAGGAGGTGTCGGGAGGGCAGGCAAAGGTGCGCCATGCTGGGGAGGCTTCGGCTCACACTGAAGGGCATGGGGCAGCCAGTGGGGAAGGTGCTGAGCAGGACGGCTCCGGACCGTCCGGAGTTGTGCTTTCCACACTCACCACACCCGGAGCACACGTGTGGGGGCCTCAGAGGGAGGGCTGGAGAGGGGACGAGGTGGGGACCAGGGGCCGGGCCAGGGGCCTGAGCGAGGGAAGGTGTGGACAAGGGAAGCGATGAGGACTCGTGGGAAGAAAGAGGGAAGAGGCCAAGGTGGAGGGGGTGGGCCATCGATCAGACCGAGGCAGGGGCCGGGGCTGGGAGGAGGGAGTGGCTTTAGTTCAGTTCCGGAACCTGTGGGTCTTTCCGGAGAGAGGAGGGGTGTGGACTGGAGATAAGAGCCGGGGGTGGGGGTGGGCAGCGCAGAGATGGGTGGAACACGGTGACCGAGCTGGGGTCTGGAGAAGAGCAGCAGGCAGAGGGGCATGCACGTTGTAGGGCAGAAGCAGGAGTGGGAGAGCTGGAAGGGTGAGGGGAGGAGGGGCGCCGGGGAGGGGAGGCTGACTTGCAGGGGCTCAGCGGCAGAGGGAGGAAGCAGATTAAGGGCAGGAACCCATTTACATTTAGTCCTGGCGGGGGGGCGCTTCTGTTGATGCGGGGGGCCCCGGGGGGGGGGGGGGGGGCGGCTGTGCAGAAAAGGTTTCCCTCCCCCTTCCAGACAACAAGACTCCCACAGGACGGGTGGTATCCACTGGTCTGTGAAGATTTTTGCTCATGAAACACAATATGCAGCAAAAAAAGGATGGGAGGGCAAACAAGATTTTTAAATGAATTCACTGATCATTTACATTTATCACAAGGTCTCTCTCATCCCTGGCGTTTAAATTTTATGAGCCTCAACTGTGCCAACCAAGAAGGAAAGAACACAGACTCCCCGAGTCCCGCCCACTCCCAGGCTCACATGAGTGACTGCTCCTGGCTCAAGCATATACAACAATAATCCTAGAATCTATGTGATCACTTTGTCGCTGGATAGTTTTTGCCCCCACCTCTCTTTGTCAGAAATTCCTTCATATCTGGCGGCATCAGCTTCTTTTTTCTAAGACTGTGAACCCAAGAGGGCAGGGACCTGATTTCCTCTCCTCACTTATAAAACTGAGCCCAGCATTGTGACTAGAAAAGAGAATGTGAATGCACTTTTGGGGCAGTGGAGGACACTTCAGTAATCTCTGATGCAATAAAGAACAAAGCACCATCATTTTTCATAGACAACCCTTAAAATGGGCTCCACAATCTCATGAACTTGGTCAAGGCCATTAGATCTGGTCTGGGAGATGGAACTCTCTCCGGGCTTTTGTGAAATGACAGGAGCCGGGGCTGGATAACACCTTGAGAAGACCCTCCCTGCCCATCCCCCCACTCCCCAACCAGTGTTATCACAGGGGACAAATGAATCAGAGGTAACACATCCCTACACAACTTCAGGGTGATGATGAGAATTCCAAGCAGGCAATTTTTATCTTTGAAATTAATTTTTACAGTTAACACAGCCTGAGCTAAGGTTTTTTTCAGTAGTGCTGTACGGATATGACAGTTGGACCATAAAGAAGGCTGAGCGCCAAAGAATTGGTGCTTTTGAACTGTAGTGTTGGAGAAGACTCTTGAGAATCCCTTGGACTGCAAGGAGATCTAATCAGTCAATCCTAAATGAAATCAGTCCTGAATGTTCATTGGAAGGACTGATGCTAAAGTTGAAACTCCAATACTTTGGCCACCTGACATGAAGAACTGACTCATCTGAAAAGACCCTGATGCTGGGAAAGATTGAAAGCAGGAGGAGAAGGGGATGAGAGGACGAGATGGTTGGATGGCATCACTGACTCAATGGACATGAGTTTGAGCAAGCTTTGGGAGATGGTGAAGGACAGGGAGGCCTGGTGTCCATGGGGTCGCAGAGAGTCAGACAAGAACTTAACTGAACCACGAGGACAGTACAGGTGCCAAGCAAGGTCAGAAAACCCTGAGCCTGTTGAACCCTCAAAGAGAAATTTCATCATGACAAGGGAACTATCAAAGCAGAGGGAAAAAAATCAAAGTCCCCCAGACATCACCTACTCTTGGTCACATATTTACATCACTAAGTAAACATTGACACTATACCTAAATTTTAAAACCAGGGAACCAACATTCACATTCAAATCTACTTTAGATGAGAAGTAGGTACTACTTCATGCCCCGGAGGCCTTAGAATTTCTCTAACTTTGCAGGAAGAGAAATTCTTTGGCTTTTCTGGTGGTTCTGACAGTAAAGCATCTGCCTGCAATGTGGGACACCTGGGTTCAATCCCTTGGTTGGGAAGATCCCCTGGAGAAGGAAATGGCAACCCACTCCAGTATTCTTGCCTGGAGAATCCCATGGACAGAGCCTGGTAGGCTACAGTCCATGGGGTCGCAAAGAGTTGGACACGACTGAGCAACTTCTCTTTTGCAGGAAGAGAGGCAGCTATAATTGGGATTAGCTTCCTGGCATGACAATAAGGTGCTGGTGATACAATGAGATGATAATGAACACCTAAAGCTCCTGGTGGTTGTTTTTAATTGTCCAGCAAAGTTGTGGTACAGCCTGTACAGAAGCAAAGACTCTGAAAGTCAAGGGTGACTGCGGGTGGCCACCTGCAACACATACCTGCCCAAAGTTCTCTTCATCAATGCAGAACATAAGGTCCAGTTCAGTTGGGTCATTTTCTAGGATCCATTTCAAAGAGTTGTAATATTCGCTATCCTATAAAATTGACACAAAAATTAAAATTTTTTTTCAAAATAGTCCTTTGACTTCTTTAAATGATTACGTCCTTCCAGTGTAATTCCATTCAGAATCTCAAGAAATGCATTAGTTACTAACATCATGTTTGCAGCCCTATCCCACCTTACTCTCCCCTGCTGAGGTTTGTGGTTGGATCCTGTCCTCTGTGAAAAGGAAGCGGCCTGCTCTGCAAGGCAGTCAGGAAATCACACAACTGAGCCTGCAGCGCTCAGTACACTCCCAGTCTCTTAAGAGTGACAATTTCAGAGGAAAGCAGGAAGGACAGAGAGAGTCATAATCAGACACCCGCGGTTTCAGGCTGTGCCCCTTCCTGGGCTTTTATCACTCTCTGCAAGTCGCTGGGAACAAAATCAGAACACAGGCCCCAGAGCCTGGGCTCCAAGAAGGAAGAAGAATGTGGGTGCCTACTATCCCCATGGGAGATAAAGTTAATTTAGACTTGAAGAGAAACTTCTGTACTCCTGGCTTCCTCACTGCACAGTAACAAAGCATAAAGCTTAAGCCAAAGGTGAGAGCTGAAAAGAAGCTTGAGATGGGCACGGCGGGTACGCAGAGCTCCGGGCCCACAAAAGAACCAGCTGAGTGGCCTCGTGTGCACGCTGGCCTCGGCCCTCCTGCCACACCCAGAGGATGTGTCACAAGCCACACGTACACGGCTCACGGACCCAACTCCACAACACCAGCAGTCAACGTGGCGGCAAGGCTGAGGGAAGGAAGACGCTTCCTGGTGGCCCCAGGGAAACACTCCCTTTGGTTCCCACTCCCGTGGAGGTGAGCAGTGGGGTTGCAGGTAAATTAAAAGAAAAACAGAAGCAAAGGATACTGGGAAAAGAGCATTGGATTTTGCTTTTACAGAAAATCCTTTCAACTTTGAAAGGGTCAGCCTAGATTAAAAATGAGCAAGTTAAATGCAACATGAAAACCCAAATCAAAAGTCAGCAATTACTGTTTACTTTTTCATTCTTCTCCTACACTGCAGTGGTCATTTACCCTTCTTCTGTGTCTAGGGTGACATCAAATATCTTTCCCTTATCTACTGTTTGGCCTGGTCCCCTGCCATTGTTTTAGGTTGGAAAACAAAGAGATGGCAGACAAACCTGTAACCTGTTCAGCGATTTCAATGGAAAACACGGGCAATGATGAGGTTTCTAGATGACCCTTGGGTTTAACTTGGTCAATCTAGTCCTGGGTAAGTAGAGATAACTGAGCTGTGGGTGTGTCTACTGCAAATACCGTGACTCTAGCAAATGTGAACAATGACTTGCTTATCTAAAAAGTTACGGAGATCAGTTAACCTCTTAAACAACTAAATGTTCCCTGCTGCTCATACTGAACGAGGGTGCCTATAAAAATCCCTATGATTACCCCACGGTCTCAACTCCTTTCCTATAAAGCACAAGCAGCTTGTGATGTCCACCAGAGTAACTCTTATTTACTCACCACAGATTCCATGTCATTCAGAGTTATCTGCTTTCCCAGCATCATTTTATAAAACGGTCGAATGAAGAAACCTAAAGTGTGGGGAAAACTGGGTTAGTTTCAAATCTTTGACGATGCTGTGCACCAGAGCACGAACTAAAAACTAACCCGCTTTCATGTGCATGAGGGACCAGAAGAGACAGCAAGGACTCTCTGTAGTCAGACACGGGCCTGGTGTGCACGGGGGTGGGGACTGGATGGGGAAGCAGGGCAGTTACACTAACAGGGACGGCCCGGCGGAGCGCGGAGGCCGGAAAGGCTGCTGCGAGATGACCGAGCAGCTTCAAGCAGAGGCAGGAACCTGCAGCGCAAACAGGGCGTGTGCACAGGGCGAGAACGGCACTCCCAGCGGGGTGCAAGGCAGGTGCTCGCCAGGACAGCAGCAAGGGTGCCCTGGCCGGCAGCTGGGGAGAGGAGGACAGGGTGAGAAGGGAGCACAGGAGACCGTGGGGGAGCCTGTGCAGTCTTCCAGGGGTGAGGGGGCGCCGAGGGGGGTGACGGCAGTGAGGACCCCCCTGCACCCGTGTCAGGCCGGCCTGCACCACACGCCTCTCAACGGGACATGGGAACCTCGGCCCCTTCCACCTTCAATCCCCGTCCTCAGCCCACCCTAGGCCTCCCCAGGCACCCACCCCCGGCAGCAGCTCCTGCTCCCTCCAGCTCATCGTGGCCCTAACAATGAGGCTCAAAGCTCTCCGGTGTCTGGGGAGGGAAGAAGGTGAGGCCAGAGACGGGGCTAGGGGGCTGACACCGACATGCTGCGTGTCTGCTCTGTCCGAGGGTATCACGGTCTTAAGAAGCACCTTTGTTATGGGCAAAGCATTAGAAAAAGAATCTACCGATTTACAGAGAACCAGTGAAGCTCTTCTGCCTAAACTCCATGATGTGAATAAGACACCTCATGAAAGAACAGAGAACACTGTCCTATTTTTATTAATTCAACACTTTTTTAATAACTTACCATCTAGAAGTTTCCCGTGAAACACTGCCAGTCCAGCAACTCTTCCAATAAAAGTGAAATAGGACAAATGATCTTCATTACAGAGGCCTGAATTGGGATTGATCTGAAGTGTGTAGTTGTCCCTTTTGGGGAGGAAGAGAGAAAAAAGAAATGCAATCAAATCAATCGGTCCTAAAGGAAATCAACCCTGAAAAGTCACCAGAAGGACTGATACTCCAATACTTTGGCTACCTGATGCAAAGAGCCAACTGAATGGAAAAGATTCTGATGATGGGAAAGACTGAAGCCAAAAGGAGAAGGGGGTGACAGAGGATGAAACAGTTAAGATAGCATCACTGACTCAATGGACATGAATTTGAGCAAAGTCCAGGAGACAGTGCAGGACAGGGGGGCCTGGCATGCCGCAGTCCATGGGGCTGCAAGGAGTTGGACACGACTTAGCGACTGAACAACAACAAAAGAAATGCAAGCATTTGAATTTTCTGTTTCCGCCTGTCAACGCCTGTTCATAGTGTACCTGTAACACCCTGTACCTGACAGATAAGGAGTAAAAGCTAGAGAACAGAGTTTATTTAGCGGTTAGCGTCTTTCCATGACCAAGGACAGAGATCTACTAGAGCTGGTGAACATGCCCTGTTAAGCTAAACCATAAGGAACTGTGGATATCTGGCTGTGCTGATTGACAAAAATGTCAGTTTCATCTGGTTCGGCCAAGTACCTCCGGAAGATGAGAAACACCACAGACCACAGGGGCTGGACGCAGACTCCCAGCCACATGAGGGTTTATGTAAGAGGGTTAATTCCTTCCAGAGGCTTCTGGTTTGGGGGTTAAGGTTTTTTCCTTGGGGCCCAACCCCTGGCCCATCTGGCCAGCACTCTGCCCTGAACGGCCCCTGGTGGTGACACAGGCTGCCCCGACAGCGGGAGCCTTAGAGTGCAGACGTGCACTGGTTTGCCGTCTGGTCTCACAGTCACGAGCATTAGTGCTTTTCACAGGCTCTGCAGCCGGACTCCTCTGGGCGCCACGCTGGGATGTGGGTGAGGGGGGGTGTGGTCTCTGATCCCCTCCATTTTCATGGCTTGTGTCAGTTTTACAAAATGGGAAACTCTTGGCCAGAGCAGTGAGGCTGCCCTCTACAAACAGCCCCCAGGAGATCAGCACCAGGGGGAAGGCGCGGCAGAAGTCTTGGCCCCAGAGAGCGCAGGCTGCTTCTCAAGGTCAACGACTCTCCTACTGAGGGACTGGGCCCAGCCTGAGGCTTTGGGAAAGCCGCATCCTGAAGGGGAAACGGTGGCCTTCTAAGCAGCCATGGCTTGATTCCCGAGAAAGCCACTGACTGCCTCAGCCTTCACGCCCGGCAGTGATGAAATCCTAAGGCAAGGGGAAGGCTGGGCCTTGCCTCGCAGGCCCAGGACAGTCCTCTGATCCTAAGGGGCGGGTCCTCAATTTCCCTTTAAGCAGTATAATGTCAGAAACTATTCCTGTTAACAACGACCTTCTGAATTCTGACAGTGACAAATTCCCCTGAATTAACATAACAAATGAAAAGTGCTCTGTTCCTTACCATAAGTACCCAACATGTTTTCAATTTCAATTACATGAACCCAAGAGACAAGAGAAGAATTATTTTTAGGTGTTCACAGTGCACTGTATTTCACCACGTGGAGTCAGAGTCTGTTCTGGACATCCGGGGAGGCGGGAGGGAGGGGCTGAGGGCAGCAGTGTCCCTTCACCTCCAGTGAGCGAGCTGCTTGCTCTCACTGTGTGCTCTATTGCTTGGTCATGTCCAACTCTGCAGCTCCATGGACTGCAGGCCGCCAGGCGCCTCTGTCCATGGGACTCTCCAGGCAAAAGTACCGGAGTGCAGTGCCATGCCCTCCTCCAGGGGCTCTTCCCAACCCAGGCCTCCCGTATTGCAGGAGGCCATCTGAGCCACCATAGAAGCCCAAGAATACTTGAGTGAGCAGCCTATTCCATCTCCAGGGGATTTTCCCGACCCAAGAATCAAACCAGGTTCTTCTGCACTGCAGGCAGATCCTTTACCAGCTGAGCTACCAGAGAAGCCCACTCTCTCATCAAGTTTAAATTCATGAAGAATAAACCTGTCTCCGTGGGGGGACACATTCTGAATGCACTCCAGACACTTACGTTGCCGAATACTCGAAGAGGCCGTAGTAAGGGTTGAACATCTCCTTGGAGAGTAGGAAGAACCACTCTCTGGCCACGCCCCCGTAGTCCAGACCTTTCTCCGATTCAAACTCAATCCACAGCCTCGCTTTCAGGACATCTGGTCTTTTCACAGACATGATTCTCCGATAGGACTCTTCAAATATATTATTTCTGTGAAGTTTCATTTCAAACCTATTTGGAATATCAGCCTAAAAAATTAAAGAAAAAAAAAAAACAAAAAAAACCGACACACAGTCAGAGAGTAAAAATATACCTGACTTCCTAACAGAAAAACAGCAAAGAGCAGAAATGATGGAAGCCTTCGAATAAACAATCAGGGATGAATGGTTCCAACTGGGACTCTGCTCTTTCTAGATTTTTCTTCACAGACAGAAAGCCTCGCTGTATCAGGAGGAGACACACAGCATCCATGAGCAGCTGTCAGACTGAGTCAGCAACACGTGCCGTGGAACAAACTACACTGAGTAGAGACAAATCGTCCTGTCCTGCTTTTATGAGCAACTGCGGGGCCCTTGTCCACCCGCTGGCAACTGAAACACAGTCAGCTCTCTATATTGTTTCAGTCAAAGAAAAGGACTTTGGTCCAGATGATTAAAACCCATAGACAACCCCCACCTAGCCAGGCTGGTATGACTCTGAGCCCTGGTAGGGGCTCCGGCTGCAGGCGTGAGTCCATGATGCTTTGAAGCTAATTCTATTGCCAGGGTGGGGGTGGGGAGACCCTGAGGATCAGGCCAAAGGCCACAGCTATTTGACGATAAATGTGAAAATTAAAAGGCACTTGACTGAAGATGAGAACAACTGCTTCCTGGCAAACAGGCCCAGGGTCGGCTCTCTTATGATGATGGATTTGCAGAGTCAGTGTCCAGGCAGAAGGTACCGCACAGGGCAAGTGCTACAGAGTGATACAGGGTGGGCCCCTCAGTCATCACTTATCCTCAGAAGAAACGCAGGCGACTCACAAAGAAACATGTGAATTCCAGGGGTTCAAATCTGAGTCATTCTAAGACGGAGTTACCAGGAGCTCCGTGATTCAGGGTGATGGAAAAGAGAACAGAACCCGCAGTGGGAGCTCCCCAAGGGGGAGGCTGGGTCCCAGGCATCTCTGTGTCCCTGGTGCATCATCCACAGCAGAGACAGGGGTGGAGTGGGCTGGGGGCGTGGAGTGGGCTGGGGGTGTGGAGTGGGCTGGGGGTGCGGGCAGGAAGTGCGGGCAGGAAGTGCAGGCAGACGGGGAGATCTGAGTGGGCTGGGGAGCGGAGTGGGCTGGGGGGGCCAGGCAGGAAGTACAGGCAGAAGGGGAGATCTGAGCTGTGGGAGACACACCCCTTTTCCCAGTGAGCAGAAGCCAATCAACAGTGACCCGTGTGAAAACCCCCCAGAGAGAGTGAAGACACAACTGAGGAGAAGACCGGGAAATCCTCACCAGACAGGTGAGACCAGAGTGAGATGGAAGACCCAGTGTTAGAGGATCTGGGGAGATATGTCAGTAGAAAATATAATATTGTAATTTAAAACACTGCCTGCAAAAAGCCTTATAAGGTCTCTTGGTTTTGCCAGCATCTTAATGGCTTTCCCAGTGAGAATTTTTACTCTGTAAATGACATTTGGTCTTAATATGCCAAATATTATAAATTATATTTATGTTTTACATATTAAAATTAACACTATACTTTGGAATTTAAATGGACACACTTGAACATTTTTATAATTAGGACTGAGGTTTTATTAAATAGGGTAATGTAAGCAATTGCATAGGCTTCTCCAATTTTTTTCACTTGGTCCTGAATTATTTTATATCTCATGAAATCATTTCCATCTTTTTATGTATTACATGAGAAATTATCTTCAGGTTATTTAATATGTTTTGGGTTGGCCAAAAGGTTCTTCTGCAAGATGATATGGAAACACCCAAAGGAACTTTTTGGCTGACCCAGTAATACTAAGTTAATATTGACTTACCATTTCTGTTAAAAAGAAAATTCAGATTGAAGATCCAGGTGGATTAAAGTGCAGTAAAAAAAGGAAAGTAGCATTTTCGGTATAGACATAAAAGTAAGAAATAAGTTCTTACTGAAGTAATTTTGGTAACTTACAAATGACTAAGTCTGCAGTTTTGGAAGACATGTACTCACAGGTTTCTTTAATTTCTTCCTAAAGTAGTCATATTTCTGCTTAAATTCTCTGGAGTAAGGAACAGCCTGGAAGACAAATGTATAAATATAGACAATATGAACAATACAGTTGAAATTTTATGTACATGAAGCCAACATTCAGAAAATTTCATGAATCATGAACCTTAAAATTGTCACTCTCCATATAATCATTGAAATTTACATAATGTCTACACACCATATGGGAAGTTCTAGAAATGATTAAGATTATTCAGCACTGAATGAGGCTTTCACCCCTGAAAACAATACGGATGTTCAATAAATCACTTAGAGATATTATACATAAACTAAATAGACTTTCCAAGTGACTTTTGTCTGAATATGCATCAAGGTGCACTGCAATCTTTTTATTGACTGTAGTTTAGATAAGTTATTGGTGATCACATATTTTAACACACAACTCCCAATGAGCGGCACTGTCATTCAGAAAAGACTAGCTGAGCTTTAACAATCTTTGGGGGAAAAGTTAACAGCAGAAAGGCAAGTGAACTGACTCTCCTGTCAAGGAATAAAAACCTGAGTAGACAGCACGCTGGAAACATCCTCATTTTAGGAGCTGATTATTTAGTGGTCGTGGGCAAGGATCTCTTTAAATCTGGAAGGCTGTCTCTAAGGAGCAGAGGGATGATCCCTCAGGAGTGAGCTCAGTAACTGAGCTAACATTATTCGTAAGCTCTGGGATCTCTTCAGGTAAAGCGGTAACATTTTTATACCGTCATTCAAGTATTCCTCACTTGTTGTCAGGTAGCTTACGGTATCTGAGAGCCCTGACTTCAAGCTGCTGAAAAGGCTTACAATTCTTTTTCTGAAGCAAAAAGGATTGGCTTTTGCACACACACAGACAAACCTGTGACAGCCTTACACTCAGAACAACTCATTGCTTTCTGGAGCATTAGTGTGAGTCTGGGCAAGAATACTTCTGCTGGTATCATTTTGGGCTGCATTAATGAAATATATTAATCTTTTGCAAAGGGTTTCCAGACTCCAAACCTTACGCTTCAGCCGCACTTATTCCTGACCAGAAAGAGAGGAAATGAAGAGCAAGAGTTTCTTCCCTTCGTACTGCTTTAAGACACGATCACACAGATAGTAACTAGGCCAAAACAAAAACAAGTAACTGCTGTCGCAGAAAACCGTGATCATGTCAGTATTCTGCTTTGTAATTCAAGAGCAAAAGACATTACATTTATGTGTCTTAAGAGCATTCTGAAGACAACTGGCTGTTGAGGAGGAGAGGCAGAGAGACGGACTAGTGGTTGGGGTTGGGAGATGCAAACTGTTACACTTGGGAACGATAACCAACAAGGTCCTACTGTATAGCACGATATCCTGGTGTAAATCATACATAGTTTAATATATATGTAACTATATACACATAGTTGTACACACACTCAGTGTGTGTATAACTGAATCACTGCTGTATGGAGGAGACTGGCACAATACTGAAGATTGACTATACTTCAATTAAAAAAAAGACCATCTATACTACCTATGGTTTGTTCTTCGTTTTTAGTTTTTAAGGCAGTCTTTGTTTGCTTCTCCACTGAACATTAGACATGACTATATATCATATTTATTTTGGACAGTCTGATGAAATAATGTATGAATTCTGCTTCCAGAAAAGGAAGAGGTTTTATCACCATCTGGACAACCACCAGCATAAGGAAATGGATACAATGGTCTGAACTAAGCCAATAAAGACATTATAAAGCTTTTTGCTCTGTAGCTTTTTTAGAAGCTACTGTGAGCAACGGGCAATAAAAACTAAATGAATATAATAACTAAATGCAAGGCAGGAAAATGATAGAATCCCTCTTACATGAGATGGTTGGGGAAGGCGGCACAGGAAAGAGAAACCTGAGCAGAAATGAGAGTGACGGGACGGAACAAACCAAGACAGGAACAGTGAGATCTCAAAGAAAGCAAAGTGTCAGAACGGAAGAGTATTTGTCTGAGGTTCTCAGGTATGATTGACTGTGATAGAAGAAAATTAAGCTGGGGAAAAAAAAATTTCCTTTTATGGTTTCATGCCAGCTTCAGAAGCCCAGATTTGTAGGACAGATTCCCTGCCAGCTAGCTCTGTAACATAACCTCTCTCATCTCGAATTCTTGCACAGTGAAGTGGAAGGACTCAACTAGTCAAATTGTAAGGCTCTTCCATTTTTGCAAATGTCATTCCCAGCAATTATTTTGTTTCTTCATCTGAAAACACTGAAAAAAGGCTTGAACATTCATCACTGTGTATGCAAGTCCGACAGTCTTAAATGACAAGTTTCCCAAGGAATGTATTTCAAAGCATTGCCCTCAGCCATGGCACCTCCACCCCTGACTGGCTTATAATCTGCTAGCTGCTGACTAGCTGTGGGTGGAAATCAGTGCTGGGATATTTCTGGCCTTTCTGCTCCTGCGGAGGTGATGCATGAAAGCTAAGAAATCTTCCCCCTCCTCTAATACTCGTATTTTCTCTCTAGGGGTCGTTCTTACAGTGGCTGTTTTTTTTTTTTTTTTTAATGGCTTTTTATATCCTTCTCCTAAAAGGATTCCAACAACGTACCAGGATAAAGACATCCATTCACTGCAGCCTCTGAAGAGAACTATGTTTCTTGTATTGGACAGGCCAAACTATTTATTCTCCCGTGAAAATCTGGCATCTTATTCTCTTATACAGAGCATAACTTTTAAATAAGGGTATTTAAAAAATGAATGTATCTGTTGATTAAAGCTGCCCTCTATTAAATAAGCTTTCTTTTTTGAAGAAAATGAAAACCTTACACTGTCTATGTGGGTTCTAAGCATCTGCATGCCATCACTGTCCACTGCTGACATTGGAGCTCCTGGCAGAGAAGGGCCCGGGCCTGACAGAGAAGTCGGTGGGGCCAGGAGAACTGAGGCTCCAGCCTGGATTCTGACCCAGACTTTAACTTTTAGCAACACAAGTAGCTTCTGAGAAACTGGGAATCACAACTTCTTTCCTACCATCCTGACGGGACCGCTGTG
Organism: Hydropotes inermis; assembly: GCA_020226075.1. Taxonomy (NCBI): domain Eukaryota; kingdom Metazoa; phylum Chordata; class Mammalia; order Artiodactyla; family Cervidae; genus Hydropotes; species Hydropotes inermis. The sequence continues at coordinate 4,359,918 of CM035291.1, forward strand.
AGTTTCAAAGCGGTTGGTCACATAAAGTTCTTGAGTAAGTAGAAAGCGTCTCACAAGCATGAGGCAGCGCTCTTAAGGGAAGCAGGTGTGAACAGCTCTTCAGGTTCCCGGGCCTTCAGTGGTGATGCTTGTCATACCAAGAGCATCCTGAAGCGCAGTAATGTCACAGAAGGGTCTCCTCCCTGACAGTATGCGGACATTTTTAAAACTTGGGAAAAAGAAACTCTAGGTGCCATACAGGCAGAAAGACTCAAAATTAGAAAACTGGGGTTTGGACCCAGACTTGGCACTTGGGCTTGAGTGTTTAATCCTCACATGGGGACATGGAACATGGCCTACAGTCTGCATGACCCAGAACATGGCTCCCTGCACAAGACCCTCGTCTGAGAAGCATTCAAGAAAATTCTACCCACAGGCCTGGGGAAGTTGCAAGGAAGCTTACCTTCTGTCCAGGATCATAACTGGGAGAAAAACAATAGACAAACCTAGACCTCTAATAAACTCAAGACTCCATGTCTGTACACCAGAGTATCAGGTCCATAGTTATAGTAACTAAGGGTGCGTAAGCATAAACTAAACAGTTAACAGTAAATACAGTTCAGGACATGTGAGAGACCTATGAGATAAAAAAAGAGTACACACACACTTAAAAATAAAAAAATTATACACTGAACTAGACAATCATCTACCCTTGAGGAGAGTCTATAGACATGACAAGTGAGAGATTTAAAACTACTAAGACCAGAGGTGAGAATAAATATAAGAGAGGCTATGAACTAAGTATTCTAAGAATGATTTAAAAGCTGCATGATTTAAAAGTATGGGTAGAAAAATAAATGAAAGAACAGGACAGAATAACAGTAACTAAAAGGGCCAAGCGAATTTAAAAAGATCAAGCAGAACTTTGAGCAATTAAACCCAGTCACTGAAATACTGACACAATGCACTGATACAAAGTAGACGATAAAAAGCTTCAAAGGTAATTCACTGGGAGAGCTGAGTCAGCAACATGGCAATAAGACAGACAGAAGGTGGACAAGCTCAGAAATAAGACAGAATATTAAACTGAATCAAATACCTAACATGAGCTGCTGATACAGATAATAAAAATGGAAAGTGCAATATGCAAAGGAATAACTGTGGGGAACTTTCCCAGGTAAAGGAAAGATGCAATCCCCATAAGGAAGAATCATGATGAATCCAAAGTAGAATACATAAAAAGAAACCTACACTTACATTCATGATAATAAAATTGTACAAAATTAAAGACAGGGAAAAATTAAAAATCACCGGAGATTTCCTCATTAAAAAAATGACAATTAGACTGAGAACAAACTTATTATGGAGGCTGGAAGAGAGAAAACAAAACAACAGCTCCAGAGTACTGAAGGAAAGTAACTGTTGACCAAGGATTCTACAGTCAGCTAAACTATCCTTTGACAGCCAGGCAGCTGAGCCCCTTCTCTCTTACACACTCACTGAGACTGCTGGCAGAGCAGAGGTTCTCACACTTGGGTGCGCATCAGAATCCTTGTGGGGGTGTGTTAAAATACAGACTGCAGGGCCCACACCAAAGTTGCTGATTTTCAGTAGGTCTGGTTTAGGACCTCAAAATGTGCATTTCTAATAAGTTTCTGAATGTTTCTGATGCTGTTGATCTATAGGCGACAGTTTTAGAGTCATGAAGTAGAGGTTAAACTTCATTAAGGAGAAAAGTTAACCTGGGAAAAAGTAAATGCAAGAACCAAGGGTAGACAAAGAAATTTGATTATATGTAAGTAAACAAGCATTGTTTACTTTAACAGCTTTAAAAAAAGCTTTAAAAACAGCTTTAAAAAAAAAAAAAAGAAAATGCTAACAATTATTTGGCAAGTTTTTGGCGCTTCCCTGATAGCTCAGCCAGTAGTCTGCCTGCAATGTGGGAGACCTGGGTTTGATCCCTGGGCTGGGAAGATACCCTGGAGAAGGGTATAGCTACCCACTCCAGTATTCTGGCATGGAGAATTCCACGGACTATGGGGTCGCAGAGTCAGACATGACTGACTTTCACTTTCACTTTCACTTGGCAAGTTTAAAGATAAAGTAGTTTTAAAATTCCCTCGAACAATGGAAAGTAGGACTGGGAAGAACAGCATTTAAAATTTTTATTTTATTTTATATTAAGGTATAGCTGATTAACAAAGCTTTGATAGCTCCAGGTGAATAGCACGGGGACTCAGCCATACATATACAAGTATCTGCTCCCCCCAAACTCTCCTCCCTTCCAGTCTGCCACAAAACATTGAGCAGAGGTCCCTGTGCTATACAGTAGGTCCGAGCTGGTTATCCATTTTAAACACTGCAGTGTGTATATGTCCCTAACTCTATCTTCCCCTGGGCAACCATTATATTTTTTCTAAGTCTGGGAGTCTGTTTTTGTTTTGTAAGTAAGTTCATTTGCATCATTTCTTTTTAGAAGAACAGCGCTAAAGTTCCCCAAAGTTGTATATTACCCAGGAAGAGACAGAGAGAGGGTGATTAATTTTGACATTAACTCAAGTAACAGTTAAAAGTTTTAAAGTGAGCACTGAAAGAACAGAAAGAGAAAATACAACTTCCAAGCAAGTATAGAAAGAGAAAATAAAGACTACTCTATCAGTCCAACAGAAACTAAGAAGAGACAGAAAAGATATATTAAGCAAATACTAGTGAAGCAGAGTGAACACAGTGACTGACAAAGCCACAATCATCATGAGAGATTCTGACCAAACTGACTCAATTACACTTGAAAAGCTGGGGAAAGTCATGATGGACATGTATACTTTGAACACCACAGACTTGATCTAACAGGCATATAAAGAACTCTATACCCAGTAAAGACAGAATATACATTCTTTTCAAATACAAAAAGAACAGTAACAAAAAATGGTCAAGCCTCCAAAGAAGTTTCAGATATCTAATAATATTCCACAGACAATATTCTCTGACAATAATTAATAAGAAAGAAGTAAAAACCCTCCCAAACTCTTAGAAACTAAAAAGTTTATTCTAAATAATTTATAAGCTAAGGAAAGACAGAAATCATTGTGGAAATTCCCCAAAATTTAGAACCGAATTAAAACAAAAATCACTTATCTACAGTAAGGTGATGATACTTAAATACACATGCTCTCACTGACAGAGATACCACTACCTATAATAAAAGAAGAAGTCTCTTTTATTAGAAAATAAAGAAACAAAGATCTTTCCTCATGGCAAATCTATCTGAATTTATGATGCTAAATAATTTCCAGTAGTAATGAATAAGAACTAACAATGTTGTATGAAGACAGATGATCAGTAATTGATAGATATTTGAAAAGGCTTCAGAGTTACGTCAAAAGTCCTCTGCTGCTTGAAAAACAGTAATGTTTCTTGAATTTACCTTGTTTCTCACGATGGAGAAGGGAAAATACTACTCTGACTTATTGTGACTGTGAATATATCAAAAGGAACCCATGGCAGTAAGGCACGTGTTCTTGTTAAGCTACATGAAGAGAACCTGATGTCTGTTTTGACACAGGTGTTACTCGGTATTTTGCATTAACCAGCAGCAAAGCAGCTGAACAAATCCAACAAGTAGCTAAAGGGACTTCAGGCATCAACGTGCATTTGCCCTGTATTATCGTCTAAGTTTTCAAATGGACATAGAATTCAAAACGTGATTTGAACTGAATCAGATTAAAGTCACAAAATTAGTATTAAGAAGATTTTTTGATGTGGACCATTTAAAAGTCTTTATTGAGTTTGTTGTATGTTTTGGTTGTTTGGTCTCGAAGCCACGTGGCATCTCAGCTCCCTGACCAGGGACTGAGCCTGTGCTCCCCACATTGGAAGGCGAAGTCTTAAACAGTGGGCCACCAGTGAAGTCCCCAAAACTGGTATCTGAAATACACCTATTGGTCTCTTAGTTCAGCACTCAGTGTAACAAACTTTACTTCCTTTAGCTCCTCTAGTTTTTAAAAGATTCCCCAATTTGTAATCTTCTGCTGACTCCAGCACAGTTCCTGCAAAAAGAGAGTCTCTCCTTACACTTACATAACCTCTGACAAAAGACTGCCGCATTCCCTGTAATCATTGTGGCCTATTCCAGACTCCACCCAGGTGTCTGAAACCAGGTACTTCTTAACTGCTGAGTGACAGGTAGGCTATCTTCCTGATGAACACACATGAGAGGACTATTAGTGGGTCAGCAGAAACAAGGATTCTTAACTCTACCAGCTCTGGAGCTCAGCTACAATCTCACCCAAACCTTTGCAGATTTTTAGAGCCGGAAGAGGTTCAGAATCCAATTTAAATTTATTAGCATGCATATACTACCCGTGGCCTCAGGAAATGTCAAAACTCTATAAATCCAGGACAAGGTTTTGCTTCATATAAAAAGGAAAGGAGGACATTTTGGTTGTTGTAGTTTAATCTACCCTCTTATAAAATACAAAAGAGAAAGCTTAGTTTTGTTACCACTAGTAAATCATGTTCTCTTCCTTTATATTGAAAGCCCTGTGAAAAGGCAAATGCAGCAATCAATGTCTCACCCAGAAATTCCAGGGAGGAGGAGACTGGAGTGATGTTAAATTTCTCAAGGACACCAGTCAGGCCCTTGGTATCAAGGTAGGCAGGAATATACAAGAAATATGTGCTTAGAAGCAACCAAAATAGCATACTGAAGAGTTAGAACTTTAGAATACTGACCGGACCAGTAATAGCTGGGTTCTGCAGTCTTGGGTCTTCCCACTGAGTAATTTTGCTATCTGAAAATATTAAAAATAAATAAAAAAGCTTATTAGTTCAAATCTATTTAATGTTAAAAATGTTTTAGAAAGAGTTATTTCTGGATTTTCCAAAAGTTGCTCAGTTCCCCATCCTTACCCCCAAAGATAAATAGCTTAGTATTTCAGGGTTAGAACAGAATAATAGGCACCTCTGACACTGTCTAGTTAAAAACAATCAATCAAAAATGCACAACTAAAGTAAAACCGTTTATTCACACTTCCTGGCAAACAATCTGCTGGAATTTCAATTATAAACCCCTGTTCCTTCAAGGATTTATAACTTGATCTTGATTTTCATTTAATTTTTAAAAAGGCATAAAAAAGTCTTAGTACCCCCAAAGTTAACATGGAGACATGATTTTTCTTTCATTTCAAATACCATTCCCTTTATTTATGGTGCTGCAAACTGCTTTTGATGAAAAGTCCTATGCTGAACGAATGAATAATCCATTACATGTTTCACTCAGATGCACACAAAAATCAAAACAGCTAAGGCAAGCTGAAAAAATGAGAATTAAATACAGCAGAGGAGGATACCAGAGGAAAGATTCCCTTCCGGCAGAGCTGGAGAGAAGTCGTTTTTTCTCCCAAATGAGTCAGTGTCAACAGACTGGTCACTGGCACCTACACCACCGTTTCAATGGTAAAGGTGGAAACACAAGACAGCTACCTGGATCACGTGGGATTGGTGACTGTGCATTTGGTTCAGTTGGCAAAGAAGCCGCCTGCAATGTAGGAGACCCAGGTTCAATCCCTGGGTGGGGAAGATTCCTTGGAGAAGGAAATGGCAACCCACTTCAGTATTCTCACTGGGAGAAACCCATAAACAGAGGAACCTGGTGGACTACGGTCCCTCGGGTCGCAAAGTGTTGGACACGACTGAAGCGACTTAGCACATGTTAATTAAAATGACTTTATGGATTGCTGTGTGTGTTGAGGGGGCAGGCAGGAATAGACTCACATGAAAGATATGGGGAGGGGAGACGGAGTTTCAGGAAATCTAAGTTGGCTTTAAAAAAGGGAAATTACTGGTTTGAGAAGAATATTCTATTTCTGGTATACTTAGTAAGTGGACTGATAAGAATAACTAAAATATTTGGTTTTAATGACTATCCCAGGAATTTTCTGAAGTCTGGTATGGTAACCAGAGCAGTGGTAAAGTTTTAAAATAAAGCTACCAAAGCACATGACAATTGCAGATTCTAACAATTCGGTAGAAAAGTTACATGAAATATTTCAATGTTTTAGAGAATGCTGATGGAAGTAAAAGGCATTTTTGGGTTTCTTACTTTGAAAACAGAAGTTTTTGGAAAGTAAGAGCTGCTATTGTGATGGGGAACAAGAGAAAACTAAATAAAGGAAAAATACAGCTGAGTAAAAACTGCCTTGGACTATATATAGACTGGGCACCATTATCCAAGTAGAAAATAAATGAACTGCTCTACATATGACAACTCCTGATCTGTCCAGATGGGAACTCTGGGCTGTCATCCTTGACACCAGCACCTGGACTTCCCACGGGAAACACCTCAAACCCAGCTCTGCCACAGTCGAAGCCATCATCTTCCAACACCAAAGCGGTTCACAGAACCTCGTCTTCCTTGTTAACAGCATCGCGATCCATTCCTGGTTCAAATCTGAACCTGCCACCCCCGTCCCCCCTCAACCTTTCAGCACGGCGCTCACCCCTGTTCCCACCTCTCGCTGAAGAGGCTTCTCTGTGGGGCACTCGCCTCTCCCCGCACTTCTCTCCAGGTTTCCCTGGCCTCAGGCTCACGCACCCCTGTTCAGAACAGCCTTTACAGCTCTGCCAAGAGACCCTTTCGAGAGAACAGATTTGGCCATGTCAGTCCCTTCTGGATGGCCCCTCTGGTGCTCCGGTCTGGCTGCAGAAGGGACCGAGACCCGGCCCTGGCAGGCTCCGCTGAGCCTGACCCTGTGTCCTGCCGGCGGCTTGCAAGCCCACTGTGCTTCTCTCATCACGGTGCCACCCGCTTCCTCCCTCCTGAAACCTCTCTGTTGGGCGCGCCCAACTAAACCTCACTCATTATTTTGGATCCACTGGAAAAGTCACCCATTCCACAAGGTCCTCTCTTGCAGCCTCCCTCCCCCTACTGGAGCCCAGCACTTGGACAGAAGAACAGGTTCACTCCCCTAAGGCGGCACTTAAATACCTCCTGGCACTCCCGACCTACTCGAGCTGAGCCCAAGGCGGACACTGCTCATCTCTGCGGCTTCCTCTCCACCGCCGAACACATTTCCCAGCATGCAACAGGAGCCTGGGTTTTTTTAAATGACCAAATGAAGTGGATGGCGAAAATAAACTCCTTTTTAAAACAGTCTAAGCTTTCAGAACCACACACAGTTCTGTATGGTTATCATAATCATCAATTTTGCACTTAGGAATTATCAAGATAACAATGTCGGTGGCCAGTTAACCCATTTGGTACTGAAATGTTTGAACCTAAACTTGCTTTTTCTCTTTGAGCCACAATATTTCAAAGAAAGGTGGCAAGAATGAAGTAGAAGAATGAAACTTAGTCCATTTAGGTACCATTAATGGGTTTGGTACAGCTTCCCTGGTGGTTTAGATAGTAAAGAATCCGCCTGCAATGCAGGAGACCTGGGTTTGATCTCTGGGTCAGGAAGATACCTGGGAGAAGGGAATGGCAAGCCACTCCAGTATTCTTGCCTGGAGAATCCCATGGACAGAGAAGCCTGGCGGGCTACAGCCTTTGGGGTCACAAGAGTTGGATACGACTTACTGACCAACCGCCACCGCCACCGCCACCCGTGGGTGCAGTACAACTGCAGGCAGACTAAGACGAGACCCAGAGCGCCCCTGGAGCTTTGTCTTCCAGCTCGGTGTGGACATATAAGCTCCTGCTGGGCACGTACTCAGCACCTGGGCACCTCAGGTCTTTAAGAGGAACTGTACAATTCCTAAGAGAGGCAGGCTTCAGTTCAAGACCTTGCCTTAACCTTTTACACCAGGCGTGAAACACACAAACTATCTGATAAAATGAAAGTGTTAGTCCCTCAGTCCTGTCCGACTCTTTGTGACCCCACGGACTGTGTAGCCCGCCAGGGTTCCTCTGTCCGTGGAGTTCTCCAGGCAAGAATACTGGAGTGGGTTGTCATTCCCTTCTCCAGAGAATCTTCCCGATCCAGGGATCGAACGCGGGTCTCCTGCCTTGCAGGCAGATTCTTCACTATCTGAGCCGCCTGGGAAGCCCAATCTGACAAATGTCAGCCAAATCAATTGGGGACTCTGAAGAGATTAGTATTGAGTATTCATGTTCTTCTGAAATTAAATCTTTAAGATTTTTAATCTTAAATATGTCTCACTTCTCAAGAATTTATGAAGCAGAAAATAAAAAACCTAATGGATTAGCAGACAAGCACACTGCTCTCTCCTACAGTCAGTGCACGGTCACAAGCCCCAGAGAAGTGGAGGACGGATGACTGAGCACCTCCCAAGATGCCCGATCTCACAGTCCCGTGGTGTGGCGGGGATGGCCTGGTCTCTGTCCAGCATGCAGCACCAGAACAAAGTGAGGTGCTCGATTTTGCTGGAACTAAGATTCAGGGAAAGTGTTTAGAAGGAGAGACTGATTTGGAAGGTAAGGAAATTCCAGGTAATTCAACCCATTTTGGAGTGGTTCTTTGTACCTGACCAAGTGTCTTAAAAAGAAAACAGCTATGCTGCATTTTTCTTTTGTTCAGAAAGGCATAGGAATGGAGCTCTGTTTCACTGATATGTACCTCTTTACTGCTTCCCATTGAATACACCTTGACACATCAGGGAGAAAAGGCAGAAGTGTCACACTACCAGCTAACATGTGTGCGTGCCAAGTTGCTTCAGTCATGTCCGACCCTTTGGGACCCCATGGACTGCAGCCCGCCAGGCTCCTCTGTCCATGGGAGTCTCCAGGCACGAGTACTGGAGCGGGCTGCCATTTCCTCCTGCGGGGGATCTTCCCGACTCGGGGACTGCGCCCACCCCCAGGAGCCGCAGCACTGGCAGGTAGGTTCTCTACCGCTAGTGCTGCAGACACCACCCTGGCGCAGCTCAGGCCAGCCAGGCTCCGTCCGTGGTCTATGTCCTTTCGTCCGAGTCCCAGGAATGAACAAGGGGAGGCTCCCGAGTGCTGGGTGGTCTGGAAAGAGGAACGGGGAATGTCGGAGTGGAGCTCGGAGGGACTGAAAGAATGAGGAATTGCCCAGGCATTTAGCAAGGGTCTACCCTCTCCAAACCAGGGGCTGCCCTGGGGGCTCAGACAGTAAAGCGGCTGCCTGCAGTGCAGGAGACCCAGGTTCGATTCCTGGGTCAGGAAGATCCCCTGGAGAAGGAAATGGCAAGCCCCTCCAGTATTCTTGCCTGGAAAATCCCATGGATGGAGGAGTCTGGGAGGCCCCAGTCCATGGGGTCACACAGAGTCAGACACGACTGAGTGACCTGACCTCACCCTCCGCAAACAGGAGCAGGGGCAGGCCTGAGGCTGGAGGCACCGTCCTGCTGATGCCTCTCAAGCCAAGCTCTCTTTGCTTTCTAACCACGGGCATCACCTTCCTAACAACGCTGCCACCACTGGCCAGCCGAGTCACCACTTGTCAAGCATTCACCTCACCAGGTCTGTGCACGCCTCCAGAACCAGGCCATGATCTTTCATATCCCTAGTGTCTCCTAGCGCGGCCCTTTCACATCCCTAGTGTCTCCTAGCGCGGCCCTTTCACATCCCTGGTGTCTCCTAGCGCGGCCCTTTCACATCCCTGGTGTCTCCTAGCGCGGCCCTTTGCAACTGCGCTGCTCTCGCTCCTGGGGCCTCGCAGCACGTCAGGACCAGCTCTCTTCAGGCTGACCTGGCATCGCACTGCCAGCCGGAACGCAGCCACAATGCTGTGTGAGGGCCTTTCTGAGCAAAGACCAAGGCTGTGCCATCGGTTAAGCCCTTAATAAAATGGTCATTATTACTCGTATCTCTCTTTGAAAAGTGAAACCGTAACGCATGAAAAAACATCAAACAAGACTGTCTTGTTTTTAATGGGAAAAAGGGGTGTGACTATTTTAAGCGAATTATGCTAAGAAACAGCAGAATTATAAATAGAATATTAAGGGGAAAAGTGGGAGGACACATATTTTAAAGCACTTATGGCAGCAATTTTATGCTCACTAAAACTCTGGGAAGTAGGCAAAAGTCAGCATTATTACTGGTCAAAGACAAAAATGAGGCCTATGTACTTTAAACTATCTAATTTTGACCAAGGGTAAGACACATCCCTAAACACACCCTGGACTTCTATTTTGATTGAATCCTGAATTGCTGGACTTTCTGTTTAACTTGACTGATAAAAGCCCCTCTCACTCCTGCGGTTCAAAGCAGAGTCCTCTCTACTGTGCACGGGTGGCCCAGGAACCCGGGAAGGGGGTCTGAGATTTCAGACAGCCACAGACTCCCCCGCAGGAGGGCTCGGGCCAGACTTCCCAGTCAGCTCAGCAAGGCGCTCAACTAACCAGTGAAATGAGGTAAGAAGATGTGAGAAACCAGATGAAAGTGAAAGAGAGTGAAAAAGCTGGCTTAAAACTCAACGTTCAGAAAACTAAGATCACGGCATCCGGTCCCATCACTTCATGGCATATAGATGGGGAAACAATGGAAACAGTGACAGACTTTCATCTTCTTGGGCTCCAAAATCACTGCAGATTCACTGCAATTTCATGGCTACAATTAAAAAGATGCTTGCTCCTTGGAAGAAAAGCTATGACCAACCTAGACAGCATATTAAAAAGCAGAGACATTACTCTGCCGACAAAGGTCCATCTAGTCAAATCTATGATATTTCCAGTAGTCACGTATGGGTATGAGAGTTGGACTAGAAAGAAAGCTGAGCGCAGAAGAATTGATGTTTTGAACTGTGGTGCTGAAGAAGATGCTTGAGAGTCCCTTGGACTGCAAGGAGATCCAACCAGTCAATCTTAAAGGAAATCAACCCTGAATATTCACTGGAAGGACTGATGCTGAAGCTCAAACTCCAATACTTGGGCCACCTGATGCAAAGAGCTGACTCATTGGAAAAAACCCTGATGCTGGGAAAGATTGAAGGTGGGAGGAGAAGGGGACGACAGAGGATGAGATGGTTGGATAGCATCACCGACTTGATGGACATGAGTTTGAGCATGCTCTGGGAGTTGGTGATGGACAGGGAGGCCTAGCATGCTGCGGTCCATGGGGTCACAAAGACTTGGACACGACTGAGCTACTGAACTGAAGAAAATGTGAGGCTAGGCAACCTGGTGTAGACTTACTGCTCACATTTATGAACCAAATGAAAAGAAAGATCAAAATACTATCAGATCACACATATACATGAACTTTAAATCTACCTGAAGACTTCTTTTTAACATACATTTTCAGAAGGTTTAAGGGATATACTAATATGATCCCATGGAGAAAATGTCACTCCAACAGGGAGAAAAAAAAAAAGAAAACTACAAAGCTAATGCCTAAAAGCAAACCTTTATTAGTTTAACTTTTAGTTGGCACAAGACACCACACGTTTATTCACAGGAGCTGGAGGAAATGTCCGCAGCAAATGTACTACAATTTCAAGGAAAGAACTGCGTTTGTATTAGTGTGCTGGGCGCAGGGAGACATGCTGTGAATAGAAAATAAGTCAGAGCGGGCGTCTTGCCACGAGACCCCTGAAGGCAGAGTTTAAAAAAATGTGACGGCTGCCTCAAGCACTGCTCATTCCATAGATTTCTGACTTGAACATCACTTCTCATCTTATTTTCTATCACCAGAGTGTATTTATTAAAAGCACAAAAGTCAAGGGGTCGTCAATTGGAAAAAACATTTTAACTAAAAAAAAGAAGTTAATAGGTCACAAGGTCAAACTGGGATGGCTGCCTTAAGCAAACGCGGGGCACGGACAGTACCGTACGGGGGCACCGAGTCTCTGGCACCGTCCTCGCCACATAGCGCCTGGCTGCCTAGACGGAGAGGGAGACGACACGGCTTTCATCGTCATGTCGGAGGCACCCTCGGCCCCACTGCATGCCCGTGACCGCGCCCACTTACTGTGGTCAATGTAGAACGTCCGGCCATCCAAGTGAATCCTTTCTTCCCAGCCAGGCTGGTATCAAGGGAGGAGAGACACAGAGGACGAACATTAGCCGGCAGTTCCAAAATCAAAGGCAAACGCTAGAGACTAGAGGGCACCTTCTCCCCTGGGGTACATCTTTCCATAAGGAATAAATGAAATGGAAACATTTCAAATGAACTTCAGCACATGTTCTATAGTCTCAGCTGCACTCTCTGGATGATGAACAGGGAACAGGGTTTCTTATTTCAAAAGTTTCAAAGGGAAATTCCAGCACACTGTGAGACAGTTGAGCCTGGGGTTGAATAGTTCATTTAATTAACTGTATATTTATTGAGTAATAAAGGGAGCAGGAAGGTTGATATAAAATGTGAGAGATGGATGCTATATCTATGTCATGAGGTGGCTGAACAATCTAATATGGCAATTCTCTGTTGTGAACTCTCACTACTCAGGAACCAACAGATCTGGATAATTTTTCCAAGGTCAGGTTGGTATGCCTTCATTATCTGGACCATGCCCACATGCTACTGAAGTCTAGAATCCAGCAGACCTAGACAGCCTGCCATCTTTCACCTTCTAAACCCTGTCTCGTCTCTCCTCTGGGCTCTTTCCATCTAAACCCTAGAACCCAATATTTGGGGAGTGTGGGATGTTGGTATAACCTGATGAATAAAGACTTCACCCTGATCTTTCAAGCTTCAAATTTGGCTGTGTATATAATACCATACAGCAGGCAATAGAAAGGTTCTTGGGAAACAACCACCAAAAAAATTCCCAGCACCTTTCCACTTTAAAGTAGTCTTGGAGTGGGCACCACTCCCCACCTTTCTGCTCCTGTAAGGGTTTTTAAAAAATTGGGGGGTGGATGGGTGGGTCAAGAAGCATGGAGAAGGTTTCATTCAAACTTTAACTTGGAGTGAATACCTTTTCTCTCACTCAGGCCCCAAAAGAGAACTGATAAAAAATTAGATTTATAAACAGTCATCGACAAGGGAGAATCTGCAGGATAATGGACTTAGAGAAACCTTCTGCAATTACTTACGCCTTTTTCTCCCACAGTTTTTAATATTTTTATTCCTATGACTAAATCAGCAGTATGGATGGAAATCAATGGTTGTTAAGTTACAAAATAAATGTGTGCTGCTTAACTCGCCACCTGCAGAGAAAGCCTCGAACATCCTAGCGGCCAGGTGTACCTTCCGCTAGCGAGAGGGCGGCCATTCCGACACCTCTTTCAGAAGAGCTATGTGCGGTGTGAACTGTGTAAACTGACTCTATTAAGAACTCACAGACCAAAGGGGACTCAAAACACCCAGAGAAGGAGAAGATCACAGGGCTTCCCTTTCAACACTGAAAGCATCCATGACTCAGTAAACATTTTCAGACTGGCCGCAGGTCTCCAGTGTACTCACAGGAAGAGGGCCAAGGTCGTTGGGGTTTAAGGATGCCTTTGACCGCATGTGGACTGGAAATTTCAGGCGTGGATCTTCCTGAAAGAAAAATGCAAAAGGCAGAAGATGTTAGGAGTCACTGTCCGTGAGCAGCGCTGGTCCTTCGGTCCTGCCCTCCGGGAGGTGTGTGCTCCACAGCGACCAGGCTGCTTGTACGCGGGGATGCACTCCTGCTGCGTGGGGGAGGGGAGGATCCCACCTCGGTGTAGGAAGCCTGACACCCCATCTCTCAAAAATGATTCCACTCTTCCTCCTTGTCCTCGATGAAAGGAAGAGAGTAAGAAGTAAAAGGTTTTCCCAAAACCTGGAGCAGATGAAGAGGAAGAGGGTTCCAGCAGTGATGTCACCGTGGAAGATGCTTGTGAAGATGAGGCTCTAGTCCACAGGGAGGGGGGGACATGGGTTTGTACAGCTGCCTATGGACCCTGAGCTCCGGGTTGAGGGCAGCTAGCCTGCTAGCAACAGCCTCTCCATTAGCACTTGAGTCGCTGTTGCTCCCTTCCACCCACTCTTCAGCTAAAGCCGGAAATCAGTCTGGTCTGACTGCCCAGTCATGAACTGCCCCAGGCTTAGCTGGCAACATCTCATCAAGTCACATCCCCGGGAGAGAACTTCACTGGGATTCTTGACCAAGTTCTACAAATTAGATCTTAAAAGTTCACCAAATACTTTTCTTCAGAGATGTGCTTTATCAGATACCACACAGAACCAATGAAAGAGAAATACATGCCCTGACATCTTGGGTCATGCTTTATAACTTACGAAGAGTAGTCAGATGTATGATCCTGCAGCTACCTTGTTAGGAGGTTGGGCTGCTTCCTTAGACAAGGAAACTGAGTCTCACAGAGAACAAGAACTTGCACAGAGGTTCTGGTTTAGAGTCTAGCAGTTGCCCCTTCACTTATACAGACGCAATTAAAAATGCAGGGCAACCTAGGGAATCCCTATTTTAAACTCAAAAGATTAGAAAACAAACAAAATGATAATCTTTTAAATGCAAACGACTAGAAAACAAAATGATAACATTATTAACCAAATAAGCCTAACAGAAAAACAGAAAGTCATCCTAAAATCTTAAAAAAAAAAAAACCCAAAAAACTCTGTATTTCAATAATGTTAAAGCCTTTGTTGCTCTTAAAATTACTAAAAGGTTTTCTGCCTCAGCATTTTCCCAAGTCAGCAAGAAAATGAAATAGTTGGTATAAAACTGGGAAAATAATAAAACTCACTTTTGGTTGGAGATATGAAGTTACATGATTATATACCAAGACTGTATTAAACATATCCTGGATTATGGCGCGTGACTGCTAATGGGTATGGGGTTTCCTTTGGCGGGATGGAAATGTCCTACAACCGATGATGGTGATGGCCGCACACATGTGTGATGCTCTAATCATTCCGAGGTATATTTCAAATGGGTGAATTGTATGGGATGTGCACAATACCTCGACAAAGCTTTAAAAATGTTTCTCCAAAATGAACAGTCTAAACCATTAGTATCACTAGGTAATAACAAAGTGACAGATTTAGGGGGCTGGCAAGAACGACAAGAAAAATCACACACATACAAATCAACCTGTGCTTTCTGTCAGCTATAAGCAAACTGTTATAGAAGCAATAAATCATATCAGCAGTTTTTGATGGAAATTGATCTTGAACCTTTTGAAGGCATAATCAGAGGCCTAAAAAAATTCCAGTATTCTATAGCATACTGGAACACCTACAGCGTAAGTTGATACACAAATAGCTTTAGGATTTAGAAGGTCCAAAAAGCTGATCATCTGGTAAACATCTGTAACTGCTTTGTCATGGAAAGAGAAAAACCTTAGAATAGTGACCTCCACCAAACACATCCAAGGCTAACTGTGAGCTGGCCCAAGTAATGTCCCCACCGTGGGGAACCCCGGGCCCTCCACAGCCCTGGATGATGCTGATTTCAGAGAAAGTCTGAGGCTGGGATCACAAGGCTGGGGCTCCTGGATGCTCCATGCTTGGAATCACACACACAGGCTACTGTGAAAGACAACCTGCTCTTCTGGCAAAGAGTTGCTGACTGAAAGAAGATAAAACAAACAAACAAAAAACAACTGCAATTAAACAAAAGTGACCAACCAAGGATGGGGGAAAAAGCATGAAGAATAAATTCCATTTCACAGGAAGGTCTGCTAAAATGGCCTGGCATGGAAACCTGGAACTCAGAATGTGAGGGCTGGAGGCACCTGGGGGGGGGGGGGGGGGGGTCACGTGATTTTATTATACCAACAAAAATCAAAATACTGCCAGTAGCTGCCATCCATTAGGCTCTGTGGACTCAGCCTACGGGGCCCCAGGAACCACCCTCCTACGGACTCCCCTGACCGACAGAGGGCGCAGCTGGCAGGGCAGGAGAACAGCCAGGGCCCATGTGACCTGGGACAACCTGAGGGATGAGAGTCAGCCGGAATCCTAGCGAGGTCTTGGACGAGGCGAATATGAAAGAATGAACCACATGACGTGTGCTGGGCCATTCTCCCTTGCCTCAGCACAGGAAGAGCCCC
Organism: Hydropotes inermis; assembly: GCA_020226075.1. Classification (NCBI taxonomy): domain Eukaryota; kingdom Metazoa; phylum Chordata; class Mammalia; order Artiodactyla; family Cervidae; genus Hydropotes; species Hydropotes inermis. The sequence continues at coordinate 4,375,803 of CM035291.1, forward strand.
CCTTCACAATTACATCAGTGTTTCACAACTGTTTCCCTCAAATACAGTTGAAAGGGCTTTTAAACAGAAGGCAAAGATCAGCATTAAAAAAAAAAAAGGTTTCACGGACTTCCCGAAAGGTCCAGTGGTTAAGGCTTTGTCTTCCAAGGCAGGGGGCACAGGTTTAATCCCTGGTTGGGGAACTAAGATCCCACATGTCTCCCCTAACCTGCAATTTCTTAGTGGACTTATTTAAAAATAGATAAAATAAGGGCACACTGGCCAGTTAAAAACACAGTGGTGCTTTTTCCAGACTGGAAGGAAGCAACCACCAGGCCTGGACTAGAGTGACTTTTATTAGTCTGGACCTGGGTAGAAAAGAAAACAAGCCTAAAACTTAATTAAGGTATAACCTTTCTTATTACAGAAATAAGCCAATGCTTTGTCCTGTGAAAGACATAAGCATGTTCTTACACACATGCTTTGAGCTGCTTCTTCAGCAGAAGGAACGGACATACTGCAGCCTCCTGTAATCTCTTCTCACCTCCCTGGGGGTCTTCCCAAGATCCACAGCTGTCCCACCCTGGTGGGGACCAACAGATGTGCATTTCATGTGTCTGACTTGATTCCCTACAGCAGGCTGGCACGCTGCCTCCGTGGTTCGTGAGTGCAAAAGGCCGTGTTTTATAATGAGACTCAAAGGGTGTGTGTGTGCGTGTGTCCGACTCTGCGACCCTATGGACTGTAGCCCACCAGGCTCCTCGGTCCATGGGATTCTCCAGGCAAGAACACTGGGGTCAGTTGCCCTTTCCTCCTCCAGGGGATCTTCCCCACCCAGCGATTGAACCTGCATCTCCTGCACTGGCAGGCAGGTTCTTTACCATGAGTATCACCCCGGGGAAGCAGAGGGAAGGCTCCTCTATCAATGTGTTCAAAGAGAAGCTTCTGGTCACTGCAGGCCTCGAGAACACACCGGGCGGCAGAGGGAAGACGCCCATTTTCATCCCTCTCAACCTGTCTGAGCTGTTTTTCTTTCTTTTATGATAATGCTCAAATCTAAGAATAGCTGTTCTCTCTCTTAAAAAAAAAAGCAATCTCCAAAGCAACTCAATACAGGTTTTAATCCAAATATTATCTTCCCGTTTCTCCCCATCCCTCCACCTTTTGTCAGACTAAACACGCGTTCAGAGCGTGTGCTCTGCCGTCAGAGCTGCAGACGGGCCTTTGTTTAGTGGGGATAATGCAGCTGCGTTAGGACATCCGTGCTGAGTGGGGAGGGGTGGTGACGGCTGGTGGAACTCTCTGTTGCTACCTTCAGGATTTTCATGACAGCAGCCACAAAGAAACGTTGTTTTAACAAATTGAAATTTGAAAAATCAGTGAGTCACGAGTATCTGGTAGAAAGGGGCAATGGGAAATTCAAACTGGGTTTCATTCAGCAACAATGCAGGCAATAAATAAAGCGGGTGCTATTGAAAAGAAAATCTGCCCAGCTGCAATTGCACTGCATTGTGGCGTGAAAGGCTGTGGAAAGGTTAGGGGATCTGATTACTAGGCTAGTTCACATTACTAAAATCATAGCTTATGTTGGCAAGCCACAGTGGCTCCATATACTAATCCATCTACTTTTACAGTATTTACCCCTATCTTTGGAGCTCCCATTTCTGGCTGAGGAACTGAAATCCCAGTAATGCTGTACCAAGTAGAAATGGGTTCAGTAGCAGGACTGCTACAGGTTCTACGTCCCTGAGGGGGAAAAGAAAAAGAGACTTTAAAACCAATCTCTATTTCCCAAGGAGCTTCCTATCTATTACTCTCCGGTTGCCACAAGCCTGTAATCTTATCTTCAGATGAAACCGCTATTTATCACATGTCTGAGAAGTAGTGATGAGTTTACCAAATGAATGCTACCAGATCTGAATTTTAAATTCTCTTTGCAGGTTATTCCTTTACTTCAAAATTGGAGTGGTTCTCACTGAGGGGTGCTGGGGAACACCTGGGGGCTCCCAGGGTTCTCAGTGTGATGGGTGGGGGAGGGGCAGTGGCTATTAGGATTCAGCGGCAGGGGCCAAGGATGCTAAAAGTCCTGCAGTAACAAGCACAGTCCTGCCCCAAGTGCTAAGAATGTCCTCGTGAAGACACACTGTACCATAATCCGTGAGATCTGACAGAACCTAATCCAATTCTCAAGGGACTGAATTACCATCATGCCATGGGCAGAGAATAAATGACAGTCCAGGTCACTTGGGTCCAGGTCTCTTCCTTCACATGATACTGCTGTTCTAGCAACTGGTTATATTTGGTGTCTTCACTGGAAGTGGGAATTTAAAGCATGTGTGGACTCTTGGTCCAAGACCAAAGAACCAGGGCCAGTGACAATCACCAAAACTCAACCAGATTTCATGTAATCATCGGTTCTAAACAGCAGTGCAGCACATCAGAAAGACTGAGCCCAACTCCATACCTGGATAGTCAGCTGGGGATATAAGGGGCAGGAAGGAAAACAAACCTTCGGCAGCATCAGAAAGAGTCAGAAACCTGAGGACCCACTTCAGGTTAACTACTGGCCTAGAGGTGAAACAGTAGGAAAACACCACTGACTTTAAAAAGAACTCTATGCTACCTTTAATAAGCTACCACTGACTGCCCGAAAGAAAGGAAGGGTGAACAGAGGAATGTAAAGACATGCATACGTCCTTTTCAATAATCTCAGTTTTCCCTAAGTTAATACAACACACATATTCTCCCTCGTGCATGATTCAGGGGAACAAGGATGAGTACTGTGATTAAGGAAAAAAAACTGCGACAAGACGCTCACGAGAAAGAGCTATCAAATTTACACAGTCTCCAACCTGTGACTAAAAGAATGTAACACAGAGCTGGACTGTAAAATACTTATCTGATGCAAACTATAAACACTAAAAGGACACATCAAATAAAAACAAAGATGGGTACTGGCAACACAAATGCAAAAAGAAAGTGACACAGAAAAATTCTTTGTGAAAAGATTGGAATTCCCAATAGAGTTACAGCATCCTAAGACAGGAAGCAACAACATCAAAATTCCAGCAATATGGAGCACTACCTTTTTTCAAAACACAGTACACTGTTAACACTGGAGCTTCCCACGAGCGCTCTGAGGAAAAGGCATCAATACCCGGGATGGCCGTGAGTCGGTGCCTGTAAATCACCCGCTCCCCCAGCCCCCATGTGCGGAGTCGAGGTGAAGTCTCAGGAGACCCTCAGGGGACACGCTACGGTGACAGGCAACTTCTCAGCAAGCACCATGGATGCTGAGTCAGGAGATAAAGGGATGGACGCCAGACCCTGGGATGAAAGTGGAGCCAAATAAAGCAGCGGCCTTACCCACGTCGTGGTCTTTGTGTTGTGGTCAATGAAGAAGGGCCGGCCGTTGGGTGCTATCCTCATCTCCCAGCCGGGTGGCAGGAAGCTCTGTGTTACTTTGTGTTGTGGTTTGGGGGAGTTGTAAGGTGATGGCTGTGGGGACTGTGGATTGGAAAGGGTATCTTTCACAGCCCGACGTACGGGTGAGTCCTTGGCGCCCTAAGGAATAATAACGAGCGTTAGAACTCTCATCACGCGCTGGTTCAGAGGGCCATCACATCCCCGGGGGTCAGGGAATGCTCCTCTTTGAACAGGGACCAGGGGGAAACGCCTAAAAAAAACCCTGCTTCTGTCATCTGCTTACTTTAAAAAACAATCTAACTGTGATGTTTTCCTATTGGTTCAATATACAACAATATTAAGTAAGTATAAATAACCATGCTCCTTTGATAGCTGCTCGGTACATACCCCCAAATACTTTTCGGTAGTAACCATTATGGATGGGGATTTTACAGAAAGTAGAGAAAAACGTGCCCCTGCTCTTAATGAGCTCACAGTCTAATGGAGACGGACTGGCAATTTCTGGAGCAGAAAAAAAGCTCTATCAATGGAGACCACCACCGGGGATCGCAGTTGTTAACCAGGACATCCACATCACAGCCTGGAGGAGGTATCTCCCCGTGCCACTCATCAACCTCCTAAACCCGGGCACAGAGCAGCCCACAGCCAACTTTAAGGTGCCCATCACGTTTACAGCGTCAAAGATTTAGTCTCCGGCTGCTGCAATATTAAGGGATGTTGCTAAGACCACACAAACAGGAGAGCGCAAAGCGAATGCCCAGCGGTGACTCAGAGATGCAGACACGAGTCAGAAACACGAGGCCCACACGATGGAAGACCCTACAGTAGGGAGGGAGAAAGAATGATCGAAGCGACAGCTGTGTGTAAAAACTCAACGGAAGCACTGGGATTGGAAAGAGCTGTTATGTGCGTCTCATGAGGTGACAGGTGGTAAGGAGCGGAACACAAGGATGGAGAGAGTTCAGAAGAGAGGAGCCCCATCCAGCAGAGGGTCGCTGTGGCCGCGGCCCCGTGACAGTGAGAATCGGTGCGAGAGTCCAGGGGTGGGCAGCATGGAGTGAGACCTCACCACGAGCACAGCAACGGCCGGAGAGGGAGGTGGCCGCCCTGCGCCCGCCCAGGGCGGAGACAGAAGAGGGGGTGAGGAGGGGTGGGGAGCCGAGTAGCCGTCTCACCTCCAGCGGGGCAGATAAAGTTACTGTTGGCGAGCTGAGGCTACGAGGCCGGCGGATCTGAGGCTCGATTAGGTGGTTGTTACTGTTTGTGGCGGATCCCGATGCGCCGTCTTCTGCGAGCTACGTTGGAGGCAAACACAAGTTAGCTGTGTGCATGCGAGGCGCTCCCTGCGTGGGTGAGGACCCAGTGACCGCACGGCCAGTGGTCACGGGAGGTCTGGCCTGTGGGCAGCGTGGAGCCGACGACCACACATAATGATGGGGGCGGGGGTGGGCGAGGGACGGGGAAACACACTCCAGGGAAGTGAAGAATGAACCATGAGCCCGGCAGAAGAACCAGCCTCAGAGAAAAGGGGGAGCTGGGAGGGACACTGCCTGCTGGGATCAACAGGCTCTTCCTCTGAAAATCTCTTTTGGGTCATATTTTTTTTTTTAAATAAAATGGACCCTCTAGGGAGAGACTGAGTCAGGGACTGAATTCTTTCTTAGGCAAATGTTATGTTTAAAGTAATGCATTTCCAAGAAAAGATATTCTTTTGATGTGGGTTCCTCAGAATGATACCTAAAACTCAGGAACGCAGGGGCCGTGGACATTGGCTCCTGAGCGCCCGTGACAGAAGCTGCAGGGCAAGCCGCATACCTGCACGATAGGCCGAGTCCAAGTTGTGGTTCGATTGTTATGATTGACATAGTATGTGCGTCCCTTAGCATCTTTCCTCTCTTCCCAGCCCGAAGGCAGGCCCGGCGTGGTGTGTACATAGGCCACTGATGGCTGTTTGTGTAAGAAATCATCATTACTGAATATCCTGCATTTGTTTTTCGATCAGCTTAACAACGTCATACATACCCCGAGGAGTAGCTCTGCTAGGCAAAGTGAGTTAATTCTAGAGGTACCGGAAACACTGTCCAGAAAACAGCAACAGGTTTCCGACAGCTTTAGTCTGAGGGTGAAATGAACCCCCACCCAAGCTACAGGGCCAAAACCTCACAGGACTCTGTTCCAGGCCACACAGCCTCCAACGTAGAGGGCTGCTGCCAATGTGATAAGGAAGGAGAAGACAATGCCAGGTTGGTTTGGTTACCAAATTTTACTTCAAACCACGTAGAACTTAAAAGATGTTTCAAACTGTCAAACATTATCATCTCTGAGAGGGATGCTCTGAGTATCTCTTCCTCAATCTAGCTGCCACTGGAATGTTCTCCTGGCTTACCCCTAAATTCTTCAACAGCTTGGGGCCCTCATACCATGTAACCTTCAGGGTCAGGGAGCGGGTGAGACGCAAAGTCTGTTTTCTATGAGATCACCTTTGACACCAGTGACCGACCAGAACACCTCAGCTGCCCCGGCCCAGGCGGAGGCAGGCCAGAACTCCCAAGGAAGCTGACCGCTGAGGCTGTACTTCCCCCATCCTCCCATGTGGGATTTGTCTCTTCAGAGGGTGAATGGAACTCAGGCAGCTTCCGAGCTGAGAGAGAATGTCTGGCACAGAGGGACTAGATTTGGATACACCAGAGGAGATCGCTAAAGGAGTCCTGTGATCTTTTGGCTTCTAAGAAGCAGTCTGAGAAATGCAGGCGGGGTGGAGAAATACTGGGAAAGCAGGATGTCTCAATGACTCATGGAAGCCAAGAGAAGGATGTTTGAGGCTGGTGCTGCCCAGGAAGTCCTGCAGGTACGGATGCTGCATACAAGATCAGCAACTGGGGCAGGGGTGCTGCTCAGGAACAAGAAGCCTCGGCAGTCATGGCTCTTGGGAGAGTGTAAAAGAAACAAGAGGCCTAAACTCAGGAGTAACCTCTTAACGTGTGGTTACTGAAGGGAGCCACTCCCCTTAGGGCCCATCTTCCCTAATTAGGATCTTCTGAACCTCCAGATGCTTCACCAGGCATATTTTCTTTTCTTTTTTTGTTTAAAATTTATTTTCTTTAATTGAAGGATAATTGCTTTTCAGAATTCCGTTGGTCTCTGCCAAGTATCAACATGAATCAGCCATGGGCATACACAGGGTGCATTTTCTTGATGAGGTTGATGATGTCAACCTCTCAGCTCAGCTTCTCCCCGTGCCCATCCCATCTTTCATGTTCACTACCAGCATGCCCCCTGGCAAAGAGGGGCCCCCAGTCCACTGCGAAACCTCGAACTGAAAAGCACGATCAGGGAGGCTGCCATGGAATCTGGGGACCGCAGGCAATGAGGCTTAATATCCTACCTCATGAGTTCAACAGCACATTCCAAAAAAAACACCCAAAAACTGAGACCATGAAGCAGCTGCCTTAACACTTATTTCTAAAACACATTAACCCAGCAGGGCAAGCGTATCCGCACGACAACTGCGTGCTAAAGCCTCAGCAAATATTTCTTGACGTTATTACAGATAAAGTCCCTAAGGTCCCGTGATGGTAATTTCAAGACTCTGACAACGTAGCATCCTGAACAGAGGTGCAGGGATACAACAAGAGTGGAAGAAACACCAGCATGCAGGCTGGATCCTTCTGCATTAAAGACAGATGAACCTGTCTATGGCTGAAAGCTCTTTCTGCCCTCCTCCTCTTGCTGTGGCACCAACACAAAAGAGCTATTTCCAGGCTACTTTTGATGTGGGCACTATGGCAACGGACTCTGCTGACCTAAGGGGTAACCCAAGTTGTAACCTAAGTTAGTGGTCAATTAGTATTTCTGGCCAAATACATGCTATCAAGCCTTGACCTACTGTTGTTTACATGAGGGCCAAATATGTTTTGGCTGAATGGAATACCAAATGGAATTTGCTGCTTTTCTCCTCCCTAAGTTATTTTTTTGGGGAGAGGCAATTAGATAAGCCTTCGGAAAACTCCATTCTGGAAACCTTAAGGATAGTTTTACAGTTATAGTATCCCTGGAAAGGAGGTTTATGGGAAGGCTAATAAACAAAAATAACTGGGATGTGTCATGGATAATCTCAGGACTGAGCTCTAAAGCTGGGAGACTTCCAGCAGAGTAGTCCAGCAACTAGGTTACTTTCATAGGGCCACAGTTAATAGGACTAATCAGTTTATGGAAAACTAGCAGTGTTGTAGAGAACATGACATTTGAATCAAATGTGCATTCTACCTTCTATGGAGAAGTGACTTGGCAACCTATAATCTAGATCCACCGATGCAAGACGGTGTTATTAAAATGGTTCTTTATAGGTTTCTTTCCAAATGACCATGAAGAACCACCTGTGTGGACGACTCCATCCATGACTCAAAACAACGCCTCCCACAGCTGGGGAGGAGCAGGGCTGAGCTTCTGTGAGGAGACCAGGGCAGTGGCCCAGCCCGGAGCCAACACCAGACTTCTCCTGCTGTGTGTGTGTGTGCGCACATGCACGTGTGTGTGCATGCATGTACATGTGCGTGCATGTGTGCGTACATGTGTGTGCATGTGCATGTGTGCTGTGTGTGTGCATGTGCACACGTGTATGTGTGCACGTGTGCAGGCGTCTGTACTGCTCCTGCACATGTGCATCCCGTGCCACCTCAAGAAACAAGTTAATTAATGGGGAGACAACTGAAACACAGCTGGTCAGCTGAGTCCAGAATTTCAGAGCTCTCCGTCTGCATCTACTGTTGTCTTTCATGATGTCAAGGAGCCATGTGACTCCAGCTTCTGGGTGGCTCCATTGAGTTCATTAAAACGAAGCGCTCAATAATGGTGAAACTGTAAAAGTTTCAAAATGCTTTTAAAGATGATAAACAGCGTGGCGCTGTCACAGAATCCCCAAAATTCGCTCAAGCTCTGGCACACTCTAACCTCAGCAGAATATTACGGGGTATACAGCAACCCCCCCAAAACTGTGCTATCCCTTTCATTTTCACAGAGTGGACCCTGGCCCAGCCAGCTAGACAGGGACACCGCCGTGTATTCACTTGTCACGTGTCAGAGCTGTGGGTCCACAGGCGGGAATTGGGGCATGCCGACTGTAATCAAGAAGAGAAAGCCTTGCATGGAGACAGCAAAACCAGGGTGGGTACGGCTGCAGGACAAGCAGCGGCCGAGGGGCAGCGGCCGAGGGCTCATCTTTGTGGGAAACACGGGACTCTGGTGTGTTCACATCCCAGTGTCACAATGTAACGAGGATTATGTAATAACCAGTATGTCTCAGAGAAGTGACCGCAAGTGAGTATCAAGTCGATTAAGTAACATGCATATGAGCTCCGCTTTCTCCCTGTGTGTGTGCATGCGTGTGTGTGTGTGTGTACCCACAGGAACATCTGTGAGAGCACGGAGGAAGGAGGGTGGGGCGTCCCAGGGTTGCTCCAGGCTAACACGACACACCTGGGTGCTGGGGTGGCAGGGAGGAGGTAAGAAAGGGGAAAACCCACAGAGGAGACGGAATCGGAAAAGCCAAGGCTACTGGTGACAAGGGCTGGTGAGGGCTGGAAAAGAAAAACCAGACGTGACTCTTTCTCAGGTACTCATAAAGGAGGTTGGCTTACTCAAGCCGGAAGATCACCAGGTATGCAGAAAGCCTGAGAGCAGATAAAGCATTCAGGAAATATTACTACCCAGTCTTTGACAATAAGACACAAAAACCAAACTGCTATCTTGAGCTCCCTGCTGGGGGGAGGGGGAGGGCACAGGCGAGACGCGTCGCGTGGTGGCAGGGCCGCGTGGAGCCCACTGGAGGGGTCACCCTGCCCTGCAGGTGCCTGACCACGGAGCCGGGGATGACCATGGCTCAGTCCATCCTGTCACTGGACACCATCGGCGATCACGACACTCACAGCAGGTACTGAGGCCAGTGAAGGGCATGACGGGGTAGATGCTCACCCGCCCCGCTTCCTGTAAAACCACTTAATGAAGTGATCTCCTCCACCTCGCAGCTCTACCCCCATGGAAAAGACTCGCGCACAACAGGAAGCTCACTCGCTCATCTGGAACTTCTTCAGTTCTCCTGGAGGGTGAGCCTGGCCCACCCAACAGGCGCCCTTTAACAGCAATCACTGCGGTTCGATACCTTAAACTGGCCTGATTTTTGCTGACTGCCAGTTCGATTTTCCAGGGTACCATGATGAGCCTTCAATTTAACAATGTAACTAGACTGCTCCTTTAAATAAATACCCTGCAGAAAATCAGCAACCATGTATGTATTTAAAGGTGTTCTGGAGTAATAAGCAGCTGTAACAAACACACAAAGGTGAAACAACAAGGAAAATTCTTCCAACAGCCACACCAGCTCCAACCTTAAACTAAGCTAGCCTGTGTTGAGGGATCAAGGAGAAAACTGGCAAAGCACACAGTCATGCATTACCCACAAACATGAATAGTAGGAATTATTTAAAACAAAGAGTACACTTGGTTTAAAAACACCATTTTTTTCTAGATCCTTTCAGTTTCTTAATTATACTTTCTCTCTCCTCCTGAATTATATTCATATATTCTCCTCTTGAATATACATTGTTCATACCTTTGAACCTGTGAGTTGGGGGCCCTGGCAACAGAGAAAGGTCACTGGTTCCTGCTTGTGATACAGAACATCTAAGTCAGCCTTTGAAACGTGATACTGGGAATACACCACTGAAATTTCACATGCACAAGTGTGTGCAATTTCTGGGGCTTCCTTGATTCTCCTCCAACCAAAATATTTTACCCATGTCTTCTAAACATATGGGGGAGACTTATCAGGAGTACAGACACTAAAAGGCAGAAATAGACTCTAAAAGGTTCAGATTAAAACTTAAAGCTTGACAGCTCTTAGAACTACATGGGACTAAAAATCATTTCGTTTTACCCAGTACCTTCAAGGAATATGAAAGTGAGAGGTTTTATTAAAATAAGAAATGTGCAGCTCCATGGCACATCAGAAGCTGCTCTTATCAAAACAAAGAGAAAAAACTGTATATTCACCATTACCCAAATATTAAAACAGACCCACAGTTTTGCCAAGAGTGTCTGAACAAGGGTGTCATTACCGTTGGCGCCTCACCACCCGTGACAGTTGATGAACGTGCTCTCCCAGCTGGGGCACTGGGCTGTTAAATGATAATTTACATCAGTGAAATGCATTCTGGGAGGCCACCCACTGCTTACTGAATCAGGGATCAGAGCTGGTGCAGCCAGCAAGGCAGGTGACATGAATCAAAACCTCTGCAATCCACCCGGGCCAGACAAAGTGGAGCAACCACTGATGACCAGAGGAAAAGAGGAACATGCTCACCCGTCCACCGAGAGAAGGCTCAGGCTGCAGCCCCGATCTGGGTGAACAGTGGACTGACAGCCTCAACAGTGTGAGATGTCTTACGGAAAAAGAAAGAAAGCACCACAATCGTGCCCCCACTGTTAAACAGTTAGCAGATTCTTAAACCTGCCAAACTCAAAATTCAAGAGGCCACTGGTGATCAGTGAGTTCACAGTTTCACAGAGCACAAAGAAAGAGGGAAGAATCAACGGCTCTTTTGGCCAATACAACTGACACTGATTTTTGAAAAGAAGAGAAAGTGCCATTAATTCATGAAGGACAAACACAGAATCATCTGAAGAGGATACCACTGACCCACCACAGCTGATTGTTCTGTTTTGGGGGGAGGCCCGCACTGCATCCCAGAAAGGATACTCTTGTCAAGCTTCTGACCTACCAGCCCTTTCCATGAAGGCCACAACTGAAGCTAATCTGTTACTCAGTTGACTAATGGATTTATTCATTCATTCTGGAAACATAAAAGACTTAAAATCTAGGCAAAACACATCCTGTGAAGTTGAGCAGAAATGTATACAACAGGGAAGATGCCATGATTGCAAAAAAACTGTTAAGTGCAATCTTTCTTTCCCTTCAATTTCAGATGCAATAAGTATTAGTGCTAACAACGATCAAGGATTTGCCATAATAATAAAAATTGGTCAAGGTCAAATATTAAGTTGAGCATGCTAAAACCACGTAATATTTTCTCTTCCAAAACAAGAAACAAATTTACAGAAAATTTATTTTTAACGTGTATACTAACACCTCCACAGGCAGTTCTGGTCTGCCTCCCAATCAGAACATTCATTTTAAGTCCTATATAATTATTAACACCATTTACACGTCCATATTTGCTGCCAGTTATGAAAACTAGTGGGAAAGTGGAAACAAATTATAGCCAAGTCTTGAGTCAAGGGAGCTATCTTTAAAGAGAAGGTACAGAAGCTCAGTGGGTTAAGAGTTAAGCCCGTTAATGGAAAGGGCTCCTTGCTGCCCACCCAGAAGAGTTTTTCCTATGATCCGGAGATACAGGTCACTTAAACACAGCTTTGAGGACCAAATTAAATTTTTTAAAAAGGAACTGCTAATGTTTAGATCAAGTAGGCATATCAGAATTGGCATTCACTTGGATGGAAGAGCAAAGTAATGGAATTTTTAGCATTTCAGAGACTTTGGTGGCAGTGACAACTCTCCGTATTGGAAATCCACTCTCCTTGGGCAATCTGCTAGGACATTTTAATGTCTCGTGTGAATGGTAAGTAGATTTTGCACAGGAAAAACTCTTCCTTGGTCTCCCAGACGATTTTAAATAAAAGCCGAGAGAGCCAACTAGTGGCTGGAAATGAGCGTGGGTTACCGGTGGGAGATGAGCCTGCTCTGCGACCGCGTCGGTGACACTGCAGGACCTCAACCTGGAGGACGGCTCCCGCTGCTGCAGGGGAGGAAAGCACACAGGGCATCAAGAACACACTCTGAGAAACAAGCTTCCCTGGTTTAGAAAAACTGGTCGCTCAAGCCTATTGGCTGCTCTTTGATATTAGAAGGGAATTCAATGAAACACCATCTTTTTGGAGTAACGAACATAATCCTTTAAGGCATCAAGTATCTTTCATTGTCATTCTCAAGTGTCCTGAGCAATAACAGCAAAAATAAGAGGCCAAAACACGAAAGGGGAAGCCACAGGCAATGCTGCTTCAACGACAGAAAAAAAGAAGCTGCGAGTCATACATTGCGCTTTGAGAAGCAACCTCTGGGTAAATTCCAGTGGAACAGGAGTAAAGGAAATGATACTGACCTAACAGTTATTAAACATTCACTGACTATTCTTATCACTGACAAAGAATCAGCTGGATTCTATTTCTAGCGGAACGCACGTATAACCTTAGGCTACTTCTGAAGGGCTAGGTATTAATACTTTCAACTTCTGAATGGAGATGGAGTAGTTCAGAACAGGAATGAAGGAAACAGGTGAGCTTAATCTAAAAAAAAAATCTAGAGAATAATATATAATATGTTCCTCTCACTTGTTTGTATTAGTCTATATGGCTTAAAAAAAAAAAAGACCAACAGATCAGCAGCAGGCCACACACACAAGGCGGGCGTCAAATGAGCCACAGGTTTGCAGGTGGGACACGTCTGCAGCAGGTCCTCACTGTTCATGTTTTCCGGTGAGGAAAACGGGGTAAGGTCCAAGACAGACGCTGTAGTGGTAAACGGGAGGCTTTCCAAGTCTTTCCACGTGGCTAGCATGAAGGATTCGCTCTTTAGGAGAAGATCACGCTATCGTCCTTGAATACAGAGTGACTCTCACAAGCAGAACTGGAGAAGAACCCCCTCTTTCCTAAATATTTAATAGTTGAACTGGACTCAACACAAACTTAAAATAATTCTGTCACTTATACTTGCATCTTAAAAAGATATTTTATGAATCTAGAATGAAGAAGTTCCCTATTACAAGTAACTGAAATGATGGTTTTCACTTGGTAGATTAAAGGGATACCATTGCTATGGTTCTGGCAGCACTTACTCCCTTTTATAAGGTTTTAAATACATGACTTCCATGCTTATGCTGTTTCCACAGCAAGTTTTATCAGTTCAAATACCCCATGTATGCAAACTCTCTGCTTCCCCGTCCCTTTAGTACCACATTTACATCTCAGTGCTACTTTTCTTTCTGAAAGATACTCATAGAGTTTTAACACAAAAGCACATTAACTGAGTAGTCACTATAACTCCTGATGGGGCCAATGGTATCTTTTAAAAGAAAAACACACAGCTGAAGGAGTGACAGTCTTGTGAGTACCTACTTTTACATTTTATGCAGCCCTCCTATTCATTTACATGTGATACGGCTGTAATGGTGATTATTTTTCCAGGATGCCATTTTCAGCTGAGGGACTACCATCATTTACTACAGTGCATCTGCTGGTTCAGTTTCTCAAGAAATATTGGGACTGCATTGCTTCTCAATTTTATGTACAAGCAAGAATTTTCTATGGGCTTTTCCTGCAGTTTTGTGTTGTCAAACACAGGTCTTCATGGCTGATTCTGCCGACTCTCACTGGGGCTTAGCCCCACCTGAAGCATCTACAGCGAATCTGCTCGATGGCTGAGAACTCAAGCTCAAATGCTACACGAGCGGCAGTGTCACAATTTCACAGCCTTTCTCTGGGACTTAGGAGATGTCTTCTGTCTCCCATGCTAACCTGTCTTGGACGGGTCGCTGAACCATTATGCCTCACCTGTGAAACAAGAATGATAAGCATGCAGAGTATGATGTATGAAATCAACGTGGAGGCCCAACGGCTCTCAGGTCCCACTGTGAGATACCACTTTGTGATGAAGGTATTGCTTCACCAATCTTTTGCTGGGAAAAGAACTTCTATGAGGTTAATGCTTAATAATATGGAAGTCATAGATGAGTTATCTATGAATCAAGAAAGAACTCCACCTGCTTGGGCTATGTTTGGTATAGTCTCGCTTCTCCCAGGGAAGAAGGAACTTGGAAAATGGCAGAATTATTTGGGGGCTAGGAGACCCTGGTCGTTATTTGCAAACAAGATTCTCTGAAAAGTGACAACAACAAAAAAAATGACAAAATATTCGCTCAACTTCTCATTCAAACAAGACCATGACTTACAATCAAAGACCCAAACTGCTCGCCGTTGGAGTCAGGAGTGACCTGCAGCCTTCTGCTCAGCTCCTCAGACAGCTCTTGGGGGCTGGTCCGGGACACAGGCGAGGCTGGCGGCGGGGGCAGCGCCAGGCTGAGCGAGTCTCCACTCATGTTCACTTCCTCTGAAATGGTCTCCCAAGGCTGCCGGGGGAAGAGATGCTGTGGTGAGTGCTGGAACGAGGGACCCTCTCGTCCCTGCCCTGGTAATAACCATCCTGTCGTTCACATTTACTGAGCGCTAAGGAGGCACTCGGTCTTCCCAGCATCCGTAAGGAAGATAAGGCTCCCAGCCTGACTAACAGATGAGGAAGCTGAGGCTGCGGGAGTAACTGGTGCCGGGGGACAGCGAGCCAAGGAAGCCTGGCTCAGGGGCTGTGCTCCTAACCCCTTTAAAACAGCACCGCTCTGAGCAGTGGCTTGCTTCTAGCACTTGATACTACCTGCTCTGCACGGGTTAAAAAATATCCTCAGGAATTTACGATTTTCATGAACTTTGTTTTACTCTAACCACTGAGGATTCACAACGAAAAGAGCAGAGATGCTATAAACTGTTAGTAAGCACTTGTTATCAAGTAACTTTTAGTGAATTTATTACAGCATCATTCATTTTGCTTTTCCAATTTTGATCACTGGAACACTTTGTGAATCATCTTCCTAACATAAGAATGGATTTCCAATAAGTAAACAGAGTTGTCAAGGCAGCACCAAAGTTACCGCAATTACTAATTTGTTGTTCAATTTATATTTTCCCCAGTGATTTACCATAAGCATTTAAGAGTGAACTTATGAACATTTATGTTCACCCCAACTTGCATTTTCTTGGTAATAATCTGTTTCACCATGTCAAAACTACTCAAAATTATATTTGGTGCCTGAAGAAGTTACAGGGCAGGTGCCTTCAACTGCTCAAAGATGATTACCATGTTGCCTAAGATACGTTTAGACTCTGGGGAAAAATAAAAGTATAAAGTGAAAATATATTAAGATTTCTGTGCTAAAAAATGTCAGGCACTTTCACAGTGATGTAAATTATGTGTGGTCAAAGATGGCCTCTAGAAGCACTTTCTAAGTTAGAGAATACCCCAATGGTCTTCAACTAGCTAGAAGACTGATCTTTTCTTTTAGACAGTATTTACTGATAGGAAATTGTGCCACGGGATCAGCCTGGAGCCCAGGGAAAGGAGGCGCTGTGGGGGGTGAGCAGGCAGGGGTTGCACCTCGGGGCCCTCCCCGCCCTAGAGCCCACCGCCAGGGGGCGCTGTAGGGAGTGAGCAGGTGGGGTCGCCCCTCGGGGCCCTCCCCGCCCTGGAGCCCACCGCCAGGGGGCGCTGTAGGGAGCGAGCAGGTGGGGTCGCCCCTCGGGGCCCTCCCCGCCCCGGAGCCCACCGCCAGGGGGCGCTGTAGGGAGCGAGCAGGCAGGGGTCGCACCTCGGGGCCCTCCCCGCCCTCGCCGGGCTCCGGCTCCAGGTCCTCGCTGATGTGTCTGCGCGAGCGGAAGCGGCGGTGTGCGGCCTCCTGGTTGATCTGCCGGATGTTGCTGTCGGACTCGGACACGTCCCTGGGCGGACACGCAGCGAGGGGGGCAGAAAGAGAACCGGTGTTGATAGCCGGCCCTTCAACCCCAGCCCAACATTCACCCAGGGCCCGACACCGAACACGATGTCCGTGCTCTCGCCTTCAACCCTGAGAATCAGCGGCCGCTCAAGGGAGAATCTGCCAACATCTCTTGGCGAGAGTACACTTCCACGTCGGCTTCACACAATTTTAAATGCCTCTGCCACGATATGTCTGAGCCTCTTTCAGGGATATACTGTAGCATGTGCTTTATAGGGGTTAAGAAGGATGAGAAATCAAAGTCCTCCACCCAGGGCCCACGAGAAGCGAGGCTTTCTGAAGGGGAAGGACAGGCGAGCGTCACTCGAGGGCAGTCAGTGGCGACCCGTCAAGGAGTCCAGCAATGACAAGGTCCAAAGTTTTGGTCATCAGCAATCAACCACGAAGCACAAACAGTGTAAATTCAAAGCTGGGGTCCCCAGGGAACGTTCCTGATTCAACATGAACTTTTTCCGCCGCTGCTGGTTTCATTTTGACAGAACCTCAGAATCATGACACTTTTTAAACTCCACTTTTAAACTCCCATTAAACTCTATTTTAAAATTCACACAAACATCAGGCAATTACCTCCCAAATCAACTAGGATCTGAAGAATACTGTAACTTCATATTCCTTTTTTTTTGTCATGTAACTCTTAATTTAGGATTTGAAAAGCACTGATTCCATCTTTAAAACTTCTGCAGTAAATTACAGGGAATTCTCCTTTGGGAGAAATATTATTTGGAGGCTTTTAAAGTAGAGGTTTAAATGTCAAAATGTTTTTCAGAGAAAACGCTTACAGACTTTCAATAAGAGACCATGATGTTGCAAATTAATATTTCACAATAGCTGAAAACATTATTTCAGACTAACTCTTATCCAGTATTAATCAAGGGCCCTCATTACAGATTCTCCTTAAAACATAGGCTTAAGACATTCTAATGCAGTCTCAGACATGCTATCTTCCTCCAAAAGAGCCTACTGGGCCCTGTAACAGCCCTGTGATAAGCAGCACTATTTGCAAATAAATAGGTGACTCTTTATCGCCAGCTTCTAAGAGTCTGAATAGTTCCACCAAAAATCTTCACAAGTTTCAGCTTTACTGGTAAAGAGACAGTATGAGGTTGGCTTCTATTTAATCCATACTAAATCAATAACTCTTGTTATTAAGATCTAAATGAAGTTTTACTGTATGTACACAACTGATACATAAATTCTTAAAACCTCACAGAAATACCTATTTTGCCTATGTTATAGATGTATTAAACTATATCTGAAAAAAATCACATAATTAAGGCCACAAAGACGCTAAATAAAATCAAGGGACACACAAGTATACTAATACAATTTATGAAACTACCAAAACAATGATAAAAAAATAACACTCTCTTAGGTATGTTAGAAAATATAATATTATCTTTAGGATTTTACACTGCTAGAGTGATTTTTACAGGATATTCAATTCAATTTCACTGTATAATGGCTTTACTTAAAAACACTGTATATATAAAAGTTTTGTGAAAATTTTATATCTTCACTTGAAATGTCAGTTGTCACTTAGTCAACACCACGTGCATGTTCTGGGTTGTAACACACACTTGAATTGTTACAGGGATTTTGGAGAGGTTGAGGAGAAAAAGGTTTAATATTACTGTATCTGCATTTTCGGAGAAGTATATAAAATTCAATTATTCTGAAAAGGCCTTTTATTTTTTAAAAGGGGCGTTTAAAATAAATTATGTTAATCCGCCTTATCCAACATGCTTGAATAATTAGTAATCAGTGTGAACTAGAAACAACTAAAAAGCATAAAGAAGAAAGATAACTCTGATTCTGAAATTCCAAGTCTGGGCTTTTTTTATGGTCTTTAGAGATGAAATGAAAATATTCATATGAGGGAGGCCTGTGGCCCTTAATCAAGCAATTGAATGAGAGGGTTGATGAAACTGACAGGAAGTTTAAATGGTCACTGATGGGAAAATGAACATTTAAAAATAGGTCTGAGCTGACAAAACAAACATGATTTTACCGGTGGCAGGGAAAAAAAGGGAGCGGCTCTTTCAATTTTCCTCATTCATTAATTTCACATATATATTTTTCATTTGACTTTCATAAGAAATACACAAATTAATTTCACATATATATTTTTCATTTGACTTTCATAGGAAATACACAAATTAATAAAGACAAGAAAACCCATACATTTATCAAATTCAGTGCCAATTAAGATCAATGTATCGGTTTATTTACATCCTATCAGTGACTGTCAGTGACAAATGATGACCTGAGTCATCAAGAGGTGATTAAATGATTGCTAAGATGGGAGAAGAAGTACAAAGTGGTTTAGAAAGAAGTACTAAAAAGAGTTAACATGAGTGTTTCACAAGTCGATCTTCATTTATAGTCTTAATACCATTCCTTCTTTATATTTTTGAACTTCTGCTTTTAACAATAAAAAGTTTATAGTTTACATTTAAATAGGACAAGGACAAATCTAAAATTAAAGGGGTTTTAAAAACCCACCATCTGACTTGAGAGACCGGGGGGAGTATTCTGTGGTCACCTTCCGTCCTAATCTCTGCATCCAGTCCCTGACAGTTTACTAAACCATGCGTCTATACCCACTCTCAGAAACGACTCATCTGTAGTCACTCATTCAGTTAAAAGCTCCTATTTTGTGCCAGGTGCTAAGGGTTGATCTGTGAAGAGGAAACCACAGTCCCTGCTCACACAGGCAGTAAGAGAATTATGTGTTCTGTGTCCTCAAGGGAAAGCAACCACCTTTCAAGAGGTCTGGCTCTCCTGGAGGAAAGGACAGGAGGCTGACATCTGAAGGTTTCCAGGGGGAGAGGCACATTCTGGTTTTGTTTTTTTGGAGGGGACGAGGGGCAGCACATCTGTAGGGCCCAGGAGAGAAAGTCCTCAAGAGCAGCCTGCATGATCAGATGCTCTGTGATGATGACCGTGAGCGGCAAGAGGCGGGGAGGGCAGGAACCCACAAGGACAGCCTGAGGGCAATGGGATGTCCAGGAGGACTTGGCAGGGGCTGAAGCCTGGAGCCAAGTCTGGGTAAGCACTGAGACTCCCCACGAGGGCCTTCATTCTCTGTAGAATGTGACCATCACTTCATTATCTGACTTTCTCAGCTCAGATACAGCCTTTTAATAAAGACACTTGTTAATACCCACCCCGCCCCCCTCTCTGGAGTGCCTGTAGCATTCTGTGAAAACTGATTTATAAGAAAAATCATTTTTCAATTAAAACAACACTTTAAAATCATCTGGAGGGCTCGAGGGCTCTGGTCAAGCCAAATCAAGTTAAGGACAAAGAACCTCATATTCTCAAATGGTTCAGACAGGAGGTTACCATGGAAGCCAACCCTTTTCCCTCATCTTAAGTTTTCTCTTGTTTTCTAGATGTCATGCCTGATGGGAAGGAGGCAGCCGGTAAGCTGCACCCAGAGCTCTGCCAATGTCCCTTCTGGTGAGCCACCTGTGCAGGCCATCACGTCACTGACGTCTCCCTAAACTACATGTGAACCTGAACTTGGAAGAACCACAGTTTCCCAATTTATTTCTGGACTCCTGAGGAGCCATTATTTACATAAGTTACAGCTTTTGTTTTGGTTCAGCTCTACAGGACACTGAAGGTGGTGTGTTTAAAAAAACATACAAAGTGTTCCTTAGGGATTTCTTCATTAGTTTCACCACTCTCTGAGGCAGAGAAAATAACAACTGTTCCCATTTACCCCGAAACACAGACTTTGGTCTGCATAATTATTCATGACAGTGAACATTTCTCCATATATATCTTGGTTATTAGTCTCTGTGAGCTGCTAGTGGTCACTTTGTTTTCTTACAGAGGTCACATGACACTAGGGTCCCCATGAAGTGTTATTTTCAGATACTGTTTTCCTATGACCTTTAACAAAGGTAGATAAAGGTACTTTGCTCAGGGTGTTGCTACCAAGAATCTTGTGATCACTACATGTAACCAAGTCCAAGGTGGTTACTTTTTTTTTTAAACTACAAATAACTACAATAGTCAAATGACTTAAAACAGTTTTAATAGCTTTGGTCATTGATTAAAGGGAAATAGTAAAAACAAATTAATTTAAAAAACCAATGAAACCATTTCCATTTATATTGCTATGTGGAAAAAATTATAACAATGAAGAGCTTGACATCATCTGGATGTTGGGATACTATGCTGTCTCGGCAGCAATGAGCTGGTGCTCATGCTAGGTGGTCCAAAGCTGACCAAGGGCACCTGATATTAATGAGAACCTACTTAGGGGCTTAGTAAGGACTGGCCTTCACTGTTGCAGATTCTGCAAGCTTTTCCTCTAAATCAAACAACACCTAGACTAGACTTCTTGGCAACCCTTCCTACCGCACAGTCTTATGCAGACAACAGTTGCAATTTCTAAAGACAAAAGGGTTATTGACAACACCATCCATCACCTTGCTAACACCTGTTCAAAAACCATCATCAGCTAATTTCCTTCAGAGTCTGGGTTAAAGAGAAAATTATCTCACCTGATATACTTGCCTTTATTCATACTTAAAATTATGTAATTCACTGATAATTACTGGAGCTCACCTTTTCTAGGATAGCCTTTTCCTTTTAAATTTTTTTTTGTCTTTTATTGTATATTAATAGTTTTAGTCTTGCTGTATACCATCATTTAAAAACAATCTGCTTCAAATCCTTTTTTACAGTCATGAGGTTTAATTAGTGTTTGCTATTATTAAGCCAAAAATTGTCCAGTGAACAAAACAATAATCAACACACCATGTCCCTGAGGCTGGCGAGGGATTAGAACAAAGAGTGTTACCAACTGTGAGTCAGCAACCCTCCCACCTGCTGCTAATGGTATCACAGGGTGATCTATAAATTTCTCAGAAAGGGGAAAAAAAAGTTTTGAGAGGGTTTCTAAATCAAATAATTATGGAATAAAACTCCAAAAAGTTAAGGAGGAAACGGCACAGCCAATATGTGCTGAAACTGAAGAAGGGAGCAGAGATGTAATCACCATGCATTGAGCTAAACCTAAGAAAAATGATCTTGGTTTTACATCTCATGACTCTACATAAAGATGACATGCAAAGTAAATTAGTGCATATTTACAGCAGGAGACCATGATGCAGATGCCAGGGTGTCTTTACAACCTACAAACTCTGTTAGGTTGCCACGCCCTCTAACTACACCAAGAGGATTCCTGTCGCAACGCACAGCCACGTGCTTCCATTGATGGAAGACGTGCTTCCCAGCTCTGTCCCAAAGAGCTGCCATGAGGGCATCTGTGTGCAGAGTGGGGGACGTGTTCGTGACCACAGATGGCACTCACATTAGGCTGGGTCGGTGCCACTGCGTGGTCCGGTTGTTGTGGTTGACGTAGTAAGTGCGGCCCAGGTTGTCCACTTTCTCTTCCCAGCCGGGGGGCAGCGGAGGCGGGGGCAGTTCCTCCTGGTGCTGAGACGCCGAGTCATTGGAGTCAACGACTTCCCACCCGGGCTGTGGGACAGAAGAGAGGGAAGGGCATCGGGCTGGTTTGCTGGTTCCAGGGCATCCATGCCCTTTGTCCTCACTCCCATGGGCTCCGGCAGTGGCTCTGTGCACCATGTTTCAAGAAATTCTCAAAACAAGGTGGAAAAAATGTCAATTCTAAGCGAGTCACAAAATCGCTCTGAGCCATGGCCAACGAACTGCACTGCCCTCCCCGAGGATGGCGGTGTGGGTCGTGACGTGGACGGGGATCTGAGCAGCGCCTCACATTACCTAGGCCCCACTACATTCTTCCACATTTCGTGTCTGTTATTTTGACCTGATGGCCTCCGGGGCTGTACAAGCCATGCCGATCACATGGGTCATGTTACAGCTGTTGTCTTTCAACACCTCCGGAAGGTAGGAGGGAGCTGGGACGATGAGCCTCACAGCACGTGCGTTCTTGCAGATGCCACGAGCGGGCCACCAAGAGGCCTGGGGTGCTCTTGCTCCCCAGGGAGGACCATGGGAAAGTGGCCCCCAGAGGAGGGGGAGCTCCCTGACACCCCTCTAGGGAGGACAAGCATGCATGGCAGCCAGGAACAGCCTGGAAGCTGCCTCTTCCTACTCAGTCATTTCCCACCTGCTGCCACCGCGTCAGCAGCCTTCACCGTCCCCGAGTCAGAGGTACTCTTTTGCAACACATATTTTCGGCATTAAGTATTCCTTCCTGACATCCCCTAGTAAAGTCACTGGAAAATTAACTAATTCACTGGTTACTGCAGTTGGAAGGCTGGAGGAGTGTAAAAAAAAAAAAAAAGAAAATTCCTTGGATTCGGGATAAAAATGTATGGATGTGCTTATGAAATCTTAACAGTCAAGACTGCCTACCACCCACTTCAGTCCTTCTCCCAGAGAGAGATGAAAGCCTGCACATGAAATACTGCTTGGAAATATGACCTCTGGGTCTTGGGGGGTGGGTGCAGTTACTTGCCCATAATGCATTATTCACACACCATGTATATGCAACAGCTGCAAACAGATGTACAAATAGGCCACGGAGAGGTCTCGTGAACGGACATTCTCCGAACAATATGAGAATGTGTCTAATGAAACAGCACTGTCTGGAGCCTGTGCTGCAAATGTCCGATAGGACCCACGGTAGATGCATGTGACAGGAAAGTTAAAAGGTGGTATTTTTCTTTTTAACTTGCCAAGAGGGAACAAAAGAAAATTCCTCTGGACAGCTAATTGCAGAAAGGCCTTTCTAGAGGAGAGCTTTTCTAATGCATGCTCTCACCTGCTGGCCAAACGAGTAAGAAACTTGGAACAGCTTCTACATCATTTTACCCACTTTGAAACCATTCCAAGTGCTACAAAGACTTTACTAAGCGCTAAAGTCCAAAGAAATAAGAGAATTAAATATGTGGGGGAGAATTTCACACACTGGTGGGGCTGTTAATAGAACAGGGGTTAGAGCAGTTGATAAAAAGACACCTCTTCAATGATTAGTGTTATAAGGTAAAATGAAAAGCTCACCTTTTTTGGTAAAAGCAAACATATTGGTAGATCCGTGGAAGATGCACATTTATGAACACATTTAAGTTCCTTCATATTTATAAACATTTAGTTCCTTAAATTATAAAACCTTCATGTAAAATATCTACACGCTCTTAGGGAAAGAAAACAGACCACAGCCCAGAGTACCCAGCTTACCTCCATCTCATCCCGCTGCTCACTGTTCTCTTCATCTTGGCCTCCGTTTTTGGGCATATAGGCCATTTTCAATCGCAAAAATCCCTTAACCCGAGATTTATGACTGCATGATGGAAGAAAAATTGGTTACAGAGGATGTGATTTGGTTTGACACTTCATATTTATGATGCTTTAAACAGATGCAATCAGGAAAGATGCTGAAATCTTCCTCAGAGAAAACCAAGGCCAAAGCATAAAGGATGGCTTGCAGCCTAAAGCCTCACCTTCTTGGTCGGAGGAGAAAGTCCTTAAACGTGTAGGGTCGCTCCATGGTTGGGTCTTCTGTCTAAAGGAAGAAAAAGCAAGTTTTGGTGCTCCTGAGGGTCTCGTATTTCACATCCACCCAACCGGATGACCGAGGACACACTTGTCTGTTTTAGAATGTGCTCGGCAAAGACAGAGTTGGCTCCTCAGACAGTACTTGACAATTAATTACATATTTCATAGGTCACAGAACTTTTATCTCCTCAAGACCCGCTAGATGTCACTATCAACACCCAATTTTTAGGAGCCAACCCCAGCCTTCCACAAATTTACAAAATTATAGCTGTCACTGCCGAGTATAATTTCTAACTGCTGGGTGCAGGTCTCAATCTCATGCTTCTGATTAACTCTGGAGAACCAGGGGTCACTGGTGCCTGCCTGCCTGTCCCTTGTGATTCAAGAAATCTAAGAGTGAGGCTAATGGGAAAATATGCAAGATCAATGTGTGAATGCAATTTTACTTTACTTTGAACATTAAAATATGTCCTCAGCCTCAGATAACTAAAAGAGCATCTCCCCCACAGAGACTGTCCTAGGTAGCATCATCCATCAGCCTTTTGCTGGTGCTTATTTCAAAAAGCTATGATGTAATTGTGGTATTTATTAATTTTAAATAGAAATCAGTATTTTGTTGTGCAAAATCAGAGGTCAAAGCAAGTAAGAAAAGAAATGTTACTGTCTCATTAATTTAAAAATATACCAAGTGGGCTTTATCCCAGGGATGCAAGGATTCTTCAGTATTCACAAATCAAAGTGATATAGCATATTAACAAACTAAAAGATAAAAAACATATGATTATCTCAATAGATGCAGAGAAAGCCTTTGACAAAATTCAACACCCATTTATGATAAAAAACTCTCTAGAAACTAGGCACAGAAGGACCATACCTCAACATAATAAAAGCCATATATGACAAACCCACAGCAAACATTACCCTCAATGGCAAAAAACTGAAAGCATTTCCTCTAAAATCAGGAATAAGGCAAGGGTGCCCACTCTCACCACTATTATTCAACATAGTTTTGGAAGTCCTAGCCACAGCAATCAGAGAAGAAAAAGAAATAAAAGAAATCCAGATTGGAAAAGTAGAAGTAAAATTATTTGCAGATGACATGATCCTCTACATAGAAAATCCTAAAGACACCACTAGAAAATTACTAGAGCTAATCAATGAATATACTGAAGTTGCAGGTTATAAAATTAATACACAGAAATCCCTTGCATTCTTATACACTAACAATGAAAAGACAGAGAAATTAAGGAAACAATCCCATTCACCACTGCAATGAAAAGAATAAAACACTTAGGAATAAATTTACCTAAAGAAACAAAAGACCCATATATAGCAAACTATAAAACACTGATGAAAGAAGTCAAAGATGACGCAAATAGATGGGGAAATGTAGTATGTTCATTGACTGGAAGAATCAATATAGTGAAAATTG
This sequence comes from Hydropotes inermis, assembly GCA_020226075.1. NCBI lineage: Eukaryota > Metazoa > Chordata > Mammalia > Artiodactyla > Cervidae > Hydropotes > Hydropotes inermis. The sequence goes on from CM035291.1 coordinate 4,400,808, forward strand.
TATACTACCCAAAGCAATCTATAGATTCAATGCAATCCCTGTCAAGCTACCAACTGTATTTTTTTACAGAACTAGAACAAATAATTTCACAATTTGTATGGAAACACAAAAAACTTCGAATAGCCAAAATAATCTTGAGAAAGAATGGAACTGAAGGAATCAAGCTTCCTGACTTCAGACTGTACAACAATGCTACAGTCATCAAGACAGTATGATACTGGCACAAAGACAGAAGCATAGATCAATGAAACAAAACAGAAAGCCCAGAGATAAATCCATGCTCCTATGGACACTTTATCTTTGACAAAGGAGGCAAAAATAGACAATGGAGAAAAGACAATCTATTTAACAAGTGGTGCTGGGAAAACTGGTCAATCATGTGTAAAAGAATGAAACTAGAAATTTTCTAACACCATACACAAAAACTCAAAATGGGTTAAAGATCTAAATATAAGACCAAAAACTATAAAACTCTTAGAGGAAAATATTGGCAGAACACTCTCTGACATAAATCACAGCAGGATCCTCTATGACTCACCTCCCAGAGTAATAGAAATAAAAACAAAAATAAACAGTTCAGTCACTCAGTCATGTCCGATTCTTTGTGACCCCATGAACTGCAGCATGCCAGGCCTCCCTGTCTATCACCAACTCCCGGAGTCCACCCAAACCCATGTCCATCGAGTCGGTGATGCCATCCAACCATCTCATCCTGTGTCGTCCCCTTCTCCTCCTGCCCTTAATCTTTCCCAGCATCAAATAAACAAATGGAACCTAATTAAACTTAAAAATTTCTGCACAACAAAAGAAACTATAAGCAAGGTGAAAAGGCAGCCTTCGGAATGGGAGAAAACAATAGAAACAACTAATAAAGAATTAAACTCCAAAATATACAAGCAGCTCAATACCAGAAAAATGAACAACCCAATCAAAACGTGGGCTAAAGAACTAAACAGACATTTCTCCATAGAAGACATACTGGTGGCTAACAAACACATGAAGAGATGCTCAACATCACTCATTATTAGAGAAATGCAAATCAAAACCAGAATGAGGTATCATTTCATGCCAGTCAGAATGGCCATCATCAAAAAGTCTAAAAACAATAAATGCTGGAGACGGTGTGGAGAAAAGGGAACCCTCTTACACTGTTGGTGGGAATGCAAACTGGGATAGCTACTATGGAGAACAAGGTGGAGAGTCCTTAAAAAAGTGGAAATAGAACTCCCATAAGACTGAAGAAATACACTCTGCAGACACACAGAGGAAACAAGAATCAAAAAAGACACATACACCGCAATGTTCATCGCAGCACTGTTTACAATAGCCAGGACAAGGAAGCAACCTAGATGCCCATCGGCAGATGAAAGGATAAGAAAGCTGTGGTACACATACACCATGGAATGTTACTCAACTATAAAAAAGAAAACATCTGAGTCAGTTCTAATGAGGGGGATGAAACTGGAGCCCATTATACAGAGTGAAGTAAGCCAGAAAGAGAAACACCAATACAGTATATTAACACATATGTACGAAATTTATAAAATGGTAACGACGATCCTATATGAAAGGCAGCAAAAGAGACACAGATGTAAAGAACAGACTTTTTGATTCTGTGGGAGAAGGTGAGGGTAGGATGACTTGAAAGAGTAGCATCAAAACATGTATATTATAATATGTAAAACAGATGACCAGTGCAAGTTCAATGCATGAAGCAGGACACTCAAAGCCAGTGCTCTGGGACAACCCAGGGGCATGGGGTAAGGAGGGAGGTGGGAGGGGGGGTTCAGGATGGGGTCACATGTGTAGCCGTGGCTGATTCATGTCAATGTATGGCAGAAACCACAATGTTGTCAAGTAATTAAGTCTCCAATTAAAATAAACTAATTAAAAAATTAAGTGATGTAGTAAGGGCAGACCACAAGTTATAATATTTTCTAGAATTACTATGTAGACTTTATATACTTTGCAGCCTGAGTAGGATGTAATTATGTGTAACAGTAGGGACAGATCTAGGTTCAAAGCCTGGTTACAGCACTAATAACACTGTTGCTTACTCTCTTTTAACTTCAGTTTCTTTGTCTATAAAATGGAAATGTTCGTGATTATAGAATGTTGTACGGCTTGAGTGACTCAATGTATGTAAATCTATAGTGACTGGTATGTTCAAACATAGAAGCTATTACTAGTAGGAATAAAACTAATATTTTTATTGAAATAAATAATTTTATTTCAAAAAAGTTAAAAAAAATACTACATGCAGTAAAACTTCAAATACCGAGGCTCTTTAATTAAACACAATTTAAAATACCTTTGTAACAAGAGGGACAAAGCATAGCAAAATGATTTATTATAAATCAGAAGGGTGTGTGTGTGCATTTATATTTGTAATATTATCTTTTATGTCATTCTCTGCTTTAAACTTTCAATGGCTTCCTACTCTGCTTATAATAGGCTGAAAATTCTTCCCTATGGACCTACAAGGTTAAACATGGTCTGGTTCTTCATTATCTCTCATCTTACTGGGAACCAGTCTTTGCATGCACCCATGACTCCACTGGGAGATAGTGAAGGACAGGGAAGCCTCGTGTGCTGCAGTCCCTGGGGTCACAAAGAGTCAGACACGATGGAGCGACTGAACAACCAGCACCTGTCCTGACCTCATCTGTCCTGTGTGCACGTTGTCTAGCCCCACCCTCGCAGGTCCTTCTGCTGGACAGCCCTGGCTCAGACGGCCAAGGCGGTCTCCACTTTGCCTTCCATGTCCAGAATCCCAAGTCACATCCTCAGACATCGCATCCTAAGTCACCATCACAGCCTCCCTTTCTCATCCTCAACCGCAGTGTCCTGATTTATCTCCCTCCTTTCCACTATTTTATTATCATGCTTATTTATGTATTTACCAGTTTATCATCCTATCACCTATAGAACATTACCTTGTGAGATCAGAGACTTGGATTTGCCCACCACTGTATTCTTGGCGCCGAGAGCACACTGTCTGGCACGAAGGAAGCATGAAGTAGCTGATTAATTCATCTGATCTACAGTAAACTGCTAGGGCCACAAAAATCCACCCTCACTAGGCAAAGTCGGCTATATTCTCTAGACTTTTTTCTGAAGTCGCACACACATACACAAAGTAAGAGCCTCTAAAAACAGAACTGTCCATACACTGCATCGTTTAAATGACAACCACCACAAAGACTCAAGACGTAGACATCCCAGGTCTATGTTCTGGCTTTGCTACCTACAAAGCCACGGGGCCAAGGGCAAGGTTTTCGCCTCACTGTGCCTCAGTGCTCTCATCCACAGAGTGGGGCAGTAACAGGAGCTTACAGAACTGTCACAATTAAATCGATCAACTGAGCTGGTACATAAACAGTCCTCACAAGGGCTCCTGCCACACTTAACAAATGCCGGCTATTATCATCGTCAGTCAACTCTACATTTTCACGTCACTTGTGAACACTGCCAATTCAGTGCTCTGCAATAAAGACAGGGCATTAGAAGATGAAAATTCACCTCCATGGAAATTCTCCAGCATGAACAAGATGGTAATCTCTGACAATAGGATTCGTCCTGGCACTATTCAGGTTCCCGCTGGATCCTATTCCCTGGCGAAAAGCCCAGGAGAGACTCCCTGAGAGTGTTTCTGGGAGAAACCCATCTCAAACAGGTCGATGCTGACAGCACTAGTGGCCAAAATAGATGCTGCTACCTCCTATCCCAGGCCACGAGCATTCAAAAAAAAATCTTTTGGTTACATAGCAATTTCACCTTATAAAGATTTATTGGTTTAAACAGAACTGCAGTTAATTGACATATATGTAATGCGAAAAACAACTCTGTGGGCAAGTGAAAGGGCGTGTCCTTATCAGGAACCTAGACTCAATAGAGGGACGCGATGGCCAAAAGCACCTAAGCCTCAGACTGAGCACCTGGCCCCCCGACTGCACACAGAGCGATGCTGGAGGCCTCTGGTCTGGTCAGCCTGCAGATCGCTGGGCAACTCGCCCAACCCTGTGCGCCCAGGGGTCCCCATCTGTAAAATACAGGGAATGGACAAACGGTCTCTAAAGGCCCTCTAGGCTCTGTGATGCTGAACTCTGCACATGTGAGAGAGAACCATTACCCTGGTACCAGAGGAATTACAGGAGGGGTGCTCATCAGCGGAGATATCTTCAAGTATAATTAAGATGACAAATAATAGCACTACCATCCCGATGACACCTCAGTGTAGGAAAGCTACAAATTCAAGTTAACCCTGGTTGCCTTGAGTGGCACCTGACTAAAATAAGAGAAATTCATGTTTTTAAACATCTCTCTCTACCTCAGTGTGTTTTCCACAGATACAGAGATTTTGCATCTAGGAGGGGTGATGGGATGGGGCTCAAAGGTCAGGCAAGACACTGAGGGAAGAAGCAAGACAAGTTTCAGAGGTGTACATGGCAAACGCCTGCCAGAAATGTCATTCTGTTGTTAATACAAGTCGGAGCTATTTTTGTCTCTAAGTAATTATTAAGGAAAAGTCATAAATACTGTATGAACTTTTGGGCAATGACACACAGAATTTAATAAACATGTAAAAACGATAGTGTTTCTTGAAAAAAGAAGTCAGAATAGGTCAGTTACAGTTAAGGTCACTTTTGGTGATGCACTGGAGAAATAAAATAGAGGAGCTTTGTTTCAGCTGCAGTATAGACATCAGGGGAGCAGGGCCACCTTCCTAAAATACAGCCTCTACCCCTGCCACATGCGTCATGCTGCCCAGGTTTCCCAGGTAACACACATGTCATCATGGTCGCAGTCCTCTGCTTAGTGAAAGCCACGAGCAGCTAATGCCAGCTAATGCCATGAATAAAAAAGATGTGCTTTCACAGAGGTGGGTGGAAACCTGGTATCATGTACGTGAATACGCTCGTTTTATAGGTGAGACAAACAAGGGTCCTGTAAAGGATTACTAACTTATCAAGGTTACCAAGGCAAGCTGCCCATCTCCAGGCTCCCGGTCAACTATTCCTGAGAGGTTTTTTAAAGCTTGACATTTGGAGACTCCTGCGAATAGAAATCTATATTTTGTTAAATCTCAGATCTGCATAAAAGGTCAGACGACCAACCTTATTTACTCTCCCTGTTCCCTCCTCTTTTACTCACTCCCAACCTCAACAGTGGGCTTCCCAGTGGCACTCGTGGTAAAGAACCTGCCTGCCAATGTAGGAGATGCTGGTTGGATCCCTGGGTCGGGAAAATCTCCTGGAGGGGGCATGGCAACCCACTCCAGTATTTTTGTCTGGAAAATCCCAGGGCGGGAGGGGCTGAGGTCCACAGGGTCACAAAGAACTGGACACAACTAAAGCGATTCAGCGTGCATGCACACTCAACAGTAAGTAAAATGGAAAAAAACTAAAGATGAGTGGCAGATTTGGAATAGAAGCCAAGGAAACAGAGGTCCGTACCGTTCTGAACTCCCTGGGTCCATTTATCCTCCCCCCTCCTTCACAAATAAAACTGGGAGCACTGGCCTGAGAGCCAAGAATGAAAGTGAGTGACAAGTCAACATCACTTTCTTTCATCTGGAAGCATTTGATACAACACTGGGGACTTCATGGTCAGAGGAGGGGAAAGAAGTCACGTTTCCTTCTCATCACGTCTCTCTACTCCTGCTTAAGGGCAAACACGGAGCCGGCGCTGGCCTCCCGGGGCCACTGCGGTCGCTGACGGGGCACCGACGCTCTATTGCAGAGTGCGTCTCGGCTTCACACGGCCCTCCTGGCTCTGCCTCTGTTTGCAGGGGCCTCCTTCACTTGTCTCCCCAGCAGAATTCCAACCCGGACCATCCCAATGGCGCCCAAGGCCCAGCAGGGCACACAGTTGATTATCTGGGGACCCAACAGTGGGCCATGGGCTGAGGACCACTGCTGTGAGTGCTCTGAGATGCTCAAGTGCATGTAACTTGGCTTGTGTGTCTACCGACGGGTGTGCATTTAAACCAGAATAAACTGGAAGTAGGCTTGCCCTGACCCTCTGGTCTTCCGGGTAGGCTTCTCGAGGTCAGGGAGTTAACAGGTCTGAGTGAGGACAGCTCAGGAGAGACATTCCTAAGCACTTAAGAGCATGGTTTTACACTGCAAATGCCAGTATCCCCCAGCAAATGCGTTCAGGTGGGGGAAAAAACTGAATCCTGACTGATAATTCTGGCTAGTAGTAAAGAATTCACTTGCCAATGCAGGAGATGAAAGAGACGTGGGTTTTATCCCCAGACTGGGAAGATCCTTTGGAGGAGTGCATCACAACCCACTCCAGTATTCTTGCCTGGAGAATCCCATGGACAGGAGCCTGGCGGGCTACAGTCCATGGTGTTGCAGAGTCGGAGACGGCAGAAGTGATAGTACGCACATGCAAAACTTGCATGTGAGAATCCCTCCACCCCCAGTTCTCTCCAATAGGCAGAACTATCAGTTCAGGAGAAGGGAATTCAGAACCATACAGCTTTCACCTAAGCTGGGGAAGTCTGGTCTGATCTCAGCTGAGCCAACTAAGAGGGTGCCATATTGCCACATGTAGCTTTTAAATATAAATTTTAATGACTTGAAATAAAATGACAAATTCCATTCTTCAGTCACATTAGCCACATTTCAAATGCTTGACTAACACATGTGTTTATGGCGATGGTGGCCCTGCTGAGACACGTGAGGGAGGAACTTGCTTCACTGATTTTTCCTCAGAGATTAGAATCATGTCTAAATCAGCAAACATCCGTGAAAAGAATAAATCCACTATCAGAGAACGGGGCTGTATGGAATTAATTAATAACCAGATAACCAATCTGATTCCTTAAAGTCTGAGAAGGCCTGGTTAGCACTTCACTACCATAGGACTGCTCTGCACTACCTTCTCTCATGACCAATGAGTCAACTTTCCTAAGTTCTTTCACCTAAAATTTGATGATATTAAAAATCACTGAATCCACAGGCCATATAGCCTTGACAGTGGTCAAGTAGCTATTAAGAAAATAGCATCCATTATCTACCCACGAAATATATTCAAATGCTAGCATCCATTTTACATACTCACAGCTGTGTTATACAACATTAACTGTGCAATTTCCCCACGAGTGTCCTACACAAAGGATCAAACATAGACTTGAGAGCTCCTCAAATCATGGGGCCAAAGCCGTGTCCACTGAGAACACGCTTGCTGGGTTCCACAACTGCTCAGAGGATGAAGAACGCACCTCCACCTCTCCTCTTGCTTCCAGTGTGGTCCATCTTGGGGACTGTCCTGGGCTCCGCAAAGCCAGTCAGTTTTAGGGAGAAGACATGGTGCTCCAGGGCACACTCGTCCTGGAGACCCAGCGCTGGGAGGCTCCATTACTCAGCGGGCTCAGCTCGCGGGCCTCCCCAGTCCTCTCCGAGTGCTCTCTCTTCCACTCGTGAACCGGCTGGTTGCTCTTCTGGCCTGGAGCCTTTCCTTCTCCGAGAGCTCACTCTTGCCTCCACCCAACGCCAAAGGTAAAAAATATTCTCTCTATCGACTTAGTCTCTGAAAACACTCTTCTATCCTCTGAGAGTTCCCCTCAACCTTTCAAAACCAATCTGCACTCATTCTCTCAAACAAGGAATTGCTGGAGCAAGCTGTTGAAAAATTCCAGCTGCACCTCTTAGGAGAATATCAGCACATAATTTGCCTTGACTGTGATGTGTGTGTGTGTTTTGATATTTATTTATTTGGCTGTGCTGGGTCTTGGCTGCAGCATGTGGGATCTAGTTCCCTGACCAGGGATTGAACCTGGGCCCCCTGTATTGACAGCATGGAGTCTTAGCTACTGGACCACCAGAAAAGTCCCTGTGATGTGGTTTTTATGTTAGGGAAAAGGGTGGTTGGGAACACCCATGTAAGAAGTGCCCAAGCAACTAACACTGTCTAAAAATGTGAAGTGATTACAGCTTCAGCCTGAAGAGCATGGAGGGAAGACCCACTGATGCAGAAATACATGAACAATCTTTCTGCACAAAGTGGAGACATCCCTACACTCTCAACGGGACCGTAAAAGGACAATCAGTGTTCTGAAGGCTCATGGAATCCGTCTTGAGCATGACCATTTTCAGCAAGCATCTTGGAGCTTCAGGTTTTTATGCAGAAATAAACAAAGATATTCTAATGTTACTACTGCTGTTTCCAATCTTTGGGAAGGGAACGAGCTTCAAAAACCTTTTGTCCTTAATAGCTTCCCTGGGTAAACAGGAATAAAGTGCTGGCCGTCACGGTCCTTCACAACAGATCTTCAAGAGCTTCCTGGGTAAGATGGTCTTTCTTGGTCTTTAATAGAGGGTGACAGTTACAGCTTCAACACAGCGGCAGGCTCACACTAGGTGGTTTGGGTCATTTTCATTTATAGATAATTTATGCTATTTGCTCACATAGAGCATTTTAAAAAATGCCCTTGGAAGGCAGAAACATTTGACTTATTCTCTCTTAGCTGCTATTGTGGGGGTTTCCTTGGTGGCTAATATGGTAAAGAATCTGCTTGCAATGCAGGAGACCCAGGTTTGATCCCTGGGTTGGGAAGATTCCCCTGGAGAAGGGAATGACTACCCAATCCCATATTCTTGCCTGGAGAATTTCACAGACACAGGAGGCTGGTGGGCTACAGTCCATGGGGTCTCAGAGAGTAAGGCATGATTGAGCACAATGAGGGGGTGCTACTGTGGGCACTTCATGATGCGCCTGGGACAAGGTGGGGAGCTGGAATATAAGGTCATTTACCTTTCACCCAGGGAGGCCTTGGCCCCCCCATTTGATTGGTACTGGAACACGTGGGAGTCACCTTCCAGCTCAGTCATGGTCAACAGTCCCCGTCCTTTTGCTACACGTCTGAGCACAGAGGATTACTAGCAACAGCACACATGCTGACCCAGGACAGTTTCTGAAGCCAGAGTCTTTCCCACTGACAGGTTCACTTAGAACCAATAGCATCTTTTCTTCTGTCTCTGTGACCGAGAAAGCCATAACCGAAGTCATGGAAACACAGTCTGTGTAGATGAAGCGCAGGAGAAACAGCGAGTACAATTCCAGACAAGGGGAACACACACATGATGAGAGCCAAAGGATGAACTTGAAAGCAAGGACATTCCAGTGACAAGGAGAAGGGGTTTGGCAGAAGCAGGCAGCTGTTTTGTATGATGTGACAAAGGAAGATGAGATAAGAAAGTAGCTGGCGACACTGATAGGTATCTGTAGATGGTTCAAGGACACCTGGTTTTTGCAATTAAGTGATCTCCTAGCCTCCTGAAAGGACCACCTTCCAGAAGGGGTCAGGCTCACAGTATCTGTGCTTCATCTCAGCCTTCTCCATAGTGTAGAGGAAACACTGCCCTGAAAATAACCCTGAATTGCAAACTGCCATTCACTGCATGTGTTATAAAGCAGGCAACCGTTCTTACCGGGAGATGACTAAGGGGTATGTCCACCTGTCCCAGGAAGTCGTCTCGTGTCTGTTAAGAAGAGAGAAAGTAATTAGTGTTTTCATCTATTCAGTGAGTGTCAACATTCTTAAACGTGTTCCTTTACAAATAGAGAAAGGTCCAGGGTCTGACCTGGGAGAGTGGTGGGGATGGATTGAAGGCAGAGGCCTAGGTGAGCCACAGATGGTCGCTGCCTTGGAGATGGGTGAGCCCAAGGCCTCACACATCTGATCTTCGGCTGCCAGGCACCCTGCAGGGCATCGATCACCAACAGACTAGAGACAGAGCCTCTCTTGGACTTGGGGAGCAGGCAATCACCCAGGGAAGCGACACCTGGGACTCCAGAGGGCCTGGGGGTACAGCTGGCCCAGTTTAAAGAGAAGACGGTAAAGAAATGTTGGGGCCAATTTTCATGAATATTTATAGTGTAATAAATGAAAGAGCTTCTTGAGAGCTGAGTCTTGGGAAACAGTATAGAGGCCAGTTACTAATACATCTTGTACATTACTTATTAAAAAATGGCCCTGAACTTTCAACCTAGTAAGTATATTGCTTCACAATCTAAGTTTGTGGATTATCCACTGGTTATATTTTTGGACACATGGTACTTCTTCCTACTACATCTACTGCACAGACCTCAATGAAAATTTATGTGGATAAGCTCACATGTGCCCTTTCAGGCTCTGGGAGTCATGGTAAGTCTTAAAGTCAGGGTCAGGGGCCCTGGCCCAGACCCCGGGGTGTCCAACAGGTCATATGATACAATGTCCTGCTTCAGGGGCCTGTGTGTCACAGACCCTGATGCCCAGATGGGCCGCAGTATGAACTGGAGGAAACGTGACGATGACTTCTGCTACCCTCGTCAACCCCGTCAAAACAAACAAAAACGCCCACATTCAAAATGTCTGTGATAGAAAGTTCTTCACAGACATCATCAGACTCGTCCCACTACCAGCTTGAGGAAGAACCCAAGAGAGAATCCAGAGTTCCAGGTTCTAAACTCTGGACTCTATTTTCAGTCTTTACTGTGAAATTTTCTATTTATAAAATGAACTTTTCAAATGCACTTTAAAAAAATTCTCCTCTTGCATTTAAAAAGTGGCAGCAGGTAAATGTGAACGAGATTTACTGCAATGATTTGTTCCATACTTAGGATGTCCTTTTAAGTAATTTTTAAAATTTGATTGACTAGAAAGCTGTCTGTCTCCTCTAAACAATATGTGAAGGGTAACAAAAGATCAACATCACCACTGGCTAAGTGTGCCAAAGCCTGAGAAGAGTCCCCATCCTTCTGATGAGGCTCTGTTTTCTCCTACTTCCTCAGATACATCTGCCTCTGCCCACCATGCACAAGGCCATAAGGTGCCAAAGATGTACCTCTTAACAAGCAACAGTCAGCACAGACATTTTCATTGTCCAGACAATTAGGGAGCAGTCCCATTCTGAATGTGACTGATTTAACTATAGTGTAAATGTCAGTTAATTTCACTACTAGAAAAGCAGAGCTGCCTGACTCCTGACTCTAGACTGTGTGTCTACCCACTGAGAGTGATGAGGTTCTATACTTGTCCCTCTCTCGGCTGGCTACTGGTGCTGATGCCGTGAAGGAAAAGGACATGGGGAGACAACCATCAGAAGGAGACAGTTTGATCCCAGAGCTCTGTTTCATAATCTGCTCTCTTTGGCTACCCTATCAATTGTTAACCTGAAGGACATCTTCACAAAAATTCACAAAACATCCATATGTCCACGTTGTTTTGCGAGGGAGATGTTAAGACTTCTAAACCCATCAGATGAGCTCACCATCTGAATCCAGAGACAGGTGCTGGTCCCTAAGGGCTACGGTGGCAAAGCAGGTGCTGTGATAAGGCCAAGCTGAATCTTCAGTGAGCAGCTGTAGTGGATGGGCACAGATACCATGCCCATTTTACAGATGGGACCAGAGAGGTTCCTAGCTGGGTAGACTGATTCCAGAGTCTGGGCTTTTAACCAATACTTTGTCTCCATCCCATTAACAGCAGGACAACTTGGCTAGGCACCAGCCTTGGGCTTCTCACCAGGATGCCTGCTCTCAACAGTGTGGATGAGAAGGGACTGATGACAGCGCAGTTTATGAGGCTTTGGGGAGGACGGTTCTGCCTAAAATGCCCATCTGGCATGTTATCTTTAACAAAACCTCTTGTTCCAACTCAGCTCCATTCCTCAAAGGAGCAGTTTAATGGATCCCCACGGTACTTGCTGCAAAGCTAGATGCCTTCACTTGTACCTTAACAAGCTTTCTCATTACATTAAAAGAAAAAAAAAGACATACAACAGTTCCTATAACAGAAGAAGATGAGGCAACCTCACCAGGCTCTTATTTTCTGGTTTACATCAAGGGTGATGGTAATAAAATCATTTTAAAAATAAAATGGAGATCAAGTGTATACAACAGCACATGGTCGAGAGGAATTGGCTTAAACAAGCGATTCACCAGTCACTGGAACATGCTGGTGAGATCTAGGTTTCAAAACATCCCACTGTTGCCAGAACTACAGACCTTTCAAACAATGTAGAATATTTAGATTAGTGATACTACACCAATGATAAAATGTGCCTCCAATATCACTATTGGAGAGTGCTAGGAGTGAACCACAGAGTCAAAATGCGCGGCCTCTGCGCCAAAATGAAAAGCAGGGCTATTTCCAGGACACCTGGGGGGTGCTGGATCCCCACCTACTGGCCCTGGAGAGCCAAGGTTTGAGGCCATCACAACATCTTGAGGTCACCACTGCCACAGGACCACACCCTGCACCAATGTTATGAAAACACAATATTCAAATCATCTAAATAGTTTCCATTACAAAATGACTTCCACCAAGCATCATGTTAACTCTTGTTGTTATTCAGTTATTCAGTTGTGTCCAACTCTTCAGTGATCCCATGAGCTTAGCCTGCCAGGCTCCTCTGTCCATGGGATTTCCCAGGCAAGAACATTGGAGTGGGTTGCCATTTTCTTCTCCAAGGCATCTTCCCAACCCAGGGATCAAATCTGCCTCTCCTGCATTGGCAGGTGGGTTCTTTACTGCTGAGCCACCTGGGAACTTCCCCTGTTAACCCTAAGTGCTTCAGTTCAGTCGCTCAGTCGTGTCCGACTCTTTGCGACCCCATGAACCGCAGCATGCCAGGCCTCCCTGTCCATCCGGAGTCAACCCAAACCCATGTCCATCAAGTCAGTGATGCCATCCAACCATCTCATCCTCTGTCGTCCCCTTCTCCTCCTGCCCTCAATCTTTCCCAGCATCAGGGTCTTTTCCAATGAGCTCTTCATATCAGGTGGCCAAAGTATTGGCATTTCAGCTTCAACATCAGTCCCTCCAATGAACACCCAGGACTGATCTCCTTTAGGATGGACTGGTTGGATCTCCTTGCATTCCAAGGGACTCTCAAGAGTCTTCTCCAACACCACAGTTCAAAAGCATCAATTCTTCGGTGCTCAGCTTTCTTTATAGTCCAACTCTCACATCCATATATGACCACTGGAAAAACCAGAGCCTTGACTAGACGGACCTTTGCTGGCAAAGTAATGTCTCTGCTTTTTAATATGCTGTCTAGTGCTTACAAAAACCAAATTAGTTTCCACTTCACACAGTGCATACTGGCATTTCTTGTGCTCATTTTTAAGTGGTAAGTGCTGTCAATTTCAACCTCAATTACCTGTCACACTGTTCCAGAGGCTGAAAATGTGCAGGCTAGAAACACAATTATAAATGTTCCCTTCTGACAAGCCATCAGATATTTTCCCAATGCAATGACAATGCAAAATGGAGCCCTTGAGATGTGTCGCATAAGGGGAAACAAAAATCTATATTCCATTACTGGAAAAGTGAAATAAATATACTATCTCAGAGTTTGTGTTCCAAATGATGATTAACTATATATAGGCCCACTCTCCCCCATGCCCCTTTAAAGTGACTATTCCTTTTTAAATAAGAAGGGACAAGGGTGCCATGTCCATGGAGGAGTGTGTGGGAACGTCACTGGGCCCCAAAGCCTGGGGACCATCACAACGGCTTCAGGGAAACCCCAACACAGCCCTCGGGCATTTCTCCTGTTGCACCCTGGGCGGGAGCTGCCAGCCTCAAAGCAGATACCAGGCTTAGTGGTCCTCACAAAATACATGAGCATCAGTTTCTCAAAGAACACACCCATTCAAGAAACAACACAGACGGTTGGTCTTTAGGTTGGAACTGCACTTGAAGGATGTGATCTGAATTTTACTATGTGCTGATGACCACAGAGGTCACTGTACAAGTGCTAGGCTAGGACTGTGCATTTCACATCCAGGCTGCAGGGGACCAGGGGCGCTCTGTGGGGAGAAGAGCCCCACAAGTCAGGGGTGCTGGCAGGAAAAGCTTAGGTCAGGAAGGCTTTTCAGGAAAGGCTGTATAAGAAAGGACTAGTGATTCTCAGAAGGCAAAATGACCTGCAAGTAACACAGGAGCTATACATGAAGGCGGTGTTTTTGTTTTAATTGGGAGTTGCAATCCCATTAGTAATTCATAAGAAGCATCAATGTAATGGAATAAAAAATATTAGAGCCTCACGTGAAATATAAGTACTGTTTCAAGTAATCTGTTTCAGTTACATACATATATGAATGCATGTACTAAGTTATCATGTAAAATTCATTTATAATACCCTGCCACAACCACAAGTTTGAAAGCTACTCAGTGCTGGCAAATGAAAAGCATCCAGTGCTACCAATGTCACAGAAATCATTAAGGAGTGATGGGAAAACTATATTGAGAATTTCTCAAGACAAATGGAAGAGAAGTAGAGAGGAACCAGGCAGCAGTCACAGAAAAGGAATTTAAGAGTAAAGACATGGAAAGAGTGTTGTTGTTTAGTTGCTAAGTCACATCTAACTCTTTTGCAATCCCACAGACTATAGCCCTGCCAGGCTCCTCTGTCCATGGGATTTCCCAGGCAAGAACACTGAAGTGGGTTTGCCACTTCCTTCTCCAGGGGATCTTTTCTGATCCAGGGATCGAACCTTAGTCTCCTGTCTTGGCAGGGGCATTCTTTACCATTGAGCAACCAGGGAAGCCCCATGGAAAGATTAGATCTTCATATATTATAAATCAAGGTAAGCCTCCCAGCTCTAAACAGCGAGACAGAAAAACAACCTTTGTTTTGCTGCTAAACCAGTAAACACAGCTTCCTGGTGAGGCACACGGCACAGCAGCCCTGACCAGACAGGGAAACAGGTTCTATTTTTAGAGTGACTTTTGAAGCATGGACTTTGAATTATTTAAATAATGAATGGCTCGGCAAACTTTTGCAGAAGCTTTTAGACAAAACGTGACAAATGTAGTGACTCTCTTCAACAGTCTACTGTCTGGAGAGTCACCTGGAAGTTGAGATGTACTGAGATTTAGGTGCTGTCTCATTCCTCAAGGGAGCATGAGACACCTTTGCCGTCACGTCCGAAAGGATGGAGGAAAATCCTTTCTTACACATCCTCCATGCACTCCAGCGTCTGTCCTCTGACAGCAGAGCTGCTGCAGTTTAGCGAGACAGCATAAGTTTGATTCCACCCACCCCACACATCCCATGGTCCAACATTTTACCATCTGGTGCCTCTGACTTCCAAGCCTTTCTGACTTCGAATTGTTTCAAAATACATGGTCAAAGTTACCTTAATCAAACAGCCAGGTGGCATTCCGCTAAAAAAATAAGTAAAAAGGCATAGTGATGACACCCCCTGAACACACGTGCTCTTACCAAAATCCACTCAACATGCACCAGAACACAAAACCCAAACAAAACTCAAGGGGTTTTTTTGCATACAGTTTTCACCCCACCAGCCTCTCAGGCCATTTAGTTTTCAGAGGTCAAGGCTGAAACCGCCCATTCACTAAAACAGAACAGGGTGTGTCCTGGAGACACCGGCTCTTATTTCTAACAACAAAACAAGACCTCCCCATCAACAAGATGTCAGAGCAAACTCACAGGACTTTTATAGGCTCCTGTAAATTCACGCTGGGTAGGCAGGCAGAACCAAACCTTGCTGGCTGGATGTGTGATCATGAGCGCCTCTATTTTAAGGGACACTCTGCTTGAAAGTCAGAAGACAAAAACAGAGGTGGGGAGAGAGCACAGAGCCATCCCGCTGGCAAAGACTACACCAGCTGAGCAGAAGCGGCCTGGCTTCAACAAGGAGCATGACCAGACCAAGGCAAACTGGGCCTAGAAGCCAGAGCTCTGGGGTCTCGGGGGTGGGGGGGCTCCCCGCTTCTCCAGGGGTGTCCTGCTTCCACAGAGGGGTGAGATGAGCCTGACACGCCCCCCTCCCTCTGGGGGAGGGGTGGCGGTGGTGGAGGAAGCTCAAGGGCACAGCCAGTCCTCTCCCCGCTCCAAGGGTGAGCATCTTGCAGTCCAGGGGTCAGCTGAGGGCCACAGGGATTACAGCCTTCTGCCAAACCTGATACTCCGAACTTACGATCCAATAAACTGTGGGGAAACAAACACCGGGGAAGAGACTTGGGAACCAGACGCATGAAATGTGGGCAGCTCTGCTGAGGTCACTTCAAGCAGGGGGTCACCCACAGGCAGACTGCAGCGCACTGTCCCCCGCCTGAAAGGCACAGACTTGGTGCCCTCACCACCTATGGATGGAAGCCTATCTGCACTGGAGAAATTAACAGGGGCCACACCTAGCAGGTGAAAACGTCTAAGTCCCATTTGAGAAAAATAACAGGTAGAATTAATTCTAAGGGTATATTTTTAGTTGACCCAAGATATTCAAAATATTATCATTTCAACATGTAATCAATATAAAGACCATTGACCAAGCCTCTGAAATCCGGCCTATGCTTCGCCCCTACAGCACAGCTCGCTGGGGACCACCTGCGCTTCACGTGCTCTGTAGCCACGTACGGCGGCCATGGCGGCCACACCTCAGAGAGACGGGCGGATGGCGGCAGGGATGGGGGCGGGGCGGGGCGGAAGTGACCGATTCTATCCGGGGTCAAGGGCGGGCGTGACCGCACGAAGGAGGACATCTTCACACGGGGTCAGAAGCAGGAGGCTGCCGGGGGACAGAGCGGGCTGGGACGACAATGCCGTGAAGCTGGATCCGGGGAGAGGCTTGGGGGCCTGGGGAGAAGACCAGGGGAAGGGCCTGGGGGCGGAGGGGAGGTGATGCGGCCCCACGCGGTGATGGGGAGTACTGCACCCTGGGGGTGAGCGGCCACATGAGGACGCGAGCGAGGGAAAAACTGGCGGGGATTGCGGAAAGGTCCCCGGACAGCGGGAGGGCGAACTGACTGGAGGAGAGGACTCTGGAGGGAAGTGCTCCGAAGAGCCCTGAGTTGTTCAGATGAGACCTCGCGAGGACCTGGACCACGGGGTGCGAGAGTGGGGTTGCTGGTTCAGGGCATCCCGCTCCCGGACGCTCCTCGACCGCTTGGAGGCTGTTCACCATGTGAGCAGGGAGCGAGTACTGTGACCCGTGCGAGGTCCTGACTGCTGTGCCCACAGGAGCCACTGGCATGTTCAGGGCATGGCCACAGGGAGAGCAACGGCTCAGACGTGGCAGAGGCAACCCTGGAAGTCAGTGGAGGCAAAGGCCAGGGACGGGGAGAGCCATGGCTGGGCTTGGGGGTGCCTCCCACCCAGGGCAGAGGGGCTGCCTCCAGGGTGTGGGGGTAGGCCACTGCAACGTTCACTGCTATTCCATCTGTAAGGAGGCTTCCCCTCCAGCCGAGACGTGCTTGGTAACACAGGCTGCGGTCTACAGCTGTGTGTCATTTCAGAGAAGGGAGATGGCCACGGCCAGTCACCCCTGCCCAGCCTGGGGCCTGGCCTGCTGCTCTCGCACATCTGCCTCAGAGCTGCCCAGCTGCACAACAGCTCCCCACCAAAGGCCCTGACAGGTTCCTATCAGGCTAACTGATCTCTGTCAAAAATGCCCTTGGAGAAAAATCTTGGGCATCACTGGCATTCCTTGTGAAAGGAATGGTAAATTTGCTGAATAAACTATCAATTTTTAATGACTACAACCTGCTGCAATAAGATAAACATTCACATATATTCTACCTGTTACAGAGCAAACTGACCTGACATTAAACTTCAAAGTTAAAAGGAAAATGTGTCACTGGGTTCATTTAATAACACAATACTGTTTCACTTTGGGATTTTGATCTGATCACGCAAAGCTGTTTTCATTTCTCAAGATTTCAGGATATAGTGAGTGATTCTTCACAGGGTAAGGGTCTCATTCCTTCTCTGGAGAAGTTTACAAATCAGTTTTTCTGCAAGCAATTTTAACGACAGATTAAATGCACAGAGAACAAGAGAAAGTAAAGATAATTCTGGATTCTGTACTTTATCTGTGAACTTAGCTACCAATAAACTGATTTATTTGATTCACAGGTACCTTCAGTAACCAAGATGCAGTGTAAAAGAATGGTCAAGTGACGGAAGAAGGTGCCCCTAGGGACACCATGGGTTCAATGTCATTTTTATAGTTTGATTTCATTAACAAGTTTACTGTTAAAAGGTCTTCCCCATACTTCAAGGCATTTGGAACCAGCAGGCAGTCTCCTTGCTTAGCCAGACAGTAGTTGGGGCATGTGGAATATTGTCCTCAAGCAAAAACAGATCACATGGAATGTAAGTGCGGTGTGGTATCTTTCTTAAAATTTTAATGAGTGATGGCTCTGAACTAGAGCTAAATAGGCTTACACAAGGACACTGACTGACTGCCCTGGAGCTTTGGCATCCCAGGTAGTCCTGATAAGTCTCTTTCTTCATTGGCTGTGTTTTGGCTGAAATCCCATCTCTGGCCAATGGACTCCATCAAAACCTGCCTGGGGGAGAGTTCCAGCCATACTCTGGTAAGAACTTCAAGACTGCAAAGAATAAGCTTAAGTGCAGCTCATCAGTCATGTGTCAGAAACTGTTTTTGGCAGGTTGAGAAACCTGCCCAAGGTCACTGATGTAGTAAAGTGGCAGGCAGCATGTGAACCCAGGCAGGCTGGCTCTGGGGACTACGCTGTCCCCAGCACCACAGGGCTAACCTCACAGTCTGTGCAGGCTTCCCCACCCCCAGAAGACCTTAGTCTGATGTGTTGCTGTCCCCAACTCCAAATCCTGTCAGCTTACATTTGCCAGATACAGTCCCTGCAATCTGTAAACTTCAAAGGAACATGCTCTAGGAATACTTTGTTATGTTCATACTCTTTTACGCATTCTTCTCTCTACCTGTATTTTAAAATGAAAGTGAAATGAATATATGTTTGGAAGAGAAATGGCACGGAGCTGACTACTTCTTATTCTTTTACTAATCCCTTCCCTCTGCCCCAAAGTTGATCTCTTCAGACTGCAGCAGGCAGACTCTGAGGATAAACGAAGACTTTTCAGGGGACCCAGGCAGGGACAGTTTCAGAGAAATCATTTTCTTGACCCCTCCATATGGCCTTTCCCTACCCTCGATCTGCCTGAGAACAGCCTCTGTCTCCTGCAGCCTTGCCCTTCCTAAATCACAACTCCCTTCTCCTGCTTTCCAAAGAGAGGCGTGCTTCTCACACTCCCTAATCCCACCACGGCACAGTTTGCTGGGGATAAAAACCTCTGAAACCAAAACGAAGGACAGCGTGAACAGGCCCAGCTCCCAAGCTGAGGGCACAGGAGAGAGACTCGGACTTCCCTGGAAGAGGGGCTCACAGAATGACAATGTCTTGCACGCTTACCATCCATCCAACTAATTCTCATTTGATTTGAGAGATGGAATCAGATATGAGAGGAAATAAGCCTGATGAGGCTGGGTCAGGCTTAGCAATAAGCTCTGATTTGGTTAATTCAATTTTACAGCAGCTATTTTCCATAAAATAAAGAGCTGGGTCTGTGATCATAAGATGAGAAAACCAAAATGCTGGATGTGTTATGAAATACATTTAAAGCGTGCACAAAATACTTCATATACTAAAAATTACATCTTTTGCAACTACTCAACTAATAACTTCTCGAGTTACCGACAAACAATAGATGTCACCCTAAAACATGTGTGAGAAACAGTTCTTCAAAATTATTTATTACGGTTTACTGAGCAAAAACCATTTGGAGACTAGAGTTTAAAGCACACAGTTGATTATAAAGTCAGGCTATTAACTAGGTGGTTATTTTAAAAGTTTCCCTCAAAACTCATTAAGTATCTAAAGCTTCCTCCTCCAGGGCATAGGAACGCAGCCATAAAAACGAAAAAGCTTCTCCTTTGCACAATACACTGTTGAGAACAACAGCCTGGTGAGGAAACCTTCAAAGCTTTGTGAAATAATAAAGCAAATGTTTACTTGTACCTTTACACTATACCATTTAAAATAAGGCACTGGAAGGATGAGGAGAAATGTCAATTTAAGATCCCAGTAGGTGTGAAATTTAAGACCAGAGAGGGGGTCCTCTTCTCCTCGCTGTAACCTGTTAGAACATCCTAGAAAGCGAGGCCCAACACCACCTCCTCCTCCTCCTCCTGGTCGTCTCTTCAGGACGCAGTACCAGCCTCAGGTACCAGAGTGAAGCCCTTCTGAGCAAGAGTGGAGGTGACCAGGGGCTCCTGGCCTGGCTGGACATACCATCTCCTGGGAGGCTCTCAAATCCCTGCTCCCCAGGCCTCACCTGAGACAATCACATTTCCAGCAGAGAGGCCCTTAACCCAGGTGAGTTTTAAAAGCTCTCATGCTTATTTGAGGCCTGGGCTGACAACCGGTGAGTAAATCTCTTGGTTCTCCTCCTTCTCAAAAGAGCAACTGTGATTACCTGTGACACTGGTAGAATTATACTGATTAGCAAACTGATGATAAATGGCAGTCTCCCTTCCTTTGTGCCTCTGTTATGCTCCCAGATGAGAACTAGCTGGATTGATTTACACATGCCTGGGCCCGGAATGTGGATGAGATGGGGAGGGGGGTGGGTTTCTGGCTGCCCCAGGATGGAACCCTACCGTCTGCTGATAGGGCTGGGATATTAACAGGAGCAAGACCCACGGGTGCTTGGACAAAGCACAGAGATCTCTCTGGTCAGGGCCAAGGCTATCTGCTCAGCATTCTAATGCTGGGGCTGAAACGACAAGCCCCATTTCAAAACAGAATCGAAGAACATGATCCTTGGGAGGGACCTCAAAAGCCAGTTACTGAAAAGTATATGAGACTCACCTCTCTGTCCATCCCTCAAGTGGCTGCTCACCTGCCTGGTTTTGAACATCATCAGGGATTAGAAGCTCACTACCTACTGGGTTGGCTGAAGATTTTGGACCCATATATGCCTAATGTCCCTTGTGGCTGGGCTTCCCTTGTGGCTCAGCTGGCAAAGAATCCACCTGCAATGCAGGAGACCTTGGTTCAATCCCTGGGTTGAGAATATCCCCTGGAGAAGGGAAAGGCTACCTACTCCAGTATTCTGGCCTAGAGAATTCCATGGATTGTATAGTCAATGGGGTCACAAAGAGTTGGACACGACTGAGCGACTTTCACTTATGCCTATTGTCCCATGTCTATCTAGAAACTGCTGAATAGCCAAAGGCAAGTTTCTTAATCACCACCAAAGTTTGATCTTCTCATCTGTAAAACATGGATAGTAATGACTGTATTTTGCATAATCACTGGTATTAGATGGGACAATTAGATTCAATAACCTAGGACTTTTCATCCTCAGCATCACTAGCATTTGGGACTATATAATACTTTGAATACACAGAAGATCTGTACAAAAAAGATCTTCATGACCCAGATAATCATGATGGTGTGATCAGTCACCTAGAACCAGATATCCTTCACATTCCTGTGAAGTCAAGTGGGCCTTATAAAGCATCACTATGCACAAAGCTAGTGGAGGTGATGGAATTCCAGTTGAGCTATTTCAAATCCTGAAAGATGATGCTTTGAAAGTGCTGCACTCAATATGCCAGCAATTTGGAAAACTCAGCAGTAGCCACAGGACTGGAAAAGGTCAGTTTTCATTCCAATCCCAAAGAAAGGCAATGCCAAACAATGCTCAAACTACCGCACAATTGCACTCATCTCACACCCTAGTAAAGTAATGCTCAAAATTCTCCAAGCCAGGCTTCAGCAATACGTGAACCGTGAATTTCCAGATGTTCAAGCTGGTTTTAGAAAAGGCAGAGGAACCAGAGATCAAATTGCCAACATCTGCTGGATCATCAAAAAAGCAAGAGAATTCCAGAAAAACATCTATTTCTGCTTTATTGACTACGCCAAAGCCTTTGACTGTGTGGATCACAATAAACTGTGGAAAATTCTGAAAGAGATGGAAATCCCAGACCACTTGACCTGCCTCTTGAGAAACCTATATGCAGGCCAGGAAGCAACAGTTAGAACTGGACAACATGGAACAACAGACTGGTTCCAAATAGGAAAAGGAGTACATCAAGGCTGTATCTTGTCACCCTGCTTATTTAACTTATATGCAGAGTACATCATGAGAAATGCTGGGCTGGAAGAAGCACAAGCTGGAATCAAGACTGCTGGGAGAAATATCAATAACCTCAGATATGCAGATGACACCACCCTTATGGCAGAAAGTGAAGAGGAACTAAAAAGCCTCTTGATCAAAGTGAAAGAGGAGAGTGAAAAAGTTGCCTTAAAGCTCAACATTCAGAAAACTAAGATCATGGCATCTGGTCCCATCACTTCATGGCAAAATAGCTGGGGAAACAGTATCAAGACTTTATTTTTCTGGGCTCCAAAATCACTGCAGATGGTGACTGCAGCCATGAAATTAAAAGACGCTTACTCCTTGGAAGGAAAGTTATGACCAACCTAGACAGCATATTAAAAAGCAGAGACATTATTTTGCCAACAAAGGTCCATCTCATCAAGGCTATGGTTTTTCCAGTGGTCATGTATGGATGTGAGAGTTGGACTGTGAAGAAAGCTGAGCACTGAAAAATTGATGCTTTTGAATTATGGTGTTGGAGAAGACTCTTGAGAGTCCCTTGGACTGCAAAGGAGATCCAACCAGTCCATCCTAAAGGAGATCAGTCCTGGGTGTTCATTGGAAGGACTAATGCTGAAGTTGAAACTCCAGTACTTTGGTCACCTCATGCAAAGAGTTGTCTCATTGGAAAAGACCCTGATGCTGGGAGGGGTTGGAGGCAGGAGGAGAAGCAGACGACAGAGGATGAGATGGATGGATGGCATCACCGACTCAATGGACATGAGTTTGAGTAAACTCCGGGAGCTGGTGATGGACAGGGAGGCCTGGCGTGCTGCAATTCACGGGGTCACAAAGAGTCGGACACGACTGAGCGACTGAACACTTTGTTGGGGAGGGCAGCGTCTGTCTACTCTATGCATTACGGGGTTTTAGAAACACCTGACTTTTATCCACAACATGCAAAAGTAACCCTAGCTCCTGAGTCGTGACCATCAAAAATGACTCCACAAACTGTCGTATCTTGGGGTGGGGGTGGATGACAAAAGTGCCCCCAGTCGAGAACCATTATCCAAGTCCACTTTCCTCCCCTGTACTCATTCCATAGGTGCTCACAGTATCTTTGGGGTAATTCTGTAAGAAGGTTCTTATGATCTGGTTTTCATTTTCCAACTCCCTCCCCCTTGAAGCAATAGGGAAGAAAGAAGTTTAACTTTCTATACCAAGAAAGTGGCAAAGCTGAGATCTGAACAAGAGTTTTCTCTGACTTCAAACTTTCATTTGTTTCTACATGTTACTTCTAGGGGCTAACTCTGTACATGGGGATGGGATGGCTTAATCATTTATTTGAAGAAAAGTTCCATCCTCATCAGTTTTAGCTGGTTTCCCTCTCCTCCCTCCCCCAACCCAAGGAATTTCAAATGACAGATCTGCTAGCAAAGGTTCATGCACTGGACTATTTCCTAATTAATGGGTAAAACAGAGAGGGGGGCAGAGGTCACTGTGTGGCTGCCAGGAAAATCCCCAGGAAGCTGAGACTGATGGCTGAGCTCCTTGCTTGAGTGAGCTGTGCTTAAGATCAA
Source organism: Hydropotes inermis (assembly GCA_020226075.1). NCBI lineage: Eukaryota > Metazoa > Chordata > Mammalia > Artiodactyla > Cervidae > Hydropotes > Hydropotes inermis. Next base: position 4,424,287 of record CM035291.1, read on the forward strand.
CAGCAGAAGCTACGCAGTTAACAGGAAGGAACTAGAGCTTTGGGCCAGAAATGTATCCAGACGAGGAAGCATGTTGTACAGAGCCAAAACTCAGAGCATACAGTGGGGCTGGCGTCCAAGCCAGGAAGGCCCAGAAACATGGGGGAGAGAGTATGAGCGTACCTTAGGTTAAAAACCACAGGGGAGAAAAATGCCCCAACATGCCCTTCGATGTCACATGAAAAGTCTGGATCCCTCAGACCACCAAAGGCAGAAGCAGCATCCTGGGTGCCAGACCTCAGTCTACTGATGCCTCATAACACAAGGGAAACCTGGAAGAAGGCTGCGACTTGTCCTAAGAATCACGGGGGATGAACACTCAAGGGCTCGCCATGCCATGCCAGAAGTGGACGCACACCCATGCCACTTGTAAAACCCACTAGCCATGGAGCCAGGAAGAGACTAGCGAGGCCGCTCATGCTGATTTAAGTGCTAACTTAAATCTGCACTCTATAGGACTTCCCTGGTGGTCCAGTGGCTAAGACTCCGTGCTCCCAATGCAGGGGACCCGGGTCTGATACCTGGTCAGGGGAATAGATCCTGCATGCCAATGAAGACCGAAGATCCTGAGTGCCACAGCTAAGACCTGGCACAGCCAAATAAATATTTTAAAAATAATGAATTCTGAACCCTAGATGCCTCTCCTGCTCCACCTGCTGCTGGCCCTGAAACCCACCTTTGTTGCACTGTAGGCCCTGCACCAACAGCTCAAAGGAAGTGTGCGTGCATGCATGCTAAGTTGCCCAGACATGTCCAACTCTTTGCAATCCCATGGACGTTAGTCCACTAGGCTCTGTCCATGGGACTCTCTAGGCAAGGATACTGAAGTCAATTGCCATGCCCTCCTTCTGGGGATCTTCCTGAAAAAGGGACTGACCTCGAGTCTCTTGTGTTTCCTGCATTGGCAGGTGAGTTCTTTACCACTAGCACCACCTGGGACGCCCAGGGGAGGTACTATCTTTGAGAAGCACACAGCCTCGATGCACAGGTTTTAAATTACGGGCGTGGATGTGAAGTGTACCAGGAAAAAGAACCCTCAGAGGCGCAGAGGCTGGCTCCTCTGGAGCTACTGTGGGCTCAGAACTAACCAGCTGCATGGCCTCAGGCTTGAAGCTTCCCCTGGACCAGTTGCCTCATCTGGACAATAGGTGATGACCACCTGTACTTCCTGTTTCATAAACTATCACACACTTCTGATGTCAGTGGTGTGGAAGGCTTGTGCGGGTTACTACAGAATGGGCATAAACGGCCTTATATTTTGAAAGTTGAGAAATGGGAGGAATCGGGGAGCGGGGTTCCTTGCCAATAACAAGCCAATGATAAACAAATGGCTATTTTTAGAAACTCACCTGGTCTCCAATCAAAAAACTTGCATTACAAAGAGCTCAGCACAGACAGTTTGAGAAACCCTGTTCCATCCAAAGGGGAGAACAGACGAAACAGCTTTAAAAACCCAGTGGACTGTGGTAAAGCTAATTATCCCTTAAAAAATAAATACAGGAAAAAGAAATGTAATGTCAAGGACTGAAGGAAAGCTAAATAGGAATTAAAAAGCTTAGTCTAAGCTTAGAAATGATTTTTTTTTAAAATATAAAGATGATCTGCAGTGAGGCTATTCATCGACTTATAAAAAAAAAGTCATACAGAAGAGTCTGTTTATACATGTTGGTTGTTCAGAACATTAAATCCATAATCCTAAAGAAAACGGTATCATAAACAGTAATCCCTAGACTACACAACGAAGGCTCAGGACATCTGTGAAGTAACTGCAGCAAGAAGCAACACTAACCCCCTTTCGTTACTCTCTGACGCCACCCTGGGCTTCTCAGCCAACACCCCCCACTAGCTGGGGCCACAAGGGGCCAGGACGAGCCCTTACCGACGTCACCAACACTGCCACCTTTCCAAATGCACACCGCTGGGCACCCCCCTAAGCCTCCTGCAGGGACTGGCAGGGCAAGAGTCAACGACTCTCATGCAAATGTTAATGAGAGCTCTGCATATCACCCACCATAAGTCCCATGGCTTATTTTAATAAGAGTTAGATTTTCCCACAAAGATCTTTACGTGAAACTGAGGTTGAAGGAATGCTCCTGCTTCCCTCTTGGGATCTGCAGATACCAGCTTGGAAAGCACAGGCAGCCCCAGCGGTTGCAGGGACCCCGGCAAAACTGTCGAGCGGTGCCCTCTCTCTGACCTTGAGTGAGCTCCTCACCTATCAGAGTGAAACAGCATGTGCAAAACTGGCACCACACTGAATAAGCGAGATGCCTGACAAGTGCATTAAATCACTGTTTTTCTACAGTGCACCTCCTTCCCCACAAAGAGGCAGGGATTGGAAACTGTCTTTACGAGCTGGTCTATGTGTTCACAGCCATAAACTGTACAGAGGTCTATAAAAAAAAGGCACATAAAAATATGGCTACGTTCCCATGTAATTCCTAACTTTCTCATGGGTCAAAGCTTCGGATTTCATCAAAATTAAACATGCAGTGACCACATTCCTGGGCTAAACATTGATTACTGGAACATGGAAGTGGGTATCAATCTACAGCAATGGCCCCGGGAACTGAATATGCTCGGGTAACCAGATATGAAGTAAACACTTAAATGAGCTTTAAACTGTCATTCTTTTATCTGTTCTCTCACTGAGTTTTCCCACATAGTCGAAGGAAGAAGTATTAAAGGAGTTACCTGGGGCCCTAACTTACCATGGAATCTTAAGATTCCAAGGAGAATTCTTAAGATTTCTGTGTCTTATCATCTCCATTATAAAATACCGTAATTCTAAGCTTCCTAAATGTGTACAGTTCCCAGAACTTAAGAGATAAACTAACTGTACCAGTTTGTCTTGCCCTTCGTGTCAATTTTGAACAAAAATATTAACTCAGAAATTTCAACAGCAGTCTGTAAATCAAGCAATATGAACCACTTTTAAAATCTGAAACTGAAAGAAAAACCTAGAACAAGAGACAGGGTGGTATATGGCCCAATTCTGCCCACCGGACCTCACACTTAGTCACAGTGGGGCCCCTCACACACAGCAGATTCGGAATACACTGAAATTCAATCGTATTTACTACGCCAAGGGGAGCAGGGGCTGCTTTGACTACCATGTCCAAAGAAGCTAGAAGCGTGACTTCCACAGACCGAACTGCCTTCTTCTCCTTCTGGGAAGCCTCTGAGGATCAGACCCTGTGTCCAGCGGTACGGAGAGAGGGGGCGGTGGCTCTGACTGACTTTCTGCTCCCAGCCCTGCACCGTATTTTGATGGTGACTTGATGCAGTTACTTAATCTAAGTTTCCTCATCTGCCAAGTGGAAGATGACAACAGCAACGCTGAGCGGTGGCGTGAGATGCACAGTAACTTTCATACTGAAAGAACCAGGAGAGCGTTAGATGTGTCAGGGCCATCAGATGGGAGGGAGTATTAAACCGAATACACTTCTCAGGTTCGAAGTGCAGCAAACACTTCTACTGAAGCTGAGGGCAGTAACCCTCCCAGATGTCTGCATGACACAATTCATCTGAAGCAACAAACCAACAGTTGCAAGTAGTATATATGGGACACTCCCCCTGGGCCCAGCACACTCTAAGTGCTTCATGTAACTTATCTCCCTCAGTCCTCCTGACAAGCACTAGCAATGGGCATGCAGACCGAAGCCCAGGAAAGGCTAAGCAGTCTGTGCAAGGTCAGAGGGCCAGCAAGGAGCACAGCCCAGGTGTGACCTCTCACCAGCACAGACACTCTCTAAAGGGTCACGGTATAACCCCCAAGTCTTGTGTCCTTTCGGTTTTCGCTGTATAAAAAATTCTTAGCCCGGTGCTAGCTCACCCTCACCCATTCCTTCAGGAGCCAGTCTATGGATTATTTCTCAAAGCATAAGGGGACCACAATCACATGCTGAGGATAAACTACAAAGCTGAGCCTTGCTTTGGATGCCATTCTGAGAAAAACTGAGAAGAGTTACCCAGGACTCTTAAAACTGTTATGAAGGCCAGAGGTCTTTCCTAAGCTCTCCACCACCCTCATCCCAATCCACCTCTAAGACAGGTCAGCAGTATAGGGGAGGAGATGGCTTTTCTACACAATGTATTTATGACCTATGTATATATAACCTGATGATAACTGTCTCAGGCCTTACCTGTAAAAGCTGTCCATGTTTTTCTCTACCTATCCAGAGAAAACAATCGGGGGCATTTCAAAGTCACAGTAATGGAGATTAGCTTCAAAGTGAAATTTTCAAAAAGAAACTAAAATATATCCCATTTATACAAAAGCACTGGAAAGGTTTTTGATTCCTTAGTACACACTATTCCATTTCTCTTTTTAGGCATCAATGTGCAAAAAAACCCAAAAAACAAAAACACCTTGGTATTCTGCAGTCAAGAGATCTCACAGCTTTTCCCATCAGTCCGTGGCTCTCTCCCTGTGAAGGGGACAGAAGACGGCTCGTGGACAAAGGCTCTGATGTGGCGCCTCCCCAGTTGTTTACTGTGCTGGGTGCACGCGCTGTGTGAACAATTAGTGCCTCTGCGTGGCAAGAATCTTTTTGTTCTTAAAATTCAGGTAAGAACTTAAACAGAATCATCAACTCCAGGATGACTGTTGTTCAAACCAGAATAGGCCCCGCCACGTGCCTTCGTCAACCTGATCATGCACAGAGGGAGTGCGCGTGTGCATGTACATTATGGTTTAGCAGCAGTAGTGTATGCACACCTTTTGGAGACGTGATTAAAGATAATGGTTACGACTGTCATCCACTGTCATCATTAACTGGGATGGCTACTCAGTCTCCAGTCAAGGTACAAGTCACTCCTGGACACAGGCTGCCAAGGAGCTATTTACTTATTTAATTTTGATTTTTACTGGAAGAAACATGCTACGCTGCAATTCAAGAAGCCCAGGGAACAAAAGAATGAGAAGACATTGTCAAATAAAATGGAATTCAGAAGCTTGGTTGATATCCAAGGTGAAACAGTATCCCAGGAAAGGTCGCATTTGTCATCATGTGCTTGTCGGAAGGGACCAGACAGGACAGTATTTGATTACGTACGGTGGTGTGCTAATCAGGGCCAGTAAACTCGCCCAGCCCACAGACTTTTTTTTGAAAGGAAAAAAGGGGAGAGAGAAGGAAAAGACAAATTTTAAGGCCATGTTCTAAGCACTTTATATGTATTATCTCATTTAACCATCCTAATAACCCCGAGGGAGGTACCATTATTAGCCCCCTTTTGAAGATGTGAGAATTGGAAAAGTTCAGTGACCTGCTCACACCATCCAGTCAGCACAGCCAGGATCTAAACAGTGATGGGCCCAGGATTCAAACTCGGACTTGTCTCATCTTCTCATGTTGTCTCTGTGAACCTACTGAAGACAACCAGCGTCCTGGAGTTAAGCTCAATAGCAGACAGCCCTGTACTCATCAAAATCATGCACTGCCACTCAGAGCCATCTAGTTTCTCTTAAAGTATATATAGAAAAGATCATCATTTTTTAAAGGGATATTATCATGGCTTTCACTAAGATAGGTGACATTCGTGTAAATTCCAAGTTCCCCAAGGGATAGAACCTAATCTTGTAATAGATGGATTCTACTGTAAACTTGCGTTTCCTAAATTCTATTCTTATTCTGTATCACGGATCTACAAAGTGATTGTGTTTGCTGGCAGGCACAGATGAAAATGCAAGAAACTGAATTGCTGTTTTTTTGGAGAAAGACACTGAAGAATAGGCACTGGCAGCATCAAAGTCCAACAGGAAGGAAGACAACATCCAAGAAGCCACCCCTGCAAGAGGCAGCCTTTGGGAAAAGCCCTGGAGACAGCGGAGAACTGCAACGGGGAGCAGGCAAGTGGTGAGCGGACACAGCCGTCTGGGTCTCCCCCGGGTCGCGTGTTCACGCACACAGAGCATCCTCACCAAGCACTCGGGCAGGGGCTCGAGCAGCCACTGTGGGTACCGCTCCCTGCCTCCTGGGATCTAACGTCACCCTTTTCATAGGACTCATTTTACATGCACGTCTTCCCTTCCAGCAAAATCACAAGCAGTCCCAGGGGAGACACAGTTGTGTACATCCTTCTGTCTCCCACCGGACCTAGCCAACACGTGGTACATTTTCAATAACCACTTGATTTAATTTCAAGAATAGAACGGCTCCTGTAGGACAGAATCTGAAGCCTTTGGCTCTCTCTGTGAGCCATCCCAGGTATTGAAAATGGTGTATAGGAAGCTGAATAATGACCCACAAAGACATCAGGTCCTAATTCCTGAAACTGGTAGATGTCAACTTATCTTGAAAAAAAAAAAAAAGGTTTTTGCAGATGTGACTAAATTAGGGATCTTGAGACAGATTATCCTGGATTATACAAGTGGGCACTACATGAAATTGCAGGTATCCTTACAGGAGAAGCGGGCTTCCCTGGTGGCTTAGAGGGTAAAGAACCCACCGGCAATGCAGGAGCCTGGGGTTTGATTCCTAGGTTGGGAAGATCCCCTGGAGGATGGAATGGCTACCCACTCCAGTATTCTTGCCTGTAGAACTCCATGGACAGAGGAGCCTGGTGGGCTACAGCCCATGGGGTTGCAAAGAGTCAGACAAGACTGAGTGACACTTTCAATATTTCACTTGCAGGAGAAGTAGAGGAGACAATTGAAGGAGGAGGTGGTAATGAGACATGGGAGGCAGAGACTGGAGTGACGTGGCCACAATCGAAGGCATGCTGGCAGCCAAGAACCTGGAGGCGGCAAAGGACAGATTCTCCCCTGAGCCTCCGGAGGAGCACAGACCTGTGACATCCTGATTCCAGCCCAGCGATTCTGACCTTGAACTTCTGGCCTCTAGAATTATGAGAGGATTCATTTCTGTGTTTTGAGGCCAGGTCTGTAAGTAAGCTGTTGCCACTGCCACAGGAAACCGATACACGGGAAAAGACCAATCCAAAAACCTGTTTTAGGAAGAGGAGAACCGGAGGGCTGGGAGAGGTCTCGTCCTCGGACCCACAAGGATGTTCTCTGTGAATCCAGCAGGGACTGAGCTGCCAGGGGAATCCTGCTTGAAACCAGAGAACGTCCTGACCAACAGCAACATGAAACGCCATTCATACCTTTATCTTGGGCACCACCAGAGATAAAAATGCTATTATGGGTCAAACTCCAATTCTATGAGAGTGATCGGGCCCACCTGAAGGTGTGCCCCTGATATTATCTTACCACCGACACATCCTTCGGGTTGAGATGCACACCTGTGCATTCATTCTTCCTACCCTGCCCAGTGCTTCTGATCGGTGCACACGCGCCAGGGGACACTTTCTTTCCGGAAACACAAAGACAAGACAGGCAAAAAAGGAAACACCTGTCTATTCCAAACCCCTTCAAGAGGCTGCTTGGAACTATTTTCCCCACAAAACCTAGAGGATTCTGAAGGCTGCTGGTAATTTCCTCTCTCAACATTTGAAGTCCTCCTCCACTTTTATTTGCCTGCCCTGAGAGCCCCGGCAGAGCTACGGCTGACTGTCCTTCTACTTACACAGAGTGCGTGCTAAGTCGCTTTGGTCATGTCTGACTCTTTGCGACCCCACGGACTGCAGCCCGCCAGGCTCTTCTGTCCATGGGATTCTCTAGGCAAGAATACTGGAGTGGACTGCCATGCCCTCCTCCAGGGGATCTTCCCAACTCAGGGATTGAACCCGAATCCCTACATGTCCTGCATAGGCAGGTGGGTTCTTTACCACCCGGGAAGCCCACCGCAATCACCTTTCTTTGCAATGTTATACAAAAGCACAAAGCAAAATGCAGTAATATCCCTCCAGGTTCTGAGCTCATTAAACTGTGGTTTCTGGGGCCACCCGATCAGCTGAGATACTAAAGTACTACTGAAGTACTAAGTGTTATTTAAACTATGGTTTCCTTTAAAATAAGGCTCTGGCCACCTGAATACGTGAAGGTTTGTTGTGGCTGCTGTTTCACTGCTGTTGTCTTAAAACCATTTAATAGTTTAAAATGGAAGATAAATACACAATGTGAGATGTGCTTTCAACGTGTTTTAACCTCCAACCTATAAAGGTGAAAGGAAAAATGAGGCTGGTATGGCAATTTCATCAGATGACTTGCTATGAAATATCCAGGAAAAACCATACTTGTGACACAGAGACTGCACTCACTGGTAGCTGCTTGTTTCTGACAGAGCAACCATTTCTGCTCGTTTCAGAACTGCCGTATTTTTATTTAGACACTTCTTAAGAAATCTGTGTCCACAGATGCTTGGTTGAAAAATAAAAGACTAACAATTACACTTCAACTTTTTTTTTTTTTAAGCAGAGAGATTAAAAAAAAAAAAGACTGAATTTGGAGCTATTCAGTCAAAGTGCTTCCCCCTCAATCCCAGATGCAAACTTGTTCTTTAAAAAAAGGGAGGGGAAACCAAAATGAATCCACGTCAACCCAAATTCAATAGGCCTGATAAGACACCCCACCAAGACTTTTGAAACTTCCTAATTACCTTGGCTATTTAAATTAAAGAAGAAAATATAACCAGAATGTGGCAGGAAGGAGAATCCTTCACTTTATTTTGGGAAAAAGCAGAAAGTGGGGTGTGCATTTCCATGATATGATTCATGATCAGATTTCACAGTGCTAACGTGAAGGCTGGTATAAAATGGGAGCGCATGTCACTGAAGACAGATAGTACTGAAATATTTCCTAATACCCAAACCCTTACTCAGGGTAAAGAGATCTTATAAACAAGTCACGAGAACCCATTATTACACAGCAGAGAATACATGAGTCAAAAGCACTAAGATGTTTCGCAAAGACCTGGTTATGTTAACTAAAACAATAATAAAAAAAAAAACAGCATTAAAGAAGCAGCTTATTACACATCACAGCACACATACATATGCTGATGTACCATTTAGAAGCAAGAGCTTTATTGTACACAGCTTGGGTTATTAAAATTACTGTGCTTTCTAAAGTGACATTGAAGCACACAATAATTACCCCATATCCAAAAGCTGACATCTTCTTGCTAATTCAAAGGTGATCTGTTCTTTAAATTAAAACCCAGCTAACCTGGTGCATTAACTTCACTGGTACTGATTTTGCCAGGAACAGAACAAGCCATTTCTCATCTTAGCTTCATAAAACTATTTTATTAAGAAACATGATTCGACTGTTAAGGAAGAATCCAAAACTGCACTTATCCCCCAAATGAAAAACAAACCTGTGCGTAGCATGTACTAGGTAGCCACCAACCAAGTTTTCTCTTTTTTCTTTTCTTTTTGACAAGATTCTCTGAGCCACTAGTTTCAAATTCTGGGATGTCACCCAGCTGGATATGATATAATCTAGCAAAATGATTTGCGAAAACAATGTTCCTTTAGGTACACCCTCCTCCAAAGTCAGCATTAGTATATTTTGACCTTCCAATAGACCTAACTTATAAGAGTAAAAAATTACATGCGGTCAATTCATTTGCTTTTAAGATAAGTATTCTATGGATCAAAAGATCTCACTTTTCAGATTAAGTCTTTATAGGCATTCACTTACTTAGTACCATTGTATGTAATCCAAAGAAGATTAATATTGGGGAGCTAACATGCCATATACTTATTTGTACTAAAACGAACATAAAATAAATTCATTCAATAATTAACAAGCATTAATCACATATAATGGAAAAAGAAATGACAGCCCATTCCAGTATTCTTGCCTAGGAAACCCCATGGACAAAGTCTGAGCCTGGTGGGCTACAGTCCATGGGGTCGCAAAGAGTCAGACACAACTCAGCAACTGAGCTGAGCAATCACATATAACGCGGCACTAGCTGGTAAGGAACTCGTCTACCCATGCAGGAGACTTAAGAGACCTGGGTTCAGTCCCTGGGTTGGGAAGATTCCCTGGAGAAGGGAATGGCTATCCACTCTAGTATTCTTGCCAGGAGAATTCCATGGACAGAGGAGCCTGGCAGGCTACAGTCCATAGGGTCACAAAAAGTCGGACATGACTGAAGTGTATTTAGTTACTAGACAATATGGGCAGAAGGGAGAAAACCCCTTAACCTCATAAGCACTTAGAGAAAGGGAGGTAGACGGAGACACACGTACAAACATCTGTGAATACAAGGTAGGATGTGACGTGAGTCACGAGCAAGTCAAGAATAACGCTCTGACTTGGGTGGGATGGCCACACGGGGAGGGGGTGGGGGGACCCCTGGGATGGAGGAGGGACTGGGCGGAGGGGCCTAGGCGAAGGCAGAGGACAGCAGGAGGCGCCGGGCAGGCTGAGCCAGGGGAGGTTTGGCCATGGGGAGAGCGGGAGAGCCGCGGTGGAGGGCCACCCTGACAGGTGTGCCTGGGGCAG
>CM035291.1:4434785-4502818 GCA_020226075.1 Hydropotes inermis
TGACCTTTCACGTTACTTTTTGCACTTCAGGATGATAGACAATTAATGGCCACATGGCTTATTCAATCTAGCTTCTTAAACTGGTTATACCCCAAGTAAGAGTGTGGCTTCCCTGATGGCTCAGCGGGTAAAGAATCTGCCTGCAATGCAGGAGACACAGGAGATGCAGGTCAATCCCTGGGTTGAGAAGATCCCCTGGAGGAGCAAATGGCAACCCACTCCAGTATTGCTGCCTGGAAAATCCCATGGACAAAGGAGCCTGGCGGGCTACAGTCCAAAGGGTCACAAACAGTCAGATGAGACTGAGCACATTGCCACTCTCTGGTAAGAGAAGACAACTTGGGTTGCTTCTTTTTAAATTAGGGGTGTGTGTGTGAACTAAACGCTAGGAAGCTGCTGGCAAATGTTCACTATACTCATGGCGGGGCGGGGGAACCCTGGAAATTCTTGATTCACATATCAACAATTATTTGCAGGAATTTTTGCTTTGCACTTAGTTTCACCCAACTATGCTTTAGCTTTAAAAACTGATATATGAAATCAGCCTATTGGAGAACACCAAACAAAAATGCCTGCCGCCTCTCTTAGGCAAAGATTCCACACCACAGGCCAAATTCCATTCATTGTATGCCAATAAGCTGGTACAGTGGGAAAATGAACCAGACTCCATCATTCTCAGGACTCAGAAAATAGCCTCTTGACACAGACTCGGACAGATTCAATTAGTCCATTTAAATCTGAAAAATGTGGCACTGGCTTCATCACACCACTCACTCACTGATTTTCACATGAGAACGTCACTTGCCAATAGCAAACACCGTTCTGTCTCCTTCCTAGGCACCGATGTCTGCACCTCCTGGCCTCCTGGCAGGCAGACAGGGCCTCCGAGAAGAGGAGACAAGGGCACCTCCTAGCTGGGCTCCTGTGCGACCTCCGCTCCTCTGGGTCTCTGAGTGACCACACGGATGGGCACTGCCTGCTGACCCGCCCTGGCACGCGGCACAAGCGAGAGGTGTCAAGCCAGTAAGATCTGGGGGTGCCCTAACCGACCTCTCTTTCTCAAAGCCCGTCACTGCCAATGCGGCCCTGAGTGGGCCTCCAGCGGACAAACAGGGCTCCGCTCTGTGTGCAGAGGACGCATCTCCAGGAGACAGAACACTACACGTCTGCGTAAATGAACAGCTCCTTTTCATCAAAGAGAAACTGGCTACAGTTTCGGTCCACACTCCAGCAGTACTAATCCTGCGCTTCAAAGTCACAGTAATACACGTTCTCGCTCTAAATTGTCAAAGACATTGCTAGGATTCTTTTCTTACACATCATTTCTAATAATCCTGCCTTATACAAACACTATTTTCATATGCAACAAGATAAGGGATTATCTGGCTATTTTTAGATGCTCTACCCGCTCTGAGTCTGGCCAAGGTTGTTTATATACATTTGAAGGAACCTCCAAGCTTTCATGCTGGTTATTATTTCACATTTGCCAGGGCTGGGATTTCGTCAGCAATAGCAATACATCATGCAGATGACGGGAAGTTTAATCTATTTTATCCTGCGTTTATGAAGCCCAGTCAAACAATGGTTTGGATCTATTTTAAACTATCCAGTCAAACAATGAAGGTGGAACTATTTTTAATAACAAATCCTTTGCACTAATAAGCTTAGCAAAAGAAATCTGGCCAGGGTACTTCCCCACTGAACTTCCTGATTACTAAACTGTGTGATAAATAGTTGGTCCATTAGTCATTTCTTTGCATTTTCATTCTCATTCAACAAATACTTGTTTTGTGCCTTCTTTGTTTCAAGCACGTAACAGGCTCCAAGCATCCAGAGTTGAACGCCAATCTATGGGTTTATAATATTAATTTATTAAAACGTCTATCTGAACACTGGATAGCTAGCAGTTGTCGATATTTTGCTTTAATAGTACAAAGAGATGCTTATTAAATGTGCCACTTTTAATTGCGACATGCGAGATTACTGAATAAAGAATGAAGTTCCTGAAAGTCAATTAATTTTATTAAGGAAATTCTGAGTATCAATGGGATACAGCAAAACCTCAGGTTCACGAGAACAAATTCAGTTGATTTACAGGAGAACCTGAAAATTTGCCAAGAGCTGTATAGTTATTCACACTTAGCACACAGAGATTTCAGGGGACTGTATAACTCTGGTAACCCTAACATGCTTCCATGGTGGTTCAGTGGCAAAGAATCCGCCTGCTAATGTAGGAGACTAGGGTTTGATCCCTGTTGGGAAGATCCCCTGGAGAAGGAAAAGGCAACCCACACCAGTATTCTTGCCTGGAGAGTCCTACAGATAGAGGGGCCTGGTGGGCTGCCGTCATTGCAAGAGTTGACTTAGCAACTAAACAGCAGCAACAACCCTAAGACATGCAAAATCCATGGAAGATATTCTCCTGCCTCGAACACTGAAGACACTCGATGGGGACGTGGTGGTGATGAGTGTCGGCGGAGGCCTCCCCCTGACGTCACTGAGGGTGTCTCTTGCTTTGGGTCCCGTCGTCATCAGCAGCTGCCAGAGCCAGAGGACGGGGCTCTGAGTGTGCGCGGCTGACTCAACACCCCAAGAGGCGCATGCTCGGCAGACGGCGTGCAAGACACACTTCTGTCTGCTCACAAGCTTACTTTAAAAGCACCCTGAAGAGCAGATTCTAGTCATCAAAATGCTAAGAGTTCCATAAACGGAATGGTCAGGCTCAACCTTTTTCCTACCCAGACCTGACGCCCGTTGGCCTTGCACACAATCAGCAGTTGTGACACAGAAGCTGCTCCTTCCTCCCTGGCTCCTCAGCCCCTCCCAGCAGAGCCTTCCGAGATGCAACCCAGAGTGGAGCCCAGAGCCAGAGCCTCGAATCTGAGCCAATTTACGCACAAGGCAATCACCCGTAAGCACTAGTCATGTGTTATCACATTAACTTGGAAAAACATTCACAGCGGACCCAGCACTCATCCCTGCAGCAACGTGGGTCACTCATTCATTTGTTTTTACAACTAACCTAGACAAAGGAATATGCAGGTTGACTGAGTGGTACTGAAGCAGCAATGCTTCAATTTTCAGAATAAAATAGCAATTACTTCTGATTATAACTATACCTAAACCCAGGATATGGTGCCTAACTATGGGCCTGTTCTTTTGTCAGGGTACTTACATTTATGCTTATGGATGCCTGGTACAAGGAATCATGCTGAATCTACACTGAAAACATGGCATAACTGGAAAACCGTCTGTCTGATACTTCAGTTTTTCTAACTGGACCCGGTACAAACTAGTTAGTTAGCTGAGCTGCTCAGTTTTCAGGTAGCAAGTTAGTAATATTTATCTAGACTGCAGAGAAAGTGATACAATGAATGTTCCGACCTTTAAACACATTTTCACTGGGACCTCAATATTAAAAACAACCTCAGTGGTGCTATTGGTATATACTGGGTCAGTATCTGTTGCTAAGCCTTCAAAATAAAAGTCAATATTTAACCAAAACTTTATTTTATTTTTTTATTTTATTTTATATTATTTTATCTTATTTTATTTTATTTTGCCAACAGCAAACTGGAGGTCCTAAGAAGACAATACACTAAACTGTAAAACAGTTAAACCCCTGAGTTTTCCTTCTTCCTTTAGAAAATAAAATTCTGTAATAAAACTCTCACAAAATCATGTTAATACCCACCTTACAGCCTTACATAAACTGTCTGATACTTACCTCCGCAGTTTAGCGCTTTAAAAATTTTACTGTACAATATGAAATTTTATGGCTGTAGTCTCTTAAACTGGGAGACTATTCACAATTATTCATGTTTCTATTTTGTGTACTAAAAAAAAAAATCCTACAATTAAAAATGAGAAAGAAAACAGAATAGAAGCCGCTGTTTTCCGTCTCTTGAAGGTTTGGCACACAGATGTGTTCTCCTTTAGTTATGAAACCTTTAAGGTAGGTCACTCCATTTTCCATAATGAGCCCTGAGATAAGAAGTAACACAAGCCTTCTCCATGGCCTACTATTCAATTTTTCTCAAAGATGGTAGAAGAACAGCAAGGTTTCAGTGAGAACTACGGGGTGGGCAAATTAGTCAGGCATGGATGACCAAAGTTCTACGGTAATTTGATTTTAAAGCTTATTTTCTCGTAATATTTGAGATCATGCTCAGCTGTAAATGAAACTGGAGTACGAACCAGGCACATGAGAGGCACATGATTTCTTGTGTTGTTTTGTTTTGTTAACGGCTGTCAAAGGACTCTTCCCACCATCTGGCGAGGCAGAGCAAACGGGCTCTGCCCTGAGCTTACTCCTTGCTCTTCCAGGTAAAACACACACACATACAACTGATAGAAAGACCCTCACCAGCGGTGAAACCCTAACCCAGTGACTCAATTGTCTACCAAGTCCAGTGTTTTCTATTTGAACAAACATAATGCATAAGGAAGCAAATGGAAATCTGCACTATGAAACTCTTTTTAGAGCTCATTTTACAAAATTCTTTATCTATCAAAGATTTATGAATAGCCTGAGAACATGAAAAGCAATGTGAATGAACAGAGGTTTAGATTCTGCTATGTAAAGTCAGGACATCATAACTTCAACTTATTCAGAAATGTAGTATAGACATGAACTCATGATCATGAGGGTAAATTCACCCTGCAGGGTGACGGTCCCTGTAGGACCCTTGCCCACAATTTCACTCTGTGGACTCCGTGGGCATGAAGCACTTTCTACAGGAGATTTGTATATTCTACTTTCTTCTTATGGATTTATTTTACATAAACTTATTTCCACTCCATATTTTAAACACAATTACTGACCAAAGCCTTGTCCTCTATTTGTAAGTCAAGCATGCAGTTGTCTGAATTCTTTGGCCGAAGGCAAACAAAAACAAATGAGACTGGAATGTCAGGCTGGGTTAAGAGCTGCCTTTTTGATCATATGGACCTTTATTAAGCTCCTTATTATTTGTACAGGAGAAAGTTAAATGAGGACAAAGTTATACAAACTTGAACAATGTCAACCTAGAAGTGTCCAGTAAAAAAGTCAAAGAAGAAAATGTCTTAAAATAGCTCTTTTAAATTCTTCAATTAAGTATTATCAGTACATTCAATTCTTTCTCTGTAAATATTAGCCTCCAGGTGCTCATTCTGGGTTGATAAGAAGGTTATTATTATTAAAGTCACAGAACAATATTCTCATACATGCTTGGCCTTTTGGGAAAATTTCTCTTGGCCGCCATACACGACCTTTGAATCAGAGAAATTTCCAAATGCAGGTGATGCACACGAACAACAGCTCACGCTGTCATCACTGCAGCTCCAGTGTCCAGCAAAGCCCTCAGCGGTGTCCTGTATTTGACTGTTTACCCAAACTGACCCGTCTGAATTAGCAGTACCATGTGGGACTCATCAGCAATCAGGTCAACATTCCAAGCTGCTGGGATTATCAGTACCTTCAGGAAATCCTCAGTGTGCTAGGCTTCACTCTCCCACATACCGAAAGAGTTTGTTTTCTATTGTTGTCACCATATCCACGAGATAAAGAAGATGGGCTACATAAGGACTGCGTGTTATGTTCATAAGATGCCCTTCTCTTTAAGACACCGTCCACTGACAGGAGTTTGCGACTGAGTTAAATGCATGTGTTTACATGAACAAAGCTGAGAAGAACACAGTACGTTATACAAAGTAGTTTTTAGGTACTTTCTATAAAAAGGACAGCACTCTTTGCAGATGCCAAATTAATGCGTCAAGCAGGGCGCGTTTACGGGAACGCTGCCTATGCTGCGGAACACTGAAGACCATGGCGGCATCTCTTTACATTCTGCAAAACACAGCACTTCTCTGGGCACACACTCAGCCAATGTCCATCCAGTTTATTACGCGGGCCTACATTATGATGCATGTAGTATTTTAGAAATTCAGAATCGTGGGCGTAAACGTTCTAATGAATACAGCTTCTATTCCACCCTCTACTTAAATACACCTGTGGTGACTGAACACTGACGCTGTGTGCCTAACAAAGTGCACCCTCATGCAAAATGCTCCAACAGTTCTGGAATACTGTACAGATAACGAAGAACTTAAGGTACGGAAACTGTGTATAGTTACTTATAAAAGAAGGTAGTTTTTTTCACAGGTAAGGAGACTGCGCCTTAAAAAATGTCCTATTTACTGTGGAAGCAGGATAAGAGCTTATTAAAACATGCTGCTTGAGTAAGATTGAAAGGGTAGGGAATTCCCTGGCAGTCCAGGGGCTAGGGCCTGGCTTTTCAATGTGGGGTCCCAGATTCCATCCCTGGTCAGGGAACTAAGATCGTGTATGCCGAGTGGCACAGCCGGGCTGGGGGGTGTGGGTGGGGTGTAAGGTGCTGGAAGAATGAGGAATGAACCCAACAGAAATCTAGTTCATCTAACATTTAATTTCTACATTCTGCTTTCATAAAATCGCTTGATTAAAAAATTTGATTCTTGCAAAGAATCATTTGTAAGAGGAGGACAGTTTTAATATCTGTAAAACTGACTTCCCCATGTCTAGAACAAACTAGACTAGAAACTAGAATGTCTCTTAAATAGGAGTTAGAAACACCTGGTATGAATGAATGCTGACCATTCTATCAACTTCACAGGTAAGTTATTATCAGCTGCTATCTTAATTGAGCCTGGTCTCAGAGAAAGGCCTCACTGAAAAGGTAGGAAGTAACCATATGTTAGAAAAATCTACAAGGCAAAACATGGAAATTTACCTAGTGAACTTTTATCTTAACAATCTGCACAGTTAGGATTGTCCAAACACTCCCAACAGACAGCTCAGATTACTGAACACCATCTAGCCAAGGAGGCAGACCGACTCCTGATCTGCCTGAAAACAAAACGACAGTAACAACTTATACCAAGTCCTCTAACATGGCAGAATAGACACAGAAGAACTTGATAATATAAAAGGCCATTTTCCCTGGAACTGACAAATAATAAGAGTTAAGTTTTTCTATTAAGTACTTTAGGCATATTTAACTCATTTAGACAACATGCATTTATTGTCTATTATCTTCAATACATAATACTAAGTGGTAAGTGATGTTAATTCTGAGCAAATCAGTCAAAATGAGGCAAAGAAAAGGCAAGAAAGAACCAGCATATAACCCAGAAAGTTACCAGGCACCTTCATAAACACCCTTGCTGAATTTTTTTCAAGGTGCATACGTACTATGTAGCTTCAGTCGTGTCTGACTCTTCGTGACCCTATGGACTGCAGCCAGACCGACGCCTCTGCCCGTGCGATTCTCCAGGCAAGAATAATGGAGTGGGTTGCCACGGCCCCCTCCAAGGGATCTTCCCGACCCAGGGACTGAACCTGCATCTCTTACATGTGTTGCATTAGCAGGCGGGTTCTTAACCACCAGTGCCAGCTGGGAAGCCCTCTTTCAAGGGGTAGGCTGAACAATGAAAACAGAAACACGTTCAAGGTTTCCAATAAGAAGTAAGTAATTGAAGTTCACCAAAATGACTCTGCCATACCTAGTAATGTGATGATGGCTGGATTAAGGAGATTTAAAGGGGCCCAGAATTAGATGGAAAAGAAAAAGCAGCACTACTAAGAATCAGTACAAAATTAACATGAATCTAAAGAAATCTGATGCACCTGAAACCTGTTATCCAGGGAGTGAGAAAGGAAGTTGGCAAAAAAAAAAAAAAAAAAAAAAAATTCAGGTAACTAGAAATTAATCCAAGGAGCCTCACATAACTGTCCTCTTATGACTTCTACGTCTCCTGGACTTTTCCTTAAGACCAGAAATTAATGGGAAGAAAACTACAGGTGGGTGGGGATTTAACACATCAATAGGCCAACCATACAAGGATGTCGTCTTGAGAATCTTTCCGTACGTGACCAAAAACTGCAGAGGAACTCTGTTATAATTAATCAGATTGTAAAGAAATGTTCACATGCTTATTGGAAAGGGAAAACATAATAAGCCAGTATAAACTCAAAAAACCAGAAACCTACAGCTGTCCGGATAGCTGTGTATAAAGCTTTGGTAATTTATTATAGTGTGAACTGAAGTTTCTGTATTTCTTCTAAATTTAAGTAAACAAGAAGCTTGGGGAATTCCCTGGCAATCCAGTGGTCTAGGACCAGACGTTTTCACTGCCATGGGCCCTAGTTCAGTTCCTGCTGGGGGAACTAATATCCCACAGCCAAAAAGAAAAAAATTCACTGTGCTAAGGTCCTAAGCTGAGTTTCTGTCTGAGCTTCTGCCCGAGTTGGGCTTCCCTGGTGGCGCAGATAGTAAAGGGTCTGCCTGCAATGCAGGAGACCCAGGTTCAATCCCTGGGTCAGGAACATCCCCTGGAGAAGGAAATGGCAACCCATTCCATTATTTTTGCCTGGAAAATTCCATGGACAGTCTGGTGGGCTACAGCCCACGGGGTCGCAAAGAATCAGACACGACTGAGCGACTTCACTTTAAACAAGAAGCTTGAGACTAGATACAGGAGCAATAATTTACCCTTATCATTGAGGCAAAATATTTTCAGGATATGTCTTAACCTAGTATTTTTCAACTTAGGTATATACATATATTTAGCCTTAATTTAATAAAACTCCAAGAACAAAGGCATACTATCTAACATTTGGTATGCAAGTCTTATCTTTTCAAACACCATGTGCAGAGCCAGACACATGGAAGGATGTTTAGAAATTGCTAATGACTCCTCTGATATGAAAAATGCAGTGAGCCACTCAAAGCTAAAAGCCATTGTGTCCAAAACAGTCTTTCCAATGACTTAAGTTTCATGTTTTGCTTCCCTTACTATACTGCTACCCAGGCCAACTCAGGGAAATTCTAAACAAAAGAGAAGTGAGAATTTATGCAGAAAGAAAAACTGAAGCGACGCATCACAGTGGTTTGAATGAGCATCTAGAGTGAAGCAACAAGGCTGATGAAGACCTGCTCATTTATGACAGGAGTGACGGGCTTCACCCGGGAGTGCACGCAGCATTGCTTGAGCAGAGCAGGTGATGGCTCTACTGATCGTCTTGTACAACCGGAACAGAGGGAAAATGGAAACGTACGTCAGCAATCAGCTCAAGCAGCCATCTGGTTAAAGAAGAGAAAATATTCTACTATCCTTGGTGTATGATAATCCACTGGAGATAAGTGGGACAGAGGCAGAGCCCCCCCCCCCCCCCCGCAACCAACACAGTGGCATCAGGGCAACAGTCCAAGTTCATGGTCAACAAAGAGGATGACTTTGTAGGACATGGATGCTTGTTCCCAGGGGAGGCGCAGCCACGACGCAGTGCAAAGGGAAGTTTGCAAACAAGCTGCACTACCCAAAGGAAATGCTGCAATGGGGTAAGAACAGCACGCTCCTTGTCTCTCAAAGCGAATAGGTTTCAGAATCCTAAATATCCTTTTCCACTTTCCCTGACCCTAAGGTGATTATGTCACTCACTGTTTCCCGATTAAGTCAGGGGTAGAATAAGAAAGGGCCCATCAGTCCTTTCACTGAGATTTTGCGCTGAAAATCACCTCGCCGTAGACCAATCTGCAGATCAATTTTCATATTAGCTGTCAAGAGAAACTCTGATGATCTTAAATAATGAAGGAATAGCTCACTGATTCTTTCCAGTTCTCAATTTGCCACTTTGACTTTTGAAGTGAATCTTTAGGTCAATTTTTGCAACATTACAATCAAGAGATGCTTTGCAATTAAATCTCAAAAGCAGGATAAATATGTTTGCCTACAATGATCTCTTACAACGAGTTCAAATTCTGTTATTACTTCTCTTCAGCAAAAGATGAACCTACTGTACTGCAGCATTTAACCCCTGAATAAAAAAAATTTTCAAAGCGTATTATTTATTTATATTCATTTCTTCAACGACTATAACAAAACTCTGAATTAGAACTGAGTTATTACAACAAGAGTTTGGGCAGCATATAATTTCAGGATAACTTATGTAGCCACAAAAAAGACTACAATTTACTAACACTAAACTACTAAATTTAAAACAGTTAAAGGATTTACTAACAGAAAAGTATTTACTAACTTCATGAAGCTTTTATTTTGGTGATTATGCAAACAAACAGATATGACCTGCCTTTTTTAAAAAAAAAAGATCCAATAAAACAACACAAATCTTTACAAAAAAACAAGACATCATTAGGACACATGTGGACTTGACTATGAATTCTACCATGTTGAAATTTCAAAATTTCACAGCACAACCATTCTGGGCATCAAGACTGCATTAGAGTCACCTGGATTTTTTGTGTTTCAAAATATGCCTGGGTACATCATTTCCCTGGTCTGTTGGCTTCTGAGGGACTCTCTGAATGAGTCTGTTTACTGGAGACAGACATCACTTTAACACCCATGCACAGGCCTCAGCACCAGAAGAAAGTGGTAAGCAGAAACACAAAATCACAGTGTAGGAGATTCACACAGTGTAGGAAGGGGAACACTGCAGAAAGGATGACTGGGTAACCCTTAGGCACCTTCTTTTCAGCACTGATCAATTAAATCCTTTGCTTAAGGCATCGACGTGGAATTTTTAAAATTATATAGCTCTTGACTCTGAAATGTATTAGCATGTGTGTGCATGTATCACACATGTGATGCATGTGTAGAGGGGAGAGCAAGCACGATAATGCCCCATGACAACACACACACACACACAGAGAAACACAGGAGATCACTGCACCTAGAAGTACCAGCCCGGCAGCCAGCCAAGGAGCGTTAACCGATCACCCATCGGGCTACCCATAACTCGACAGTGCCCACAGCATTATTCTCTATGGCAACAGTGGAAAAAGCAGGTTCACAATTACATAAAATATCCAGACACAAGGTTTAGCAAACTAGTTTAAATGGGAAGCATCAATTATATACAAGTTTTTCAGGACAATAAAATTAAGTATTAGACAACTCATCTCTACTGAGAATAACAAGATGATGCAAAATCAGCCTGCCCAGAAGACCAGATGTTGCCCCAACAATGGAGATAAGCACTGATGCAAGCTCCTGGCATGTCTGTGGATAGACAACCCTCCCCTCCCCCATTGCTGACTCCAGCCCCCAAAGCATTTTACCCCACACAACCTTGTTCTGTATTGATAACCATGCACAATGGTGTCATAAAGATAGATTATTCATAGTGCTACCACCTATCATCCCTAAATTTCTCTTCTTACTAATATAGAGTTCCTGAGAACGTATCGTACTCCTTGCTTCCAGGACAGACACGAGAGATGTCTGCAAAAAGTTCCCTGCAGGATGGGGATGACGCCAACAACTTCCAGGCACGTGGCGCCAGGGTCATCTGGGCGAAGCTTCATCAGACCTTCCCAAAGTGCCCTGTGTTTTGCTCTCCCCAGTAGGTTTGCTTGTCAGGCCCAGGAAGAATTTTTTTAAAGTGTATTGATGCGTGAATGAGTTTGTTAATAAGGCAGGAGGAGAAGGGGGCAACAGAGGATGAGATGGTTGGATGGCATCACTGACTTGATAGACAGGAGTCTGAGCAAGCCCCACGAGACGGCGAAGGACAGGCAAGCCTGGCATTCTGCAGTCCATGGGGTCGCAGAGAGGTCCCTGGGGTCGCAGAGAGTCGGACACAGCTGAGCAACCGCACAACAACAAAGTACAACAGACTGGGTGGCTTACCCAACAGAAATGCATTGTCTCACAGTCAGAGGGCTCCCCTGGGGGCTCAGCTGGTAAAGAGTCCGCCTGCAATGCGGGAGACCTGGGCTGGGTCCCTGGGTTGGGAAGAACCCCTGGAGAAGGGAAAGGCTACCCAACTCCAGTATTCTGGCCTGGAGAATTCCATGGATTGTATAGTCCATGGGGTCAACAAACAGTTGGACACAACTGAGCGACCTTCACTTTCCCAGTCATAGAGGCTGGAAGTCCCAGGGCAAGGTGTCAGCAGGGTGGGTCCCTTCTGAGGGCGGTGAAGGAGAATCCGTTTCAGGCCTCTCCCCAAGCTTCAGGTGGTCTGCTGACCATCTCTGGTGCCCCAGAGCTTCTGCTGCATTGCCCTGAGCTCCGCCTGCATCCTCACATGGCATTTCTCCCTTGGGTTTATATCCCTATTTCCCCTTTGTTACAAAGGCACCAGGCTAACTGAATCAGGACCCATCCAAACAATCTCATCTTAACTGGTGTCTGCCAAGACCCCATTTCCAAATGAGGTCACATTTTTTGTTCCTGGAGTGAGGACCTCAACATCTCTCTTTGGGGGGTGGGGGGGACACAATTCAACCCACAACAATTAGTGATGGTGAAATGGGCAGGGGAGCTGCTTTCTCAGAAGGGGTTTCTCCCGAGTAAAGCGAACAATACGTGGCTGGGGCACTGAGCGCGGGGACCCCTGTAACAGGGAGGACCGTGTTATTGCCCTCAAGCCTTGTGATAATTAAGGTGGCTAAAAGGGCAGCGTCTGAGTCCTGCAGGCTCTTCTCCAGTATCCCACCTCGCTGCCTTCTGGGCAATGGCAGGCATGCCTTGATTCTTCCTGAAGTTGCCACGTGGCCTGATGTAGCCAAGGACAGGCCGTGAGCCTTTGCCAGCAGCGTGCTATCTGCCACACTCCTTGCCCCCATGGCAGGGATGGAGGAAGTGCACCACCCCTGAGATCATGTGCTGTCACCTGGGGGACCTCAGAGACCACACTGAGCCTGCTAACGGATGCTAGACATCTATCCCGAGCAAAACAAGTAAATAAATCTTCATGGTCTAAGCCATGGAGATTACGTTGCTGCAGCACCACCACGCTGGAGACAGACGGGAATTCCCTACTTTGAGTTCATGCTCTCCGCAGTCCCCTGGCTTTCTCTTTTTCATAAGTAACCAGGGGAGGGAAAGTCCTTTCACGAGCCCATATAAAGTAACAGGCCTAAATGCAGAATGCTACACCAGCCGGAGCCACCGGGCTCCACCCACTGGGAGCATTCAAACTCAACGGAGACATCAAAGCCTGCCAGAGAGCTAGACAGATCCAGTCCCGGGCAGATCAGCTCAGAGAGAGACTCACTTATTCATGCATTCAACCCTGTGGTGGGTGTAATTTTTTAATTTAAATCCACTGGACTGAGGAAAAATGGACTGAGTGATCTTTTATTTAATTTCAATCATTGCAATTATTGATAGTATTTCCCAAACCTTTTATTTTGCACTGAATAACTGTTTAAATTTCCTGGAGTGTAAATTTCAGGGGCATTCTAAAATCAGATCGATGAGTAATGAGACACCTAAGATAATGAGAAGTAGTTCAACCCTCCCCTCTCAAGGGCAGAACTAGATTTACCAGCAGACAGACAGCACTTTGACCAGGTTGGAAAACACTCCTCCTTGTTGCCAGAAATGAGAGGATCAGATGGAAAAAGAAGTAAGTAGAAACTACTGCTCACGTGGGTGTACCTACTGCTGGAATTGTAAAATAGACACGTCCATCAACTTTATGTTTCTTAAAAGTCTTACTTTTAAAATTGTTTCAATAGGTCAGCTGTAATATACTCAGGGGGAAAAAGGCCTTCCCACCCCACCAGACCCCTCCTTTAAAACAATTTTCCAAAGGTTAGGGGAAACTTTTATTGCCTTGTTTATGAAATGTGGCTTTCCTTAACATTGTTTGTAGGCCTGGAGAGCAGGAGGAGTTCTCATTCCCTAAAAATGAAGAGAGACTGTACAAGATGAATAAGGGAAACCTCATGTAGAGAGGTTGAGAGGAAAACACGATGAGAAACGTGTCACAGAGCGGGGTCACAGAATAAGAGACCGAAGCCACTTGAGAAGGATTCTGCACCGCAAAGCCAAGCTAATGTATTTCATTGGAGGCCCCACCACTGGTATTGGGGCCACTCCTTCCAGATTAAAGAAGGAAAAAAAATTTTTTTTGAATTATAGCAGAGTTCAGGAAGTGGCACATAAGTGGAAAGTAGCTAATTATGAGGTAAGTCATTTTTTGATTATCCTTTAACACCAAATTTCACTGTTCATCTTTTCGCTGCTTCTCACAAATGTAGCAGAGAATAAAAAGTGAGCATCTCTGAGGGATGGGACTTCGAGGTATTCGGGTTTGTTTTCTTAACTTTTGAATTTTTCCACAATTAACATATGTTAATTGTGGTTGAATGAGGGAAAAAGTGAGAAAATAACTTGAAAGGACTATTTCTCAGCTTCGCCCTCATTTCCAATCCCCTCCGCCTCCCCGCCCCTCAATCAGTTCCACCACTGTGAGTTCCAAGTTGAAACACACCAACAGCTTTCCAGAAAAGCTTCAGGAGTCAGCCTGTCTTCACAAGTCTACACGATTTCTCAGCCCCCAGAGATCTCTGCCTTTTTAAACTGCTCATTGTCCATGTGGTTCTTGTGGCAAGAATACTGGAGTGGTTTGCCATTCCCTCCTCTAGTGGACCACGATTTGTCAGAACTCTTCACTATCACCTGTCTGTTTTGGGTGGCCTTGCAAGGCAAGGCTCATAGCTTCATTGAATTATGCAAGCTCCATCGCCATCACAAGGCTGTGATCCGCGACAAACCTAGACAACGTAATAAAAAGCAAAGACATCACTTTGCTGACAAAGGTCCGTCTAGTCAAAGCTATGGTTTTTCCAGGAGTCATGTATGGATGAGAAAGTGGACTATAAAGAAAGCTGAGTGCTGAAGAATTGATGCTTTTGAACTGTGGTGTGGGAGAAGATTCTTGAGAGTTCCTTAGACTGTGGGGATATCAAATCAGTTAATCCTAAAGGAAATCAGTCCTGAATACTCATTGGAAGGACTGATGCTCCAATACTTTGACCACCTAATGTGAAGAGCTGACTCTTTGGAAATGACCCTGAGGCTGAGAAAGATTGAGCATAGGAGGAGAAGAGGGCGGCAGAGGACAAGATGGTTAGATGGCATCAGCGACTCAATGGACACGAGTTTGAGTAAACTCTGGAAGACAGTGATGGACAGGGAAGCCTGGCGTGCTGGAGTCCATGGGGTCGCGAAGAGTCAGACACGACTGAGGGACTAAACACAACAACAGGTCAGGGCCTATTTGTGCCTCCTAAGTCCTCCCCACATCTGGTCCCCGTAACTTGCCTCTCTGGAGTGCCCGCCAGCTCCTCTTTGTTTATCCAGATTAAGCTATTAAGGCTACAGCCCAGCTCAGACTTTCCCCCTTTCTCTACCTTGTACTCTTTCCATGGCCCCTGCTAAAAAAGCCTCCCTAACCCGGCCAGCCCCACGGGCCCTCTTTTCATCACACGTGAGGCCAGGCCAACAATGACACGGTAAACAGAGGCACACCCAGTGCCCTGCAGACTCTGCTGGAGGGAGGCCTCTTCTCAGAGCCTGCTCTGGGGACGGAGGGTGTGGGATCTTGCCAAGAACAGTCGGCCCAGTTTAGAGCAGAGACCGAGAAACTCAGAGGCTTTCTCTCCACTCAAAAGCTGTGCATCTCACCACTTACAATGTATACAATGTGGTCTCCACTAAACAGACTCTCACATATGTACCACCTGCCCTTCACAGGGAAAATCCGCTGACTCCTGATGGAGAGCATAAAACAAACTCTTATTATTATTAAATCAAGCAGAGTCAACTGTGCCATGTATCACGGTCCACATTCTGCCAGAACCTGCACCGATGAAAAATCCTGCTGCCACCCTAGTGAACAGCATCTACACGCCTGCCTCACCCACCCCTCCAGCCCCACTTCTCTGCTCACCCACACACCTAACGACCTATACAGGCCGACTCACCTGAGATTTTTCTCTCCTCCTGCAAGGCTTCCTGCTGGAAGGACCCTCTCTGCCTGTCTGACCCACGTATTCATCAAGATTCCGTTCCCTCCTCTGTCGCTTTGCAGGCTTCAGGCGATCTCGATGGTGAGAACTGGGGCTTTCACCCATCTCTGTCTCCCTCTTGAACTCTTACCTCCATAACCAGTACCCACTGCCTTGCATGCATCTTTTCCATACATTTTCCACTTTCAGATCTTTTCCACCTCTCCCCAGACTGGAAGCTCCCTGAGGGCAGGCACCAGATGACTCTGAACTCCCTCACCTGAACTAATGAACATCTTTAAAGTAAAAGAAGCCCAAGGATATACTTGCTGTGTGAACAGTTGATTCTGAAAAATCTGTCTTCGAATTCCAAATTTTTCTGCTTCTCTTGAGAGGAGACAGATACATAGACACAGACAGGGATGACGGCAGAGACGGAGGGAGGGGGTAAAAGGTGGGTCAGTGAGGGCCTGGCAGGGAGGGGTGGAGGGCATCCTGGCTGAGCCACGGGGATCAGGGTCCAGACAAGGGCATGGACCAGGGACTGTGTGCCAGGCCATGGGCGGATGGATTCAAGAGAAGCTTAAGGTGAGAGATGCAAACAGACTGACCCTGTGGGAAATGAGAGGCACTGGGGTCAGTAGAACATGAGAGGGGAAGATCTGAAGCCCCCAGGATCGTACTTTGGGGCAGTGATGAGGACGATGGATTAGGAGAGTCACTCTGGAGACGGTGAACAGCCTGACCAGTCAGGTCGCCACTGTCCTGAATGCGAATCTGGCCACAGCAGCGGCGGGGGCAAGTCGGGAGGGGCCCCTGCCGGGGCAGAAGGGGCAGGACCCGACCACCGGGGGGATGTGGGGAAAACAGGAGCACAAGGGGCCTCCTAAGTTTCTGATCTTCCAATGGCCTTCTCAGACCCCCCCAGCTCCAGAAAAAACTGCATCATGCACTGTGAGCTGCAAAACACACGGATTCCAACTCACTTAACGGAGAGGCTGCCTCTGAATCTCACAGGTGCACCTGCGGGTCAGTGCTCCCAAAGAAGTAGATAGGACTGTGGACACACTGCACTTTTTTGGTTATGAAAGAGAAAGCATGTTTGATGTTTCTCCAACAGTGGCTTTGCAACTGAAAATAACTAAGCTAGGGAGAAAAGATTCCCAGGTTTTCAGTTTTGAGTGAGGCATCACTCAGCATCTCAGCCTAACATTTCTCAAAGCAGGTCATGGACCACCTGCATGGGCATCACCTGTGATGCTTATAAACACTGAAGTTTTTAACCTTAACCTATACGTAGCCAATTTAACCAATGAAGATATAACAATCATGGAGAAGTAGTTAAAAATAAGCTGGCAGAGTATGCCAATGGATGTCACACAGCATACACAGACTCTCCGAGCAAAACATATTATCTCACACAGGTTCGTATGTTTAAATGTATCTTCGTTATCTTCATAGCTGTCAGAGGTTAAAAACAATAAAAACGGAGTTCAGGCGAACGTTGGCAGTCTCAGAAGCAGCCTTGGGAGAAAAGTTTAAAAGCCACAGGTTTGAATTACCTGCTTTATAAAACCCACTGAGAAACAAGCCAAAAATGCAAACGCAACCAATGAGCTGGCCAGCAGTCAGCATCTAGCAATTATTACTGGAGAGTGATTACAATCACAGCTGTCGTAACAAGTCAAGATCCACCAGGTGAGCGAGGGCCTGGTCCTCAGCCTTTCTTTTCACTGCTGCCAGGCTTCCCAAACCAACCTGACGTGCCCAGAGGACATGAGCCCAGCCACAGCCTCCCACGCCCGGGACCCTCAGCCTAGAGCCTGCCCTCCTCTGCCGCCTCAGGGACTGTGTTGGAATTCCAGCCTCTGTTTCATCTGTTGCTTCTATTTTTGCCAGAGCATTGCTTTTCCTTTCCCCTTCTTAATGCTCTCTCCCCTCCTGTAGGAGGGAACCCCCAGGATCCAGAATTCAAACCCCAGCCCCCGGGGCAAAGTGGGCTCAGCGATGCCAAGGCTAACGCGTCTCCCTTTCGATAGCCAAGTCCCCTTTCTTCTCCTGGTCCAGCTCTCTTACCCAGACCTGCCATAAATTCCCCCTTATGACCTGGCTGCCCATCTGCCAAGCAAAAAGCCAAGGGCAGGACAGCCAGCCTGGAGCCTGGCACTAAGAAATAAATACCCTCCAGGGAAGAAAACCAACTCTCTTTAGACAGAAACGTTCTACAAACAGCAGGACACGGTCCACCCCAGCAAAGTGCCTGTGCACAAGAGTTAGAAGCGGTGAGCGTGGACACCCAACGCATGCTGACGATTTCACAGGCAGGGTCCACCTTACGCGCAGCTCAGACCAAAGATGTGAGTCTTTATATCCTGGAGTCTTCCTTAATCACTTAAGCCTGAAATTTTTCTCAAGCCATCATCTGGGACGGGGGGCGGGGGGGGGGGTGGATGCACTAATGAACTTTCTCTAGTAAGCATTTTATCATGAATAACACCATAATCAACCACACTTGTACAGCACGTTAGCATCGCCAGAGCTCTTAAAGAGATCTCATTTATTCCTTACAGAAACTCCAATGCATGCGCTGTCACTTAGCAAATAAGGAAGTGGGCTCAGAAAAGCGACGTGACCAGGGGTCACAGAAACTGTCAGCAGAGACAAAGGGCCTTAAATCGAGTGCTCTGTTTATTTAAAACACTCCAGCAGGGCTATTTTTAAAACTGCAAGCAAAACCTCAACACAAGGCCAGAATTTTTTTTTTTCACCCTTGCTACTGGACTTCAACAAGAATCTTTAACAAAACATTAGCGTGAAAAAGTGTCAAAAGAGGCCAAAGAGTTAACCTAACCAGTTGCTCCCGCGGGCGCGGGCCCACACACACCACGGCGACGATGACAGGTCGCTGAGCTTCGTCACCAGGGACACCGGCCGCCCCCAGGTGATGGCGGGGTGCATCGGGGTGGGAGCCTCTGCTTCGCAGGGTGGTCCCTCCCTTCTCCAGGCGAGCCCAGGGCGCGGGCGGGGACTGTGGCCCCGAGGCAGCAGTGCTCCTCCGCTCAGCCACGTCCGCCTCTCTGCGACCCCAAGGACCGCAGCACGCCAGGCCTCCCTGACCACCCCCAGCTCCCGGAGCGGCCCCATGACGCGGAGGTGGTCCAGGCCACGGCCAGAGGGGCGGCCAACGCTGCTGCCAGACGGCGGTTTCCCCCGAAACGAGTGCCCGCGCGGCTTCGTGTGCAACACGTGCAACCAGGGCTTTGTATTTTTTCATGTTACTCAAGAAACATGAGAGTCCTTTCACGTGAAATCTGTTTTTGGGAGGTGTGTGTGTGCGTAGTGGTTAATCACACGGCATGAAGAAAGGCCGTGTGCTTGTAGCCAACATCATTTGCTGTGATTTTAAACATTAACAGATTTTGCTTTAGCACAAACTTTAGGTAAGTGGTATGCAACATGAACCAAATGACTAGAGAAACCGATTCCACTCACTGAGCACCTACTATAGAAAAACAAAACGAGAAACACTCTACCCACTGCTGCGGCTACGAGGGGCTATGGGGCAAGGTCAGTGACATTTTACTGGACCCTGAAATTCACTAGCGATTCAGAGGGGAGAAATGAAGACTCTCATCCTATATGAAGCCATTTTTTTAATTATTTGGAAGAGGTCCTTCACCACCACTTATTAAACTAGATTTTAACAACTGCATCTTGGGGCAAGCCCTCGGTAAAGACTGCTTCTCTCAGCGCCACTTCTAACAGTATGATGGATTTCCTTAAACTACACAGTTCTCTTCCCCCTTCCAGTTGAACAACTCCACTCCCGACAGCGCGACGCCCGCTCGCTCGGCTCCTTGAGGCCACTGCAGTTGGCCCTCAGCTGTCTAAGCCAGCGTACCCCTGAGCTATGCGGTCGGCGGCCCCCCCAGCTTCCGGGAAGAGCAGCTGTCCGAGCCCTTCACCCCGCAGCCCGCGGGCTCACCTACAGGAGGCGGCTCTGACGACGGGCAAGGGTTAAGCTACTCCCCAAGGCTGAGTGTTAAGTAAAGGAGCTTATCTGTTGCCAAAAAAAAAAAAAAAAATCCACCCTGAAGTTTAGGGGCTTAAAACCGCCAGAGCTGTTTAGATGGTCCATCCAGGCTTCGTTCACCTGTCGGGCACGTTGGTGGGGATGATAGAAGGCTGGAGCTTTTCTCCATGTGGCTGACTTCGGCTTTTTCAGGTGGCAGTTGGATCCTGGAGGCACACATTCCCCAAAGGCAGGAAGCAGAAGCTGCCGGGACTTCTAAAGACTAAACGTCAAGGGAGCCCAGCATCCCTGCCTCTGCATTCACAGTGCCGGCCGATTCCAGGGGAGGGGAGACACGCCACCTCGTGATGGGCAGGGGTGGTGACCCCGGCAACCACCCTTATCTTCCACGCGGTCTTCTCATGTTTTCTCAAAGAAGGATGTGTGCCTACAATCTCCTGGATTTAACCAGGGTCAGAATGAAATCTGCACTGACGGTCACAGAGCCGACCACCACTGTGGTCCAAACACGGAGCACACTGCCAACCGGAACGTACCGAGTGAGTAAACGCATTAGCCCAACTTGTTACGAGGTCATAGAGCCCTCTCTCCAACACCCAGCCATCAACAGCCACACAGGGTCCCCAAACGCAAAACAAACAAGACCAGCTTAGGCTTCTCTGCCCGACATGTCAAAAGCGAAGATGGAATCTAAAGACACGTAAGGAAATCTTTATGACCTCACACATTCCTATCTGTCCTGTCTTCAGGGATCTCAGCAGAGGCTAAATAGGAGACACAGAATTTAGGAAAGGAAATAAGAACTGCCTTTGGGGGGGGGGGGGGCAGGGAGTTTGAGATTAGCAGACACAAAGCACTATATCCTACGATGGATTATCAACAAGGTCCTGCTGTATCGCACAGGAACTATATTCCATATCCCGTGATAAACCACAATGAAAAGTGGAAGAAAAAAGATGTAACTATATATACAACCAAATCACTTACTGTACAGTAGAAATTAACACAACATTCTAGATTAACTATAATTCAATGAACAAAAAAATTTTCAAGTGCCTTCCTATCATTTTCAAGAGCAACAGGGACAGAGTAGAGACAAAGTATGTAATTAAATAGTTAATAAAGGGACAAAGTATGTAATTAAATAGTTCATCCCACTAGGGGATGGTAAGTAAAAAATATGGGAGAGCCCTGTAAATTAATGGTTACTCAAGAGAGCAGTTTTGCTTAAGCATAAGCCCAAGCAGGCTTGCTTATCAACAAAACCATGCCACAGAAGTACGGGGCATGCCCCCAGACAATACAGCAATGGAGACATGAGGCCCGCATCCTGCCAGCGAGCTCAGTGAGTTAGGGACCCCTAGGACACGCTCTCCGAACACATCAAAGACGGTAATTTGTGGACCTGGCTTGACCACATAGGGATAATAAAACTCCCCTGTTCAACCTAGAGGAGGAGCTGGTGATGGATGCATGACGTCCACTCAAGAAAGAGGAAGGCGTTCTTCTCCCCTCCCCGCTTCTCCTTCGATTATAAAACTGTATCCCTGTGAGTGATCTCAGGGCCTGGCACCCTCCTGCCCACCCGCCTGTGAGCCTCACAAGCGTCCTATTCTAACAGATCGCTTCCCATCTCTCACTTTGCCTCTTGTTGAATTCTTTTCCGTGCTGAGACATAAAGGACTGTGGTACCAGAGGCTCTTCAGAGCCCCCAAAACGACACCCAAAGGGTTTGCAGAGGCACAACTGGAGTGGGGGCCCCTTTACATATCTCAAAGGTGGTATCAGATGCTAAGTGCTCTTCCTCTAGAAAGTCAGATGATCTGTACTTTTAAAAACAGCTACTTTTTCCCCCAGGTTCCAGAGAAGCCGGATCAAAATTCGACTTTTTTAATCTACCAAGGTGCTTCTATGTGATCCACGGATAGGACACAGCCTCTGACGTGAAAGCGCTGGGGTCCGGGCACATCTTCAACAGCCCAAGGAGCACCACCCGCTTCCCTCTCTGCGCTCAGCGTCACTGGGATCCCCCTTCACTCCCCCAACTCCCTTCGTGGGACCTCTGCGGGCTGGAGAGAAGGCTCCTTCTGCTCACGTGCTCTTCCACCCTCACAGCTCACCTGTCAGACCCTGGCCACAGTCGGCCACTGAGAGGGCTTCTCCCCACCACCCTTCTTCACACGGGCCTCCCCATCACTCTCTCTGTCTCAGCATTCCATTTACCTCCTTTGGCGTATTTACATAAATGCTCACTTCATTTAGTAGTGTCTTTTTACTACCTAGCACAACTAGAGTAACTGGAACATAAGCCTCCCAAGAGCGGTGGCCACGTCTCTCTTACAGAACACCTGCATCTCCAGAACTGCATCTGGAAGGTAAAAGGAATTCGGAAGGGTCACGAATCCTCCCTGACCTTCAGGTTCATAAAGGAAGCAACAACAAGCAAAGCACAAACCTCTCTGGAGCTAATTAATTTTTTTTTGTTAAAGGGAGGAAGCTGCATTAAATAATATTAATTTCCTGCCAGCTTCACCACTGAATTATAGCTTATTTGACAGCTGTTACCTAGAGACTTGGGTTTAGTAAATAGTTACTATTTAATCAGTTAAAGATTTGTTTTCTAGTCTCTAATTTTCAGTAAATTTAACACTGCAAAATCTTAACACAAATAAAGATTTTTCTGGGGTAAAAAACTATCCCTGATCTTGTATTACATTTTAAGAATCATAAAGGCATATAAGAAAAATCTAATATATGAAAAAATCAGAAGTGATAAAGTCTTTGTATTTTTTCTACACTGGAGTTTATCTTCTATACCAGGGATGATGTCCAATCTATAACAAACTGCAGTCCTATGTTTGAAGTTGTAATTTGCTGACAATCTCATTTCAAGCACATCCAAAATTAGCAACTAATTCTTTACACATACTTTATTAATAGACTCCTGAAATTCAGAGATTAGAAAGAAGCACACTGAATGTGAAGTAGGGAAAGAAAAAGAAAGGCTCATTTTAATACAGTTATTATCAGGTAAATGTAATCAATGCGGTTAACTCAATTCCTGCATTTTTATCCTATTCAACAGCAAAAGACACAATATGTGCAATTACATAACTCTTGATAAAATTACTGATCTATAATCAGCTGTACATCATGGTTTGTAATTTGGTTTTCAGACTTTACAGAGCTAAAGGGCAAGTTTTAAATTATGACAACTCTGTTTGGATTTAATGAAAATCAGAAAGAATATTCCCAGAAGTACACCTAGGGGAAAGGCAGCCACTATTATAAAGTGATCTTGGTTTGGCCTTTAAAAAAGAGGAGAATAAATCATTTTTGCTACACACCAGAAACTAACACAACATCGTAAACTAACTATAGTTCAATTTAAAACAAAAACAAAGGACAATAAACCATCAAACCCTTGAAAGTCCTTAACTTAAAGTCTGAAGCTGCCGACACCTAGTAGCTTAGTGACTCATAAAATCTTTTCTAAGGAAACTTTTTATTGATCTTTTTCATGGTTCTTCCATACAGTCCAGTAGAAAATTTATTAACCCTAAAAGGATAAGGACAAAACCCAGACAGCAACAAGAATTAAGATGGACCACAAATGTGTGCACAAACATAAAAGCAGATGACAGGTTTGCTGGGCACCCAACCCCTAAACACCTGTGAAGAACTGACATCTCCTCCTTCAGAGGGAAGAAGAATAAAAACTCACACTGATTAAGCACTAATACATTACATGCGCCAAGAACTGTGAGAAACAGCTGGCACAGATCTGTCCCACTGAATTCTAAAGTCTTAAAGTGATCTGATCCAGACATGCTCCAAGGAAAAAAAGAATAACATAGGCAAAGGGACTGGAAAGACAAAAGACAAGTCACATGCTTTATTCAGAAGGAACGACTCAAATCCTTCCTCTCAGCCTATTTACAGCCTCACTCTATAAACAATCCTAACAAGCTTGCCTAAACACTTCCTGAATCCTTAGCAGATAAAAGGAAGGCAGGTTACTATCCTGATGGCTATAAGTGGTAATTGGCGAGCAAGAGAGATGGGAAATCAACATAAGCAGCAAGTTCTTCCCAAAGATCATGGGCGTCTTGAGAGCTTTAATGATGATGCAAAATGTATTATATATCTTATTAAGCCCTGATGGCATCATTAAGAAAAAACTTCCATAAAGAATAACTACATTATACAATAATCCTTTGCTGTGAGGGTAACAGTCAAAAACAAACAAAACAAACCTAGAGATATGTTTAGAATGTTCTACCTAAGACAGCATGGAAAGCAGTGACAGAATCGTGTGAGCTATCCTTGGAGAGCTCATCTGTAAGACTGCCAGATGCAGCTGGAGTGAATACTCCCTGTGCTGGGTGCAGGGGGCTTCCGAGGTGGCGCAAGTGATAAAGAATCCACCTGCCAATGCAGGAGACTCAAAAGACACGGGTTCGATCCCTGGGTCGGGAAGATTCCCTGCAGTAAGAAATGGCAACCCACTCCAGTATTCCTGCCTGGAAAATTCCATGGGTAGAAGAGCCTGGTGGGCTTCAGTCCATGGGGTCACAAAGTGTCGGATGCGACTGGACACGCATGCACGCCCTGGGTGTAGCAGGAACAGCAATGGTTTGGGCATGAGGCCTCCTGGTATCAAAGCTCTGTGACCCTCTTCCTGTGTGCCAAAACATACGTTTGCTTGTTTAAAATGTGAGATACTGGTGCAGCTAACCTTAAAATCCTTTTGCATTTTTAATATTCTGCTTTTAAACATTACAGGGAAGAAAGCACCTATTACCACTTCTCTGAAATTCATGAAGGCTTGACGCCTTGTCAACACTTCCAAGAAGTGGAGTTTTCCAAACCACAAAAATGCACTCAGTTAATATTTACAGAAGGAAGATAACTTTCGTTCCCTGGAGGAAAGTCACATTTGCAGGTAAGATCTGACAGGGCAGACCGGTCTTACCTGTCTAGAATTGGAACCCCACTTTCACTTGCTTGTTGCAGTTGGAAAAGGAGAAGAAAATTATTGCTTTCATTTCGAAGCAATTTGGGGAGAGAAGTTTTTCTCCATGCAAGTTGCAAACATCCAACTGGAACACGCTGTTGCTCTTAACACATAGGTCTCCTTGGAATGGAAATTTACCTTGTGGACTAAGCCACAAAAGGACACCCCACTTCTAGCACGAGCAGCCACACCGACAGATGTGTATTTGGAGGGGGGCGATGAGGAAAGGTCACACAGGAAAAAACGCACTACATGAGTGTTTACACCGGGGTGATTAATTAACACCAAGCCAGGATTAAGGCGGTCACTAGCACTACCTTCTTAAACCGGTTGTTCTCAACCCTGGCTGCAGGTCAGAGTCACCTGGGTGCCATCCCCCACTCCCAGCCATCACCCGCTCCCGGCCATGGGGTCCTTTAAGGAGCTGGATAATCAGAATCAGTGAGGTTCTCCTTACCAAATCGGCAGCATCCTTGGCAGATTCCATTCTGCTAGGAGTCTGCCTGTGAATAGGCAGAAAGAGCAATACATTAAAAAAAAAACTGAAAAATCCGATGACCAGTGGCTTGTGCTGGACAGAGGTTAATGTTAATGCTTAATTCTCCTGCTGTGTCGAGCTATTTAAACCCCATCCTGAATACAGGGTGCAGAGACAGAAAAAAAGAGAGGCCCTCAGTGGGCCTGGAAATGCCTGTGAGAACCTAGGATGACTTTCTCAGTTGTGAAGCAATGGCTTTTTAAACTTCTATCCTGCAGACAAAGACCATTTAGTCCTGTCCCGCCCCCAACATGACCGACCTTCCCTGGCCCTCCACCCGCCCCCCGCCCCCAACCTCTGCTTCAGGGAAGTCTTCCCGCATCTGTTTTGCTTGGCAACACACACCGGCATTCCAACACAGGCCACCTGGCCACCAGAGAAGGTTGCAACACATTCATGCGGCAAAATAAGAAACCTGCTCAAAAGGAAAAGCTATCTCCACGGAGGGTTCTGGGAGCACAGATCAGCAGACGCAGGGCTCTGCTCCCTAAGGGAGGTGCCTCTGAACTGCTTGGTACCCTGCCCCTAACCCCTTCCTGGTAGCGAGGCTGAGACACTGCTCCCAGGCCCGCTCTCTCTAATGGAACTTTCCACCCTCCGAGGCCTCCGTCGGCTTCTCCAAACCCAGCACCTCTGCACAGGCCTGAGGAGGTTGGTTCCAAGAAATGAGGAGAAATTGGCTGGGGCCACTTTCTGATGCCTTAGGCAGGACATCAGCACAAAACATTGGGAGCCTGGTATTTCCCTTTGTTTCAACCCACGTTATCAGGGAAATTGTCGCTGGGACAAAAGAGCATCAATTTCCTTAGCCGCGACTTAAGAATGCTCTCCCCGGCTCACGTCTTCTCCCTGAACCGAGGCTGTGACCGTGTTTCAAGGCCTCCGTCTGTCAAGGAAGCACACGATGAACCAGAGGACAAAAACAATGACCTCAGAAACCGGGGAAAACAGATGCAGCAAGCCCTGCTCCCGGACACGACTTCTGAAAGGCCTGCCTCTCTCTGGGGGTGAGGCCTGCAGGCTGAACGAGCTATTTTAAACGCTGTGGATCTGCTCTGCAGCCCACACATTATTCATCAATGGACAATATGCCTTATAATAAATGCAATCTGCAAATCAGGAGCAGACTGCCTGGTGCAAAAGTGCAAAAAATAAACCCACCCACATCCTGCCATGACACAGGCAGCAGAAAGCATCTTGAAAGAACACTTGCTTAAAGAGAAAAAATGCTTCCCATTTTTCAAGCACTGTGACACCACAGGAACAGTCTCCGGTACTAAG
Source organism: Hydropotes inermis (assembly GCA_020226075.1). Classification (NCBI taxonomy): domain Eukaryota; kingdom Metazoa; phylum Chordata; class Mammalia; order Artiodactyla; family Cervidae; genus Hydropotes; species Hydropotes inermis. Next base: position 4,461,443 of record CM035291.1, read on the forward strand.
GTTTGACAGCCTGAGAACCGAGGCTAGACTAACTAGCCTGAGAAAACTCACGACTCCTCTGAGGTTCTGGAAGAGGAAACGCAGCCAAGGCCCCGGCTCGGCCCGCCCTGTAAGGGGACGGGTGCGGCTCTGAGGCCTCCCCCTTTCCGCCTGCAGCCCCCGTATGGGAGCCGGTGTGGGCCCTGAGGATGTAAACGGGATCGCACCTGCCGTCAGCAGCCTCCTCTGTCCGTACAACACCCACTCCATCACCAAGGGCGTCGAGGGCTGAACACCCTGTCCCTCTGCACCCACTTCAGCCCTGTCCACCTCCACACCGGTCCTCCTACCTCCAGGCAGGTGCTGGCAGAATCGGTCTGTGGACGGTAGGCAGACAGGCAAGGAAGGGATTCACTCAACTCCACATCTGATGGCAAGGGAGGCATTATTCATGCTGATCCCCCCCACCCCGTACCCGCCTCCCCCCACAAATTCTTCAACAACTGTTCACATTAAGAAACAACAGGTTGAAACTTGCTAAGTGTGATCAAGGAATTAAAATTCTTCAGCAAATACAGAAATCACATCACTGGTGGTTTCTACCTTCAGTCTTTCAAAAACACAGATCCTCCCACTGACCCACCGAGACAAATCCCGGCCATCTTTCCAGATCTGGTTCCCATCTTTCCCTTCCGTGACATCACTCCTGTCCATCATGACCCACAGCTCCTGTCCTATGTATAAGCATGCCTCAGTGGTGGGAATCTAGGAGGCTGGGAAGCCTGGTTTGTAGAACTTTCTGTTCAGCAGACAGAACAGCTCAGACGAGGCATGTGTGTCCAGCAGAAAGCATTGACTCAGGAGAACAGGCACAGGCAAGCACTGGTTGCCACCACAGGCAGTGGGTGACAGACCGCTTATAGCGCTTTGCACGCTGCATATTCAAAAATAACTACTGCACGCTTGTGAGACATAAAGAATATTCTCAAGGGTGAAAATAACACCCTCAGTTTCCTCATCTTTAAACTGGAAGGGAACTGGTCTATGTAATTCTTAAGAAAACTCACATCTCTAAGTTTATAAACATAAAACAAAAAAAAATGACTCTTGCTGCATACACTTGTCAAAGGAGAGTGCCAGCCTACAGGATACAAGAGCATCTCTTGCTAATATAATTTCAACCTAGGGTGCAGGCAGGCCCTTAAGCACATTGTGTTTCTATGAAACTATTTTCAGCACTTTGTCCTTTGCTATAGCATCTGGGAATCCTCATAATATATATGTAAACGTGTAGAATATTATATCAGGATTAAAAAAAAAACATGGCTTCTACTATAAGAGGTTGAAAGTGAAAAGGTGATAGTCACTCAGTCGTGTCCAACTCTCTGTGACCCTATGGACTGTGGCCCACCAGGCTCCTCTGTCCATGGAATTCTCCAGGCAAGAATACTGGAGTGGGTTGCCATGTCGTTCTCCAGGGGATCTTCCTGACCCAGGGATTGAAGCTGGGTCCCCTGCATTGCAGGCAGATTCTTTACCATTTGAGACAAGAGGTTAACAAACTTAAATACTGAAATTACATTAAAAAGTTTAAAGTTATACTACAATTCAGCATCTCTTTTTTCAAGTGGTAAAGCATGATCACTAAGTACATACTGAATAGATACTAAGCTTAAGGTGCTTTGACTCTTGAGAAAGATATTATAAAGAACCCAGAACTAGGATGTTAATGTGCAGTGTTCAACCCAGCCCAACTCCTTAGGAAAGTTGAGTCCCACAACGGACCTTCTAGCCAGAAAACCTCTCTGCTTTGAAGAAGCACTAGGTTCTTCGGCTGGAAGTTAGTACACGTGTTTCAGTTTTTCTATTCCACCTTGACTTTTCTGCCCAGCTCAGATTTTAAACAATGGGACCACAGCAACTTTTCTGTCCTCCTTGATGATTCAAATGCCTAGCCAGGTATTTTAAAAAAAAACAAAACAAACAAACAAAAAACCTCATCAAGTATGATAATGAAGCTTTAAAAGGTCACCCAAGGAACTGGATGAATTATGACATTTGTGGGTCATTAAACATATTTTAAAAGTTTGTCAGTTCTGGATTATCCCACAGAGAGTAAGAATAAGAAACTATACATCTATCAAATTATTTGAAGCCTCACATACCTAATATAATGACATCCCTACCCTGTCTGAACCTCCCAGAAAAAGGTAAGCACAACAAAAGATCACAGATTAAAAGCAGATTCCTCAGAGTTATTAGAGACGTAAATGCCACCTAACTTGCCCTGATGTATAAAAATGAAGACCCAAAAGAAGGCTATGCAAATTCTGAAAGGCAAATTTGCCTGGGGAAACACTGGTCTTTTTCCCCCTGGAGGGACTTCTTCACTTTCTGCTTACCAAGTATATGTCATAATACTCAGTACTAAAATAAACAAGTTGTTTCAAAGAAGAGATAGTTGGGGCAGACACCTCAAGGAACCAAAACCAAGTATTTGAACACCTAGTGTGCCCACAGAGGGCTTCCCTTGTAGCTCAGTCGGTAAAGAATCTGCCTGCAATGCAGGAGACCGGAGTTCAGTTCCTGGGTCTGGAAGACCCCTGGAGAAGGAAATGGCAGCCCACTCCAGTATTCTTGCCTGGGAAATCCCACGGAGAGAGGAGCCTGGGGGGCTACAGTCCCCGGGGTCACCCCTGGGGTCACAAGAATCAGTCAAGGCTTAGCGACTAAACCACAAGTGTGGCCACAACAATCAAACCAGAGAAAGCAGGGTCCCTTTCAACTCAATTGATCATACATCCATGACCTTTTCCTTCCCATGAAGCAGTCTAGTCCAAAGTGTCAGAACAGCCCTTGGTTCTAAAATGATCAGGGTATAAAAAGCAGGCTTCGTGAAATTCAATCTACTTCACCTCCAGCCTGAAGATTACACTTCCTGTTAAGATGTGGTGATGTCTGGAGACCCGTGAGGTGTCCATTCAGGACTCATCACGAAACAGGCAGGACACTGACCATTTCATTCAGGCCCACCCGCGCAGCCCTCTATTTCACTGCTATTCCCTCTTGCCCAAGGAAGCTATAGCAAAATAAATAAATAAATAAAAACAAGAGACTTTAAAAAGGAAAATCCATTGGAAACATCATGCATCTGTGATGCATACTGTGTTGAGATTATTCCTAAAAATCTTTCTACCATCTCCATCTGCCCAGAAAAAGTCACCAAGCTCCTAAACAACACATTTTAGCGCATATTTTCAACACTCTGTCGTCTCAGGCCTTTTTCACCCGAGACTGCAGCTGACTCTAAATCGTGGGTACACTGGTGTTCTCTCTTGTGGACGACATGGAAGAGTATGCTGCCTGGTCTGAATCAAGGGAAGTACATGACTGCAGACGGGTTACCAAACCTCTCAATAACCACCAGCCAACTGTGGAGTGGGCTTCCTGAGCTTCTTTTGGCATTCAGAATGGAAACTTAGATATTCTGGTATTCGAGCATTCAAGCAACAGTTTCAACACCTTCCATGAAGTTCTGCTTTTTCCTCATTTTTTGCAAGTGTCTTGGAGTTAAAAAGGGTCAATGTATTTAGGGCATTGATCCATCTCAGCAGTAATGCAGTTGATTAATTTCATTTAAAAAAATCTGCTTGATCAAATGGCACAGACTCCTATTCAGAATTTTTATCATCTGAGCTATTAGGGAAGTGACTATTTAGATTAGCCTCAGTTAATTTTACACTATCAACTATATAGAGACACAATGTTGATTAAATTTAAGGTAATTCTTACATGGAGTAAATTGTCTTCTGGTATTGCGAACTTTTGTGTAGAGATAACGATTTTCTTATCAGCATGTATTATAAAATTGTAGTTTTAGTTCAATGCCGAAGAACTCTGCCTCCAGGCTTAGCCAAGAGAAGCAGCTACAGCATTTATGAAAACCTGCAGTATCCAATAAGGCCTATTCCCAGATACTTCCCTCATTTGTAAACCACACAACGTGGAAATTTTGTGCAGATAACATTAGATTCCTGCTCAAAAGCCACAGCCAATAAGAAGGAAAGACAAACAACTGGAAACATGGCCTGGTTTTAAAATAAACAAACACACACACACACACACACATATAGCCAAAATGACATGGCAAACCAACAACATGTCTGAAATGCCAGCAGATATAACTACACTTAAGTTTCCAAACTTAATGGCACAAACACAAGTAGAGGTCCTTCTGTCGGAGGCAGAGCTGAGGGGTGAACTGCAGTCTCCTCAAGCCTGTGTCACCGCAGGGCACTGTCAAGGCCCCGTGCTGCGGACTATCAGAGGGCAAACACTGCGGAAGGCTGAGATAACGGTGCACAGGAGATCCAAGCCAGTTTCCAAAGCAAACAATTCCAGGGATTTCTTAAAGTTCTGTGGCCCTGTGTCTAACGCCCTGTGATCAAAAACCGACTGTTCACGGCCACCCAATCGCCCCCCTCGGGGAGCAACGTGTACCTCACAGAGATTCGGGTGAGAGAGGAGAAGACCAACACAGCACTGCACTGAAGCCTCACCATGAACCCATGAGGTGGGTGTCTTTAGTCTCCTTTTTCACTGACAAGGGGCAATGCTCAGCAAGGGAGTCTCACCTCCTGGGACACGCAGGAATCTGCAGAGACCAGTGCACGAGGCCGGCGCTCCGAGGCACCCACTGAGGCTGCCACCTCCAGAATCCTCAGCATTAAAACGTCACACCACATAAAGCACTGAGCTGCTACACAGGTGTTTTATGTGCAGAGACAGAAACACATTTCTAAAATTCCCATTCTGCACAGATACAAAAAATGATAAGAGTGTGATACTGTCATTAGTTATCACATCTAATGACCGTATCACATATCTTCACTGGAAAGAGTGAAATAACACTACTTAGCTACATGATGGTCGGAAAAGCTGAGCGAGATAGTCGGATGGTTATACTAAGTGAAAGAAAGGCCGGCACTCATTGGACTGTGAAGTGCTACAGAGATGTGAGTGACCACCCACAAGCCCTATGTGTTTCTGTGTGTATAAACCTACGACGTTATCACCTACACTTTTCGCTAGTCCCTCTCAGGTGAAATTTCAAGCCACATAATATTGGAACATGCTTGTACAGAATCATGTTGAGAGAGACAGCCGAGAAGAAAAGTTCACAGAATCCGATCAGAGACCAAGTCAACGAAAGGACTCCTAATAGCTTTTTTAAAATTCACTATGCTGTGGTGGTGGTGCTTTTAAATAAAGAAAGAATCTGCCTGCAACGCAGGAGACCGGGGTTTGATCTCTGGGTTGGGAAGATCCCCTGGAGAAGGGAATGGCTACCCACTCCAGGATTCTTGCCTGAAGAATTCCTGGACAGAGGGGCCTGGCGGGCTACAGTCCATGGGGTCGCAAAGAGTCAGACACGACTGAAGAACTAATGCTTGTACATATTTTCCTAGAATTAATTTTTTAAGGTAAAAAGGAGACATCAACTAATACTAATGTCAAAAATATTCTGTAGAGTCGAATCACCCTGCCTAAAAGAGATCTAAACTAAAATTCTCCCCAAAGAAAAATAGCTTGGGTGTTCCTCTGCTGTTCAGTAAAACGAATTGGGAGTCACAGACGACCACCACGCTGCTTCTGTGACATGGGTGTCCATGGGAAGGGCACAGGGGTAAATTCAGAGAGCCTCAGAAGAAGTAAAGAAAGAACACTCTTTCCCTGTAGCGTATGGCGTGGGTGTCAGAAGTGTTCTGCCCCCGCCCCCTGCCCCCCAGCCCTTTGATCTCTGTTTACATTATGATTTCTGTGTCAGCAAGAAACAGAGAGTCCCAGAAACTTTCCAAAGACCCAGTGTAATGTTATATACACAGTGGGCCTTAAACACTTAATGGCATTATTAATGGGATTAGAAAACCAGCTCCTAAAACTTGTAGGATGCAGAGCCGAGCAGTTACCACGCAGGCAAGCATCGGGAAAGGGCACAGAAACCCCTGATAAACAGGATCCCTCTTCCTCAGAGTCACTGTTACCGCAGTTAGGAAGCTTAACCCAACCAAGGAATTCAAAACACTAATTTAAGAAAATAACTAAATTATTCACTAAATAACCATCAAAATGCTACAAAATAAACTGATAAGTTATAAGCATTTTGAAATACTTTAACATTGTAACTGATAACTCTAAAAAAATCAATTCTGTCTTACATCACAGACTGGGTAGAAAAAAAAAAAAATCAAGGATCACAAGAGATCCCTGGAATCGGATTAGCATTTTTTTTTGGACAATCATGTTGCATTTTAAATTTATTTGTGACAGTCATGACAGGATGTCTGGGAGGCACAGAGCAAAGTTCTCAACAAAATAACCTTGTAATAAGGTCTAAGGCATGGATCGTGACATCCGAGCACCTTCGCCAAAGGAATCTTGAAAGGTTTTCCCCATCAAGAAAGATTTTTGACACCATTCAAAAGACCTGACTGTAATCTGTTTTTCATGTAAACTAATAACGAAATGCCCTTCTGTCCAAAGCAGCAGATATTTGAAACGTCAAAAGAGCCTAGTGGCGGCCAGACTGCAGACGCCCAAGTGAATGTTTTCCCTCAAGATAAATAAGGCCGTCGCAGCTGCTGCCTACTCTTAACACCCCTGCCCATCTGAAACACGTACGGAGTGCTGAATGGAGCAGACAGTTTTGTTACGAGACAAGTTTTGTTTCTGCTTCTTGAAGAAGCAAGTTTTCACTTAAAAGAAAAAGCCAGCTTCCTACCAACCCTTTGCAAATTTATAGAAGTGTACAAAAATACAAATTCGAAAATAAAAACTACTATGCTCTGGATGGGACTTACTTTCCACAAAAAGCTCGTTATTCTAGAACTTACATTTCCAAATGTGAAGAAATTTTATTTTCCACTCTAACAGCCCTTGAAAGTCAGAATGGCCCTTGCATGTAAATTACACACAGTGTTTGGTATGTTGCGCTTGTTTTTTTAATCCTGGGAGAAATGTCAAGCCAAATGAGACTGTAATTATAAAAATCCATTTGTCTTCAATGCCTAACTGCAAAATGATTTAAAAGTCTGATAAGTTGTCAAAACGTAGGATATATTGTTGTCAATATTCATGTGGTAGGTTGTCCAAATTCAGCATGAAAATACGCGGCCCAAAGAAGTCTACACCTGTTGTGATGGTACTTTTTTGGGCTGAAGGTTAGATGCTATCATCAGAATTTTGTTGAAATCTGTACCACTGCATAAAAACGGTATTGGTTCAGACCAAAAATATAGCATTTCCTAACGAAAGGGCTAGAGATAATAAAAGAAAAGGGTGTATAAAAGAGAAAAGAAGAAATGGTTACATTAACAGTTATAAAGTTATATTAACAAGAAAAATATATTGACATTTAGCACCTGATTAAATGCCTTCAAAATGGTGAAAGACAACGATGGATCAGTGATAAAACTTACTCATACAGCCAAAAATATTTCTCGACCCAAAATAATATAAGATGATACGTTCCACAGCCAAACTCAGTCATCCACTTTGAAAAGTCGCAACTCACAACTGAAACCAAACACAAAGTCTCCTAGACATTTCACTGCCGTATCCTGAAATCCAGCAGTCACAGGAAATTCAAGGAAAACAACCCGAATTCAGAATACAAGGAGCTTGTCCTCTGAGAAAAAATAAAGCACGTGGCCAGTGATTAGCAGTAGTAAAAGAAAGCTAACTGGTGAAACTTTGCATCCCGCGACAAACCATGGAAGCTGCAGAGTCATCGTTTGCCTGGTGGAGTTAGCAGCTGTCTGTCTGTACTCCATTTCGCTGAGAGGCAGCGAGCAAGAATACAGGCGCAATGAAGGCCAAAATCTGTTGCTGGGTTTCTGTTTCCACAGCTGGAGGCTGGGCACTTCACTCTTCTATATACAGCAGCCCAGCTTAGACACTCAAGTGGGCAGTGTTAAATTGCATGGGTGAGCAATTTGACCATTAACAAGTCCCCAATCAGTTTCGCCTCGCCTTGGCCCCACAGGCCAATCTGCTTCAAAAACACGTTTCCTCCCAGCCCACAAGTGTGGCTACCTTTGTTAACTATTACTTAATGGGACCAAAAAAAAAAAAAAAAAAAAAACACACACACCCCACTAAGACAATACATTATATAACCAGCGCCGGCCCTGTACAGCTAAAAGGCCATGAAGACGAATGGGTCCAACTTGACATATGCTTAATTATGAAGAAACCAGACGAGTTTAACCTGAGATTCTCTCACCTGGATTAGAACGGATTATTTTTTTAAACCTGAGTGTTGTCACAGCCTGTATCTGCAAGCAGTTTTTTAACGCATTTCCAATGTCAACACACTGGGGCACTGCACAGTAACTTAAAAAGTAATGACATCTTAAAAATTCTTTTATTGAGAAGGGAGGGAAACGGGAGAGAAAGGGTGGTCCGGATTTTTCAAAACAGTTATGTGACTCTGAAGACCTGAGGCTGTGATATTTTCTAAAATCGGCTAACTAGCTTCATGGACTTCTACCAAAGGCGGGACCACAAATCGTGGACCCAGGACCCGGCCAAACACACTGAGGTTCTCTGGCCCGCAGCAGGGAGAGCCCCAGAAGGGAGCAGGATGTTGTTTATTTTAATTCCGCCGCAGAATACGCCCGCTGGGCTAGAATCAGCCCCTCCTGCTGCGGACGCGCGGCATCGAGGCTCACTTACCGGGGCGCCGGCTCGCGGGGAAGCCGGGCCGGCCGCGGCGGCGTCCTCGGGACTCTGGGGCGCGTCCTCAGGCCCCCGGCTCACGAGGATTCTGAAGCGCTGCTGGCCCGCGTTTTGATCCTGCCTGATCTTAAATGTGCGGCCCTGGCCCTGTGGCGTCCTCTCGGCCGCCGCGTCGGTCCTGTGGGCATCGGGAGCCACCCTGCGGCCCCGCGGCGGCGCCTCCGGGTCCGGGTGGCTGCGCTCCTCCGTGGGACTCCCGCGCTCGGCCCGGGGCTGCGTGGGGTGAGAGCTGCTCCTCTCCAGCCGGATTCGGGGATACCTCACCAACCTGTCACCCTTGGTGCCAGTGAAGCCGAAGTTGAAGTCGCCGCCCGGCGCGGGCCCGCCGCCACCGGCTGGCGGCTGCTGCAGCTGGAAGACAAAGCAGCGCTTCCCGGAGCTTCCAGAAGCGTCTGGAACGTGCTGCAGGGACCAGCGCCTAGGCTCGGGCGCCGCTGCCGCGGGGCCAGCCTGACCCTCGGCCCCCGAGGGTGTCAGCCTCACCGGGCGCACGTCGGCGCTGGACGCGCGGTGCTGGACACGCACGGCCGGCGGCTCGGCCTCCTCGCGGCCGTCGGGGCCCGGCGCTCGGCGGCGGCCGCACGTGCCGTTGAGCTGCGGGCCGGGAGCCCCGGGCCCCCCAGGAGGGGAGCCATCGCCGCCATCGCCGCCGCCGCCGCCGCTGCCGCCGCGGTCGTCGAGGCTCTTGGCCTCCGGGGGCTCCCCGGGCAGTTCCGTGCCCGCGTCGCTGTCGTCGGGGGCGCCGTCGGCCGCCTTGCGCTGCAGCGAGATCTGCACGGACGAGCTCCGCGTGGGCCGCGCGTCCACGGGGCCCAGCAGCTGCGGGATGAACATGGACGTGCTGCGCTTGAGCGCGCCCACGCCTCCCCGCAGGCCCGCGTCCTGCGCTCCGCTCGGGGCCAGCGCCACCGCGCCGCCCCGCCGCGGGAGCGCGTGGAATGCCATGAAAAAGTCGTCTTCTCCCTCCTGGTCTAGGATCTCTGACTCGGGGGCTGTGTTGCTACGGCAGGAGCCAAAATGAAACCGAAGCCGATGGGCCATGGTGCCCAGAGGGCCAGGGAGGGACAGGGCGAGAGGCAACAACAGGCCCGGCGCTGCCAGCAGTCAAACCCCAAAGACACGAACTCCAAGGAAAAGTGTTCCATCTGCCAAAGCGTGAGCACTGCGGCACCAAGGGCAGCAGATAGCAGAAATAACCCAAGTGGCAAGCGGCATTCCAGGCATGATTGGATAAGAGCAGAAAGCTCTCATCCGCACTGGGACAGAGGGTAGGGTGGCCGGAACCACATGACCGCGGTCTCCCCCTCCAATGCCAGCTTCTGGACTTAGTGGAGTTTTCTTCCCCCTCTCGCTCGCTCGCTCTCTCTCTTTTTTTTTAAACAGCAAGAGCCTGAAACAGCACCTTCCCAGCTGCCGCTTTTCCATCAGACAGGAGTGGCCCCAGCAGGGAGCTCTCACAGCTGACTAAGGCAGCAAACAGTCCGAGCCACGCGGCTATAAATCTCAGCGCAGCGCGCTCGGCGGACAGTTCTTTCCAAACCGAGCTGGGCACCCGGGCGCTGTCTCGCCGATGCGGGAGAACTGGCACCCAAGGCAGCCACACAGAGGAGCCCCCGCTCTCATCGAACGCGGCAGTGACAGGGAGACGGCAGGGGCTGCAGGAAAACCCTTTCGGGAGCAATCGGATGTTATGCGCCCCTCTTCATATGATATCACCACACTACCACGATGGAATGCAAACTAATAAAACGTGCTATAAATACGATTACACACCCCACAGAATGCGTGTCCCTTTAACGCTAAATAATTAGACCATGATCTACAAGTAACAAAATAGCTGAGTGGAGGGAGGGGGGAGAACAACTTACTGCCAGTTGGGGTCTGCCTCTGGCTACCAATACATGTTTTTTTATTTGAAAGATGGGGACGGCGGGGGACACAGTCTCACACAGAATATGATTCTCAGATACGGCAGTGCCAGAGGAAAGGAACCCAGCTGGAGAAAACATTCCCCCCTGTATGCCAGAGAGGAGAAAAAACAACATCCCCCGACTCAAAAAAAAAAAAAAAGGGAAAGATAGTTGAAGAAGCGTGTTGCTTGTGGCTTTTGTAATAAATTAACTTAAATACCATGCAGAAAAAAAGGTTTCCTGGAGCAGACTGTTTTCCAGTAAGAAGTCAGCAGTATCACCCCAGTTGGGTTACAAACAGAGAATCTTGTTAGTTTTGAAGGGCTAGAAAGGACCTAAGTAATAAAAGTGAAAGTCCATGTTCAAAAAACTGTCATCGGACTTGTAGCTAATTTGGATATATTCTGTGTGTTTTAAAGATACTCTTTTCCGTAAGCCAGAAACATCAGTTATTTTTAAAAAGAGGTTTATTTAGGAGGGAATAAAAAAAAAATGATGGGGGGCAAAGGGGGAATACCAAACTGCAAAGAGTGACAAAAAGTTTTATTTTAAAATCCGCAAAGCATGATTCTGTCAACAGCTCTGGAGTCCAGGGTGTGGAGGATTAACCCTGTGTTTACACACATTCAAACCTGTTTTCTAAAGGCATGGGTTTTTAATGCCAAAAATGATCTCTATGAGAGAAATGGAAGCCAGTTTGTTTAACGCGAAAACTGCCGAGCACCACTACAGTCACGTATTGTCTTAGCTGGATTAACACCCTACAGAGAAAAAAAGCACCCGCAGCAACATTCACTGCATAGTCACAGCACTGCCGATGGCCTGGGGCAAAGCTGGGTACACAAAACACAATTTTTCAGATAAAGTTTGTATTCATGTGGGATTCCTTAGAGCTTGGCATTCATTCAAAGCCTTGTTGGACTTGAAACTCTAGGGCTCATGGCAAGGCCATCTCCACAGTCATTCTTTTAGATAATGGACATGGAAAACAAAAGTTTTTTTACAGTGTATTTTAATAAAAGAAAAATAATGAGTGAAAACCCATCTGACAGGAGGCAATTTTTCCCCAATGTTGACCCTTTCTTCACCTTCAAGTGTTGTTATACTCAATAAATGAGAAAGGAAGAATCAGTCCATGGCTGCATGTGTATCTCCAGGAACTTGATGTTACTCGCTGAATGTTTGCTGAATTCAGTGTTTGCTGGATAAGAGATGGAGTCCCAAAAACTGTACTCTCAAGCAGAATTTCTCATTGGATTTAACAAGAAAATAACTTCATACACAGAGCAAAAGTGATTTGGCTATTCGGTACTACTAAGTATCACCTAAGGTATAAAATGTCAAGTTTGATGCAAAACCACTGAAAATCTACATATTTTAATAGAAAAAGCTATCAGGATGGTGGGCCAACATCTGTTGATTTCCTAATTTGGAGAGTAATACCAGGTATAGGAGATCAAATATATTCCCAAGTTCCATTCCAAGGGTTAAGGCTTGGCTATGCATCACCACTGGCTTCCCTGGTGGCTCAGTGGTAGAGACACCGCCTGCCAATGTAGGAGATGTAGGTTTGATCTCAGGGTTGAGAAGATCCCCTGGAGAAGGAAATGGCAACCCACTCCAGTATTCGTGCCTGAGAAATCCCATGGGCAGAAAAGCCTAGCGGGCTATAGTTCATGGGGTTGCAAAAGAGATGGATACGACTTAGCCACTAAAAAACAACAAATTCACTGCCACTAACCTGAGACTTAAGAGATTAGCAGTTACATAATTACATAAGGGCTCTAGACCTCAGTTCTCTCATTTGCAAGGACAGGACACTAAAGGAGATATTATAAGTCTCCTTCAGATAAAATATTCTATTAAACTTAAGCTAGTCAAGTGGTTCCAGTTGAATTCTGCAGAAAGTAGGGTTCATAGGACATTTATTTTAAGCAAATAATATATGGTTGAACCTCCATATGTATGTGTTCTACATTCATGGATTCAACCAACTGTGAATCAAATATATTGGGGAGAGGGGATAATTCCAGCAAGTTCCAAAAAGTAAAACTTGAATTTGCCTCATACAGGCAACTATTTACATAGCATTTACACTGTATTTGGGTATCGAATGTAATCTAGAGATAAATTTCAAGCATACAGGAGAATGTGTTTAGGTTATATGCAAATATTACACCATTTTATATTAGAGACTTCAGGGCCTTTGGATTTTGATATCTGCAGGAGCCGTGGTACCAGGCCCCCCATGGAGACTGAGGGATGACTGGACATAAGTTTCAGGACACTGAGTTCAGGAACTCAAAAGCAGATTTGAATACAATGACTACACTCATTTATAATATAAGGTTCGCCAAAAAGTTTGTTCAGGTTTTTCTATAACATCTTATAGGAAAACCTGAACAAACTGTTTGGTCAACTCAATACCACTTCTGAGAGTACATTACAAGTTTGTAAATATCATGATAATATTCATTTTCATAGTTGCAAACCTTGCCTTGTGAGTACTTGGTATATACATTCTAGGGAGTTAATTTTGGCAAATGTATTAACCCAGATTTGCTTCTGAAATTCCATTTCTAAAATGAAATCTAAGTTGTGTCAGTTGCATATGTGTGTATGCACACGTGCGCACACAAAATATACAGCTACCTACTATCAATCTATATAAAACGTTACTTGCAGCAAATGTATGCCTCCGCATTCTGGTTTTCTGAAGGTGCTTTCTATGAATTTCCCTTGAGAAAGTACCACTTACAAAATAACTTCTTAATTTTACCTGTTAAATATATTCCCTCTTTGCTGTATACTGTATACCGAAGAGATTTGATACAGAACATGTCACAGTCACATAGTCTGGCTTATACATAAAAACCCTGGAAGGGTCACTTACATGAGTAATGGCCTTGATCATTATGAACATTAAGCTGGTAATGGGACAAAAATGGTCTTCTTGAGGGACATGTATACTGACAGAAGTACAACATAAATACAGATTTCTAAAATACAGTGCTCTAAAAAATTCAGTTTTTAAAAAAATTGAAGCCAAAATTAAAAACTAGGACCCACTTACCAGTCTGTTTTCATCAAATACTTCAAACAAGAGCCTGTGATTAGATGGGTTTACCTATAAGGGACAGAAATAATATGTTTTAAATGGGCAGAAATAATTCCAAGGAATGAAATAAGGGACTGAAAGAATAAAATATAAAGCACTCAAATCAATTGTACACTGTAAACAACCTGCTCTTCCATCTATGAAGTTTTCCATTATTGACTTCTATATTATTCTATGTCTAACATTTGGACATATCAGAAGAAAGGCCTTTTAAGCGCTGCTTTTCTAACATATGAAAGGATACTTCTACATGGTTTTTAACAGTTCCTAAATCTCCCCTAAAAAGGCACCCTTACGCTTGTACACCAAAGCTGAACCCTCATAAAGGTCTACACCTGAGAAAATTTCTTAGGCAACAATCAAAAATCATGAAGAAAACAGTAAAAAGCAGCTATTTACCTTTGTGTGCATGCATTTTAGGCACTTTCTCCTTACTAAATATCAAAAACACATGGTCCCATTTATTCTCAAAGCACCCCTATGATGTATACAACTGCTGCTCCAATTTCACAAATGAGGAGTGGAGACCAGGAGGGTAAAGAAACTTGCCCACGAGCCCGCAGCTAGTATTCAGGCCAACCAGGAGCTCCAGCAGGCCCGGCCCAAGCGCCTACAGAGCCGCGTGTGGAGCCAGGAGAGAAAAGAGAAATAAGAGATGGCCCCTCTTCCAGCAATGGCGGGGTCAGCGTCAGAGCCCCTGGCCTTTCGGTGTCTTTCTGCTTCTTTCTCTTTTCCCAAACCTCACTGAAATAGCAGGAATCGTCCTTCAGACCCAAGTGTCAGGTGCGATGTATGCTCATTTCCATTCCTGTACATAAATCCTGGAAACAGGCTTCCTAAGTCAGGACTCCTCGCTCACTAGGGAAGCCTGTGGGGAGTCTGAGTCCTCAGGTGGCTTCTCCAGGGTCAGAAGGGCTGTCGGTGGGAGAGCTGGAGATGCGACCCAGGTCTCCCAGCACTACGCCTCAGCTGTCTCACGAGGGAGAAGCCAACGATAGGACACTTGATGGCGCAGAGAACACGCCTTGTGCTCCTGACCCCTCGGCTTGCTCTTAACTTGGAGATGGAGCAAGCAGGTGCTGGGGGGAGGGTGGGCAGCGTCTGTCTGAAAGCTCAGCTCGGACCAGTGCGTCCACACGCCGTGATGGGGGCTGGGATGCAGCAGACACTCGATAAAGATTTGTCCAATGAACGGGACAAGGAAATTTTTAAATGACCCCCCCAAAAAAAATCAAGTTTATATATCTTTAGGGCTAATATAACTTGAAAAAAATTTTGAATGTAGTAAAATTTACAGAAATGTGGCCAAGGTATTTAATTAATTTTTGTTTCCCTCAAACTGAAAGAAGTCTAAGTAGTTTGGAGTATTACAAGTGGAAAGCTATATCTGAGAGTTAGTTATGGACCAATAATATCTATCTGCCCCCATTACTTTTTCAGTCTTTCACAGAGTAATTTAAAAATACATCTGGTGGTGACACTGTGTACAAGCCCGTGTGTCCCTAGGTTCAGTAGAGGCTAGACACAGGATCTCACCAAGAATTCAAATATCAATGCCATATTTTAGCTCTGAACATAATAGAAAACAGATGTCATATATAGTGATCTACGTTCAGAGCACATAAAATATATAAAATAATGTTGTGACTGAAAGGAAGAAATCAGGACCATTATCATCAGTCTAATAGTAATATTGTGCTTTGGGAATCTACACCAATCAGGAGATCTTATCTATAATACTTCTGGAGGTAGAGTAGTTTTTAATAACACAGCTATTCAGACAATTAAAATTAATTCATCTCGAAGAGATAACCCCCTCTTTTCCATTAAATAACTGAGCAGCAAAAAAACAACAACTGAGCAGCTTAATAGTTTCAAACTTTTAATACCAAAAAAGAAAAAAAAAGCAACAACCACATAAACTCACTGAAAAGTAATTTCCATTAATTTACAGAATTCAGTCATTTCTACATGTAGCTCTTCTAGATATTAAATATAAAAGGTTGAGGAAATTTTGCCTAATTTGGTGATATTTAAACTGCAGATATAGTTTTATATTATACACATATGCTCACACTTAATAACTGAATTGTAAAAATTTTCTTTCCAAATTGGAACATGATTAATCAATTTTAGGCTTCTTTTTAATCATGCTGCTTCTACTGAGCTTAAACTTCACTGAAACAATTAAGCTGCCGTTTTAATTTTACTTTATTTTTTAAAGAAAAATTTGCATAAGAAAGCTAAACTTTACTATTTGGATAACTTTCTTTTTGCTTCTCTCAAAGATCCCCAAATGAAACAAGTCCAGATTTTGTTACCACTAGTTATAGTTTTTGCAAATTTGGGATACACTAGAAAGCTACCCAACCTTTTCTCATATTAAAAGGAATTTCGTAATAAAAATTTAATAGCTGTAACTGAGTCTGTTGAGATTATATATCAATCTAGTCATCAATAACAATTATGATCCCCCGCCCCAAGAAAAGAAAAACTTACTCTAAAATAAAATTCTTCATTCCACTTTGGATTCAGCGTCTGGAAGAGAAATCATCTCGTAATTTCTTTTACAGTCTTTGCAATGTTAGCAGTTACTGGTACAGTGCAGTCCACATATTTGCTTAAACTTTTTTTTCCCCCACTAAAATGTAGCTAAAGAGATTTTCAAAACGGCAATTAAAGAAGCATTTAAGTTATCTCAGACTATTCTATACACGAAACTAGATGGGGAGGGGATGTGTTTATGAAACAGACAATTCACAGATAAGAAACCATAAATTTCATGCCATCACCATGAAAGTAAAGATAGGCTTCAAGAAATTAACATTGATACAATTATTCTATCAAGAACAAATGGACTTTGTTCACTTCTCTCAACCTGCTACAAATCTGTTTTGGAGAACCATGAAGCAGGTGGCAGAAGGGTGACAGTATTCACTATTTACACAAATACTGAAATCTAAAGACTATTTTATAAAGAACATTGATGATCAGATTATATAGCATGCAAAAACTCTGCCAGTTATAAACCAAAAGTGAACTCTTTGTCCCTCAATAACTAGGTTTACATATATTCACCTACCTCTATACTTCAATCCTCTTCTCTATCCATCCACACCCATCCATCCATCCACCCATCCATCTGCATAGCAATCCACATAAACATACATCGCACAAGGTTATGGAAAGTACACTTTTGTCCTCAGCTTTGATAGAAGATAAGACCGACAAACAGCCTTTGAAACTAAGATGAAACATAGTCTGGAAGACTACATATACACATGTGTTTGTGCATTTGGACATGCATTATGCTCTGAAATGAACATCTCTCTCAAAAACTGTATGTAAAAAGGAGATTGAAAAATCACCCCCTCACAAGGACTACAGAGATTTTTAAGTTAGAATGATATTTGCCTTTATCCATCCATCTTTCTGTGAAACCTAGTACAAGAAACAGCAAAATAATGACACAAAGCATCATAAAAAATAAACATAGGCTGTGTACAACACTGAGCTAGCATTAAAGATAAGAATTAGCAGTTTCCCCACCCACAGCTCAAGGGGGAAATCGAAGCCTAGATAAAAGGGGCTCAGGCTTCCAGTTCCGGATGGAGCCTGGGATGTAAATAAGTGAACGCGAGCAGGAGGGAGGAGGGGGAGAGGTGCTGCGAGCCCGGGGCTGCGGGGGCTGCAGGGCCAGGGGACCCGCTTCGGGGAGACGCGGAGGGGGAGAGGCAGAGGACAGGTGGGTTAGGCGCAGGCAGGTGAGGCCACAGAAGGCGCGCAGCGCCGCGCACCCGCCCACGAGGAGCAGAGGGTGATGCAAACGGTTCTCCCAACACCCCGCGCCGCACAGAGATACTAACCGAGCCGGGCACACAGCGCACCCTCTCCCGTGGGGCGGAGGAGGGGGTCCTCCCCGCGGAAGGAAACGCAGTTCAGTGCCCGCCGATCGCGGCTCCGGT
Source organism: Hydropotes inermis (assembly GCA_020226075.1). Lineage (NCBI taxonomy): Eukaryota > Metazoa > Chordata > Mammalia > Artiodactyla > Cervidae > Hydropotes > Hydropotes inermis. The sequence goes on from CM035291.1 coordinate 4,479,214, forward strand.
TCTCTGCTCCTTCTGCGTCCGGGCAACCGGGTCCCTGGCTGCCTCCCCCGCCCGGCGACAGCGCCCAACAGGGAACAATGGCCTCCGTCCTTTGCAGGAATCCTCCCCACCCATCAAAATACCGGCCCCTGCTCGCCAAACTCTCCAGATTTTCAGGGCCAGTCGGAATGCCAGGTGGGAGACACGCTAGACTGCTGTCTCTTCCTTTCACAAAATGACCTGGCAACAGACCCCAGGCGTCCGCACAATGGCAGGAAGAGTTAGCATTTTTAAAAGCCCTCGCGCACTCCAGGAACTGCTTATCACAGGGTGTATCAGATGGTTTACCCCGCAGATGGGGAGGGGAAAATAACGGGGATCCATAAATACTACTGAAGCAGAGATAAGAACAGTGCTTTTGGTAGAAACATGCATCTTCAATAAATGCCCCGAAGATGGGGTGAATATATGATTTAACAGATACATATAAAAACATGGAGTAGATGAATTAAGATATAAGTATAGATATAAATCTATGTTCTAATGTATTTTATAGATGCATATAAAAACATGGGAATATGAATTAAGGTATAATTATGGAAACAAATCTAATGAGAGCATGTCTGTAAAATTTAGAAAAGTGACGCATACATACACACATACACATAGAGTTTTACTGTTAAGATTTTTTATTTGTTTTCATGTAGCTAAGCAAGTATTTTGCTTCCTTTGGTAATACCTGTTTTGAATTAAACCATTCCCTTTGTTCCTACCAAATCCACAAGCCACTCCATTTCATTAAATATGTTTTAAATGGCTTTAAATTTCTTTTCATAAACTAACAAGTCAACAATAACAAATCCATGTTTTGCTTTATTCTTTACGGGGAAAAAAATTGCTACTGGTAACAATGCTTCTCTGAATATTGCTTTTATAGTAAAAAAATCCATCTGCCAATCCAGGAGATATAGGACACCTGGGTTTGATCCCTAGGTTGGGAAGATCCCCTGGAGGAGGAAATGGCAACCCACTCCAGTATTCTTGCCTGGAAAATCTCTGTGGACAGAGAAGCTTGGCAGGCTACTGAGTCCATGGGGTTGCAGAGAATCAGACACGACTGAGCATGCACGCACTTAACTAAAAGCCAAAACCAGTGTCTTAGATTAATACTGAAAAGTTTGATCTCTGTTGAATTTACAGATTTCATACTGAGAGGTTTAAAATAAAAATACTGCCAGCTTAAAACAAAAACATCTACAAAGCTCAAAGACATAATTAAATCAGATTAAATTATGATTTAAATGATGTTTAATTAAGGATGGACACTTACCTTTTTAATTGTTTTTGTTTGTACCAAAGCAAGTTCCCTATTCTCATCTGCTACGTACAATGAAAGTTTCACATACGGATCACTGTAAGAAAAAACAGGATTATACTTTTCATTTTAAGAATACAATAAAGAAAGCAGCCATAACCTAACCAAATATCAGTTAATGACCCAGTTTATGTAAATATTACAAACGAAGCAGTAACATTTTCACATGCTTACCAGGGAAACACACTGAGAAAAGTTTCTGACCAAGGATGTTTATTTAAAACCAAAACTAACATGAAACTCGTATTCTAACTTTAAAGATCATCTTCTCTATTATTAATTAAAAAGAATTAATTTGCCATAGTTTCTTTTTTCCTAAGCACATTCAGATTCTGGAAAGATTATACCAAAAATTATTAAAAGGCATATAAAATTTGTCCAGATTAGCAAAATCTAGCTTGAAAATTTAGTTTGCATCTTCTTTTTATTCTGATTTCCATTATGTTGGTAAAAATTATTTTTCTTTCATTGGAGGTAAAACAGGCATTGTTTATCTAAACCAACGTGTATCATCTTATAGATTAAAAGAAAGACACATATATAAAAAATTAAAGCCCAGTAAGTCAATAGAGAGTTGCTCAAAGTTACAGATTGCAGTAGTCTTGATTAAATTTCAGGTTTCCTGACTACAAGTTCCAGAATTCTAATCATTTAGTTTCCTTGGGAAACTAAAAACTTTTAGCCAGAAAGTATACTGAAAGCATACTTAATGTGGATTATCTACTAAGAACTTGGTAAATCCACTCATCATATGTTCTAGAGTTACTCATACTAGGATAGCTCAAATCTAGTTAAACTATAAGAATCTGGAGTCCAGGGTCTTCTGTTTCACACTTGGAATCCTGAGAATCATAGAAAGGGCCTTCATGTATTCAATCCCCAAATTTTCACTCATCTAATTATCTATAGCCGATGATTTATTTTCTTCCAATTTGAGAATTGTCCTTTAGCAGTTATACACCATGACTATTAACTCTTACTTTGCAACATCCAAGGTGTTTCTAAAGATTATATGGAGCATCATAAAATGCTTAAACATTGGTTTTTATTCGATAGCTCAATAAATAAGCCGTGATTTCCCTTAAGGAAAGAGAAAGTGACAAGATGGAAAGTTTAGTATTAACAGAAATATATTTGATATCTGAAAGACAGAAATCCAGAGTCAGTGAAAAATACCAATGGTATACACCTGTAGTATTTATTACCCATAAAATGCATCTTAGTGGAAGCTACAACACATCTCCTTAAACAAAAAAACCAACAACTTGCTCTGTTATATTCTGAGTAGATATTTTTATTTTTTTTAACATTCCAGTTTAGAAGAAGGTATTAGTTAACCCTTTGTCACTTATCCATAAACCATAGATACCTTTTCACTAAAGGACATCTAACCAGACACACTGACTCCTTCTGATTTGGACACACTCAGCCTCAGAATAAAGACGAATCAAGAGCCAGGACGTAATGTACATTTACGGACCCCGAGACCACCTTCCTAATCAGTGACCGTCTGAGTGATGGGCAGGAGCTCATTTCTAGGGTCAGTGGTTCTCTGGCTTTAGCATATCAGACTTGCTAGGGGAAGGGATAGTTAAAACATAAGATTGCTTGGGCTCCAACCCCAAAGACCCCCACAAAGGTCTAGTAGGTCTGGGGTGGGATCAAAGAATTTGCATCTCAAACAAACACGCAGTGATCCTACTGCTCGGGATTCAGGAATCACACTGTGAGAACTACTGCTCCACATGGTATCTGAAAAGAGTATTTTCCAGCGATAGACACCAATTTTCTATTTCCAGCCACCAAGTTATTGCTAAAAAGAGCTCACGGCCTGCTATCTCTGTTATCTCAAGAATAGGCTCCCAGTCTGCCGTGGAGGTGCACACACGCTCACACACAATCCCACATTATGGAGAAGACAATGGCCTCTGCTGACAGCTGTCTCTTCCCTCCATGCCCCTTGGCTTTCACGACTGCTGCCTGTTACACAAATGCTATAAAGAGCCAGGCGCTCACTTTAATGGGGCATCCACGTTCTTCCTCTAATCACCTCCTCACCTCAGTTTATACCCCCTTGAAGAGTTCACAGTGATTGAGGGTGTGGTCTCTGTGTCTAGGACAGTGTCCCCTGGCTGTGATGAGGAAGGCTGGTCTGCATCTGTCTTGAGTGTGCATCCAGGTAGAGGGAGGTACTGGGTGACTACCTGAAGGACTGACCAGGAAGCTTCCTGGAAGAGAATTCAGGATGAACAGAGAACCAAGGCCAAGGTGTGGGAGCTGGTGAAAGGAGAGTAGGGTGCAGGTTCAAGGGGAGGGAGCACAGGGCTCGGGGAGGCTGGTGAACAGACAGGAGGGTTCCAGAGTGCTGGGTAGGGTGGGGCGGGCGGGGACCCTGCCCAGGGGGCTCTCCCTTTCTGATGGCATAGCAGCGCCACCTCCATTGGCAAATGTTCACAGAGAGACCACACTCCCGGCACGCTAGCGCTGGTGAGCTGGGGGAACCAGCGGGCCACAGCGAGGACTGAATCATCAAAGGTCAACATGGATATTCCTGGATAAAGAAGATATGGTACATATGTACAATGGAATACTACTAGGCCATAATAAAAAAAAAAAAGAATGAAATGATGCCATTTGCAGCTAGCATGGATGCAGCTAGAGATTATCATACTAAATGAAGTCAAAAAAAGAAAGACAAATACCATACGCTACCACATATATGTGGAATCTAAACTATGAAACAGAGTCAGGGACATAGAGAATAGACCGGCGGTTACCAAGGGGTGGTTGGCGAGGCATGGACTGGGAGTTTGGGATTAGCAGGTGCAAAGTGGTGTATATAGGATGGAGAAACAACCAGTTTCCACTGTGTAGCACCAGGAGCTATGTTCAACATCCTGTGATAAACCAGGATGGAAAATACGATAAAGAAGGTATGTATATGTCTATTTCCAGTTGTCATGTATGGATGAGAGAGCTGGATCATAAAGTAGGCAGAGCACTGAAGAATTGATACTTTTGAACTGTGATGCTGGAGAAGACTCTTTGAGAGTTCCTTGGACAGCAAGGAGATCAAACCTGTCTATCCTAAAGGAGATCAACCCTGAATATTTATCAGAAGGATTGATGTTTAAGCTGAAGCTCCAATACTTTGGCTCCCTGATGCAAACAGCCGACTCATTGGAAAAAGACCCTGATGCTTGGAAAGACTGAAGGCAGAAGGAGAAGAGGGCAACAGAGGATGAGATGGTTGGATGGCTTCACTGACTAAATGGACATGAACTTGGGCAAACTCTAGGAAATAGCAGAGGACAGGGAGGCCCGGTGTGCTGCAGTCTGTGGGATCACAAACAGCTGGACATGACTGAGTGACTGAACCACAATATACACACACACATATATATAATTGAGCCGGTTTCTTGTGCAGCAACACTTAACACATTATAAACCAGCTATGGGGGTGGTGGTTTAGTTGCTAAGTCGTGTCCTACTCTTGCGATCCCATGCCAGGCTCCTCTTTCCATGGGATTCTCCAGGCAAGAATACTACTTCAATTAAAAAATTAAAAACATTTTAAAAAGATAGTTAAAAAAAAAAAGACATTCATGAATGGCCCTTAGCTCAGCTGAGTGAGGATAACACTTTCCCAGTTCACCAAGGGGAAGGCTGGAGCAGAAAGGTGCGATACGGACAAGGCATCAAGCATCAGAGAATGAGCAGGGAGATGCCAGCCCAGCCTGAGCAGCCATCAACTCCGCCTCAACCACAAGCACAGCTGGAACCAGCACCACCATTACGGCTACGGCCGCCACCGGCCCAGCACCCAGCCTCCGTCAAGCATCCGCCTGCACCCGGCCAGTACTCGTAGGCAGCATCTCACTCTGCTTTCTCCATAAGCTTCTGAAGTTGGTACATGTTTCAGATGAGAAAATGAGAAAAATCAAGCAGCTTGTCCATAGTTAAAAAGGAAAGGAGGAGATGGGAAGGAACACAGGCATCTTTACTCCTGAATCCAACCCTCTTGAGTGCACGGATCCAGCCTTCCCGCAATATGCTACGCTGACCACCAACAGAGCTGGCGGGAAGAAATATCGAGGGGCAGGAGTTCTCAAAATTCTGCTGAGTTGGAAAACATTATGTGCTGTAATTGCCATTATGACCTAGTCTGTATCTTATTCAATTATTCATTTGGCTGCACCAGGTCTGATTTGCAGCATGTGGCATCTTTAGTTGCAGCATTCAAACTCTTGATTGGGGCACCTGGACTCTAGTTCCCTAACCAGGGATCGAACCCAGTCCCCCTGCATTGGGAGCTCAGAGTCTTAGCCACTGAACCATCAGGGAAGTTCCAGGGGGGCTGTTTTAGATGGCTCATCTTATTTTCTTATCCAACTCTGGTTGGGGGAACAACCAGACTTGGGCTGTGTCTTAACCTTTAAGGTAGATCACACTTTTGAGATTTTATCTCCTTCTCAACACTCCAAATAACCAGCTACGTGACGCTGAACAAGTCACTTGAGTACTCTGAACTTCGATTTCCCTATCTCCCAAATCAAGAGGCTTGGTGGGTTTCAAACTATGGACACAGCAGACCCCTAGTTATATGCAACTATCTCAGGATAACTACAGGTTAGAACTTGCACCTTAATCTGTCTTATACATTGGTTTTTCATATTAGAGTTTTTTTGTGGCCAGGGTTCTATAACTTAAAAAATTAAAGCCACTGGACTGGAGGGCCCCTTTTGGTTAGAATATTCTGAATCTCAGAACAATTTGAACTTCCTTCTCTTCTTTCATAGTAACAATAGCCCAGCCCATTTTATGAAAATATGGACTGACTTCCTGAAGATAAAATAGCAATAGAGAATAAAACTCTACTCTCTCCATCAGGGTATGAAAGGTGAAGTCCACAATAATATCAGAAACCACTTCTGATCATCACTTCAGTTGCTCAGTCATGTCAAAAGTCTTTGTGACCCTATGGACTGCAGCATGCCAGGCCTCCCTGTCCATCACCAACCCCCAGAGTTTACTCAGACTCAGGTTCAATCGAGTCGGTGATGCCATCCAACCATCTACATCCTCTGTGGTCCCCTTCTCCTCCCACCTTCAATCTTTCCTAGCATCAGGGTCTTTTCAAATGAGTCAGCTCTTCACATCAGGTGGCCAAAGTACTAGAGTTTCAGCTTCAGCATCAGTCCTTCCAATGAACACCCAGGACTGATCTCCTTTAGGATGGACTGGTTGGATCTCCTTGCCGTCCAACGGACTCTGAAGAGTCTTCTCCAACACCACAGTTCAAAAGCATCAATTCTTCTGCACTCAGTTTTCTTTATAGTCCAACTCTCACATCCATATGTGACTACTGGAAAAACCATAGTGTTGACTAGACAGACCTTTGTTGGTAAAGTAATGTCTCTGCTTTTTAATGTGCTGTCTGGGTTGGTCATCACTGGGGTGATATTTTACACACGTTATCAGCTTCTAACCAACTTACGTACTAGGTATCAAGAACACATCACCCGAGCAACAACCAAACCAAAAGACACACGGTGTGGGTGTGCCTGGAGCCAGGCTGAGGAACAGTAAGCCCCGTCACCAGCTTCTTTTCCAATGCTTGCTCGCTGTCTTCACCTCCAATGACCTTCATCTGAATGTGATGCTCTGCAGGACGGGGCGGGGGAGGGGGGGAGGAAGACTCCAGCTCCCAGAGACTTTTTCACACTGATCCACAGAAGCCCCCCGATAAAGGCAGCAGTTCCAGAAGAAATGACTGCCCTCTGACGGGCACTTATCTGACCCTCACTGTCTCCGCACCTTCACTACAAAAGGTCCGCCAAATCCCGAGGCTGATGGTAGGTTATGCTCGAGGCTTCCCTCCCACCCCACCGAGAACACCAGAAGGTCTAGGAAAGACACATAAAGAACCGTGTCTGCACCTTCTCTTATGGGGAGGAGATACAGGGCATAGCTGAAAGGGTAGATAGAGGGTTCTGGTTTTTTCATGTTACTTCCTATATACTGAGGAAAGTAGACAAGATGACCACGGATCTTCTGCACTGGTGCTTCTTCATCGGTGCCCGTGACCATCTCCCCTGAATCTCCAGTCTCAACTTCACCAACTCTCCAAGTGACCTTCAGACCGGTCACTTAACCACTCTTAAGTTCATGTGGTTTGTCAAGGAAATGGGAATGACAATTCCTAACTCAGAGTATCACTGTAAGGATCAGAGAATATTATGTATTAATATTAGGGCCCACTTCAGCACCAAACATGCAGTTAAGTGCCCCATAAATGACAGCTGAAACTGTAATTGTTTTTCCCTCTTTCAAGACTTTTGAGGTTCTCCGTGGTTCCTTCCAAGTCCCCTGCTCCTGAGGTGATGGCGGATTTGACCTGACACTGATTACCTCATAGTATAAATTGGGGGCCGGCCAAACACAGCGCCTTAAGTATTCTGTGCTCCCTCGTGATTCATGCTGTGGGAGCCCTAAGGGGATCTGGTGGAGATGAACAAACTGGTCATCTTATTTACAACAAAGCTCATTGCAATTTACTCTTGACAACCAGTTACTATCCTAGTGGCTGGTGTGCAGCACAACTGGGGCTGGCATTAACATTCCTCTCTAAGAAGCTCAGTGCTTTGTGGATTAGAGGAGACATTCTTTTTGGCAAACCTTTTGTTTTCTCTGCTGCGTACTGAAGCTACTGAGGTATTACATTCTTTCTTTTCAGTCCTTCCAAGGAGACAAATTGGTAGTGAAGTCCTTCAGTTGTGTCCGACTCTTTGCGACCCCATGGCTGTAACCCACCAGGCTCCTCCATCCATGGGATTTTCCAGGCAAGAGTACTGGAGTGGGGTGCCATTTCCTTCTCCAGGGGATCTTCCTGACCCAGGGATCGAACCCAGGTCTCCCGCATTTCGGGTAGACACTTTTACCGGCTGAACCAAACTAGGATTCAAATAGCATCCCAGTATTAACTGAGTAGGGTTTCCCTGGTGGCTCAGCAGTGAAAATCTGCGTGCAATGCAGGGGATGTGGGTTCAATCCCTGGGGCGTGAAGATCCCCTGGAGAAGGAAATGGCAACCCACTCCAGTATTCTTGCCTGGCAAAACCCATGGAGAGAGGAGACTGGTGGGCTATATAGTCCCTGGGGTTGTAACAGAGTCGGACACGACTTATCGAATAAAGAACAATAATAAAGTAACTGAGCACCTGCTGTATTCCAGAGAAGGACACAGGCATCACAAATAGAAGACAGTGTCCCGGGCCCATCTGAATGAGGCGCAGAAGCAGTGGCTGGGACAGTGCGCCAAGGACTCTGCACGCGACACTTCTAATATAAAGACCGCAGGGCTGCGGGCCTGCTCTGATCTTAACCAGGACTCCAAGAGTTCAGAGACGGGTCTCATTCTGCCTTCATCGCCACTAAGCAAAAACAGCACGGATGGGGTCATTTCTCAGGGAGAGGTGGAAATAAGACTTGTTGGGTTTCCCCATCGCTCAACCTCCCGGGCCACACTGAACAAGGACAGTTAGGCCTGATGGGGTGACCCCCCCCATCTGAGTCACCCAAGCGCTCTATGATAAACCGCAGAGTGGAAAGGCGAGTCCTGTTGCACCGGTTACTTGCTCATTTTTCGCAGACTGGTCTTTGATGAGGCCGACGTGCTCTTTTCAAGGAGGCAGGAGAGTGGGGGGAGTGGGGAAGCCGAGAGGAGGGCGAAGTGCTCCGGGGGTTAGGTTCAGACTGCGCCACCAAGCCGGAATGGCACTGCCCTGTCCACCAGCTAGAAACCTCTCTTTCCAAGAGGCTGGGCTATTACGACAACAGAGAGAACGGTCTTCGTTTTTCAACCATGCCTCCTGTGGGAGCACGCCACCATCACCTGAAGGAAGCAATCATTCTTTCCCATAAAATGAAGTTGCTTAATATGCTGCCGGGACAGCCTGTAAAAACATCCCGTCTTTGTTCCCTGTGAGCAGAGAGCTGAGTCTAACGTAGCATATTACATAACACTGTAGGTCAAATTTATTTTGACTACCTGATGATACACTAAAACTTGGCTAACCCAGAGAAAATTTCATTGGAAAACCTTTTTTGCTGAAGGTTTCAGCATACCTTTCCACTTTTACTATCATAGTCAGTGTTACATGAGTTACTAGTATCTGTAATAAAGAAATAATGCAAGACACTCACAAACCAATAAGGAAAAAAGTTAGCTAGAAACTGTGAGATAACAAATCACATGAATATAGGTGATAATATCAAAATGGAAGTTTTCATCTAACAAGTGGTCACGGATGCATAAAAGCTAGCACTTTCTAAAAAGAGGCAGACATTTTAATACTCTACTACTGCAAAGAAATTATCACAAGTTTTTTAGAAAGCAACATGGCAGGAGGTGTCAAACATTCAAAGAATTGGTGCCTTTGATTCAACAAATCTATTTCTAAGGATTAATCCCAAAGAAATAATCAGAGATGTAGGCAAATATTTATCTGCAAAACATACTCATTACAGCATCATATGTAAGAAAAAATTAGAAGCAACTTTCCAGTCCAAGAAAGAAGTGATTAAATAAATTATGGTGTAATCATCTGCTAGAATATTATAAACCAGTAAATCGTCATTTCAAAGAATATTTTTCATTGGGAAAAAATAATCATAGTATAACATTAAGGAATAAGCATGGTCTAAAACTGTGACTAATTCTATATATATGCAAAAGTAATTGAGAAAAATGGAGCTAAAGTTAGTCGTTCTCTCTAGATGACAACTTTATGAATTATGCTTATTTTCTTCTTTGTGGTTTTTATTTTTTCTAGATTTTCTACTGTGAGCAAGTACTACTTTTATAAGTAGAAAAATTATGAAAATAACAATAATAGTTACATATGTGCTTCAACTATAATATACTCTTCAGCAAGGCACAAAACCTTGTAATTTCAGGGTTAGCCTACACCTTAATAAAAACCCCAAAGAGCTTCAGATGCTTTTTCGTACCCAGAAAATTGCCTTAAATGGGTGACTGCTGAAGATTTTTTAAAGAAATATGCACATACCTTCCAACCCTTGACATTTACTGAAAGGCATGAATTACACACTGAAATACGTCACTTGTCACCAACACTGACAGTAAGCTGCTCTTAAATATGTATGACCTTTCAACAAATGCCAGAAAGGAATGGGTCTACTACAGACAAATGCATTTTTAGTTTTGTCCAAGGGAGCTCAAGAGGCATTAGAACTTTGTATTATAGCTTAGGTGGAGGCATAATCCTCCCAGACTTGAAAGCCACAGTAATCAAAACAGCATGGTACTGGCACAAAAACAGACATGTGGCTCACTGGAGTAGAACAGAGAGCCCAGAAATAAACCCACACACCTTTGGGCAATCAATCTTCACAGAAGGAAGGAAGAAATACACGATGGGGAAAAGACAAGTCTCTTTGCAAGCAGTACTGGGAAAGCTGGACAGTCGCATGTAAATTAATGAAGTCAGAACTCACCCTCACACCCATACACAAAAATAAACTCAAAATGGCTTAAAGATGTGACACCATAAAACTCCTAGAAGAGCACATAGGCAAAACATTCTCTGACATAAATCGTATCAATGTTTTCTTGGGTCAGTTTCCCAATGCAATAGAAATAAAAACAAACATATGGAACCTAATCAAACTTACACACTTTTGCACAGCAAAGGAAACCATAAACATAACAACCTAAGGACTGGGAGAAAATATTTGCAAATGATGTGACTGACAAGGGCTTAATTTCCAAAATATACAAACAGCTCATACAACTCAATGATAACAAAAAAAAAAAATCAAACAAAAAGTGAGCAGAAGATCTAAATAGACATTTCTCCAAAGAATACATACAGATGACCAATAGGCACATGAAAAGATGCTCAGCATCACTAATTATTAGAGAGATGCAAATCAAAACTACAAGGAGATATTATCTCACACCAGTCAGAATGGCCATCATCAAAAAGTCTACGAATAACAAGAGCTGGAGGGGGTACAGAGAAAAGGGAGCCCTCCCACTCTGTTGGCGGGAATGCAAATTGGTGCAGCCACTGTGGAGGAGGTTCCTTGAGAAACTAAAAATAGAGTTGCCATATTGATCGTGCAACCCTACTCCTGGGAATATATTTAAAAACAACAACAAGACTATAATTTGAAAAGATCTATGTACTGCAATGTTCATAGCAACACTATTTACAATAGTCAAGTTACAGAAACAATGCGAATGTCCAGCAACAGATCAAAGGATAAAGAAGATACAATGGAATACTGCTCAGACAAAAACAGTGAACTAAGACCACTTGCAGCACCATGGATGAACTCAGAGGTTATCACACTAAGTGAAGTCAGAAAGAGAAAGACAGATACCATGTGATATCATTTATATGTGGAATCTAAAATATGACACAAGTGAACTTATTAACAAACCAGAAACAGATCCATAGACATAAAAAACAAACATGGTTAACAAAGGGGAAGAGGGGAGGAGCGATAAATTAGCAGATGCAAATCACTGTATATAGAATGGATAAACAAGGGCCTCTTGCATAGCATGGCTTCCCTGGTGGCTCAGTGGTAAAGAATCTGTAATGCAGGAGATGTGGGATGGCTCCCTGGGTTGGGAAGATCCCCTGGAGAAGGAAATGGCAACCCATTCCAGTATTCTTGTCTGGGAAACCCCATGGACAGAGGAGCCTGGCAGGTTACATTCCATGGGGTCATAGGAGTCGGACACGACTTACTGACAAAACCACCACCACTGCTGCTGGATAGCCCAGTGAACTATATTCAATGTTCTGTGATAAACCATAATGTAGAAGAATATGAAAAAGAATGTATGTATGCATATAACTGAATCACTTTACACCAGAAGCTAACATAACATTGTATATCAACTATACTTCAACTTAAAAAAAAAAAAAAACACACCACAGTTTAGGCATATTCTGTGATGCTGCTGGAAAACAGACTTTTGGGTATCTCAGGAATGACTTTGTTGTCTGGAGCAGCTGGTAGTTTACCTCACCCCAGCACCTTCCCCCTCACCCAAGGCTCGAAATGGCTGGTCAGGATGAACCCTCTCCTCATCCCTTGCCATCTGAAACAAGGTCACTCGGTGTCCCAACCTTGGATCCTAGGGATCCATGGGGGGTGGGGTGGGGTGGGGAGATGGGAGTACTGTAAGTGAACAGTTTATCTCTGACACATATATACACAGTTCTGTTCATATCTATGTAGATACGCACCAGCTCATGAAAATATTTAAGCTAAAAGAGCTTGCTTTTTTAAACAATTTTAATTAAAACCAGTGTATTCTTATCTTCTGGTAGTATAAATATCATTCAGCAGTATAAATATCATTCATTCATATTCAGACAGCCATCAAAGACAGTGACGGTTGTGACGTGCCTTTATCTCCAGCATTTTCTCTCACGTGTTTTTCCCATGCATGTGCAATCACCAGAGATTAAGAAAACACTTTTCTTTTATGCCAGTAATAGTTCAATAGAGCCGAGAGAGATAGCAACTCACAAAGGCCTCGGGGAAAAGGGAGCCCAAACTGCTTCCTTATCAGGAATTGTTCAGTGATTAATCCCTCAAATAGAGTGTCCATCACGCACAAAGGACTGTGGTGGACACCAAGGGGGAAGGTCAAAGAAATGGGTGGGGGGGTGCCGAGGTAAATAGATATAGAATCTGCCCTCAAGGAGGCTATCTACCCCTGCTCCAGAGAAACCTAAGTCAGACAAGAGTGAATGCATGTAACGCAGAGGTCAGCTTTATGAAGGTTGGCTACATACAGATATTAAGAATTCAAAAAAGTCATAAATTTTTATGACTGTTCTCAGGTGATCTGAAATGCAGGGACAATTACAAACACAGTAACTCGCAGCATTATTTATTAAGTGCTTTCTGACCTCACAGCACTGTGCTTGGTCCATTATGTATGTATCATCTCAGAACGACCTGCTGAGCAGGCACAAAATTAAAAGACGCTTGCTCCTTGGAAGGAAAGCTATGACCAACCTAGACAGTGTATTAAAATGCAGAAGCATCACTTTGCCAACAAAGGTCCGTCTAGTCAAAGCTATGGTTTCTCCAGTAGTCATGTATAGATTTGAGAACTGGACCATAACGAAGGCTGAGCACCAAAGAATTGATGCTTCTGAACTGTGGTATTGGAGAAGACACTTGAGAGTCCCTTGGACTGCAAGGAGATCCAACCAGTCCATCCTAAAAGAGACCAAACCTGAATATTCATTGGAAGCATTGATGCTGAAGCTGCAATACTTTGGCCACCTGATGCAAAGAGCTGACTCACTGGAAAAGACCCTGATGCTGGGAAGGATTGAAGGCAAAAGAAGGGGGCAGTAGAGGATGAGATGATCAGATACCATCACTGACTCAATGGACATGAATCTGAGCAAACTCTGGGGGACAGTGAAGGACAGGGCAGCCTGGTGTGCTGCAGTCCATGGTTTCTCAGAGAGTGAGACACCACTTAGCGACTGAACAACAACAACAAGGCAGGATGTTAGCAACCCCCATTTCATGGATGAAGAAAAGATGATGTCCTCATACATGTGTGCACACGTGAAATGCCGTGGAGCCGTTACAAGGGGGTTGATGAAGGACTTGATGTAGTTGCCTGCACTCTGTTCACAGAGAAAAATTTAAAAATATAATCAACCTATATTAGCAAATAAAATCAAGCTGTGAAAGCAAACACACGTACATTATAAACACATCAAACTGTTAGGTAGTTAGAATAGGGAAAAGGAGTCCAAAATGGCGATGGCTAAAACGTAAGGAACGGAAAAGCTTGTGAAAATGCAATAGAGGAAGGCGGAGGACCGGAGAGAGGACTTCAGGTGGAGCGGAGCTCCTGCCCAGGCCCCATTTGCACAAGACAGGCCCAGTGGGGAGAAAAAAACATATGAAAAGAGGAGCCCAAGAGCTGCGGAGCTCTTCTCTTCGCGTCTTTGGAGCGACGTGCCCTCACGCCTCGAAGATGGATTGGCCTGCTATCTTCTAAATAAAACAGAGCTGTAGCACTGATTTGTCTAAGAGCTATAACACGGTCTGTTTGAGACCTGAGAGCTATAACATGGTCTGTCCAAGACGCAAGAGCTGTGACCCGCTGAGGGGGCTTTAATGTCCGTCACTCCAAATCCTTGGTTTGATAAGACAAGAGCCGAGGGGCAAACACTCGCCTGACAAAACTATAAAACAGTTTTCGTCACTGCATTTGCAAGACCATGAGTGATTTTATTTTCTTCCTTTCATATCTCTCTATACTGCAAATGATGGGGATGGTCACTCTTTAGACTGGAATGGTGAGGCAGCCAGGTGATACAACTAGTCCCAATGGCCAGCTACTCCCCCCTCTCCCCCACAGTGAATTCTCATTGCAAGTGGTCCCCCCTAAAATGACAGCAACCAGAGAACTCAAGGGACACATATCATACTTGTGTCCATATAGTAGGGAGGGGTGGAAAGTACTTCCAACTTTAACATCAATCTCTAAGTGAACAATCGCCTTCCTTTTCAAGTAACAGAGTGGAGACATCTCAAAGAGCCGTTAAAGAAAGGTGTATAAACACCAAGTGGAGCAAAAACAAACGCCCTTCCTTAGCATCCCTCTTACGTGTCCTGTGGGGGAAATCTATGCTTCATCACCACTGTAACAGGGTCCACTTGTGGGGCCACTGAAGTGATGTTTAGTTACCATGTCAACCTTCAGCGTCACCTTTATCATCCCTTTAGGTGGTTTTAAAGATCCACTCTGCCAAAGGCCCCAAAGTGTTCTCCCCCATGAACATTTGGTGGGTGGGTGGTGGGGAGCAATTCAAATCATACATTTATAAGAGAAATGACCCATTTTCCAAACTGATTAGCAGAGACTGCACAAAAGCACATCTTCTGAAAATGTAGTTCAGAAATGCATCACAGCACATGCACATCCTCAAAGCGTAAGTACATAAACAGCAACAGTCAGCAACCTGAGTGCTTACCAAGTGTGGAAGATTTCACTGCCTAACATGGGTGAATGGCCAAAAGGAGTAACCCGTGAGGACACGTTTACAATGTGGAGTTCTCAGATTAGGAATGGTACAACAAAGTTAAAACTACTTTGAATCATTTTCTTATGGCATATAGTAGTCCTGTCTCTTAATATGCAACAAACATTACAGACATCATGGAAATCTTTGGCCAAATGAGATCACTATTTCAAATACTATAATTACATATGCCATTAATTTCAAACTGCCATATGACAGTTCAGAGGTACTTTTAATCACTTTCTTCAACCTTTATAAGAATAGTCATGTTTGTTACCTTCCCACAAGTAGTCCAGCATAAAGTAGTAGCTGGACCTCTAAGACCCTTACCTCAAGGACCATGGAAGCTATAACCATAGGAATATGTAAAAACTATAACCAATAGGTACATGTATTCAGATCACAGAGACAACTCAAGTTCACTTTATATAAACTTTAAATAGCCCTTAAAGGCTCTGGCTGAACAAAAATCTATATATGAATCATTTCCTCATTATCTCCTATCACAACCCCACAGACACTGTTTCATGAACAGATACTTGTAAAAAAAAAAAAGTGATTTTAAACACACAGACAATAAAAGAAGTCGTACTGTTGTTACTTAAAAGAGCATTTGGTCTTTGTCAATAAATTATTTGTGTGTATTTAACTCATTAAAAAAGGTCCCAGAAAAACGTCCAGTGGGAAATAAATATATTCACAGGACAATACAGAATCAGAATATACGCCTGCTTTCAAATTTACCATACAACTAAATTCGTATTTCATTTTCAGCTTTCACTGATGTTAAATATTTAGGTAGGTATCCTACTTACTTATGTAACTGGAATAATTAACATAACCCTAAAGCTGTAAGTTTTCAAAGACCAAGTTATGCCTAATACAGTTGTAAATTCCCTTACCAAATGCTCCACAGAATTAATTCCTGCCTAGAGAAGTGTTATCAGCTGGAAAATATTCATGCGAAGTGTTTAGCACCAAGGGTAATAAACTTGTACAAGTGAAGGGGACAGGAATTCCAAGAGGCTGTTCAGGCAGTAACTCTACAGGTGGGGCAAACATGTTAGTAACAGAAGTAGAAATGAGTCTCAAGGAAGAGTTCACTATACAGGACTCTCCCACGTCACCATCAGAGAGGAGAGCCTCACCCCCTGCTGGGATGAGAATCCTGGGCTGGTTGGTAGAAGGTTTGACTCTAAGGAGCCCTATGGGTCCTAAAGAACTGTGGGACCTAAATGCTCAATCTTCCCCAAAGAAGATCTTTGAAAACCAGAGTCCGATTCTACTATTTAAGCCGTATGTTCGGCTTCCCAAGTGGCGCCAGCAGTCAGGAATCCACCTGCCAGCGCAGGAGACTTAAGAGATGCGGGTTTGATCCCTGGGTCGGGAAGCTCCCCTGGAGGAGGGCATGGCAACCCACTCCAGTGTTCTTGCCTGGAGAATGCAGGGACAGAGGAGCCTGGCGGGCTACAGTCCATGGGGTCGCAAAGAGCCGGACATGACTGAGCATCTGAGGACACCATCAGCAACATGTGCCCTATACTCTGGCAGAAAGAAAAAGGAAATGTGCTCAACCTGGGGACTGTCCAGGCCAGAGAAGGCAGTCCACGTGGGGCACAGGGAGAACCACCGCGTAAGAAGTCTCGTGTCGCAAAGAATGTGAATCCTACGACAAATGAGGAGGTTGCTGAGATTCATCATGGAAACATTTTTAAAAATTCAAGAATCATTTTAGGCCTTTCCTGGTGGCTCAGAAGTAAAGAAGTCGCCTGCCAATGCAGGAGATGTGGATTCTGTCCCTGGAGGCATGGCAACCCACTCCAGTCTTCTTGCCGGGGAAATCCCATGGACAGAGGAGCCTGGGTTACAGTCCACGGGGTCCAAGGAGTCAGACACGGCTTAGCAGCTAAACAACAACAACGATAATTGCCTTATAATGTTGTTTTAATTTCTGGTGTACGGCAAAGGGATTCAGTTATAAAACATGCAACAGTTTGCCTCTGTTAATCCCCAACTTCCAATCCATCCCTCTGCACCCCACCTTTTGGTAACCACAAATCTGTATCATGGAAACATTCAAATATTCCTCATAAGTGCCTCCTCCACCTTCTTAAACGAGTCTCCTGCTCACCTTTTGCCAGGGACCTGCGGAAGGCTCATTCACTCCTATGCTCACTTGGCAGGACCTGCACTCTGGTGGTATTTGCTCACAGTAATGATTAACTAGAACAATCTGGAATACCTCCACATACCCTCCCCGTTGTACGTGCACTCAGACAAGGCCTCCGCCGCGGTGCAGACGTGTGGATTCCAGCGCCCAGCACCGCCGCAGTGGCTGGGCTGCCTGTAGAAGGCCTGCCGATGCGAGGAATTCCTGACAGGAGGTTCTCACTGTGTGCACACATCAGGGCTGCCTGGTGGGCTGGGCCCAAGCCTACAGTTTCTGATGCAAATCTGAGGCAGGACCTGATAACCTGCATTTCTAACAACCTGCTCAGCTGGCACCCCAGTTTGGGAGCCACGGAGATTCTGCCTTGTCTTTCTTTCTCCAGAACCCAGCGCAAGCAGCGCATTGAACTCAGTGCCTCTGTCCATCTCCAGGCCTTCACTGCTGAGAGGATGGGTGGAGGGGATGGACAGCTTCCTCTCAACTGGGTATCAGCTGCTCTGCCTGTCCTGCTGGGCTTCCCCTGGCCACTGGACACTGCCCACGCTTCCTGGGGTCATAGGAAGGGCAACTTACAAGGCCGACCTGTAATTACAGTTTACAGTCAGTACCACGTTGTTTTGTTCTGTTCGACGTGATGGGTGGGCGTGGGCACTGAGTAAAGGCGGGTCAGTTTTTGTCCATTTTTAAGAACCACCACTGTGTGATAAGAGGACAGTTGCAAGCACCCTGTAATTCTAAGAGGCCATCGGGGGCTCAGTTCTAAAGGAAACAGGGTGGACCTCCCTTGCAGCCCAGTGGTTGGGAATCCGCCTGCCAATGCAGGGGACATGGGTTCGAGTCCTGCTCCGGGAGGATCCCACATGCCTCGGGGCAACTAAGCCCAAGTGCCACAACTACTGAGCCCTCACTCTAGAGCCTTCCAGCTACAACTACTGAAGCCTGCGACTACAGTCCAAAGCCTGTGCTCTGCAACAAAAGAAAGCCCTGCAGTGAGAAGCCTGCGCTCTGCAACTGGAGAGCGGCCCCACTCACCACAACCAGAGAAAGCCCGTGTGCAGCATCGGAGACCCAGCACAGCTAACAGTAAATAAGTAAATGCTTTTACAAATAAAGGAAATGAGGCAAAGGGGACACATTCTGAGACATGATCCATCAGTTGGCTCTGAGTCTGCTGGACAGTGATACCCACTCGTTTAAAAGTCAAACCAACTCAAACTTCTGGCAAAGATACATTCCTGGGACATTCCTGGCGGTCCAGGGGTGAAGACTCTGAGCTTCCAATGCAAAGGGCTCAGCTTGGATCCCTGGTCAGGGAACTAGACCCCACGTGCAGCACCACACACACACACACACAAATGATACATTCATAACTGCTTTTAATTATATTTTTAAAAAATAAACTATCTCCCTCCACTCTCCCAATTTATAAGGTCAGTAGCCTAAAACAACAGGTAAGCAGACACTGAATCACATTAAATCACCAAGGACAGGAAAAGACTCCCCAAGTCACCACTCTGACTCCAAAGTCCATCCCTCGGTCCACCTCACCTGTGCCCTCAGGATGCAAAGAAGCAACGCTGTTCCAGCAGAAGGACTTTGAACTCGATGCCACAGTGGACCCAACACAGAGGTGCGTGGAACTAGAAAAGAGGGCAAATTCTAAGGCAGACGACTACTCAGGGAATTCAGCCTTTATTAACTACACAGGGAGAAAAAGACACTTTTAATTAACTGTGGAAGAGCCCTGGGTTCTCAGAGCACAGACCGTGTTTGATGTTTGCTCTGCATGCTGGGAGGGTCTCGGGACCCCTGGACATCAGAGACAGACACTGCTGAGACCCCCGGTGCTGGGTGCTCAGCCACAAAGGTCTCCAAGAAGGAGCTGCCATGCAGATGAGTAAACAGCAGCTGTGAGGACAGGGGCCAGCCTTCCTGGGCAGGCAGGGCATGTGGTGAAGGGAAGAAGGAAGCCAAGGACAGCTCACCAGCCCCTGCGCACAGAAGTGCTGTGCTCTCACCCAAGTGTTCACCGCGTGCCAAGCAGTGTCCTAGGCTTTCCTGCCATCCTTCCTTTAACGTGGGTGGGAACATTCTAGACTTCTCAGGGGTGGGAGTGACAGCGGTGCCAGAGGTACCTCGGGGGCGGATCCTGAGTCCGTTCAGTTTTCACTGTAATACTCTTTCTTCTTCCCGCAAGACTTCTCTGAGGGGCATTCCTGCTGCAGAGGAGGCGAACACGAGGTGTGGCACCGTCTCAAGTCTCAAGAGGGGGCCCCTCAGGTGCCAGTCACTCAGCGAAGCAGCTGCCAGGCCACTGGGAGAGTCGGGAGGCCACAGTCTTGAAACTGGCACTGAATGCAGCAGTGAAACCATCCCCCAGCTTACAGGTTCCACTGGGTCCCCTCAAAATGGAGTGAGACCCTAATCCCACAGCCTCAAATGTGACCTGATTAGAAAAGGAGGTCTTATAGAGATAGTCAAGTGACGAGGAGCTCATGGGGTCAGACTCTAATCCAGTCTGACCGTAGCCTCAGAAGCGGGGAAAACCCGGGCAGATGCGCACAACCAGAACGAAGACGCAAGGGAGCCAATGGCCACGTTAGCGGAAGGATGCGAACAAGGACCGCCTCCAACACCAGAGGAGAGAAACTCGAGGAAGTTCTCCCTAGACCTTGGGGACAGCGTGGCTCTGATTTCAGATCTGCAGCCTCCAGAACTGAGACAGCACAGTTCTACGTTTTAAGCCACCCTGTTTGTGGCACTTCACTATGGCAGCTTCAGGAAACAAGGCATCCTTTACTGGAAACCCTAGAGGCCGAATGTGTTCCAGAACTCTGACTTTCTTTCTCATGTTAGATGGTCCTGACTATTCCAGTTACTGCATAACATACCCAGTGGGGGTATGGGGGCAGGACCCATAGCCAGATATGTATAAATACTTGTATTATGTGTTTTACATAAAACCAGAAATACTCTCAAGTCCACTGAGGTCAGGCTTTGCCACCAAATGAGTTTCCTACAAACCTACAACTACGTTTTCTTTCCAGGGCATTTTGGATCTTTGGACTGCATGGGATTATGGACCTGTACTAAGTTCGATTCCTGGGTCAGGACGATCCCCTGGAGGAGGGCATGGCAACCCACACCAGTATTCTTGCCTGGGAAATTCCATGGACGGAGGAGCCTGGTGGGGTACAGTCCATGGGGTCTCAAAGAGTTGGACATGACTGAGCAACTGAGCATGCATACAGACTAATCTGTAGAACAATACTTAAAATATGCTGGTGCCACCTTGCCTACCACATTCAGACTGCCCTCCAAAGCACAAAGAACTGCCTGTGAAATCCTAGAATTGCTCAGGGAAACAAAAGCACTTCCTTAACTCTCAAATAAATTGGCCAGATATTTAAAGTTCTGTCTTCAAGGCTATTAAACACACAAACAAACCACCAGAGACTTGACCTTTCCATGATGGTGAGTCCTGCACAACAACACCATAAGGCTTTTCAGAAGAGAATTTCAGAAGAGCGGCAAAGACAGTTTGCTTCATGGCATTATGACTGGAAGGAAAAGCTACAGTCAACTCAAGGAGGGCTAGCTTATGACAAAGCACCAACCCAACAGCAGGAAGACGAGCGCCATGCAGCACATGTTTTCCCAGTTACCCAGATAAGTACATGGCAGGTCCTCACATTTGGGCCTCCAGGGCCCTTGTGTTGTCAAGAAGAGAATTTGTAGAAGAACTGAAGTTTTCAGCAGGAGTAAAAATCTTGACTGATCTCCTCACCAGCATGAGTGGCACATTTTCAAAGCCGGATGAACAAGGAGATTTTCCCCTGCATTCAGCTATTTTAAAATCCTCTCTTCAGGCACCATGTTGGATGAGACGGGATCTCTAAAGAGTGCCTGGGGTAGGTTCTAGAATTACAGAAGCTGTGTCTCGTGCCCAGACCACGCCCCCCCTGTCAGGGTGTTTGTCACACCTCACGCTACGAGAAGACTTTGCTTCATGGATATATCTGTGTTTCTCCCTGCCCCTGTGACCTTAAAGGAGAAAGTACCAAATCATCATGGGGAAGGGGCACCAAGGACAGATTGAGACAATCTACGTGAATAAAATGCATCTCTCCCTGAATAATTATGGAGGTCAGATCTCTAGTATACTGAAACTTGTTTCACTTTTGCCCCATGCTTAATCCATCACTGATGACAGACATCTTAATACATCTTTTGTCACCTGAATGTTACTGACCAGAAACGTTTCAGTACTCACCTACATAACAGATTGCTGGCCATAAGCACTAGTTTCTGCAAAACAGGGCCCATCAGTAATGAGTTAAGAATTTCTATTAGGCAATAAGCGCAGAATCCAGTTAAACGACCTTGTCAATAACAGCCACATGTGTTTGATTCCCCATATACACCAATCTACCACCTCCAAAGTTTTTAGCCCACTCATCCCTAGTGCCTACTCACTTACGGGAGATCCTCTTTTCTCTCCTTCCTCCTGGTGGAAATGCCTGATCCTTCCAGGTTCCAAGCAGCCAGTACGCGCTCCTCATCTTCCTAGAACAAACCACCCTATAATAACCAGCCTCTCTGCGCTCCGCATCCCGACAGTTGCGACTGTTGAGGCCACTCCCGTGCGGTGACTTAACATAGCTTTCAGTATTGACTGTCCTTTTTCAAGTGTGTACAGCGCAGCACTCTTAAATTAGGTGCATGTCTCTTATGGCCAACATCTATTTCTTAGGCTAGACTGCATTTTCCACAGGACCTTGCAGAGAACGCGCCCTCAGTATGTACTCTTTCTTGCTTGACTTCCTGCTCATCATCTGACAGGGTAACTTCTCCCCAGGGTCACGCATTTGGAAAGGTTTTCTTGCCTCAGCTGCCAAAACATGGAATTCTCATCGCATACCTGATACTGATCAACTAAACACATGATGCATTTTCCATGCAGAATCTCCTTTAATTAAACTTCCTTTATTTTCCTCACTTTTCCAGTGTGGGAGCCACAGAGTCCTCTCCTACTTTTTCCTGAGTTATAAGCGCAAATTCTAAGAAATAAGGGAAAAGAAACTCACAGTGAACCTCATTTTCAGCAATAAAATCACCTAACACCCCAAACTAACCAGAAGTGGGGCTTCCCTGGTGGCTCAGAGGGTAAAGAGTCTGCCTGCAGTGCAGGAGACCCGGTTCGATCCCTGGGTGAGGAAGGTCCCCTGGAGAAGAAAATGGCAACCCACTCCAGTATTCTTGCCTGGAGAATTCCATGGACAGAGGAGCCTGGAGAGCTACTGGGGCGGGGTGGGGGTGGTCACAAAGAGTACTGAGCGACTTCACAAATGCAAAAATAACAGTATGAATCACCTTTGATTAACAAAAGCAAAAACTTTTAATGAATTATGCAACTGACACACTCTTGTGTGAGAAACTGAAATAGTCAAATCTAAAAGACACAAAAAATATTAACGGTTGGGGACTAATTAGGGAGATGATAACAGTTAATTCCAGACACCCTGATTACACTGTTAAGCACTTATAAACTGGAGAGTTCATATTTTTAACATGCATCACTAGCTCATTATGCACCATTATGAAATTTTTATTCCGACTGTACAAGTTCTCAGTATTTTTTTTCCATGCTTTTGTTGTCTGCCGCTGATCTTTTCCCCAAGCCTGAAAAGGTTTCCTTTCAAAATAAAGATGTGTAAACCTCAACGTGGATGTGAATTTTCACACCCGAAACAAACTCTTAAACAGCCTTTAATAAAAGCACATAATTGAGAAAACATTCATTGTAATTAGCCTCAAAATTTTTTATTGTAGTGTAGCTGATTTATATTGTGTTAGTTTCAGGTGTAGAACAAAGCAGTGCAGTTATACAATGGATTGGGTTGGCCAAAAAGTTTGTTTCACAAGGTGTTACAGAAAAACCTAAGCCAACGATTTGTCTGTGTGTGTGTGTGTGTGT
>CM035291.1:4502918-4575485 GCA_020226075.1 Hydropotes inermis
GTGTGTGTGTGTTTGGCTGTGTGTGTGTGTCTGTGTGTGTTTGGCTGTGTGTGTGTGTGTGTGTGTGTGTGTTCTTTTGCTGATGCTTTTCCATTATAGGCTATTACAAGATATTGAATATAATTTCCATGCAGCTGACATGGATGGTATCATCCAACAGTGATCACAGTCACATCAAATATAAGCCACTTGTGGATGCGGTTGGAGTCACCACGAAAATGAGACTCAACCTCTCTCTCCACTGGGTCACTGGGGAGAAAGTGGGTTAGATGACCCCAAGCAAGGTGAGCGTGCAGGTAGCACACTCCTCCTTACAAATGACCGTCAAGCCCTACCCAGACTGTGATCTGAATGTGAGAAACAGTTCTGCATCCTAGCCAAGTGCCACTTACTAGCTGCTGATTAGATTTACACTGCGTCTATTCTAGGGTCTGCAATTCTGAGAAAACTTTGAAAAGCAATGAGATCCTACAGAGTACACAGCAGAAGAAACAAGCCCTCTGCTTTTACGTGACTGGCAAAGAAGTTCTACAGAAGGGCTTCGAGCACTCTGCCAGGCAAAGCAATCACCTGAGGGTTCTATGTCAATGCTTCATGCTGAAGGAAGTGTGAGGTGAGCCCTGATGACCTGCATTTCTAACAAGCTCCCAGGTGATATGGCTGGTGGGTGTAGCAAGGCTCTAAGGGTGGCGAGAACACAGAGCAGTCAGGAGTGAACAGCAGGTGTGGACAAGCGCATGGATCTCATATAGAGAGCGCAGACTGGGACACCCAGACTGGAGAAACACATGCTATATGCTGGTATCCCCCCATTTCATCTTTGACCTCTTTCCACTCTACAGCACTCGCTGGGTGGGCACACACCCCTCCTCTTCTCCAAGACTGTTAACGGCTAAGTGGTGGCCAGGTCGACTGGAGCTGGCCCCTAGAGCTTCAGTACCAAAGCCAACAAAGCAACCTTCTCGCCATCCCAGCCCAGTGGTGACGCGCCTCACGGAGGAAACCTGCCCTCAGCTCTTCCAGTCCACATCTTCTTTATGCAGCCGAATGACAACCCGATCGCCCAAGCCACACCCACGGGAACGTGGTTCTTTGTAACCTCAGAGATAAAGCCCAGACGACCATGGCACGCACAGTCTGCCTGGCTCTGGCCTCTGTCTGCCCCTCGGAGGTCATCTTCCATGTGCCTTGCACATTGAGCAAACACTACGCTTTTCCTCCTCTCCTGGAAATGTCCTGATCCCACCGTGCCTGCACCGACCCTCACTCAACCTGAAAGACCAGCTCAGCTGTCTCTGAGGCTTCTTAATGCCAAACCCACGCCTACCCGCAGAAGACAACCAGTATAGCCATGGCTTACTTATGTGACTGTTACTACAACGGGTCTAGGAGCTCCTTGCAAACAGGGCCATGTCTTGGTCACTTGCATACATGATATTCCTGTTGCACAGTAGGTCTGCCACAAGTAACTGCCTTAGAGGGTTCAGTGACGACCTAAGGGCAGATCAGGCATGGAGGGTGGGGTGAGCGGGCGGGAAACCTTGAGCTCTGTCATAGAGACTGTAAAATGTCACCAGATCTACCTGGAGCATAGAGAATTCACGTGCTGGGCAACGGCCATCTCCAGGAAAGTATATTTCCCAAACTGGGGTATATCGGATGGAAACAGAACAGCCTCGCTCACAATTTCTGTTTTCTCTTTTTCCTCACGCCATGACTGAAACAAAGAAACCCCACAGTAATGGAGCAGAAGCTGAAAGTGAAGGACAACCTGCTCTGAGGGGGGTTGAACGAGAGGCAGTTAATAAGGAATTCAGGTTATGTAAAACCACAGTGGAGCATGCGACTGAGGCATGCTGAAGGCTGAAAACCAGAGTGGCAATTAGGCAGGGAAAACCCACAACAGGTAAAACACGCGCCACGTCGATGAACAGCTTGTAAGGGGATCCATGGAGCTAGTCCCCGGGGACCAGAGATCTCTGTGCAACAGAAGCGGGGGCTCGACCCTGACCCGTGGAGAAAAGCCTGTGGGAAAGGCTGGCGATGAGACCCCCAGAGTCACGAGAGCCACCCACCCAAGTCCATTCTGCTAACGCCTCACGATGGTGCGAGGCAAGCTCCAGACAACTCACCTCTAAGTACTGACAACTCAGGAGAAATCACAGCCTCCAGACGACTGAGTCAGGACCCCAAGGACAGCCAGCGGCTCCCTTCACAGCCCATCCAAAGGCTCGAGTGTCTGGCTTCCTCTCTGCTCCTTCACTCAGGCGATTCACTGAGCACCTACTATGCCTCAGGCATTGGTCTAGGCACCTGCGATTCACCCGGGAAGAAAACATTTGCTTTCTTTGCAAACTTCACCCCCCAGCAAGGGGAGACAGGTGGTAAGCACACAGACCACAAATACTAGGGAGAAAAGAATCACAGGGACTTCCCTAGTGGTCCAGGGACTAAGACTGCGCTCCCAGTGCAGGGGACCCAGGTTGGATTCCTAGTCAGGGAACTAGATCTTACATGCCACAACTAAGAGTTCACATGCCATAACTAAAGATCAGAGATCCACATGCTACAACGAAGACTGGGCACAGCCAAACAGAGAAATAATTTTTTAAGAAGACACACAGCAGGCAAAGAGGACAGATGGGAGGTGGAGGGAGGCACTGGTTGCTGTTCAACTGGATGGTCCTGGAAGTTCTCTGAAAGGGTGATTTTTTAATAACTCAAAGGAAACAACAAATTATTAAGTGGAAGACCCTCACAAAAATTTAACAATTGCACATTTGACAAAGATAGTTTTATTTTCATCCTTTAATGGTTGTCCTGGTTTAGTTGATTTAAGACAACAGAACAACATAATTGGGGGCTTCCCCAGTGGCTCTGGAGTAAAGAATCTGCCTGCAATGCAGGCAAGCCGGGTCTGATCCTTGGGTTAGGAAGATCCCCTGGAGGAGGGCATGGCAACCCACTCCAGTGTTCTTGGCTAGAGAATCCCATGGACAGAGGAGCCTGGCGGGCTGCAGTTCGGAGGGCTGCACCGAGTCAGACACGGCTGAAACAACTAGCCAGCAGCAGCAGTGCAACTGAGGGCAGGTGCCCTGTAGGGAGACACAACAGGCCTGTTTCCTAGGTCTGCCACCGCACCTGGAAATGATCAGGTGTCACGGTCACTATCAGCTAATCTCACCAAGAGGAGAGCGAAAGTGTCGGCTTAAAACTCAACCTTCAGAAACCTAAGATCATGGCCTCCGGTCCCACCACTTCATGGGAAACAGATGGGGAAACACTAGAAACAGTGACAGACTTTATTTTTCTGGGCTCCAAAATCACTGCAGATTGCAGTGATTGCAGCCATGAAATTAAAAGATGCTTGCTCCTTGGAAGAAAAGCTATGACCAACCTAGACAGCATATTAAAAAGCAGAGATTACTTTGCCAACAAAGGTCTGTCTAGTCAAAGCGATGGTTTTTCCAGTGGTCATGTATGGATGTGACAGTTGGACTAGAAAGCTGAGTGCTGAAGAATTGATGCTTTTGAACTGTGGTGTTGGAGAAGACTCTTTGAGAGTCCCTTGGACTGCAAGGAGATCCAACCAGTCCATCCTAAAGGACATCAGTCCTGAGTATTCATTGGAAGGACTGATGCTGAAGCTGAAACTCCAATACTTTGGCCACCTGATATGAAGAACTGACTCATTTGAAAAGACCCTGATGCTGGGAAAGATTGAGGGCAGGAGGAGAAGGGAACAACAGAGGATGAGATGGTTGGATGGCATCACTGACTCCATGGACATGAGTTTGAGCAAGCTCTAGGAGCTGGTGATGGGCAGGGAGGCCTGGCGTGCTGCAGTCCACGGGGTCGCAAAGAGTCAGACATGACTGAGCAACTGAACTGAGTCTCACCAAATGGTAAGGGAGGCTTTCCAATCCTATGCTTTCCAAATAGCAATAATTTACAAGGCTTGGTTCTATAAAATGCTAAAATAAGTTCTGACTTAAAAATCAGAGTTCAGGGTTGGACATCACTTAACTCCACATGGCAAACAACAAAACTTGTGTCACGTCAGTGGTGCGGCCACAAGGTCAACCCTTTGCTCTGTATCCAGGCTGCCACACCTCTGAGAGGGTGGAATAACTCGTCTGTTGTGGACATAGATGTACCTGTCCCTGGCTTCCAACACTGGCAAGAAAAGATAAGCATGCTAGGTGAGTGGGAATATTTTTTTCCAGGAAACATCTTTGTATTCTGGTCTAGAAGGTAAATGGCAGGTGTTTTCCCTTCTGGGCACAATAGCATGCAGCCTTCTCTAGGAAGGAATTGGTAAAGCCTTTTTAAAGCAGCTTTTCTGACCACTATCCTAGTGTCGGCCACGACCTCCAAATTAACCAAAAATCAGTCGTACTGAAAAATGTTAGAAGCTGCCACGTGAGATAGTGACAGAGGAAAAAAAAGAAAGGCTTGTCCGCCCATGCCATTGCCGTTCCCTCGCTTGGTTATCACACTGATATGTTCCCTTGGAGACTGCCGGCTGCAGCTCCCTGGGGATGCCCAGCGCGCACCCGGCCCCTCCTGCTGCCCGGGGCCTCCCCAGCACCCTGCT
Source organism: Hydropotes inermis (assembly GCA_020226075.1). Taxonomy (NCBI): domain Eukaryota; kingdom Metazoa; phylum Chordata; class Mammalia; order Artiodactyla; family Cervidae; genus Hydropotes; species Hydropotes inermis. The sequence continues at coordinate 4,507,516 of CM035291.1, forward strand.
CCCAAGTGGCCCCCCAGGGGCTCCATGCACACTTATTGAATAAATAACTGGGCCTCACCTCAAGACTGGGAAGCCATTTAGAGACTCACTGGTGCGCGCTCTTCACCTGGAACTCACCAACTGCCTTTTCTTTTGTTCCCTGCCCACACTTCTCCCCTCCCCTAAAAAAAAAAGCAGCCAAGCCAAATATAGATTGTGCACTAGGACTTAAGGATGACGCAGGTGACACCGAGGCGGGGGTAACTGCAGGAGGCCTGCCGCTCTGGGCCAGGGAGGGGCAGGGGCGCCCCACCCTCGAGCATGCCTCTGAGTCTCACTGTGAGCTGCGGGTCTCAGCCTTAAGCTGCTTATTGCCTAACTGAGATGCTGGCTTTGTCATCAAAGCTTTCTGTGCTGTGTCATGCTCCAAATCTAATTTTCCCCGTAACATGCCTGCAGCGGGTGATGCCCCATCTCCTGGGGTTTGCAGGTCCCCGGAAATGACAGGGCCCCGTTTCGGTCTTCTCATTTTCATACTCTCTAACAGGCGTACTTTTTAGCTGACGTAACTGTCCTAGCCGTTAAAATTCTTTATTTCCTTCAGAAACAGAGTTCCTCTGGCATGCACGTGCACACACACACACACACACACACACACAGGGAAAAATTACCATGTGGACTGTGAATGAACAAAGAATTAAAAAGAAAAAGAATTTTTTAACTGCCTAACCAAAATTGGGGAACATATTTTTCCTAGTCTGCTTAATCTCACCAATCAATTCAATGTTAATTGTCTTTGATGGCCATCCCCATTCAGCCCCATGCTTAAGTGTGGCTAAAGTATGTATTTAAAAAGAAAATCCAGTGAAAACAAGAATGAGACAGGGGAAGAAACAGCCTTTTAAAAAGAATTTGAGCTCCACAAAAACTGCGAAGTGTAAGTAAAGAAAAGGTCTCCAGCACAAAGATACTTAACAAATATTTGGTCAGGGACAGATAAGAAGACAAATTGTCAAATAAGAAGACAAATTATTTTAAATGAACAAACAAGGATACTCAATAGCCTTATCAATGAGTTAAGATAGCCACACAATGTATTACCAGACAGGTCAGTGTCCTTCAGACATACCACTCACAAAACGTCACATGCAATCACGCCCTTGAAAATCTCAACACAAGAGGGCAAGAAAGAAAAAGTGGGAGACATTAAAATTCCTTAAAGCCCACCACACTCTTTCCCCTAACAATGCTGGAGACTTCCTTGAGTCTCAAGCTTGTCTTACACAGCATGGCAGATCTTGGTCAAAATCAGCTTGCCCAGCCTGTTAATTGAGCTGCAGGTTTAAATCAAATCCCTGCCCTGGAAAACGTTCCCAAATGGCCCAGCCCCAGGGCTGCCCCTGACCTCTGCTCCCGAATCTGTGACCAGACGCCCTCCGTAATGCGACGAGGTTTCCAGTCAGTGGCCTGAGTCAGAGGTGCTTTATAATCACATGTGATCCCGTCACCCACAGCGGGCGGATGAGTAACAGTGAAGCGAGCAGGACAGCTTACATCACGGCAAGTGGTGGTTTTTAAATGTGTTTCTATTCAACCCCAGTTACCCTACTAGAATCTATCACCTTTGAGTTGCCACTTAATCTGGACCTGCACCGCTAACTGCCTCTGGGAGGTGATGCCCTGGGATGTCCACGTGCCGTTCCAAACATTTCCACGGACGTCTCTGTTTTCCAGGAGGAGAAAACTAGTCCTTGTGATTCCAGGGCTGATGTCGATCAGGAGCTGGAATTTTCACCTTTTCCCCAGTAACTGCTTCTAAGATGAGTAAGCGGCTCACATCGGTCTCAGCTGAGAGTCCAGCTGGTGGTTTACCTGGGAAGATCTCGTGACTGTTCTGGCTGATACGGTTTTGGCGACAACACAAAAGCAGGAAGGAGTTTCTCTAAGATCTAGGCCTCGGGCCTCAGAAACAAAGCTGTCTGTGATTCCAGGCCGGCAGCTGGGGGGCTGGGTCAGGCCTGACCCCCGAGTCCGGGCCAGCGGGTGTGATGGCTCCTGGGACCTGCCCCCACACAGATGCTGAGAAAGCCAGGCCAAGCTGGAGGGCGCACAGACGCGGAGGGCAGGTCTGCCAAGTGACCCGCTGCGGAATTCGGAGCCGCTGAACTCAGTGGAGGTGGGTTTTGAAAACACCTGAGAAGCTGGACTTCGGGCATCTCCCCGGAGGTGAATGAGCTCAGGAGCCCCGGGGACCCGAGCGGAGACCAGGCCACCCAGAGAACCGGGAGTCTGGATGTGGGCAGCGCGTGAAACCACTGCTAACTCAGCACCCACGAGGGAAGAAACCACGGGAGGAACAGGCTTCCGCCCAGGTGGGGGCAGTGACTTCACCTGAACGTCGATTGGAAAAGCCCTCAGAGGTACAAACACTGTCTGGAAAAAATTCAGAAACACAAAACATCCCTCCCACCCCAGGGCAACCACCATAACCCCAAAGTCTTATCAACCGCCTCCAAGATACTGTCAGTAAGCGCACAGGGCTCCCCACACCCACCAACCAAACCACTCCGGAATAAAATTCTTACATTCCTCAAGGAGCAAACGCCTACCATCCTGTTCCTGCCTTCATTTGTATCTGTTCATTATACTCCATGGTGGTAAATGTCCTAACAGTGTTTTTTAACATAGGTATATATGTATACCTATAGCTGATTCATGTTGAGGTTTGACAGAAAACAAAATTCTGTAAAGCAAGTATCTTTCGATTAAAAAATAAAACAAAAAAGAAACAAACATTTAGTTGCAGTACAAGACCCCCCCAAAAAATATAAAACAAAACCAAAATAAAACCTTTAAAAAAACAAAACAAACACTGTACATGAGAGTCATTCCCACTGCTTTTCTCTGGTCCAAACAGAAAGCATTTCTTTTTCCTCTCTTCTTAATTTCACTGTTGTCTTTCTCAAATTCCCATGGGAATGAATGTTCACCTTTTCCTCCTCACAAATATTTAAAGGGGGTAGGGGGAGGCATGACTACACAGGTTCTTTAAATTCCCTTACAGTTTTCATTGTTTGCTTTTTTTTGGATGGGCACCATCTAACTCAAACATATGTAAGCATCATACTTCACAATGTGAAGTAAACAGTAACTCAGCTTTGGCTACTGGCTTGGCTATGTCAATTGCTGGTACCTTTTTATCACCTTAAACAACACTTAATATTAGGAACACTTTTTTGAAAGTAACCTGGCTCGTTAATATAAAGGTGCAACCAGCACTCCAATTCCTTTTAGCAACATACCGACATACACGAGCTGGTTAACAGCTCATGAATCATCATCAAATGAGACAGTAAAGAAACAAAACTCACGTGTTAATCATAATACATATCCGTACATATGCGCACCAGTGGTGGGAAAATGATAACAAAACCTCAAGGAAAAACTGGCTGAGTATGTTCCAGGCTTAACTGTTTGCTCTCCCCAACCAATAATAATAATAATAAATGCATTTAAGATAACTCATGTCAGTTAAAGACTAATGAGAAGAAAGATTTCTATCATTACCAACCAAAACTTCAGGTATAAACCATAAATCATTTCCTAACCAACCCATTTTACGACCTGAGATGTTATTTCATCTGAGGCCAAATACAGCCGGTGTCTCCCTCTTCTCAGTGAGTTTCCTAAGCCAGACACACTCAGGGAAAACAGAGATCCAAAACACAACAGGAAGAAAAACATCATTGTTTCCTCCCCAACCAGTGATTTCTAAATCAGAGAACAACATGCATAGAACTTCAATGATCGACATTTGCCATTATTTCCCGGTGGGGGGGTGGGGGGGGGATAGAGTATCCATTGCGTTGTCATCTTCGGAATAAAAAATGTATAGTTTTCTAAATAGCCAAAACAGAGAGAAGAAAGCCAAGAGCAAAGAATCAGGAATATTCAGCCCACAATTCCTTTCAAGTTTCATTTTTTGCCGTCATCCTGCCTATGCAGACATAGAACAAAACTGATCAACTACAAGGAACTCTGAAGAGCCAACACAAGTAGTTTACAAAGGGAAAGCTTGATGCTAGAATACTGCTACAGCTGTAAAAAGTTCTGTACCAAGCGCAAACTCTGTGCCAACAGTAGGTGCTAGGCATTCACATAATAAGAGCAGACAGTGGTGTCTTTGTTCTTACCTATAATTGTCCTCAAGGTTCATGAAAAACAAGCCATCTCTCCTGCCGGGAAGCGGCTGGTGGGGCTAGTGCTGCAGTGACCCAGCTGGGAGTCCGCCTCGACCACGTTAGGCTCCCAGCCTCGGCTTCCCTTGTCCTCACGCCTCTGCTGATCCTTGGGGACCACCGGCAAGTTTTTAACACAACTGAGGAAGAACGCCCCGAGCTGGCTACTTATACCGATGATTCACTTCAATGACAGCTAGACAGAAATGCTTGTTGGTGGAAAAGGACTCGAGTCAACTCCACCCCTACAGTAAGGATTAAGTAACTCCACCCAGCTCAGCATTTAGCTCAAACAGCCACTCGGTTCCACAAGGTGAGGCTACCAGCAGCATCGCTGCTCCCACTGGCAGTTCTCAGCGGTAGGGAGACAACGCAGGGCTCACCAAACAGGACGGGCCACAGCCAGCGAATGCACGGTTCTGTGAATAACTGTAACCTGGGCTGGGCTGCCTGCTCATTTAAAGCTGTATCCAAGTTTTCTGAGCAGACAAGCATACAGGTCTGTCCCTCACTGTTTGTTTTTTTTTTAAACATTTTCTTTCTTAAATTTTAATCTTTCTGCCATGCTGCACAGCATGGGGGAATCTTAGTTCCCTGACCAGGGACTGAACCCACACTGCCTGCACTGGAAGTATGGAGTCTTAGCCACTGGACTACCAGGGAAATCCCTGTCCTTCACCTTTTTACAATGAACTTGGTGTCTACTCAGTTTCTGTGTGGGAAGCCCCATATGAGGCAGGCCGACAGCACAATCTGTGGATCTCCCCCAGAGAGCTTAACCAAGTCCTGAAGTGGTGAAAAGGCCAGAATAAACATAACTATGCTATCAACTACAGACCTTCCCTGGTGGCTCAGACGGTAAAGAATCTGCCTGCCATGCAGTAGGCCTGGGTTCGATTCCTGGATCGGGAAGATCCCCTGGAGAAGGAAATGGCAGCCCGCTCCAGTATTCTTGCCCGGAGAATCCCATGGACAGAGGAGCCTGGCGGGCTACAGTCCGTGGGGGCGCAAAGAGTCGGACACGACTGAGCACCTAACACACACACGTGATACAAACTGCAACAGCAAGCTGAACCGATGGGCTGCGGGGTCTGGTGTCATAGGAGAGAGGGCACTGCTCTTCAAGCCCACCATCTCTGGCGTGCAAGCCCGTTTTGGGGGTGAACGCACGGGGGGCCCCTCGACATAGGTCAAGGGCATTGCGTGAGGCCGGCAGAGGCCAGCTGGACCCTCCCCAGCACTGCGTGCTGTGTACGGTGCGGATCTCCCCCCTGCCCGCCCCTCACTCAACTCCCATGGCCAAGGAAGACACGTGCTCCTTCCCCGGCCGCGGGCTCAGTCGCGTCTGACTCTGCGTGGCCCCACGGACCGTAGCCCACCAGGCCTGTCCGCCCTTGGGATTTTCCAGGCAAGGGTACTGGAGCAGGTTGGCATTTCCCACCTTGGCTTGTGACTGGCACCTCCCTGCTCTTGCCTGAAACACGTCAACCCTCACTCGGCGACCCCAGCAGGGGCGGCGGCAACAGGAAGCGCCCCACTTGTAGCAAAAAGCTGGCCTTCCACGAGAACTCAAATGTCCCTGGTATGCCAGCACAGAAACTCTAACCTAGACCTTCATGTTTCCCACAGGGGCCCGAAGACCGGGATTCCCACAAGTGCTGGGTCAACAAAACTGCTCACCAGGGGAGCCAGTGACCTCTAGGAGGCTCGCTGAAGGCTTGGGGCAGAAAGTCCGCCCTGGCTTGCTACCGGAGACCCTGGCCCCAAACGCACCCTCACAGAGGCAGGCTGACGGGTAGCACCTTCTACTTTCTAAACAAGAAGAGAAACATCCCCAAATTTTCAGCACTGAGCGTGTGAGGACACACAAATGCTAAACAGCACACTTTAAGAGCAGGAATTCTATCTTCTTAACAGTAGCTCCAATTACAAAAATAAGCTGTTTTACAGAAAGAGACACAGATTTAGAGACCAGGTCACCGTTGCTGGGGGGTAAGGGATGGTTAGGGAGTTTGGGATGGACAGGGACACGCTGCTATATTTAAAATGGACAGCCAACAAGGACCTACTGTATAGCACATGGAACCCTGCTCGATATCATGTGGCAGAGGATGAGAGAGGAGTTTGTGAAAGAATGGACACATGTGTATGTATAGCTGAGTCCCTTCACTGTTCACCGGAAACTAGTAGACCATGGTTAGTCAGCTCTACCCTAGTACAAAATAAAAAGTTCAAAAAAATAAAGCTCTTTCACATTCACACAATGACTGGAAGGTTTAAAAAAAAAAAAAAAACTAACTATACTAGATGAAATTATACCAAAGCGAGTTAAGTGACTATTTGCCTGATGCCTTAAACATAAAGGGCACCTAAACTCCCTTGGATGAAATACTATCCAACTGTTACGGGCTGAGTCGCATTCCCTCCCAAAATGCTAATGTTGAAGTCCTAACCCCAGTTCCTCAGAGAGTGACTGTTTGGAGACGGAGGCTAAAAAGACACAGAACAAGAAGTTGCTGATCCAGTGTGACTGGTACCTTTCTAAGAGGAAATTTGGACAGATAGGTACAGCGGGAAGACAATGTGAAGGGAAGGGAGGAGACAGGGTGGCCGTCCGCAAGCCAAGGGGAGAAACCTCATGGGCAACGAACCTGCTGACACTTTGAGCTCAGGCCTTTAGCTGCTAGAATGGCGAGACAAATAATTTCTGTTGTTTAAGCCACTCAGTCTATGGCACTTTCTTATGGCAGCCTGAGCAAACTAATGCTCTAGTTAAATGATGGTTTCATTCCAAGTAGTACCAAAAAATGAAGACAGAATTCAGATTTCTGATTAACAGCCATTCTCCCACAGCCAAATACTTGAGTGTGTACTCCCTCCTTATCCACTGAGGTTCTGCCTTGAAAAAAAAAAAAAATGCATGAGAAAGAGCTTATCCTGGAAGAAGAGGGTAAAACGCCTACAAATCTTTCCAAGTTCACTTCTGCCACCTCCATTTACAGTCAGGCTTACTGACCAAGGGGTCTCGATCCACATCTTACCCCCCAACCGAAAATCAGCTTCTGCCCAACCTCCACTAAAAGTGCATCCAAACCGAGTAAATGACAACCTTAGCACACAATTAAGAACTGTTAACAATGGAGGAAATGCTAGAGGTCTTCTTAGTTCAAGTCCTTCTGTCTAGAGAAGGAAATTAGGGCCCAAGCAGAAGAGCACAAGGATCTCAGAAATAAACACTAAAGCAGATTCAACCCGGACACACAGTCCTAATCCAGTAGTTACCAGCCCTGCTCCTGCTACACTATTAAACGATAGCCTGAAATGATCAAACCTCTCCAGTCTCACAAAGAAAAACAGCTGCTCCCCGGAGCAGTGGCAATAAAGAGATGAAGATACAGACACTGGATGATGGATGGAGTGTGGCTAAGGTCAAGGACTACGTCTACAGGCTTTCTCAACCTGCGCTCCACCGACATTTGGGGTCAGGTGAGTCTCTGTCCTGGAAAGTTCTGTGCATTGTAGGAGGTTTAACAGCACCCTTGGCCTCTACCTTTTAGACAAAAGTTCTCCCCAGGTGTGAGAGCCAAAAATAGCTCCAGATATGGCTAAGTGTCCCCTGGGAAGCAGAAACGTCCCTAGTTGAGAACCACTGGCTTAAAAGGACAGAACCAGGACTTCCTTGGAGGTCCAGTGGTCAGGACTCTATGCTTCCAATGCAAGCGGCGATCTGTGGTTGAGGAACTGAGATTTCACATGCCAAGCGGCGTGGCCAAAATATTTTTTAAATAAATCAAAGGACAGAACTCCATGCAGAGCAAAGATGTTGGTGGCACTGGAGAAGCAGAGGGAAGTAGCTTCTGAGGGGATACAGAAGAAAAAAGGACTGATGCTGTGGGAGACGAGCCAGGAGCAAGACAGAGGGAAGGCGGTGTACAGCAACTGCCCCAACTGAGGGTCTGTTCTGTTTTTTCCAAAGAAGTAGAAGACAGGGTCATAGGGTGAGGAGATCAGAGACAGAGTTAGGAACATCCAAGTCTGGGGCCACGGGAGAGCAGAAACAGAGCAGAGATGAGTCAAAGACTTCTCAGGAGAGATAAAACCATGAACAGAGTGGCCCCGGCAGGCACAAAACTGCAGGTTCCTCCAGCAAGTCAGAGGACCCAGGAAGAGCGTGGGAAGGCTGGCTGGGTGGATGTAATTGGAGCTCCTCAAGGGGTACAGACATAGCGCCAAAGACGAGCTGCGGTTTCCAAGGTCATTGTGGTCAGCAGTAGCACAGATCAACCTAGTCACTGATGCTGAAAACAAGGAAACACGCTAGAATCTGTTGCAATAAAATAAATAAAAGATGAAGAAACCCTAAAGAAGGAGATATCCCTGAGAAGGAAAAAGCCTGTTGACAATCCAGAGGGCTAAATACTCAAATACCCTCTGACTTGATTCCAATCCAAGCAATCTTTTCCAAGGAAACAATCAGGTGTGTAAGTTGAACGTCAAGAAGTTCATTACAAAAATAAACAAAAAACTGAGCAACCTTAATGTCCAATCATAGAGAAAATAAATCACAGCTATCTATAGGCTCACATTCTCAAGGAACATTTTAAAACATGGGAAAACACACAGAATATAATGTTTAAAAATGTAAGCTATAAAACAATACATGACATAGTCCAATTTAGAAAGTGTACATATTTACAGGTATACACTTTTAAAGCACCCAAGTCAGTCTCTACCAAGGCAATAGCAGTCATTATGAGATTTCCAAGGTTAAAAAAAAATCATTAAGAAAGGAGGGTGACTGTCCTGGAGAAGCTAGCACAACAGAAGGAATGAGCAGAAAGGAAAGGAGGGACCCCGGAGCCCAGAGTCAAGGGCTGTTTAACAGTGAAAAAGGAGAGTGGGGAGCAAATTCAGGCCTCCCTGGATTGGGTGAATGCAAGGTGCTGGTGTCTTAAGACGGATACGGGAGTTTCACAATGTTGGCAGCATGCAGTTGGCAGAGGGGCTGGAGGAGACCGTAGCCTTCTTTGGGATTCCCCAGAGTCCTTACTGGCAAGATGAGGTTGCAGGAGGCCCACCTGTGGATGAGCAGGTGTGGGTCTACCAGAAGTCCGCCAAGAGGAAACGCTGCTTCTGTCCTTGGGGTTTATTCCTCTATACTTAAATCCTGAAATAATATTAAAAACTTCATGACAACTCCTTAATTCCCTATTATTCACACAATTAAATGTACAACCTTCATATGGCTCCTAGTAATACTTCTGATAAATACTTTGTATGGGAAAACCCTGATGAACTTTTAGGCCAACACTATACATAAAAAAGTAACTAAATTTTAAGTTCATATGAGCAAAAAGAATTTTTTAAAAGTATGGAGGCTGACTTCCTTCAAAACAAAATCTTACTAAGAACAGACAATTTGAACTTCAGAGTAGCATTCCAAAGACTTTTCGGTGTTTCTGTTTTACTTGCTTTTGCCTTTAATCTTAGCAAGATTTGTCAGTCACCAAGATCATTGAGATATTTTTTTCCCCCCTTAAAAGCCAGTGTAAACACACCCATACTCTGCAGTCTTTAAAAATACACTTCTAAAAATAATATTATACATTTTCATCAACGTTTACCATCATAAGGCAACTATCCTCCAATAAAAAATAAATACATTAAAAATGTTTATCATAAAATATTTGTGAAAAATCTTGATTCTAAACAACATTATAGCATTATTCCAAATATATAAACTGCTTCCATATACATATAAAAAATACAGCAAAGGACAAGGAGGAAATAAAATTGTAATCAACAACCTCTCTCTGGCTATTCAGACTACAGGTGAATTTTTCTTTATACTTAATCTTTTCCAATGTCTACTTCCTTCATACTTCAAAAAAAAAAGAATTATTTAAAAATTGCTAAGAATATACTATCACTTATTTATAAAGAATGAGTAACCAAATGAAGAATCCACATGCTGGGGGAGAAAAAAAACACCAAGTGTCTGTTCTGTTCAAATCCAGCCACAGTTAGAAGAGAAACTGGGACACTTGGAGGGGGAGGAATAAATTGAACCAAACAAGGATGGCATGACACAGGCAGAAAGCTTTACATAACACAGGCAAGGTTTGGTGACTGTAACATAGTCGTGAATTTCCTCACAAGGTCTTAAATCAAATCCTCCTAACTTGGGTTAGCCTTTTCTTCCAAAAAAGCCTTACAAAAAATGATGAGGTGGGGTTTCCACGCTTCGCAGTAGTTAATGCAATCAAGTCACCAGTGACTTTATCGAAACATCTAAAAAGAAAACTGTCTCATCAAGTAGGGGAAAAGGTCTCTTGAATCCTTAAACGTCACTCAGTAAACATCATATCCTGCATCTACGCTGCTCAGGGCATTGGCCAGGACCCAGTGGTTTGTATCCTCCAAGCATTTAAAACCCGACAAGCTCACAGACACGGTTGCCCCATTTATGAAGCTCTTGTGTTCCTGATGTTACTCAAGGAACAGGGCAGCTACTCAAAGAACCGGAACACATCTTCGCATGGAAGAAATACCTTGTTCTTGGTGATATGGTCCTTTGCTGTAGAGACCATCTCAATGGAAATGACTCCCCCAAAGGCCGATCCGACCCTGCTCTTTCTCTTGAGCGCCTTTCTCATTCACCATCACCTCCTTCAAGTGTCCACGTGGAGGCCGAAGAGACCCAAGAGCTGCTGATTCTGCCCCCACATCTGTTCCCAGCTCACCCTCACATCTCAGTGGTCGCCAGCTGGCCAGTTCCTCAAGCTGGAACTTCCTGGACTCTGCTCTTCTCTGTATCCCTCACACACCCAGCCCATCAGGAGGCCCTACGGACTCAATGGCCAAAAAGAAAAAAAACAGCCTTCCCCTTCCCTCCATTCTGGATGTTAGCTACCGCCCAGGTGTTCAAGCCGTCCTCTTTCAGAACACAGGCCACTGCAACACCCTCCAAACTGGCCTTGAGGGAGGGCCACTCTTACCTGCAACAGGGGCCACCCCAAGCCACTGTCCTGGCTGGCTGGCAGCTCTCTCTGCCAGCTCTCTGCTCCCTTAGGCATAAAATGCAAATTCTTCACGGTGGCCCTCACAGCCCCCAAGAGCCCTGACTCCTGTCTGCTCCACTCCTCTCCGAAGCCCCACTGACCACAGTCCTCTCCATCAGTCTCGGAAAAAACTCAGGTCTGCATAGCTCTTGCACCCTCTGGCCGTGCCTCCTTGGGAAGGTTCTCCCCCAGATCGGGGGGCGGGCTCTTGTCTTCTGATTGAGGTCAGAGTTTTTATGCTGACTGTCTGCGCGTGTTAGTCACTCAGCTGTGTCCGACTCTTTGTGACCTCACAGACTGTAGCCTGCCAGGCTTCTCTGTCCATGGAATTCTCCAGGCAAGAATACTGGAGTGGATTGCCATTCCCTTCTCCAGAGGAACTTCCCGACCCAGGGACTGAACCCTGGTCTCCTGCCTCGCAGGCAGATCCTTTACCATTTGAGCTACAGGGAAGCATCAGCTGGCACCACAGTTTGGGAAAGCAAACTGGTGACACGCTCCAAAGGATTTAAATCCTGATTCTTTTTAAAGTCAGTAGTTCCATTTCCAGGGCAGTACAGAACTTAATACAACTTAAAATTTCTTGCACAGATATTCACTGTACCTTTTCTTTCTTATATGAGAACAGGACAGAAATGATTAAAATACTGTACCCTGAGAAAAATGGAATGCTGTATATCACATGTGGGAATTTTAAGTGACAAAAAAACAGGCTAAGAAAGTCTACTTACATTCCGAGGTGAATTATGCAAGCCTCATGTGCTGCTGCGGTCCATGCGGTCACAAGGAGTCTGACATGACTGAGTGAACACAACAAATGTAAAAATACACATTCCCTACCAAAAGGAAAAGGTCAGAATACTAAGAGTGATGTTCCTTCTGCTGTTGGTAGATTTTTCCTTCTAATTTCCTTTTCCTTCTTATGTTATGCGTAACTTTCACAATTATAGGCAGAATACTCCTTACTTTTAACATAAAGAAATATTGCCACCTAAACAGTTGTTAGCTTTTCAAGGAACCACAAAGAAGGCATTAAACATGTTAATGTTTAAAAGCACCATGTTAAAGTGAAAAGCTTCTCGATAAGATATGCAATAATCCAAATAAGAAAACCAGGGGTAACGTATCACAGACATGAACTCAAACCTCCTATTCTACAGACTTCTTACAAATCAATGAAAATTTAACAGCCATAAGGAAAAATAGATAGAGAATGCAAATGAGCACCACATGAAAGAGGAAATACAAACACAAGAAGAGCTATTTGACTTCACTGATTGAAGATACAAAGTATTTCACCTTCCATAATGGCAAAGATTAAAAGATTGACAACGTGGACTAATGCTGGGGATGGGAAAATCTGGTTCTCTCATCAGCTACTGAAGTTAGAGAAACTAGTGTAAAACTTGAGAGGGCAATTCCCCAATATCTATAAACATCATACTACATCCTAACCACTGGACCGCCAGGACAGTCCCCCAGAAAGACTATTATCAGTCGAACAGAAATAGGACGAGTTGGATGGATGGAAAAGAAAAAACCAGAGCCTCCAAGTGCTCGGGAGAGAGCTGTACAGGTGGACATGTTCTCTGGGCCCCAGAAATCCAGCAGTCCATCAATACAGGGACTGGAGAGATCCCGGGGCAGCTGTCAGGGTGATCAACTGCGGGACTCTGCTTCCTCTAGCTCCTCCGGTCACTGCCACCTTCGCGGGAGGGCGGTCCCAAGTCTGGAAGCGCAAGGAGCTGAAGATGGCCAGGAGGGGCCCTCAGCAGCCACAGGTGAAAGGCCACCGCTGGCCCCTTCCAGGGCCTCGACCTGACGCTCACCAGCGTGGATACAAATGGAGCCCACAGGAGTCTCAAACGCCAAGATCCACAGACAACCAAGAATCGTCAAACGTGTGAAAAGGGCAGGCCGTGAAAAGCCAGGCCATATAATATCAGGTCACGGGCGTGGAAAGGGCGCGCACAGACAGACTTGGAAAAACCAAGAATTGCAAAGATGCATTGTCAACATCCTCACAAAATCCGACAGGGTTTCGAGGCATCAAAACAAGCACAGGCTGGAACGAGAAAGAGAGAATTAGAGGTCTGAGAGGAGCAACCGGGGTTTTTAACTTCAGGCCATGTCTGAGGTGGGTCAACCCTTACCACGGGCGGGTTTCCCCCTTCTTCCCCCTGACCTGCCATCATCCACGCCAGCCTCCGCTGCGCCCCTCCTGACCTGGAGACGGGGTGCTCTCGTCATCTCCTCCACGTTCACACACGTTCATGGGCAAATGCTGAGAAGCGGAGTCCGTTTCACGCTGGGGTGTTCTGCGCTTTTCCACTTCTTACTTACCCTGCACCCAGCTTCTCTCAGAAGCCCCCTCAAAGCCGATGCTAATGTCGTCTAACTCGTCCCGTTCCATGGTTGCATAATATGACATGGTACGGGTAGTCCATAAAGCTAGCCAGTTTTCAACCAACAGGATTGCTATTTTCAGGATCTTGCCATTAAAATCTTAACAATAAACATCCTTTAACAAATGCCTCTGTGTACAGACACTTCCATGTTTAGAAGACAGACAGGTAAGGCTGCTTAGGAGAAAGGAATATTAATGTTTCACTTTAATATGCACTGCCAGCCTGCTTTCCAAATAAAGCATGGTGATCCACATTTCCATAAGTATTATGAAAATACCACTTCTATTACATCCCTGCTACCAAGAAGTGCTATTCTCCTTTTTTTTTAAGCCAGTCTGATGAATTTAAAGTAATGTCTCACTGCTGTTTTAGTCTGCAATTCCCTAGCAAATATCGACTGCTTTTTGAAAGGTTTCCTGCACTTATCTGCATTTGCTCTCTGGGAATTGCAAGTTTATATTTTTTGTTCATTCTCCCCAAACTGTGTTTGTCTTGTCAATTCACAAGTTACAGACAGTAACCCCTTGACTGTCATACATGTTATATGCTCCCCTCCCCAAATGTCTAGCTTGCAAGTACTGAATCTTGCTTAAAACACTCTCCCTCACTCCAAGATTACACAAGCATTTTCTTACATTTCCTTGTACATTTCAACTGCTCGTTTACATTTAAGTTTCTGAAGATTCTGGAATTTATTTCTGATTATAACGGAAGACAGAGGTCCATTTCCCCCACACCTCCTTCCTAAAGAGGTGGCTGTGCCAATACCATCAGAGAGATGAACCATCCAATACATGGGGTATTCTTTTCTCAACAGGACTGAGCTGTTCATCTCATGATGTGTTACGTCTCGTGCCTCAGGATACACAGTCCTGGGTGCTCTATTCTGCTCCACTGAACCATTTATGTAATCCTGTATCGACAGCACCCCGATTTGACCGCAAAGACTTTCTTATTAGCACAGTAATAAGATCACTACTGTGATCACTTGTCAGCTAAGTTTGTCCCCTCCCTTCACGGGTTTTATTTTCCATATTTGGACATGCTCTTCACGGGTATTATGTATTTATTTTTTCTATATAAACTTTAGAAATATTTCCTTTAGTTTAAAACAAGGAAAAACCTACTGTCTTGGAAATTCTCAAGGGGAGAGCAATAAATGTGTTAATTTGGGGACACGTATATATGGAATATGCTATTGTTTTACACCCTTCACTAGAAAGAGTGGAGGTACCATTCTCGGTCAATTTCTTCCTAGGTTATTTGCTGCTGTTGAGAAAAGAAACGTGTAACTTCTATTCCCAGTGCTCATTATCAAAACAGAGCAGTGACCATTTTTAAAGGGTTATTTTATCTAGCTATCATGGTAATTCTCCCAACTGATTTTAGATTTTTTTTCCCAACATAAGCTCTCGTGTTTTCTAGATGTGCAAACATTTCACTAACGACATTCACTATAACCTCTAAGACAATATCAAACTGTTAAAGCAGACATCCTTTTACAATTCCTAATTTCAACAGAAACAGTGTTTTGCCTTTTAGGAAATATCTGCTGTTAGTTGGTTTTGGAGAGTAATAAATAGCCTTTAAGTGATTTCCTTTTATCCTTATTGGTTTTTCAGATTATACTGGGTTGGCCAAAAAGTCCATTTGGATTTTTCCATACCATCTTATGGAAAAACCTAAATGAACTTCTTGACCAACCCGATAATATAATAGGGATGGCTGCTTACATGATCAAACGGCTCCTCTCCTCTGATCTGGGTATAAGTGCTTCTCCTTTAATACGCTGGGGTACAAAAGTGTGTGATGGTGATCAGTATTCCTAACACCATTACCCTAGCATTACTGGGATAAACTATTAATCATGATGCCTCTGATGCACTCAGGAGTCGATCTGTTAGTAGGCTATTTTGAATTTCTACATTTGCTTTCACAGATATTGGTCTATAACATTTTCTGATTTTCAAAGCTTAGATAACTTAGATAAAACTCAGCTAGAAACCCATGGAATCCTGATGCCTTCTTCAATAGTCATTTTTAACCACTTTTCCCACCTCTTCTAGACTAAATGGTCTTTTCAAGTTTTCTAAGCGTCTTGAATCCATTCTGGTAATTTGTATTTTATTAAGGAATCAACGTTACATTTTCAGATGTGCTTCCAGAGGGCTGCATGGAGCACTTCCGCATAAAGTCAGTTGATCCCTGCGGTGCCTCCCTTCTCATCTGCATCTATTTCTGCTTTCCCTTTGTCTCAGTTAAGATGACGGTAGTTTAGTTTATTGGTCCTTTCAAATAAGCAGCTGCTGGATTTACTTATCCTTTAAAATGTTATCTTCTGTTTCGTTAATTCCAACTCTTCATGTCATCTCTTAATTCCTTTTTCCTAGTTCTTTCTTTTTTATTTAGTTGGGGTTTTTTTCCCCAAATGCATACTCAATTCTCGTATTTTTCATCTTCTTAAATAATGAAGGTAGTTTCCCAGAAGGTAATATGTTCTGCGATGTCTAGAACATTCATGAAAAACAAGAAAAATACCTAAGATGACAATTTTAAGAGCCACAATATAAGCAGGCAGTGGAATTAGTTCACTAGTTGAAATCTGATCAGCAGAGGATGAATATACCAGTGGAAGGAGGAGGAAAAGTCATCACCATTCCCTTAACACAGGCCAAGTTCAAACAAAATTCTATCATTTCCCTTACCGGCAGGTTTTCACGCTGCACTTCACATTTTGGGAAAAGTGATTTAATTCACAGGTAGGTCTTTCTTTTTTAATTATCACCAGAATAGATGTTGCCATCTGTATACCTTTAGCCTAATATTAAAACTTCTATCTGTACTCAGAACAATGTTCTAAATCTAGGGCACCACAAGAGCCGGAGTCAACAAAAATTTGTCATGATCATGAACTTAATGCAAGAATGCAGCCTGTCACATTTGAGCTGCGTCTTCAGGGCGAGTTGATACAAAACTCTCAGGTGATCAGAAGCAAGTCTTCAGAACCCACTCTGTGCCCAGGTTCAGCAATGTAAGAAGAACCTTTCCTGCGTGATTGCTTCAGACGGCAACTCTTAAAAATCGATGCCGAAGGGACAGAGAGAGTGTCTGCTGATCCCAGGGTGAGTGGCTCTGACCTAATTTGACAAGTGTCTGAGGCCAGAAGCAAAGCTGCTACTATTGCCTAATCCTCACTACAGGGAACTTTAGAAGACTTACAAGGGCCCAACCTGGCCTGGGGAACTTGAAGATAATGCTCCAAGAAAATCACTTTCATTTATGCTCTACTAATTCAGAATTATTTTTATGATCTGGAAAGAGTCTGGACTCAACGTTTCCATTTTTAGACCCTAGGACAACAGGCGGAGAAGGAGACTAACCCTACTTATGGGAACAAATTTTAGAAGCTCTGACTCATGTGTAAACAACCAATGTGTTAATAACTTATCTGTTGGTTAAAAGCACACACTTCTATTTGGGTTGCCACCCTAAGTCCTGGTAAGAACTGAAACCAGAAGGAGGTTTTTGTTTTTTTTAAACCTGTTCTATGTTTAATTTTTTTCTCACTCTGTTCCTGAATGCTTTCCCCAGTGAATCCCAGTAAATAAAACACTACTATTAAAGTCTCATTATAATAGGTAACAGGACACAATGTTCTCAAGGGTCTCCGAAACTAGTAAGGCAATCTAATGCGATGAACATGAGTTTGAGTAGGCTCCGGGAGATGGTGATGGACAGGGAGGCCTGGCTTGCTGCAGTCCATGGGGCCGCAAAGAGTTGGACACGATTGAGCGACTGAAGAAATGAAGTTCCCTTTAGACTATATGCAGTGTTTCTGGGAAAAGGACCACAACTTCACCCCACCCCACGGCCTGTGTAAGTGATCTGCATATCCTGATCAACAGTCAGGTGTCTGACACCAGTGCCTCTATGAGCGCAGAGGTCAAGGTCAAGGTCAAGGTTGTGCCTGGACCCCTGAGAACATGACAGAGGGGCTGGCGTGGGGACCACTCCCACTAAGTCTAAGATGCGTTAAAAAGGTACAGTAGGGCTTGGGGGCCCTAGGCTGTCAAGTCTATACACCTGTATGCACGTAACCCTACCTGCCTCAACCCATTCTTCATGGGCTGATGCTACTCCTGAATTAAGAGTCACTGGTTCATATTCAAGGCCCAGTACCGGCTATAAACAAGCAACTGTTTTCAACTCTCCAGCAAGAAAATCTTTAAAATGAGGTCTTTGGTTGGCTGGCTTTTTTTTTTTCTGCATGCCACTCTGGTTTTCATCTGTCAAGATGAAAGGGAGACATCTGTGTTTGCCAAAGTTCAATGGCAATCAGCTGCTGGCCATGGTCAAGGAATCATCTGGTTGAGCTGGTTGGAATTTCCAGATATTCTCCTCTTATCCTTTGAAGTACTGAAAATTTCACTTTCCGGTGGAAATATTTCAGTTTCTATTCTTAGCAAACAATTACGTGCTAAAGCTAAAACTGAAAAGAGGAGATGGCAGACCTGGAGTGTATTTTCACAGTGCAAAGGGCAAGAGGGAAGAAGGGCACTTGGAGGGGCTTGTTCAAGAGCAGAGAGGGGTGGAAGGACCACACCTGAGGGTCGCCCCGTCTCCCTATCACAGTTGGTACCGCGGTGATGATGTAGAAGGCGCCCATGTGGGAAGGGGAGTGCTTCCACCAGCTAGTTAGTGTTGCTGTACGTGCCTAAGAGGTCACAGAGAGAAGGACCCCAGCCCCTACCCAAACCTAAGCACCTTTAATGCCTCCAGACCAGCCAGCCATTCTGTGTCACTCCAGGGGCACAGCCTGTCCCCTCACCTCCATTCCCACTGCCCTCTCTCCACTTTTTTTATATTATTGCTGCCATAAGGCTGAGACTGAACACCAGTTCTCTACTCTCTACTTACTGTGTTAGACAGAGATGGATTAATCCCCTCCTCCAAGAACTGAAATCTGGGAACAGGAGGAGGTTTGGTCCAAGTGGAAAACCTGATGTAACTTTTGAAATGAGTTCACCAAGCTCAGCTAACCACACTCCCGCTGCAAGTTTCGACGAATCCTGCACTCAGGGCATAGGGGGGCACCATGGGTTCCTCTGGGGGTGCCCCGATTTCAACCAGGAGGGGTGACGAGAACTCAGGAGGCCTGCATGCAGGGGCCGGTGTGGGAACTGGGGCTCAGCCGGCAGTCGGGGCTCAGACACTCAGGAGACGGAGGACCTGGGGCAGAGCCCCAAGAATGGCACGTTGGGAAAGAACCTCAGGACATACACGGGGAACACAGGCTGCTGAGCTGGCCAGGAACAGAGGCGTGGAAAGGGAAGTGAGAGGGGACCTGGGCTCGGCCAGAACTGTATTCAAGGACAGAGGAGCCTGCAGGCCACGGTCCAAAGGGTGGCAAAGAGCTGGATGTGGCTGAGAGACTGAGCACGCACGCAGGCAGAACTCAACTCTACCCAAGCAGCAGGAAGCGGGTAGGAGACCTTCTCTCGCAACCATTTTCTTTTCTTCGTTGCTGGTGGTTTCCATTATTTTCTCCTCAGTCTTCAACTAACGACGAATGGAAAGCCCTGAAATTTCAAGAGCCTACTTCCCACGTGTTTTCTATTCTTATTCGACACCAATTAACTTAATCATCTCATTTCCTTCTCCCAGTTTTCAAACTCCACGGAGCCCGTATCAGGCTTCTCTCTCTCCCCCTTCCCTCCCTCACACACAACCCTCCCTCTAGGCAAAACAACCCAAGCTACTTCTGATGATAAAACAAACTTTCAAATATTTTTACCCGAAACACTTCTCCTAAATATAACTCCCATCATTTTGAGAAAGGCCAAATATTTTTGCCAGGTGACTGTATTTATCTTTCTTTAGTCTCTGTTATTCCTCTGGCCCTTTGTGAACACAACAGATTACCAGGAGGCTGAGTTACCTCAGTGTTTTTAAGTACTTGCCAGATGCTGGTGACCACTAAACCGCCTTAGTTCATTAGCAGTTAATTAAGAGAAGTAAGGATCTAACTAGCAAGAAGCACAAACGGGCCACAGTGAATAAGGATACCTACCAGTGATTCTACATGCTTACTATACTTGATCTTGGACATCTTAGAATATCTCATGATTACTCATAATACTTATTCAAATAGTTTCACTGTCAACCCAAATATCTTGTATCAAAGAGCTCATGGGCTATTGGATATTTCCATCTTATACACATTCTCCTTGATAATAACATTGAGTTCCTCTTTTCACTTTTTAGTCTATTTTTTCTATCCTTTCTTCATTGTATTCTGTCAGATTTTACAGTTGGAGAGTTTCACATCATCTGCAGACTATTTGTGGAGAAGGAAACGGCAACCCACTCGAGAGAACCCTGTGGACAGAGGAGCCTGCTGGGCTGTTGTCCATGGGGTTGCACAGAGTCGGAGATGACTGAAACGACTCAGCATGCATGCATGCATCAGAGAAGGCAATGGCAACCCACTCCAGTGTTCTTGCCTGGAGAATCCCAGGGACGGAGAAGCCTGGTGGGCTGCCGGCTATGGGGTCGCACAGTCAGACACGACCGAAGCGACTTAGCAGCAGCAGCAGACTATTTGAATTTGATCTCCTTTCTAGTGTTTCAATACCTTCCTCCTTTCCTCAACTTTTACATGACTGACTCTCACAAAGATATATAACACTCAGGAAACCTTTTATATGATGAATGTTTAATGCTATCAACATTACGGGAATTCTTAACCTAATTTTCAAACCACTAGCTAAAGCTCAAAAATATACATAATTTCCAAACAGCATGACCTGTCAGTCAACATAAAGTCACATATCTGTAACAAGAGTAACTTTCATCTATTTAGAGGCCTATTCATTCACTTGGTTGGAGTGATACCAAGATACCCTGTCCAGTGAAGATTTTAAGGTTTCCATTAGTCTAAGTATCTAGAAGTCAAAGGACTTAATCCTCTTTGTATTCCAGATAGTTACCTGTCACATGTACACCAAAAGCAAAACAAACAACCCCCAAAAAAACACATGCTTATGAAAAAAAATGAATCACCCTGAATGACTGAATATTTTATGAATGTATTAGTACCTAAAAAGTGGAGTGCAGATGTTAGAAAGGTCAGTTAGGCCTCCAAATTCGAAAAAAGTTGAATTTTTTTTTTTTTAAATTAGAAGTCATTCTTTGG
The DNA here is from genome assembly GCA_020226075.1 of Hydropotes inermis. Taxonomy (NCBI): domain Eukaryota; kingdom Metazoa; phylum Chordata; class Mammalia; order Artiodactyla; family Cervidae; genus Hydropotes; species Hydropotes inermis. The sequence goes on from CM035291.1 coordinate 4,528,397, forward strand.
AACTGACTACTGTCTGTAGCTTTTCTCCCCCCATAGCAGTTGACTTTAACTGGATTCAACTAAACCAGGATAAAATTTACTAGTACAAATTTGAAAATACTGAAACTTTTTCTTTAATTAATTATGCCCCTATAATTGCAGCACATAGTTGTTATTTTTCAAATGCTGCAAGTTTTTAGGGTCTGATTCACTATCTCCTCAGACAGTCTGGCAATACTTAATTTGTCTGAGAGATCAACTACCAAACAGAGAATTTCATTTAATTATATAAAAAGTAAAAAGAATTTGAAAAATGTTTTACCAGTCACAGTTATTTTAACATTTACTAATTTGAGTGCCGCTAACATCATTTACAAAAAAAAAAAAAAAAAGATCGCCTGTTTCTTAGCATAAAAAGCTGCCTGCCTTTTAAAAGAACTCTTATTCTTGTACATTTACCAACACTGCATATTATTATACTAAAATCTTCCCTCCAGTATACTAAACCTCAGCAATGAATCTAGATAAATTATTCCTTCTGCTTTTCAAAAATTGACCTTCCAAAACTAAATGTAAGAGACTAGAAATATTGAATCCAACAGTAGAAGGATCTTGCTTTTATTAAGACAATGATTTCACCACTTGTAGTTATTTTAGCTGCCAATTCAGCTTGTGGATAATTTAGGGAGTCATGTCCAATTAAGTTAAAAGCATGCATTGAAGCCAAATATCAGTTATCATTACAGGTGTGGATATAGATACACCGCACAGCAGTAGTAATGCAAAGAAATGGAACTAATAATAGTAACAATAACAGCAAAAATAACGGAGCTCTTACACAATAGCAAGCATCAATGATGCGAAGATGTAGGAAAAGTCACGAAACGAAAGAGCACTTGCCTGACGTGAGAAGCATTACAGAGCAGAGGATGAAGGCTGTGGATGGAGGCCAAACTCAGCTGGAAAGGCTCTGCCCCTGAATAGATGAGTGCTGATCCCCTTATGGGCAGGGATGGGCAGGTGGGAAGGGTGGGTTGGGAGGAGGGTGCGCGTCCACCTGTTGGAAGGGGCCTGCACCGCCCTTGTGGATAAACCGCAGCTTGGTCTGATGCAGCCACTCTCAAACTTGACTGTGCATGAGTCACCCAGGAATCCAATTAAAAGGCGACTCCGAGGACTCCCCTGCTGGCCCAGCGGTGGAGTCCACCTGCCAACCCAGGGGACGCGGGTGTGATGCTTGCTGGTCCGCGGACCACACCTGCACTGACAGTGCCTCGGAGGACACCTGGCCAGCGGAGGGCAGGGAGGAGGGAAGTTTGGCCAAGACACTCACCTGCTGGGTGGGGCGCAGAAGCGCGGGGTTCATGGCTCTCCCCTTGCTTTCTGGGTCTCCGGTTCCTCGTCTGCAACAGGAGGAAGGCGGGTCCACCTCCCAAGTCTCTGTCTAGCTTTGAGAACGTACAGCAGAGAGGGCATTTATAGCCTAGAGAGCTTCATCTCTTCAACCTGGTGTCAAAGTGGCGGCCAGTGTGGGAGGGAGGGGAGGACTGCCGAGGAGCTAAGCTTCCAGACGGCAACAGAGGAGGAACTCGTGGACTTGCCTCTTTCGTCTTGTCCCCGTATCCCTGCTGGAATTTTTAGGCAAAAATACAAAATGACCTGCAGGCAAGGCTGTTTATTGCCAAACAATGGACAAGTCTGGGAACAACCTGCATATCCACCGACAGAGGTCTGCCTGAAGAAACTGGGGCCTCCATACGCAGTCTTGCTAACACAGCTGGGAGAGACATGGGAAATTCTTTATATGATACTGAGTGAGCCCTAGGATATAGTCCTAAGTGAAGAAATAAACAATCAGGGTTCAGAACAGGATATATGTTCTGCTCCTTTATAAGTAAGAAGGAATACAAAATACATGCATATATTTAATCTACATGTCCAAAAAGGCCAATGTAGGGAGGACCTCAAATCTAACAAACAACGGTTACCTGTCGGGAGACAGGGATGGAAGGTTGCCTTCATACAATAATCCCTTAGTTATCACTTGGTCGACTAAAAAAGAAAATTAAATTTAGGGAAAAAAAAAGTGGAACAAATAAAACAATCTATATCAAGCTGGTGGTGCAATCATACAGAGAAATATTTTTTTACTTGCCTTTGAAATGTACTTTTTTCTAAGTTTTTTTTTTTCACTTTTTCAGTCAATCTTGGCAATTTAGAGGTAGTACAGTACAGTATATATGCATACTCAGTCGCTTCGGTTGTGTCTGACTCTTTGTGACCCCATGGACGGTAGCCACCAGGCTCCTCCTCTCTCCGTGGGATTATCCTGGCAAGAATACTTGAGTGGGTAGCCATTTCCTTCTCCAGGGGATATTCCTGCCCCAGGGATCAAACCTGCGTCTCCTGCATTGCAGGCAGATTCTTAACCCCTGAGCCAGAGGGGAAGCCCTAAAATGTATTTTTAATCTTACATCCCTAATGGGATATAATGCTAGCATTAAAAGAACTGCAAGGAAATATTAAACTACATTCAAAGGCAATAAAATGGCAAAGTATTAATAATTGTTAAAGTTGGGTGATGGAATTTCATTACGCTTTTTGCCATCATGCAGTTTTCCCTATTACTGTGTATATATAAATGACTTTTTAAGAATCAATTTTCTAAGCAAACTTTTTTATTCAACATTAACACACATTCACAGGTTGACACCAAAGCCAACCTTTGTCCACCGAGGTGAAAGTCAACGTTTTTAATATAACTGCTAGTGAGAAGGAAGGCTGCCTCCTACTATAAAGTAGCATATTCAGTATCTGAACAGATCTGACATCATTCAAATACAACTCATATTATCTCATTCCCATTTTCCCAACAAAATTGCAGGATGACAGTTATGCCCATTTATAGCTGAGGTAACTGCCTCAAACTGATCCAAGGTCAAGTTCTTCTGTTTCCACATCCAGTGCTTTTTGGGCGGCTCCTCAGGATCCACATGATGGAGCCCTTGGGTGGCAGCTCTGGGCCTAAGAGCTCTGCCACCAACTTCCAGCAAAACTTGACCCATGTGTGTATCCTGTGGCTCCTTACTCCAGTGTTAGAGGCGCTGAGTCTCGTGCGGCTGCGGTGAGTCAGGGACACCTGTCACCCAGATGCCTCTGGAGGCCCGACACAAAAAAAGGGCCATGGCCCATCGTCCGGCATTCACACGGCTGGGGGCATTCCCAGCCTATAGCGTTTCAACCAGCACCTACAAATACACTTTCTGTGGATGTAACTTTTTAACCTGAAAATTCTGTCTAGTCTTTTCAATATATCACCGAGAAATGAGTCATTGCAATGGCAGGCAAATTAAAACCACATGATACGGCTTGAAAAATTGTTCCTACCGATTCGGGTGTATTTTGGAAAGGGGCACTTCTGACTATCCTAAGATAAAAGCTAAGAGGCAAACAAGGAATTCAACTTTGTAGCAGCGGCCTACCCCAAAGAGAAGAACAATAACACTTACTACTATAACCTTTAACAGAATGACAGCAAGTCTTTAAAGATAAAGGTTTAAGCTTAGAACAGACTTAGAGAATTATTGCAAAAAGGTATACTGAGTTCCCAGGTATTCTTATTTGGTTTCTCCCATCATTAAACGTTAGCCCGGTACATGTGTTATAATTAATGAATCAAGGTTAATATTTCATCATTAAGTAAAGTCTATACTTTATGACATTATATCCTTTTTTTCCCTAGTGTCTTTTCCTGTTCCAGTACGCAATTTTTGTTTTCTTTGGATTTTAAATTTAACCACAGGAAGTCTATTTAAGCAAATATAAGTACAAGCATAAAAGACTAAAACGATGTTTCTCGAGGCATGCGAAGCCCAAGAAAAATGCAAAATCTGTGAAATCACCACCAAGACTCAGCTCTTCAAAAGACCAACCCTGATCAATAGTTACAGTAACATCTCAGGGCTTCCCTGGTGGCTCATCCGTAAAGAATCCCCCTGCAAGCAGGAGTCGGGGGTTCCATCCCTGGGTCAGAAAGATCCCCTGAAGAAGGAAATGGTAACCCACTTCAGTATCCTTGCCTGGGAAAACCTGTGGACAGGCGCTGGGTGAGCTACAGCCCACAGGGTCACAAGAGTGGGACATGACTCAGCGACTAAACTTACCACCACCAACCACCATCTTAAGAGAACCTACACGTATCAAGTACATAATGAACTTCCATGTATGAAGACTGAGTTGTGGCATGAAAAACACCAATCTGGAAGTCAGTTCTAGGTACCAGAAGTGGTACACTCATGCTAAGCTGTGCATCATTTAAATCAGGTCAACAAATAACCTTTCAGGGTCTGAAGCTCACAGAACACCTGTCTGGGTGTGTAAGCCTCTGTCCCATTCCCAAGTTTAGTTTTGTCTAATTAAGGCATCAAGAAGTCAACACATAAAAAGTTATTAACCTGGAAGTCTTCAAACAGCAAGGCAGAGTGACGACAAAACGTGTCAAAAACGAACACATGACTCACGGAAAGTAAATTCAATAAAAGGGTAAAATGTTCCTCAAGAACTAAATTGAGGGAGGAATCCCATGTGAGTGATCAGAACAGGGAAGCTAACTTCTCTGGGCTGGAGTTCATCCCGAAACAGAAAGTGTTAGGCCAGCCTGGCTCTTAAGGCCTCCTTCTGTATCTAAAATTCCACAGTCCTCTCTGATGGCAGTCTCTGCAGCGAGGCTGACGGCAGAGACACCCCCGTCCTGCCCCCGGCCACAGAGGGACTCAGACGACATGACCACTCAGACCTCTCTCCCCACCAGCGGCCGTGGAGCGATTTCCTCCACAAATGGACAGTGTGTTTCCTGCCTGACCACAGAGGCGAATCCTTCTGGTCAGGTTTATAACTACTAAATAATCTCATAACAGGGCACTCGGCCAACAACGTGGACTGCAAAGAAATGCTTTGTATTTCTGCTGTTTTATATAACTCACACGCTCCGCTAACTTGCTATGAGTAACTCAACCTGGCCCAATGGAGCACTTCTGCCAAAATCAAACTTTTACTCTTTATGGATAGGCTACTCAGAGCCTTCAGATATTCCACGGCATTTCTAATTCTGCAAAGTCCTTAAAGCAAGGTTTGGCAGCCTTGGCACTACTGTGGCTGGCTGGGGGCACATTTCTTTGTGCTGGAGGGCTGTCCTGTTCACTGCAAAAAGTTGAGTGACACCGCTGGTCTATGCCCACTGAAGGACAGTCAAAAATGTCCCCAAACATTGCTAAAGGTCCCCAGGGATAGGGAGGAGGCTAAATCAATCTTGGCTGAGAAGCACTTGGAGCAATTCATGATACATATAAATAAATATGATTTCAATAGCAATGCACGATCTCAACACGGATTACGTGACTTCTTAAAAAAATATTTTATTAGACCATACAGACGAGTATTTGTCTCAGAAAGTATCACCACTGTGGGTGCCCAAAGAAGCAAAATCATGTTTTCCTCCTCAATTAGTACTTTTAATATATAGTAAACAGTAAAAATATAAAATAAAAATAAAAAATATATAGGCGTGATAATTTCCTAGAAACAAAGGTTAGAAACCAGCCTTCACCCTCTCGATCCCAGGATTCTACAGCAAATATCAGATTCTACAACCCGCAGCAAACCACAACAGCACAAGGCAGAAGTTGGTCTGGGAAAGAGGCCAAGATGGACAACTCATGACCACTGGGTGCTACCCAACCCACCCACATGCCGCCTCCCAGGGCCGCGGGGCATGCTGCCCAGGGGTCATCCTGCCACCAGTGATGTTACCCCATTCCCTGGAAGAAAATGAAGCCAGGGGGAGAGGAGATCATACGGGAGGAGGCGCTTTCCTTATAAATGCTTTTAGCGAAAGTGTTGAGGTCTCTTAATATGTCACTCTGCTTAATCTCGGGGTGGGGTGGGGAGGAATATTTTATAAACAACAGTAAAACAGGATGAGTAAGTTCTTAAGGGAAACCTGAGAGACTGTGTGGGTTGCTGCCACTGGATTTGTAAAACCTGGCTTTAAACCTTGTTTCTTATCGTTATAAAGGTCATTTCTCATTTTTGTGAGGAAAGGTTGAAAGCTGATTTCTTCTCTCATTTTAGCTGTCAGTGTGACAGTGTAGAATTAATCTCTGCAACCTACTTAGGTCAGAAGAAAGGGGAACTCTATCCACCCTGTAAGCTCCATCTGAATGCCTCTTTCCTTCATGGAAGCCCATCAACAGGTGTCTTAGCAGAAAGAAGCTGGGAAGCACAGATGGTGGCCAAGGTGACTTGAAAGAGACCCAGGCAGTCAACACCTGCGGCTGGGTGATGCCCATCACCCGCCATCACCCTCACCTGGACAGAAGTCCCCAAAGCAGGCTCAGAGGAAGGGCTTACCAGGCCAGCCCTGGATCTCTGAGCCTCAAAGCCATGCAGGAGTGTTCCATCACACAAGCCACTGTGCCCATGAAGATCTCTGGTTCCACCTCTTCTGGCTCTGCCAACCCCTCCACCACCTCCCCACGCCCAAGGGAAAGCAGGCACTTCAAGAGAAAACCAGTCATGCCCAGCTCCTCAGGTGGGCAGAGGGCGGGCAGAGAGAGCCACGGAGGTCAGCCCGTGGGGCATTCACCAAGCTAGATGCTAATCACAGCACAGAATTACTTACATCAAAGATCATTAACCAGGCGCCCAGGCCCCTCGGTGGGGATGGGAGTTCACAACCTGCAAAAGCGCGTTTAGGTAAAGCTGCAGCCTTTTGTTGCCAAACACCTGGTTTGGGTCATTTCAGGGAAAGGGCACTGCAGTGGCCCCGGGGTGCCCGGGGAGGGTGTCCTGGGAGGGAGGGGGCAGGTCTGGCCTGCCTTCCACTGCTGCTGCCCACGCAGACCCGCCGCTAAGTCTCCAGGCTTTGTGTCCTCTTCTTCCTTCTCCCTTAGGAGGTAGAACTGTCCCCTCGCAGGCAAGGGAGAAGGCAAGGAAGGACGTACAAACAGGTAAAGTCGGGGCGGGGGGGGACGTCCTGTGTCTGCGATTTCCCGTTTTCTCCCAGGAAACATCTCCTGAGGTGACTGTTTCAACTCTACAGTGGCAAGTCCCACACCAAGAGGGTGGCAGGTCCGTCTTCATCAGAGCTTCGGTGCTGTTTCTCCCACCTCCGGGGACCCAAGGCCACTCGGCTCTCAGGGACAAGAGGTCGCCATCAAGCCCACAGGGTCAGAAGTCCAAGTTCATGCCTAACAAGGAGCCAGGGTTGTGAAGAATCCTGACAAGTGCTCTTTCTGACAAGCCTCAAGAGGCTGCACGCGCTCCGGCTTCTTCCCTTCAGGACTCATAAAAATCAGCGCCAGCTCCCCTCTCATCCTTTGTCTCAGGCAGCCTGAGTTTCTCGTCGTTTATGGACTGACCGGCCCCACAGAGCAAGCACCCGGGATCACCCAACTCCATTCCATATTTGCCACAGAGACATTATTTGTGACTAAAGTGTCAAAACGGCGAACCACAGTAATTTCAGCTAGTGAGATTAACCTCACCTGGGAAGACAATGGGTTCTCGGAGATTAATTTCTGGGTTTGTAACGAGGTGTCACGTGAGTGCTCTAACAGTCTAGAAAATGTAAGAGCCAGCTCTCTTCTCTCTCAAAGGGAATACAAGTTTCTGTCTCTGGAGGCTGAGGAACGAGGGGAGAAGACAATGGGCCATGATCTAATCATCTGGCACCTCATTTACAATTTTTAAAGTTCGTAACTGATTATACATCCATATAAGAGCAAAATCGTGTAATCTCTGAACACACGTGAAAAACTAAAGTTAGGAGGCACGTGACTCATCCTCCATCACTTCCTGTAAAGGTTATAACACAGATGAGGAAGACATTCATATCCCAGGAGGTAAACCTAAAACAATGAAGAGGTGGACACCTGTCCCACCACAACCTTGCTGGTAACATCAGCTATGATTTAAACTGAATTTCATGCACAGTGAGGTTAAAAAAAAAAAAATTAATAAAAGATCTGTCCTCATTTCGCCTGGGGTTTTGTACCAAATTCCAAACTCAGCATGACAGATCCCTTCCACTGTGTCTATTTTCGACATTTCAGGCACACAGGGACGACAAATGCAGTAATTCATAAAGGGGCAGCTGGGGGAGGCAGCAGAGCAGTAGCTGTATTATAATTTTTCAGCATGCCGAGAAGACGTTTCCAACAAGGTGAGACGGGGAAAACACAATTTTTCAGGGTCTATGTTTTGATTACTGAAGCATGCAAAAAAAAACAAAAAAACGTTTTATGGACATGAAACGGGGTTGGGGGGTGGGGAGGAAAAAGAGAAAGAAAAAGGAACAGAAAGAAAGAGGAAGGAAAGAGAGGGGAGGGAGGAGGAAGGAGAGAAAGAGACAAGAGGAAGGAAGGATCAAACAACTCCCCAATCCGAGCACATTCAGATTAAAGCTAAAGGGTCTATTATAAGAGATCATTTTCCTGATGTTAACGTTAACCATTGCTCCTTTGTGGCACTTACCCGATGCCAGGCAGGAAGCCCTCACTTTCCAGGGGACAGAGCGAGGCTGGTGGAGATGCAGACGCTGTCGGTTTCCCTTAACAACGGCGGCGGCGGCGGCGAGCAGAAACCCCGGCTCTGCCGGCGCCCCGCGACAGGTGATCGGCGGCCTGGAGCGGGCCGGGCCACGTCCGCGGGGGGCGGGAGGGCGTGGCGCCGCCGCCGCCCAGGTGGGGCCCCGCTGGGAGCCGCCCGGGCCCGACTCCCCGAGCGGGCAGGTCGGGGCCCCTGGCTGCAGCCTGTCTGAGCTGGGAGCGGCTACCGAGGCCTGCCTCGCTCCGATTCGGAGCCGATTCTGATGCGGGGAAGAAGGAAGCGGCTCTTCCTTCGGAGAGGGCAGAGACTACAACAAAACCACGTCTTACAACACAGCCCCCCTCCCCCGGCCCAGCAAAAAGGGACGTTAACAGCCGCCTCACAGAAAGAAGGGCGCATTCCCGCTCTGTCCCGCCCCCGCTCCCCAGGGGGCCCTGGGGCCTTTGGAATCCCAAGGCACCAGGAAAGTCTGGTTTGGAAAATTGATGCTGTCTCCCCCCTCTAGATGCGCTGAGAGGAAGGCTGTTCCAGGAAAGAAGAAAGCCCTCCAGATACTGCTGTTTAAGCAGTTGCTCAATTGTCATTACAGACTCTGAATGAGCATGTATTTCCAGACGACATTAATTTTGGATTCCATCTCCACCATCTTATCAGCTGGGGGTCTTTGGGCAAAGTTCTTGGTCTGCAGTGCCTCCCACTTCCTCATCTACAGAAATGGAGCCTTGAAACCTCCTTCATGGACTGTTATGAGGCACCCCAGGTGGACAGACAGACAGACAACCTTCAGCAACAGAAGATCTAATAGTAATGTCCAAAGTCAACCACAGCCACCCTTCACCTCCCTCAGCTAAACACTGACTCCACCCACGTCCAACAGCAAAGGATGGTTCCCTTACCATTTTAAACCAATGTCTCCAATAAGTAAGGGAGGGGGGCTCCAATTAAAAATTATTTTTGCACACATGGTCAAACAGCACATGGCCTTTCAGCCCCATTCCTGCCAGGGAGCCAAGCTGCAGCCCAAGTTGCAGCAGGTTTCTGCCCCCGATTCCCTCCAACTTCCCAATTCAAGAGCACACCCATGTGTGAGAGCAAGGAGTGTTCAGTTAAAGAGGCTCTTCATTGAGCCAGAAGGTCTTTTTCCTTTAATGTTCCCTTTTAAAAGGCAGTTATTTCTCAAAATGGGACCCTCAGGTTCCTTGCAAGACCACTCTTTAATCTGAGCAGAAGGCAACAGCTTGAGTACCTGTTTAAGGCTTTGCCATCAGAGGCCCTGGCAGGGGTGGGGGCACGCAGAGCTCTGCTGGGCCAAGACGCTGCCATCGCCATCTGGTGGCGGCTCGTGCACACTGCAATGCGAGCCCCGTGCCACCCTGGTCCAGTCTCCAGGAGGTAGCCCCTCCGCATCCCTGCCGCTTTGACGGCTTCAGGACAACCCCGGCTCTTCCCAACCCAATTCATCTTCCCAACCTCCCTCAGTTGCTACTACCTCATTCCCACACCCAGCACCCAGCGATTAAGTTACCAAGAATGAAATTCCCAAGACTGACAGGAAAAAAAGAAGCAAAGGGCCAGGGTGTCCCCCCCAAACATAACAGTGGCAAGAGCCAATCCTGATGAAAAAACTAGGAGGCAGAAAACTTCTGCAGCTGAATGAAGAGACCAGCTGAAGATCCAGGACGTGTCAAAGAAGAGACAGCCCTGACCAGTGAGCCAGCCAGCCGTGGTGGGATCACGGAGAGAATGTGCTGGAAATCAGGTCACAAACAAAGGGCCACCAAGCAGGTGCCGCTACCAGAAATCACTCTTAACTACTTCCCTCCTCCAAAACCTTCACCAGTCTTGGGTAAATACAGCTAAGTCCAGGAGGTTCCCGAGGGCAGAAACCAACCTTGGGAAGAAATTTGCTGGAGGAAGCTGAGAGCCACAGAGAAAGAAGAAATGGGAAAATTCAATAGTTCGGTGGTGTCATTGCAATACACTCTAAAATGCTGCTGGTGATTTCTAAGCAAGAACTGAGGGGGAAGACAACACATGCAGGTTGTATGAAAAGGCCTGGGTGACCAGCTGTGCCTTAGCTGGCAATGTTCTCTCCATGGACTGGCAGCATCTGCTTGGAACAGAAGAGAACATGATGCCTCTTTGAGTCCCAAGAGGACAGAAGAATTCTCAGGACTTTATGCTACTTTAAATGCCCTGCCTTTTCCACCCAGGTTGCCCTAAGATATTATTTGCAACAACTATAAAATTAAGTTATCTGATTGCAATTTAGTTCCATTCTTCTCATTAGAATTAGACTCATTCAAGAGGTACATTTTATTTTTCAAAGAGGTTTTCTCTTTTTTTAACTCTTAAGTATATTTTATTGCATGAAAATTTACCTCCTTATAGTTGATTTGACTATTTGTCTCATTTGTTTCTAGCTTAATTCTACTTTAGTTAAAAAAAAATGTACTTTTAATGAGTTCGGCCCTTTAAAAATTTTTTGGATCTCATTTTTCCTTTTCTTTAAACTGGAGTGCAACTTCTTTACAACGTTGTATTGGTTTCGCTGTATGACAAGGTCAACCTGCTAAATGTATGCCTATAACCTCTCCCTCCTGGACCTCTCTCCCACTCCTGTCTCGCCATCAGACGTATACACTTTTATAAGTGGCTCATATATAAGCTAGCTTGTGTCAAAAAAAATACAGGCCACACAGGACCTCCCCTGACCCACATACACCAGCCTTGCTCTCTCCCTAAATCCTTTACTTTAAAAACCTCTGCGACCAACTCAAGCTGACCACGGTCACACAGGCTGCCACGTCATGCCAGAATACAAGAGTATCTGACTTGGATACCACTTCTTTGAAGCCACCAGAAACTAGGCCAGAAGGCTGAAACACAGCTCTATATACACTAAGGGATCTCCCCCGCTCCACCCCCACCTATGTTGTTCCAATCTAGAAATCTATGGCCCATGTTCAAGGGCCAGGCTCAGCTCAAATTAGTAACTGATGAAAAGTTCCTGCAGGCCCAGGTCTGTGCTCTCCTGGCTCCCAGCACAGCACCTTTCAGCATGAAGAGATGTTGGCGGAACTCCAGGGAAAGTCAGATATAAGCACCTGCGGGCTACATCCATGCAAAGCAACCCAGCATGAGCACCGAAGTTTGTGCTGCGCTGGGCAGTGGGCAAATGACCCAATGGACACTTCAAAGCTCTTCAAGGCGGCCTAGCAAAAAGATAGTACAGTGGGCGGTCAGCTGTCAAAGGACTACTAGGAATCATTAAATTAAACTGGAAAAGCCACGAGTCAGGAGACCCGAGAACCAGCCCGAGTGAGGCCACCGATGATCCTCTCCACCTGACAGAAGGCAGCTGAGCATCTTCAGTTCCGTTCACTCGCTCAGTCGTGTCTGACTCTTTGCAACCCCATGAATTGCAGCACGCCAGGCCTCCCTGTCCATCACAAACTCCCGGAGTTTACTCAAACTCATGTCCATCAAGTTGGTGATGCCATTCAGCCATCTCATCCTCTGTCGTCCCCTTCTCCTCCTGCCCCGAATCCCTCCCAGCATCAGGGTCTTTTCCAATGAGACAACTCTTCACATGAGGTGGCCAAAGTACTGGAGTTTCGGCTTCAGCATCAGTCCTTCCAATGCACACCCAGGACCGAACTTAACCTTCCCCAAATCAGCAAGCCTCTCACAGGAAAGTCATCAAGGGCCGTGCCTGCCACTGTCTCCTCTTGGTACCCAATCAATGGTCCACCTGGCTTGCAGTCAGCAGTGTTGAGACTCAGAAATCATCTGTGATCCTAGACCATTCATTTAATCTTCCTCTCAAAATGCCTGTCTGCAAGGTACAGCTTCTCACCCTGCCGTGAGTGACCTGATCCCAGGTTTGTGTACATAGGAGCCAAGGCTGGAAAAGCCCAGTCAGAAGCTTATTCAGCAACTGCGTTTTAAGCTCCAGCCCTGTGCCAAGTACCATGTTGGCCCTGCAGTTTCCGGGGTAGAAGGGCTTGTCGGAGACCACCTCTCACTGCCCATTCAGGACTTCTTTTTCTGAAATAAAAAAAACATCACCTGTGCATACCGTTCACCACTGGTTGGTGCACCGACCTCTAGCTTAATGTAATTGCTTTGTAATGAGCTTATCCCACAGCAAAGCCAATGTCTGCTGCAGTGATTTACCAATGATCTTGGAGCCAGCCTTCTTGGAGACAGCCTTGGCCCAGGGAACTTAGCTGCAAAACCTCACTCCACACGGAAACAGTATTTGAATTCTGAAACCACAGGCACCATCGACAGGCCCACGGACTCAGAGCATCACTTGTTGTAACACCATTCTGGAAAAGCTTCATTATTTAGCTTCCTGTTAGAAAGATGAGGCTTCTAACCTGCAGGAAAGTTTGAGAAACAGCACTGTTGCCTCTCCTAGAAAAATCCAAATACAACAGAAAAAAACACTATTCACTGATACCAAGGGCAATGAAAAATCGCAGCCATTATAACTGTCAATAATCCAGTCGTCAGAAATCTACTTGACAATAATATAAACTCACTGTTTTAATTCTCTTGAAGGCAAAAGATGGGTTTAACTATAGGGGTAAAAGGTCAACTACAAGTTTACGTCAACATGTTCTCACTCAGATAGAGGCAATTTTCTAAAACTGAAATAAACTTTTCCAATTGCTACAACAGCAATGTTGATTTTTTTTAACAGAAAAATTACACATACACATACAGGCAAAGACAATAAAGAACCAGGAATCCAGTCCTGTGAACATTATTTACAGATTTATATTTTAGATTGTCTTATTTTTACATTTGTGTAGATTTCTTACAAAAGAAATAGAATCAAATGATACAAAATGATCTGTAACTTACTTTTTCACTCAGTGTTATAAAATGTTTTCCTATCACTAAATATTTACCAGAAACATCATTTTTTATGACTTCATACTATTCCAAGATGTTTACCATAAGTGAACTAATTTAGGTTGCTTTAACTCTTTCTTCGTGGTAAACAATACTTCATCCTTAAAACTCAACTCCTGGATACATAAGGATACGGATACACACACACACACACACACACACATCCTTTGAAATATAAGGATATAAGATTTTCTTCAGTATTCTCTTAGGGTTCAAATATGTTAGCTAAATCGTCAGGCATGCGTGTTTTCCTTTCTCTATGTTTGATAACAATAATATCTATTTATAGAAGAAAATTTAGAAAGCAAAAATAACTCATCTTCTTACCACCTTGATATGATGTTGGGATTGTGTTATGCACTCTTTCTAGTCTTTTCTATACATATATATTTAAAAACTTTTTTTGCCTAAAGGAACATTTAGTTTGGTTTTATTGGCTTTTATCTCTCTGGAGAGAATTCCATATAAAATATTCAATTTTCTTACTTTAAATTTAGTAACATGAATCATAAAATTTTTATTCAATAAATACAAAATAGGGACACTTCCCTGGTGGTCCAGTGGTTAAGACTGTTTCCAATGCAAGGGGCATGGGTTTGATCCCTGGTCAGGGAACTAAGATTCCACATGCCATGTGGCATAGCCAAAACAAACAACAAAAAAAATGTTTAAAACATCAACAAAGAAAGAGAATACACTGAATTCTCTCCCTATGGAGACAGGGAGGAAGAAAACGAGGACGGGAAAAAGGAACAAAAGAGAAGAAAAGGCAAAGAGGAGAAGATATAAAACTGTCCACCACCACCACCCGTGGGTTGCAGGCTTCACTCTGAATTCTCACTGCCTTGCCTGCCACACCGTGACTTTCATGTAATGAAAAAGAACCCAAAAGCCCTGGCCGAAGAGACAATCACCCCTCGTTAATCAGGATGTGGTCAAGATCCCACCTCAACATGTTAATTCTGTTTTGTTGCAGTTCACCACTGAACTTGATCGCTGCTATCCACTAAAAAACAATGCAGAGCCTGCAAGCTGGGGACCAGGTTTCATTGGGAATACAGGCCCACAGGGCACCCTCAGGACTCCTGTGAAGGGCAGGAGGGGCCAGGACATACAGAAGTTTGCAACAGAGACCAGCAGTCAGCATCAGAAAGATTACCGCTCATCACATCAACGAGTTCAGTGCTTCTCTGAGCATGGGCTTCCCTGGTGGCTGAGACAGTAAACAATCTGCCCGAAAGCGGGAGACACAGGTTCGATCCCTGGGTCGGGAGGAGGGCATGGCAGCCCACTCCAGGATTCTTGCCTGGAGAATTCCATGGATGGAAGAGCCTGTTGGGCTGCAGTGCATGGGGTCTCGGAGAGTTGGACAGGACTGAGCAACTAACACTTAACTCTTAGGGCCTTTCTCCTGTTTTTCTCCCCTCGGGGTGCAGAATGGAGGGTGGATGCAGTGGCCAATGGCTTGATGGGCACATCATCCTTTGTTTATGGATATGGCAGGCGACACTCTTCATCCACACTGCTAACCCCTTCGGCTAGGAAGGGTCAGAAAGACCTGTCCTGAACTTGCACAGCTTCTGCAGAGTCCAAAGCCCAAAGCAGTCTCACTGAACAGGGTAAATATGCCCCGGGCAGATCCAGACAGACCGATTCACACTCATTTGAACTCCAGGCTCAATGTATTGGAATAGCTTCCTCCCCTCCGCTCCCCTACTTGTATTATTTCATCTGTTCTAATGTAAAGGTCATCGCCTGTGGTTTCAGTTCTGGTCAGAACAAGGGAAGAAGAGCTAAACCCCAGAGCATCCCAGGGGTTTGGGGTTCAGGTGGGAAAGCAGTCAGAGGTGCTGAACTTTGAAAGACAAAAGATTCCACTGCCTTTCAAACAGCCAACAGAGAGAAAGGCAGCAGAAATCCAATGTGGGCTTTATACACAGTCTAAAAATAGACACTTGAGGCAGAATGGTTTCTTTCCAGAACAATTTTAAAGATTCCCAGGAGGTGACAGGTGTTGAGTAAATACCAGATGAAGACAAAGACTCTCAGAGCCGGTGGGGGAGTACAAAGCCCTAGTCTGGCTTCCTGTCCTCTGCCTGGCGCCCTAGATGGCTGAAAGATAAGTCTTTCTTTCCCAGCCCTGATGCATAACAAAGGGGCCTGGGAGAGAAGGTCAGGGCTCCCTTACTGATGCCGGAGAGCAGTGCAGAGAAAGAACCAACTCCCCACTTCTTTCCTGCCACACACACTGACTGGAAGAATATTAAGTTGTGCAACCACTTTCACTAGAAAGACAATGAATGAATTAACCTGCCTGCCAGACTATACATCCAGACCACTTGTGCAGAGAGACCATCTTCTCCTTAGGTGTACCAGTGGCTCAGTGGTAAAGAATCCGCCTGCAATGCAGGAGTCCCAGGAGATGAGGGTTTGATCCCTGGGTTGGGAAGATTCCCCTGGTGGAGGAAATGGCAACCCCCCCTAGTATTCTTGTCTGGAGAATGCCATGGACAGAGGAGCCTGGTGGGCTACAGTCCATGGGTCACAAAGACTTGGATACAGCTGAAACAACTTGGCACACGTGCGCGGAAGTGTGCGTTTACTCAACTTTCGTCCATTCCCAGGAGTGGGATGCTCTTGGGAAGGTCAAGAGCAGAGACTGAGGGGCTGGAGGGACACGGTCCTGGAGGGCGCCCTGGGGCCGGCCCTGGTCACTGGAGCATAGACTGTGCCACGCTCGGGGGCCCACGCCCTCACCCTGTTTCCAGCTGTGATTCCAGGACAAATGGATGAATCTCACAAGTGAGTCCCGACACCAGTGTATTTCTTCTGAAGCTCCCATAAGGTAGGGCCAGGCGTGAGAACTCCTAGCTAGTCTAGGGTCTCTTTCAGTTCTAAAAGAGAGCTGAAAGAGACATGTATTCTGCCTTATATCTCTTCTTCCCCAGTAGGTTAGTGAAGCCCTGTCTGAGGAAAGGAGAAAAGACGCGTGTCAGATGTGGGTCCCGGCCTTGACTGGATCACACACCCTCTGTGAACATCACTCATGGAAAGGACCAAGTACATCGTCTGGGTGTAATAAAGCTCAGTGAACTTAAATCCTAATTGTGCAGTTTCCTAAATTTCCATTTTATTCCTGTCCTGGCTTACAGTGACAACTGAAAGACAGTCACGATCTGGTCCTACAGGGATGAAGTCACTGGCGAGCGCTGCCCTGGCCTTCCACACACCCTGGCAGGGGTTCAGGATGGAGGCTGGGGACGGGGCACTCTGCTCTCAGAGAAAACAGAACAGGCCTTCAGGAGAAAATTTTACGAACCCAGTTTCTTCCATCGTCTCAAGCCTGGAAGAGCACTAAAATCATTAATGGAGACACCTGCTCTTCATGACTTGGCAGAAACCTTCAACTGAGATGTGTGTTTGGTTGCATGTTGCTGTTGTTTAGTCATTAAGTCATGCCCAACTCTCTGCAGCCCCATGGGCCGCAGCACACCAGGCTTCCCTGTCCTTCACCAACCACGTCCTGGAGTTTGCTCAACTCACGGCCACTGAGCGGGTGATGCCATCGAACCACCTCATCCTTTGCTGCCCCCTTCTCCTCCTGCCCTCCATCCTTCCCAGTATCAGGGTCTTTTCCAATGAGTCGGCTCTTCACATCAAGTGGCCAGAGTATTGGGTTTCCAGCATCAGTCCTTCCAATATTGACGATTGATTTCCTTCAGGATGGGCCGGTTTGATCTCTTGCAGTCTTTGCCAAAATTACAATCCCCCGATACTGAGCAGGGCCCAGAGCCCAGGGGCTCCTGGGTACAAAGCCTTGCTGCATCCCCCACTTATATGATTATAGGAAGTCTTCATTCCATTTCCATGACCTTCCCTAAATTCCAACAGACAGATTCAAAGAGACCAAGGAGAGACCATCAAGAGCACCCTTGGGATAGGCCCTGTTTCCCCACCAAGGGACACACACCACAGCATCTTTGAGCTACTCCTGCAGATTCTGAAACCTCTCCAGGTGGGAGAAGGTAATGATTAACATGGCATGCTGCCCACAAGCATGTAGACCCCAGACCAGTTGGAGCGTGAAGGTCAATGACACTGACTCCTACATACCTCAACACCAGCTCATCAGAAGAATGTCCACAGGCTGATCACACCCTCTTTGAACCATTACCAAAAAACCTCTCACTATCCTCTCCAAGTTGGGATACATAATTTTGAGGCAAGAGCCAGCTATGTCCCACTTTGCCTGGCAACTAATAAATCTATCCTTTTCAATTTCACCCAAAACTCTTGTCTCTGAGATGTGATTCTGCACCGATGCACACAGAAGAGAAGCTTTCGGCATAACCCCCCCACCCATCCTCACCTCTCCAGAGCAGTTGCTCAGACCGATCCGAGAGCTTGTCTCCTGGGCAAGCATCCTCAGTAAGTTCCCAAATAAAACTGAAACTCACAGTTCTCATGCTGTGTGTGTTCCCAGTGACAACAACCCTAAGGAAACACTTTTCTTCCCTTTGTAACCTTTCGTCCCCCGTCCCCACCCCGTGCATCGAATTTTCCATCCAGAAGCTGCACCTCCTTCTCGGTTTCCTGTCCCCCAGCCCTGCTCCACACCTGCCAACGTGGCTGAGTAACATTTCCAGGCATGAGTGCAGAAACGCAGTCCCCTGAGGAGGACAAACATGAAGTCATCACAGTGCTCCCCTGGGTTCCCTGACCTGCCTGCAGTCATCTCATGGGAAGCTGATAAAGGCTGATCATCAAAGACCACCAGCCAGAGAGACAGGAAAGCAAGGTTTTTTCTAGAACCCTCTCGATGCCCAATGCTTCCTGCCTACAACAGTCCTGCCCACCGTCCGCCGCTTAACTCTTTCCAAGCATCTCTTACTTACTTCAAGGATGACTTTCTCACAAACAGACAGTCCTGACCGTGTGAACCAGAGTTCTCTTCCTGAAAGTAGAGAACCAGGGGTCTGAGCCCTTTGCCACGTTAAGACCATCAGTGACCTTCAGCCTTTGCTGGGGGCACAGAGCAGGGGTTCCCAGCACATTCCAAATCCCTGGGGGGCTGTGAACACTGATGCCCAGATCTCGGCCCAGGCCAGCTGAATCAAACAGTCTGGGGACTGGGCCAGGGTGCCCCAAGAGCTACGCAGGCAGCATGGATGGGAACTGTCTATGCCACCTGGAGTCAAACCCGGCTCTGCCACCTCCCTGCTGAGATTTTAGGCAAGTGGCTTACCCTTTCTGATCCTGGGTTTTTCTCCACTGGGACCCACAAAGACTAGTTTCTACCTCCTAAGGTTGATAAGATGATGGTGATCTAATTATAATGCATAAAACCACAATGTTTCAAAATACAGGTCTTCATCCATAAATGACAACAAAGGACAGAAAGCCCTCCTGGGAATTCGAAGAGGAAATGAAGACAGGACGGGGGTGAGTCATCCGGTTTGACATTTTTCCTTAATATAAAGGAGTGATTTATTCCACAATAGGTCATTTTAAAGAATGCCCCATTCCCCTGCTCACAGGTTGGGGAGTGACCCAACAGAAGCGAAGTCCTAAACTTTGCCAGAGCCACCCTCTCTCGGTCATGAATGGGAGTCCAGAGCAGCCATCAGAGAGAGAAAAAAAACCTGGTTGAGAATAAACCAGCAGAGAAAAGGAGAGTGAGCAGAGCAGATGCTGACATCAGACCACAGGATTCAGCTGGGGGTTTTTTTGCTTTGTTTAAAAACAAAACACTAACCTTTAAAAAAAAAATGTATTTAATTATGGCCACACCCGATGACACAAGGAACTTCCCAGAGCAGGGGGTGGGAACCTGTGTCCCCTGCATTGGAAGGGTGGAGTCTTAACCACTGGACCACCAGGGAAGTCCCCAGATTCAGCTGCTTTTTAACAGACACTTTGGTTCTTTCTAATCTTTTCTGATTAGATCAACAAGGGAATGTGCATTCTTGTAACCTCTTCACTTCACACAGGTATGAAGTTCAATCTTTTGAATAAAATAGCCAAACTGGGCGGGGCGGGGGGGGGGCGTTGCTGGCTCCCGTCATTTTAATCAACATTTGCTAGAGGCTGTGCTCACTTCAACGCCCTTCGGTAACAGATTAAAGGGGAGCCATTTCGTCACCCTCATATCAACATACTGCTATTAAAATCTTTCCTTTCTGAAAACATGATAGCTGAAAAAGGTTTTTCACTACAGCTTGAATTGCCACTTCTTTTACTGTACGCGAAGCTCGCTGTCTCCATTCATTTAATCAATACTGGGATTCCCTCTTCTCTGAACTCCGTGTGTGGTCTCCAATGATCATTTTCCAATTAGGTGAGAGGTCGTTTCCTTGACTTGCAGGCCATCTTTTTCTATGAAGAAAACGAGCTCTTTCTCCGCTCTCAGAAACTGGCAGGATTATCCCTAGTCACTCTTTTTTTAAACTTTCTGGCATCTTCTCAGCCACGCACACTCTTCAGACAGAATCGGCCACAGATTCAGCCTGCTCATTCATAACTTCTCTCACTGCTGTCAGTGAGGTGAAACCAGCTTGAGCCTCTTAAAAAAAAAAAAATCTTTAAGATCTGTGCGTTTGCTAGGTTCAAAGTGTGTGTTATGGGGAAGGGATCTTTCCTTTTGAAATCTTGCCCCAGCGACTCTTGCTGACTCCAAGCTCCAGATTAGAAACGCCCAGGGAAGTGAGCGATATTCAGACCGCAGACCTGAGCAGCCGCACCCCAGGGTCCTTTCACAACAGACCTCCCCATCACTCCCGAGGCACCAGCGTGAACCTGCACCCAACTGAGCCGCACTCCGCACCACCCTCCAGCGCACAGGCCTCGAGACCGAGGTGTGTGTGTGTGTGTGTGTGCTCAGTCGTGTCCGACTCTTTGTGGCCCCACGGACTGTAGCCCGCCAGGCTCCTCTGTGCATGGGCTTCTCCTGCCATGCCCTTCTCCAGGGGATCTTCCCGACCCAGGGATCAAACCTGCGTCTCTTGCTCTCCTGCACTGGCAGGCAGGTTCTTAACCACTAGCACCACCTGGGAATACTTTGAAACCAAGGACCATCGCTAATTAGCATCACTGATTAGCAACCACTAACAGGATGTAGTTTCCTGTTGCCAGAGATGGGAGAGCAGGGCTTAGAAAAAGACAACCTTTGACTCAAAAAAACGACTCTGAAAAACGCTTCTGGAAGACACCATGCTAATCATGAAGAGAATCTTTAAACATTGACCCAGCTCCTCTAGAAAACTCCTGTGAGCCAGGGTCCCACTGCCCCCTCAAGGCCTCTGGGATCGTCCGGGTAGCATCCCCAGCAAGACCTCAGCTCCACACTCAAAACCATCCAGGAGGATGCTGGTGGGAAATCATGAGTCAGGAAGCCGTGTGAGAGGGTAAACCCCACCTGACCCCAGAACCTTCCTCGCACAAAAGACAACGCCACAGCAGGGCACGTCCCCAGGGTGGCGACACCAGAGCCAGGGACACCTGCCCTCCCATGAAAGTCCTGCTACCAACAGAGTCCATCCTGAAGGCTGCAGAGCACAAGCCTTCTTCCCTTCAGTAGCTGTTTCCTCTTCAACTGATTTTTTCTTTCTATAAATGAACATGGAATCCTCTGACATCAGAAACTGAAATGAATAAAATAGACTATAAAAAGGAAGAAAGTGGAAGCAAATTAAAAAAAAAAAAATTTTTAGACTAAAAAGGGTTTTCACAAATATAGAGTGAGCTGAAGTAAAACTTCAGTCATTCACATACGAAGAAGCAAGCTAAAGTGATACCCACAAGGGCAAGAAACAACTGTGGCTAAGAAGCCTATGGGTGCAGGCAAGAGCTTTGCAGGCAATACTCAATCTGCTAAATAAGATGCTCCAGCAAGAGCTCCCGGCTGGCCAGGAGGGGGCAAGGTGGGCTAAAAAGCTGTGGCTCAGGTGATGGGGTTCATCTGACCTAGAGAGCTCGCTGGAGGATGGCATCGCCAGGGACTGCCAGCTAAGGATTCACTTAGTCCCAACATGAGCGCACCTAATGGGCAGATGTTCACGCTGAGGATGAAGGATGCTCAACAGGTGACCTCCACCTGGAACATCATTTATAGCCAGTGGCAACCAGATTCCGAGGAACAAGGGTCCTCCAGCCAGGACTCCCAATGGCAGGTGAAGGTGGGGAGGGAGGGAAGGTGGAGAGGGAGGGAGGGTGGGCATCTTTCAAGGTGGTTCCCTCGGCAGTTGGCCCAAGACTTTCATGATGAAAGGGGTGTGGAATTTAAGCTCTGAGCGGGCAGGGACGCGAAGGTCCCCCCCTGCCCAGTGCATTCCATGATACAGGGAACACTGTAGGGGCTCGAAAATATATCTGAAAAAAATCAAGATACAAAATGCAAAAGTCCGGCTACAGCAAGAGTAAGGGGCTGCGCTGTCACTTCTGGCCAAACAAGGCCACCTCTAAGGCAAGCCCAGGCTTCTCTGGGCCTGGAGAGACGGTGACCGGCCACTCAACATGCTGACGCCGCAGCATTCTCAGACACACTACTTGGCCACAGAAAAGGCTAAGACAAAGATGCTTATGAGGGAAACATGGGCACAGCGTACTGGGGAAGTACTTCTGAGGGGTGACCTGGAACACGGCCACAGCATAATGGGGAGTTGAAGAGAAGTTCATAGGATTGTAGGGTGTGACTCGCGCCCCCCCGCCAATCACACACACACACACGGATCTGGGGGTAGGGAGTATGTTCAAAGGATCTATCTCAGTAAGCTTGGGAGTGAGGCAGAGAGGAGCTTTTATTTCCTGTCTTTTACGTGTTTACTGAGATTTCCACAATTAACAGGCAAAATTCCAAATAGGAAAAGGAGTACGTCAAGGCTGTATATTGTCACCCTACTTATTTAACTTATATGCAGAGTACATCATGAGAAATGCTGGGCTGGAAGAAGCACAAGCTGGAATCAAGATTGCCGAGAAAAATATCAGTAACCTCAGATATGCAGATGACACCACTCTTATGGCAGAAAGTGAAGAAGAACTAAAGAGCCTCTTGATGAAAGTGAAAGAGGAAAGTGAAAAAGTTGGCTTAAAGCTCAACATTCCGAAAACTAAGATCATGGCATCTGGTCCCATTGACTTCATGGCAAATAGATGGGGAAACAGTGGCTGACTTTATTTTTCTGGGCTCCAAAATCACTGCATATGGTGATTGCAGCCATGAAATTAAAAGATGCTTATTCCTTGGAAGGAAAGTTATGACCAACCTAGACAGCGTATTAAAAAGCAGAGACATTACTTTGCCAACAAAGGTCAAGGCTCTGGTTTTTCCAGTGGTCACGTATGGATGTGAGAGTTGGATTAGAAAGAAAGCTGAGTGCCAAAGAATTGATGCTTTTGAATGGAGTTGGAGAAGACTCTTGAGAGTCCCTTGGACTGCAAGATCCAACCAGTCCATCCTAAAGGAGATCAGTCCTGGGTGTTCATTGGAAGGACTGATGCTGAAGCTGAAACTCCAATACTTTGGCCACCTGATTCAAAGAGCTGACTCATTGGAAAAGACCCTGATGCTGGGAAAGATTGAGGGCAGGAGGAGAAGGGGACGACAGAGGATGAGATGGTTGGATGGCATCACTGACTCAATGGACATGGGTTTGGGTGGACTCCGGGAGCTGGTGATGGACAGGGAGGCCTGGCATGCTTCGGTTCATGGCGTCGCAAAGTCAGACCCAACTAAGCAACTGAACTGAACTGAATTTCTATATCGCTTAAATATGTAAATTTGAAAGTAAACAACACCCCCCCTCCCCTGCCAGTCTGGCTTTCTTATTATTAAACTTGAAAACTATTTATGATGAGCTGCCCATTAGTACTGTGGGGTTTCTTTTGGGGGGAAGAAAAAAAAAAAGGAACAGAATTGAGCCACCTCTATCCAATTTTTTTTTTTTAGTCTGTTCCTTCTTACTATTTGAAGCCAATTTTTAGCCTAGCTTAAAGGTTTGAAAACCTCTAAGGCATGGTGACATTTCTGTTGCCATCCTCACTGTTACGAGGGACTCTCTACTTAGTCCGCTCTGTAAAGAAAGCCTCAGATGGACCACAAATGCTCAAGAGGATAAAATTAAGCCAGAGGGAGGCAAAAGGCAGGGGAAGTGAGTGAGGCTGTGACCTAGGGTGACAAAACACATCTCCTGGGACAAGGGTTAACACCCTCTGGACAGCTGAGCCTCTCTGCAGTCCATGCGGTCTCTGCAGCTCACACCACCTCTCAGACCTCTCCACCAGAAAGAAGTACCATTCCACTTAGGCAGCATCTTCTTCTGAGCTGAGACAGTTTAGAGTTCTTTTGTTGCTGTGGATGACTCACCTCATTGCTTTGGAGGCAGGCCTTTTTCAGGGGAAGGGGTGTCTAGAGAAAACACACAATAGACTTTGTGTTTGTCTCTTGTCCCAGCCCTGTTAGGGGCTGAGAACATTAGCTCATGAGAGCCCTCCTGACAGCCCTAATAAACTGGAATGTCTTCAATTGAGAAAAAAAAAAATAAACTACTATAATGCCATTACAAGTAGACACACAATTTTCTCCCTAATTTTTCTCCCCAGTGCCTCCCAATTTTTTTCATCCCACTGAAAGCCTTTTTGGCTTTCCTCATGGTTGTGTCTTGTCGGTATTTACAGACATGAAAAAACACTGAAGGGAGAAAAGAACAAGCAAAATGAGTAGAGAAATGGCCTGGGTTGTTTTCCTCTGGGGCTGTCAGAGCCACTCCCTATTCCGTTGAAATAAGCCCTTGGCTGTAACCTGCCCACTCAAGTAGGTTGCCCACAAAGATGTACCCTCCCCAGCCCTCAACAGAATTTTATCTTAAAAATCCCCAAGCACACCTGAGAGAAAATTAGCCAAGCTTGCATTAAAAAAAAAAATTAATTGCTGCTGCTATTGTTCTTCGAGGGTCACTGTCATCAATCTGAAAAGCACTGCTGTCTACATGCATCATTAAAAATTTACCTACAGGGAAGAGATGACAATAGAAATATCTTAAAAACCCTCTAGTCTTCCCTACGTCTGTTTTTCACATCATGCTTTCATTAGTTTCTCCACAGTGCTAAAAACTCCCACAACCTCAGATAGAAGCATATGCAAAGTATATTTTTTAATTTCCAAAGCCAAATACAAATATTTTTGAAACCATCCACACCTATCTCCCACATAAGCATGGATATACATAACTCTTTATATTACTATCTCTCTATATTAAGAATGTCAGTCTGGAAATTCCTTTCATAAGGAAAAATGCATTTTAAAGGTCTGATCCATAAAAACGTGAAACTGAAAATTCATTAAATTCATTTTGTCTTTGAGCCACACTGGACCCTCATTTGAAAATTTTAATTTCTTCTCAATATTTATTTATTCCTTTATAGTTCATGGTTTGTATTGTGATGATCTACAACTCTAGGAAATTATTTGGCAAAGAAAGGGAAGGAAAAGGAGGAAATAAAGCTTAATGCTATGTAACGTCTACTTTAAAACCAACTGTGAAAAGCATGGACTGCTTAAAGTAAAATCTGCATTCCTGTGTCACTATTGAGAACAATTCAAATACCTGCCAAACAAACAAGATTTGAATTTTTTAAATTTAAAAAGAACTCCCGAGGATTACTAGATATGAAAATTATTTTAATAGTCGAGAACGAAAATGCACCTGACGGTCTGGCCACCAGAGGGAGCCAAAGTGCCCCCAGACACCTGAGTGCAGATACGCAGGACACGGGATTCAGAAACCTTCATGGTCGGGGATGCTTCACAAGGCCTCTCCTCCAGCGAACTCTACAAGGTCAGAGGGGTTAAGGGTGAGGCCCTCCTTCAAATTAAAGGCAGTTGTGGTAGCTTCAACATAAGAAGCTAAAAGTAAGGTGGTATGTGCTGGTAGCGGCTTTTTTATGTTACTAAACTGTATAACCTAAGCATTGTAAAGAATGAGGGTCTTAACAATACATACGGAAAAGTAAAATAAGAAATTATGAGATGAGAAGGTAAGGAGAGCTGGAGCACATACTGAAGAAAGGAGGACCAAAGAGAGAAATGGAAACTCAGTCTAGCGCCATCCAGACGCGGAGAACCGTGGGAGGTGGGGGGGAGGGGAAGTGTGCCGAAAGCGCATGCGCACAGCGTGACCGCCCGGCACAGCTGAGTCTAGCGGCATCCAGGCGCTGAGACCCATGGGAGATGGGGGCGGGGCCGTGCGGAAAGCGCATGCGCACAGAGAGACCGCCGAGCAGACGACGCACTGCCCCACACCTGGGCCAAGTGGGCGCGGAGGTGAGGAAAGCCTCCTGCGGGCAATCTCCCTGGGCATCGTTGTGAAGGAGATGGCTGTGCGACAGACCGGGGAGATGGTGGTCATCAGGGGCGCCAGTAGAAGCATGGACCTGAGCACAGCTCTGGGGGGCGGGGAGCCAGGCCAGACAGAGGGCGCTGGAGTCAGGACCTTAATCCGCCGGAGGGGCGATGGCTGAAGGGCCCGCCAGTGGCCGAGTGTGGTCTGTTTGCGAGGGAGCACTCTCTCCATGGGGCTTCCCTGGTGGCTCAGCTGGTGAAGAATCCGCATCCGTTTGCAGTGCAGGAGACCTGGGTTCCATCCCTGGGCTGGGAAGATCCCCTGGAGAAGGGAAAGGCTGCCCACTCCAGTACTCTGGCCTGGAAAATTCCATGGACTGTATAGTCCATGAGGTCGCAAAGAGTCGGACACGACTGAGCGACCTCCACATTCTCTTCATGTGCAGAGGGATAAGGGAAGAGGATGGACCTGAAGATGTGAACCCTGCTCAGGAAGCCCTCGGCACAAACAGGGACCAGGAAGAGCTGGAGGGATGAGACAGCCAAGGACAACTCCCCAGTGCCTAACCTGGAGGCCCAGATACACAGACGGCGAGGTCATTGGCTGAGAAAGATTAGTCCAGAGAAAGAACAAATATTTTGACATTTGAGGCCAAGATACTTGTTTTTTGTTGTTTTTGCAAACAAAAGAGGCTGACTCAGGTACATGGTCATTCAAATATCATTTCCAGCACATGCTGGTTCTACTACATACTTAATAACAGACGGAAAATGAAATCACACTGCAGGGAGCCAGTAACCCATCTGGAAGAAACGAATTTGCACATTTTTCTGTCAGAATCTTTTCTTTTACTGTCCAGACTGTGCAGATAACATACAAAATCACTTCAACAAAATTAAATCACTGTATGCAAAGAATTTCCAAGAGTTTACAAGTGAGAGAGAATATATAAGCAACACTGCCATTTTCTCACTAGCAAAAAGAAAAAGAAACTGTGATAAAGTTATGATTCATCCATTCTGATTTCTCAACCAGTTGCCCACAAACTTAAAATGCAGTATTTCTTTTTAATGCTTCTCTACCTTCCTACCATGAATGCCTAATTTCCAGCATCTAAAAATAATAGAGACTTTGAAACAATAATCAGTTGTTCAAAAAGGGAAGCACAACAATTTACCTATAATCAACCAAAAACAGACAGTGGAAACAAGCCATGCAGCTTATTTATGCTGACAGAATGTCAGCACACACTAATTGAGGCAAGGCTGAACATCCAAGAATTGCAGCTTTGTAACTGTCATGTTGGAGAAGACTCTTGAGAGCCCCTTGGACAGGAAGATCTGACCAGTCAATCCTAAAGGCAGTCAACCCTGAATATTCATTGGAAGGACTGATGTTGAATCTCCAATATTCTGGCCACCTAATGTGAAGAACCGATTCATTGGAAAAGACCCTGATGCTGGTAAAGATTGAGGGCAGGAGGAGAACATGACGACTGAGGACTCACTGACTTAATGGACATGAGTGTGAGCAAACTCCAGGCGATAGTGAGGGACAGGGAAGCCTGGTGTGCTGTAGTCCATGGGGTCACAAAAAACTGGACATGACTAAGCGACTGAACAACAACATACTTTTACATCACTTGTGTTGATATTATACAGTAGGAGTACCAGTTCTTTAATAATTTACTGAGGAGTTACACATTGCAAATTCCTTATTAAACATTACCTGTACTAAGGTCATAAGTTTAAGAAATACTCAGCAGAGAAAACAGGCAGTATTTTAATGGTAACATCCTAATTTAAGTGATGTTCTGCATCTGCTGGGATTCCTATAAATAAAACTTTATTTCTTACAAATGTATTGATATAAAGCACTGAGAAGTAAGTTTCTCTAAGATAAAAACATTTTATACTCATCTGTAGACTTTAAAATCCACAATGCCTATCCAAAATGTTTGACAAGCTGAATTTTAAGTATGCTGGCTTTGGAGAGTGAAGGAACAACAAAAAAAAAGCTATTGCCATATTTAGGAATCTGATTCCTTCATGCCCCCAAAGTCAATACTGGCTGAATTCCTGCCTGTTATTGATCAACTAGCAGCTCAATGAAATATTTTAATCTGGAAATCATGACCAAATAATATGGGCACTCCCAGTTCTAAATACATATGTTGTAGAAAACCAATAGCTTATACTCTCAGGGACCAGCAAACTATGGCCCACAGGCCACTGGTATATGGCCACACCTATTCATTTACTGTCCTGGCTGCTTCTGTACTCTCGAGAACCATAAGCCCTGCAAAGCCTCAACTGTTTACTCTCTGACCCTTTACAGAAAGGAGTTCGCTGGCCACTGATTCAGACTGCCTGTAGCACTTAGGGAAGAACCTGCCAGATTGGTAAAATTTCTAAGCAGACTTTAAAACTTTACTTTCTATGTTCCTGCCCCAAATATTTCATGCAAAGATAGGCACAATAAAGGACAGAAATGGTATTGACCTAACAGAAGCAGAAGATACTAAGAAGAGGTGGCAAGAATACACAGAACTATACAAAAAAGATCTTCACGACCCAGATAATTGCGATGGTGTGATCACTCACCTAGAGACAGACATCCTGGAATGTGAAGTCAAATGGGCCTCAGGAAGCATCACTACGAACAAAGCTGGTGGAGGTGATGGAATTCCAGTTGAGCTATTTCAAATCCTGAAAGATGATGCTGTGGAAGTGCTGCACTCAATATGCCAGAAAATTTGGAAAACTCAGCAGTAGCCATAGAACTGGAAAAGGTCAGCTTTCATTCCAATCCTAAAGAAAGGCAATGCCAAACAATGCTCAAACTACCACACAATTGCACTCATCTCACAATGCTAGCAAAGTAATGCTCAAAATTCTCTAAGCCAGGCTTCAACAGTACATGAATTATGAACTTTCAGATGTTCACAATTCTGGATATATAGTCACAGGCTGGATATAGAAAAGGCAGAGGAACCAGAGATCAAATTGCCAGCATCTGTTGGATCATCGAAAAAGTAAGAGTTCCAGAAAAACATCTACTTCTGTTTTATTGACTATGCCAAAGCCTTTGACTATGTAGATCACAATCACAACAAACTGTGGAAAATTCTTAGAGAGACAGGAATACCAGACCACCTGACCTGCCTCTTGAGAAATCTGCATACAGGTCAAGAAGCAACAGTTAGAACTGGACATGGAATAACAGACTGGTTCCAAATGAGGAAAAGAGTACGTCAAGGCTGTATATTGTCACCCTGCTTATTTAGCTTCTATGTAGAGTACATCATGAGAAACGCTGGGCTGGAGGAAGTGTAAGCTGTAATCAAGATTTCCAGGAGAAATATAACCTCAGATATGCAGATGATACCACCCTTATGGCAGAAAGCAAAGAAGAAGCAAAGAGCCTCTTGATGAAAGTGAAAAAAGGAGACTGAAAATGTTGGCTTAACACTCAACATACAGAAAACTAAGATCATGGCATCCGGTTCCATCACTTCATGGCAAATAGATGGGGAAACAATGGAAACAATGAGAGGCTTTATTTTGGGGGGCTCCTAAATCACTACAGATGGTGACTGCAGCCATGAAATTAAAAGACACTTGATCCTTGGAAGACAAGCTATGACCATCCTAGACAGCAAATTAAAAAGCAGAGACATTACTTCGCCAACAAAGGTCCATCTAGTCAAAGCTATGGTTTTTCCAGAAGTCATGTATGGATGTGAGAGTTGGACTATAAAGGAAGCTGAGCCCTGAAGAACTGATGCTTTTGAACTGTGGTGTTGGAGAAGACTCTTGAGAGTCCCTTGGACTGCAAGGAGATCAGTACTGGGTATTCATTGGAAGGACTGATGCTGAAGCTCCAATACTTTGGCCACCTGATGCGAAGAGCTGACTCATTTCCCTGATGCTGGGAAAGATTGAAGGCGGGAGGAGAGGGGGATGACAGAAGATGAAATGGTTGGACGGCATCACCAACTCAATGGACATGAGTTTGAGTAAACTCTGGCAGTTGGTGATGGACAGGGAAGCCCGGCGTGCTGCAGTCCATGGGGTCTCAAAGAGTTGGACATGACTGAGTGACTAAACAATAAAGACAGAGATATCCAAATGGATTCTGGATTGTGCATTTTTAAAAAATATTTATTTATTTACTTGGCTGTGCTGGGTCTTAGTTGTTGTATGGGGGGATTGAGTTTCCTGACCAGGGATAGAACTTGGGCCGCTTACCTTGGGAGCATGAGTCTCAGCCACTGGACCACAGGGGACTGTGCATTTTCAGAAGCATTACTTTCAGGTGTAACCATTTTTCTACCTTGAATGATGCCATTCTTGCCAACCCAGGTGCATAGGGAGCCGAGAGGGCACATCGTCAAGGACCCCCGGCTTCACTGAGAACAGGGTGGCGGGCGGCCGTCGCCCAGGGAACCGGTCACAGTGAGGGACGCCCCCCTCATCCCTCCGGTGATGAAACTATAGCTGTGACTGCTCTGCCAGCTGGACACGGGACCTCCCTCCCCGCAATACCTACTGGCTGTGTTCCTGGAGGCTGGGTTGTTAGCTCCGTTTCTGTAAAATAAATATTGCCTTCATTGTCTTACACATTCCGAAACGCTTTCACTTCTGACTCATCGCAAGCTGGCGAAATTCCCTTCCTTGTCATACTTTAGTTCCTCACACGCTTCCCTACCTCCCCCCACCAAACAGAAACCTCTGGGAGACAAATACAGAATAAATTTCAGGATAAAGCAAAAGAAGAGTTGTTAGGGTGCGGGCGGGGGACACAGGCAGCTGAGCAAAGGAGAGGCAGGAATGAGGGGCGGGAGGCAGCCAGGGAGGGGGTGAGGCGGAGGAAAGGCGTCGGGTCCCCAGGACAAGAGACATCGGACAGAAGGTCCAAACTTCACCGCCACTCCCCAGAGGCATCCACGGATTTCTGCTCTCCCTGGTGCCCTTTGTAAATAATCACACTAGGGCATTAAAATGAAATGCGGTCCACAGCTCTTCAGCTGCTTTTAAATTTTTTCGTTTTCTCAGGCTCCACTCTGATCAGATGAAAAAAATTTAGTAAGTATCTACTCTGTGTGGGGTGCCTTCATACTTCTGTCCCTAAATCGTGCCCAATGCTTTTGAGACCCCATGGACTGTAGCCCACCAGGCTCCTCTGTCCAAGAGATTTCCCAGGCAAGAATACCAGAGTGGGTTGCCATTGCCTCCTCTGGGGGATCTTCCTGGATCAGGGATTGAACTTGCTTCTCCTGCATTGGCAAGTGGATTCTTTACCACTGAGACACCCGGGAAGCCCTCCCTCATCTTCCTAAAACACGTCAAATTCTCTGCCCTGGAGACTCAGGAACCAGGGAGGTTCATTGCTGATGGAGGTGAAGGCGAGACATCCTGTACTTTTCCCTTCTGTCTCTGTTAAGCCAGGTGGCCGAGCCCAAGTTCCTTAGAT
The DNA here is from genome assembly GCA_020226075.1 of Hydropotes inermis. Taxonomy (NCBI): domain Eukaryota; kingdom Metazoa; phylum Chordata; class Mammalia; order Artiodactyla; family Cervidae; genus Hydropotes; species Hydropotes inermis. The sequence goes on from CM035291.1 coordinate 4,559,722, forward strand.
GACAGATGCCAGCATATTCGTGTGTCTGGAGTCAAGGCAGAGGAGAGGATTGTGAACACGGGATCCTCACGAACGTAACAGTGGAGGTGGTACAGAAAGGGGGCCTGTCTACTTCACCTGCTTCCTTCACCAAACCCAGAAGGGCGCAAAGGCCAGCTTGTAGGAGTACATATTTAAACTGACTCAATACTCCCGGCATTCTGAATCGGTGCCCATTCCGGCACAGCCTCTTCAGGGAATCCAGACCGTTCTAAACATCCGTTTTCACAGCACTGGCTCTAGGACAAGCCCCGGGGCCTAACCCAGGACAGAGACGTGCTGGTCCCAGTGCCACTTCTCACATTCCTGTCTGGAAAACCCGGTGGCCTGAATGCTATGCAGAGGAAGCCTGGCATGTTTTAGAAGGATGCCGCGTCTATTCCTACATACAAAGACTGGGAGATCAGCACGGATTTATAATAAGTTGTCTCATTTCACCTCAGGCCATCCTGATGCAGCTCTTGATGTGAAAATCTAATCAAATTCTTTAGATGGATGGCAATTATTGATCTTTTTAAATTTATTTTTAATTGGAGAACACCTGCTTCACAGTGTTTAGTTTCCGTGGTGTGACAAGGTAAATCAGCCGTAAGTGTACGTATATCCCCTCCCTCCGGAGCCTCCCACTCACTACTTAGGGATATAAAACTTAAAGAGAACATAATATAGAACAGAATAAAAATAATAAGTTGTGTGGCTGCTGTGGGGATGTCTTTATTTGGGAGGAAAGGGTTTAATAACATCCTTTCAGGGTTTGGGGGTCATGGGAGTACAATTGGAATGAATGGCGGGTGCTCTGGACTCTCATAGGACTAACTGTGAGAGCTCAGATTTTAAGACAAATACTTTTGGCCCACAGGCCACTAGTTTTGATGCTGTGATGCTCAGCAGTGCCCTAGATAGCTGAGGCTGCCCCAACAGGCCCGCAGAGAGAGAGGGGCAGGTTTGCATGGAGCCGGCAGGTCACAAACAGCCTCAGCGGAGCAGAGGGGCCCCGCTTCCGCCCAGGCGGGCACTGTGCTACGGGCAGGTCAGCTCTACAATGCTGCTGACCACGCAGGGCAGAGGCCAGCACCAAACGCCGGTCCAGAGGCCTGAGGGCCCCGTCAGTGGAGAAGGCCAGCTGCTCAAAAGACAGCAGGAGCTGTGGGGTCCGTGGTGGCCCTGAGGTCCCACCCAGAGAGTCTCCACCAGCTCCAGCCACTCCACCTCATAGGAACATGGGCCAAGGTGTCTAAGTTGCTGAGATTTTTTTCCAGAAACCTGTTTTTTAAATATGAAATTTCCCAAACCCTTGGCTCACAATTTTTATTTTTTTTAGTATACCATGGCTCATGGTGGCTCAGACAGTAAAGAACCTGCCTGCAATGCAGGAGACTTGGGTCTGATCCCTGGGTCAGGAAGATCCTCTGGAGGAGGGCATGGCAACCCACGTCAGTATTCTTGCCTGGAGAACTCCATGGACAGAGGAGCTTGGCGGGCTATAGTCCATGGGGTCACAAAGAATCACACACAGAGAGACTCACACACTGAGAGACTAACACTTTCCACTTTAATGTACTGCAGACCAAACAGAAGCGCTTCTGGGTTCAGTATAGAACCCCTATTAAACAAAGCCTGACTCTATACAAATCCTGTCCTCATTGCATCCTAGAAGCACTGGCAGTTTAGCAAGGGGACCCTCAAGGCACTCACGGACTGGAGGTTTCTCCATCTGTTAAAGGATAAGAGTTCTTTTGTTTGCTGTTTTCCAAAAGGGGCAAAGGAAAAAACATCTGATCTTTTGGGAGAAAAAGCAAAGTAATATTTAAAATGTACATGTCTCTAGTGCCAAACTGTTCCCTCGCCCATTTCTCATTGGCCACTGGGGGCAGATTTAATTCGACAGTGGAGGGAACAGACTTTAACCCAGGGATGGATTTTAGCTCCATCAGTTACAAGACAACCAGATGCTGGGTCCTGCCTGATCAAACAGCATCCCCCTTTCCTGAACTACAGGTTTAAACTGGATTTGATCAAGCTTTCAGATCCAACTGCTAATGTACAGGAAACCCAGGAGAAAGAGGAACACAGTCTTTGATACCATGGGAAGCAATCAAATGTGATCAGAGAGACAATGTACTGATCCCTCAAGGTCATTCAAAAAGGGGAGACAAGACTGTTCTAGAACAGGGTCTTAAGAGATGTCATAGCTAACTGCAATACATGATTCTCAACAGAATTCTGGGTTAAACAGCCCAATTGTAAAAGGCATTTCAGGGCCTTTTATCTGGAGGAATTTAGATAATGGACTAGGTAAGACAGTCCATCAGGCAATTACTGTTAATTTTGTGAAAACTGCATGGTGGTTAAAATGAAAATGTTCTTAACTTTTGTTCTTGCCTTTTCTCCCCCCTCCCCTAGAGACCCAAGCTGAAGTATTCAGGGGCTAAGTGTCACAATGTCTACAATTTAGACTACTTCAGGAAAAAAACCAACAGACGCAGCCAATGTAGCAAAGTGTTAACAACTTAAACTTAGGCCATGGGGATGGGGGTGAGCTGGTGCCACAGAGCTATCATTACATGGCATTAAATCCCCATCAGTCTCAGCTGCTAGTAGATGGAAGGACTCTGACTACATCCCTCCAATGTCCAAGTCCATATGTGTTTTAAATTTCACCAGCTGCCAAAAGGAAAAATGACAGCAACTCAAACAGGTATAATGTGAGGCTACCAGCTCAACACACAATGGAGAAGAAACTGTACTAAAGAAGCAACTCTACAATGTGTGTCTGGGAGCCTCCCACACAAAAACTTTTATAAAATTCTCTCAATAACCTCAGATACCAGATGACACCATCCTTATGGGAGAAAGCAAAGAACAACTAAAGAACCTCTTGATGAAAGTGAAAGAGGAGAGTGAAAAAGTTGGCTTAAAACTCAATATTCAGAACACTAAGATCACGGCATCCGGTCCCATTACTTCATGGCAAATAGATGGGAAAACAATGGAAACAGTGAGAAACTTTATGTTTTTGGACTCCAAAATCACTGCAGATGGTGACTGCAGCCATGAAAGTAAGACACTTGCTCCTTGGAAGAAAAGCTATGACCAACCTAGACTGCATATTAAAAAGCAGAGACATTACTTTGCCAACAAAGGTCCGACTAGTCAAAGCTATCATTTTTCCAGTAGTCATGTATGGATGTGAGAGTTGGACAATAAAGAAAGCTAAGCGCTGAAGAACTGATGCTTTTGAACTGTGGTGTTGGAGAAGACTCTTGAGAGTCCCTTGGACTGCAAGGAGGTCCAACCAGTCCATCCTAAAGGAAATCAGTCCTGAATATTCATTGGAAGGACTGATGCTGAAGCTGAAACTCCAATACTTTGGCTACCTGATGGGAAGAGCTAACTTGCTGGAAAAGACCCCGATGCTGGGAAAGATTGAAGGTGGGAGGAGAAGGGGCGACAGAGGATGAGGTGGCTGGATGGCTTCACTGACTCCATGGACAGGAGTCTGAGTGAGCTCCGGGAGCGGGTGATGGACGGGGGGGCGTGGTGGGCTGTGATACATGGGGCCACAAAGAGTCGGACACGACTGAGCGACTGAACTGAAAGCTGGTTTGTCTTCACCAAAGCTGCTCAATGTGAAGAGCAGCTTTGTGATCCCAAAAGCATTTCACCCACCCTAACCTCAAATAAAGACTCTGGTCATAATTAAGGAGGAAAAGGGGGAGGGTAGATTTAAAACGTGCATTAAATGATTCTAATTCAGTTACCACTTAAGCCTATGACTAAAGGTTAAATGTCTCAAGATACAAGCTTAACTGAAAAAGAATACAGTTTGAAACCCAAAAGATATTTTAAGTTAAAAACAAACTTAAAAGATCTTACTTAGCAAAGTACATCCATCTGAAGTCTAATACTTGATGGTCTTTCTCCCTCTTGCATGCTCAGTCACATCTGACTCTTTGGGACCCCATGGACTGTAACCCGCCAGACTCTTCTGTCCATGGGATTCTCCAGGCAAGAATACTGGAGTCGGTTGCCATTTCCTCCTCCCGGGGATCTTCCCAACCTAGGGATCGAAGCTGTGTTTCCTGTACCAGCAGACAGATTCTCTACCACTGCACCACCCGGGAAGCCCCCTAATACTTGATGATATTCACTCACAATTCTAGAAACTTGATTAGCTGCCATCACACACACTGGCTAGTTCTTTAAATATGCTTTTTAAAAACTGCCTGGTCATCAAATTTAACAGTTATCTAATCCAGTGGCCCATCTAATAATCTGAACCTTGGTCTCTCAAGATGACTGTTAACCTACCATGGGAAAGAGCTCTGAAATCAGATAAATCTGGACTCGACTGGTCCCAACCACTCACTAGAGTGGTTTCATCTTGGGCTGATGACAATGCCTCTGAACCCCGATTTCCTCACCCAAAAGATGGAGACAGTTATCCCCTCTTCGTAAACTTTAGGCAGATTCTGATGACTTCATATCACACTGCATGCACTGGGCCAGCCAACTCCAGGAGCACTCCAAACAGTCTGTGAAAAACATACATTTAGAGCCCAGACGCGCAGCTCAGAGCTCTCAAACATACTGGTAGTACATAGACTTTGCAGCTTATCTTTTTTGCATCATTTTCCTTATCTGCAAACTGGGAAGAACAATAGGGCCTGCAGCATAAGGGCTTTGGGGAGAATCCAGCCAGCTCTGTGTAAATAGGTCAGGTCATGCCTGGCACGTAGGACACAATCAGTAAACACAGGCTATCGTGACTCACTCACCGCCTTCTTCGTACCCCATTATAGGAAAGCAAGGACCTCCAACTGCACACATCACTGTGACCAAATGCCACATCACAAAGTGCCTAAGTCTACGGCCGTACCACCCTGAACATGCCCAATCCAGCCTGGTCTCAGAAGCTAAGCAGGATGGGGCCTGGTTAGTACCTGGATGGGAGAATGCCTGAAAGGCCTCCCAGGAAGTCAGAGTTGTCCCACCTCTCACTGCTGGTGAAGAGCCCAGCTCACTGGTCCACTTCTCCTGTCTGGACAGACGGCCACATGCTCCCCAACCCATGACTCATGCCCTTTGCCCCATCCTGACCCTAATAATGAGGGTCAAGGTCAGGGTCTTGACCTTCCATCGCAGCCCCAGCTCAGCCTCATGCCCCCCACATAGAGCTTTCTAGATCCACTGCCATGAGGAAGTGTCTCCCTTCTGTGGGCTTGGCCGCGGTGATTCTGCAAGACATCAGCATCAAATGGAGCCCCTCCGCCTGCCAGCCTGCGGCTCCCGAGACGGCCTCCTGACACCAGCCTTTGTGCCTCCTCCCCCTTACTCTTCAGAGTGCCAGGCAGGCTCCCTCCACTGGTCTAGACCCTTCATGAAGATTGACAAAATGAGCTGATGGCACCTCTGAGAATGAGAAGAGACGGACCCTTCCTCTAGGCTGGCCACCCTGCACCAGCACTGCATCATCAGACTCTACTACTGAAGTCAAGCCAAGCCAGCTGCCCTGTGCCCGATCTCTGGGCTTGTCAACAAGAATAAGAGCTACAGCCTCTGTGCTGAGATGAGGGATGGCCGGGGCGGGGTGGGGGTACTGGCAGAGCCAGGATGGCCGGGGGACAAGAGTCATCTCCTCCCCTTGGGCCGGGGAACCCAGCAGAGGTGTTGCCACCTGAACCGGAGCTGGAGAGATGAGAGAGTGGCCAGGAAGGATGTGAGCAGACCCCAGGCCGAGGGGAAGCACCCGCCAAGGCAAGAAGCAGCACATTTGGGGCATTTAGAGGACTGTGGGCTTTCAATGAAGGGCCAGGAAAAGGAGGGGAGGGGAGAGAGGAGGTCATCGTTCACTCCTTCTTGAGAAGCCATGATGTGCTGGTATCATGTAAGGAGGGGGGAGTCACAAATAAGTAAAAATAAACCCTCGCTGTCAGAAGTTAAAAATGGAGCCTGGGAGAAAGAATCAGTTATAAAATGACAGAGTGATGCACACAGTACTCCTTCCAGGCCGCAGGGCCTATGGAAGGATGCGACCTGCTAGGGGACTTGGGGGGATCAGAGGAGGTGACGACCAGCTGGGTGGCTGGCTGGTGAGGGTGGGGGCCAGAGGGCGGGGTGGGCGGCGGCCCGGGTGGGCGGCAAGCTGACCGGTGAGGGCTTGGCACACGGCGTTACCCAGGGACGGGCAACCACCACCTTAGCAGTAAACTGGGTTTTCAGCGCACAGGTGAAGGCGGATCAAACCACACAGGAAGGGTTACCTGTCTAGGTCTGCGCCTCAGCTCAAAACGCTCTGCAGCAGGCTGGGGGGCGGGAGGTGTGGAGGTCAGTGGGTCACTCGAGGAAGCAAGTAGCAGCAATCCGTCCAGCGGCACGGCGTCCAGGGGACCTCCTGGAGGGCACTGTCTCCTTGACCCTGAAACACCGCGCTAGGTCCCACGAAGACCGCCCGTTTCCAAACCCGAAGTGGGAGCCCCTGGACGCAGTGTTTTCAGCATGATTTTACTTCCCTTTCGATGTGTCACTGGCATTTTACACACGGCCTACTTTTTGAAAGAGTCTGATTTTCTTTTGCTCATGCTTAAAAAAAAAAGCCTTTCAAAAAGCTTACACAGCATGTTTATCATAGTACAGACCGTAGAGACAGGGAGTCTCTGCCTTGGGTGACCACTGTCTCCATCTGGACTCCAGGTCCTGACGTCCCATTTGAGTCAGCACTTGTTCCACACAAGGGTGTCCCTGTTTAGATGACAGATGATAGGTCTGCCCTTCTTCCCCTGAAGGCTGGGTCCAAAAGAAGACATCTTTCTCTACTACGGCCATTTTCCACATACATCAACTACTCAGAAGTCCCAGGGGAGCAAGAGCTCAGATATCACCTTCCAACAAAGGCCCTTTCAATAAAGCGAGACTTTGCTGGACGGGAGCTGCAAAGTGACCCAGTGTCCTCGGCACTGGACTGGGAGGATTTCAGGTGCGGTTGCGTCGGCCACCCGAGCCCAGAGGCAGGTCCGGACACTGGTCCTCAGGGCTGCAGCCTCAGGCAGCCTCCGAGGGGCTGGGTGCCCCCGCCCCTGGCAGGCACTGGTCACCCCCAACAGCATCACCTACTCCGACCCATGCACCCGCCCCTCCCCCCACCCACCGTGCCCCCCCATCCTCAGGCCAAGTGACCCAGACAGCCTCCTGTGACTCCAGACCGTAAACCCAAATCCCAACACGTCCAATCCTGTATCATTTCTATCATGTCCAAGTTTCCGACAATGCCACTTATGAACACTGTGCTTCCTCTTCCACCCATCAGGGCTCCCAGCTCCTACCCAGCCCTCCTTCTGTGAAGGGAGACCCGGGGTCGTGTAAGAAGAGGTCCCCAACCTTCTGGATCTAATGCCTGATGATCTGAGGTGGGCTGATGTAATAATAATAATAATAAAGTGTACAATAAATGCAATGCACTTGAATCACCCCCCAAACCATCCCCTTCGTCCCCTCCCCCATCTATGGAAAAACTCTTCCACAATACTGGTCCCTGATGTCAAAAATGTTGGGGACCACTGCTGTGAGGTGCAGAGGTAGAGGGGACATTCAGTGACAGGGGCTGGGGAAAGGGGGCCTGCCGGGGTGTGGCTCAGAGAAAAGGGTCTCACTCTGGGGGACAGCAGAGAAGGCACTACAGCGTCAGCCACGCTCACGGCTGCCCGCCACCCGGCGTAGGACACATGACTCTCCCGGTGGACCAGAGTCACCCCGGGGTTCTCTCCGACCCCAGGAAACTGCTCTCCTCGCGCCCTGCTTTCTCCTGATGCACCGTGACGGAGCTGACTTGAAAGGAGGGGCTCCAGATGACGCGGAAGAAGCTTCAGGTCACTGGGCAAATGACAGGGTGCGAGCCGGCGCCCTTCTCCTGGGAGAGGCCAGCAGGGGGTGGCCCCGCTCTGTCCCCGAACCCACCCAGGGCCACCTACTCACTGGCAAACAGGTCTTTGGAGAACGGTGGCCCCTGGGAGAGAGCTGGCCCCTGAGAGAGGGGGAGAGGGAAGGAGGGAGGTGGGCGTGTGCGGAATTCAGTGAACTAAGACGGCAAAGGGCAGAACCGGATTCAGAGCTTCTGACTCATTTTCTGGAACCCAGTCCATGAAGCCGAGACACTATTTCTCTCTCCACTGAACATCTTGAGGCATTATCTGTAACTCCTCTCTAATCTGTCCCCAAGAAATGATCCCTTCTCTTCTCATAGAAATGATGATAATTCAAGGCTCAGCTCTGCTTGGCTCTTATAATATTTGGAGCTCAATTCCGCTCCAATTTTAACCTCAGATCTTCTGAACAGGCTGAAAAACATAATCTGAATCCATTTCAATTTTTTTTATGAAGATAAAACAAAATGAATAAAACAAAATGGATAAAACAAAATGAATTTAAGGAAAAGTGACTGAAATTTTCCAAATCCAGCTTCTTCCTTCCAAACCCTAACATTTGATGTAGAGGCAGCGAGAAGGATAGGCATTTTTTTTTTTTGACATAAAACACAATCTACTAGTCAGCGTGCAAATGCGGAATGTGAAAAACCAACCAGCCCAGATCTGTTCTTGATGCTGGTGCGTGTTAAGTAGTAGAAGAAAGATACTAAAAAGTAAGAAGCCTCTGTCTCCAGTAAATGTCTCATTTAGTAAGAGGAAAGTGAAACGGTTCAGGCACATGGTATACCACTCAGGGGGCATCACAGTCAAATGAGAAAGAAGCTGCAGGCGAGATGCGTCTCCCTGCCCAGCACCTAGAGCTCAGGCTGAAGGCAGCACCCCAGAGCGCATCATTTCCTGGTGAGACAACTCAGAAAGCTAACCCTCAGGCAGTCATTTCTGCACACTGAGGCATGAGAGATTTCTTTTTAATATCCCCCTGATATTGAATATGCATCATTTTATCTATTTGTAGGAGATACTCCAGCATCAGTTTCAGGGCCCCACAATAAAGCAAGTATCATCATACACTGAGCCACACACACTCTGGCTTCCCAGTACGTATCACATAGTTGTTTTTAGTCTAATTAGATGTGCAATAGCTATATATAGTCCATATATTAGTTATTTATAGTCTGCTGGATGTGCAAAAGCATTCGTTTTTTAAAAAGTGTAAATACCTTAATTTAAAAATATGTTTTTGCTAAAAAAATAATGTCAACCATCGTCTGACAACACACAGTTGCCACAAACCTTCCATTTGTTTAAAAGAAAAAAAAAAAAAAAACAGTACTCTGGGAAGTTCAATAAAGTGAGATATGCCTGGATTTCTTGTTGGTCATTTTGCCAGGTGCAAGTCATTAGTAACCTACTGATTACTTTGCTAAATAAAACTCAAAGCAGGCAAGGTGTGGAGCTTGCCAGTGGCTAAGCTCCACATTCCCAGTGCGGGGTCCCCGGGTTCGGTCCCTGTTCAGGGAACTAGATCCCACATGCCACAACTTACAGAGTTCTCACGCCGCAACTAAAGGTCCCACACACTACAGCTGAAACAAGATCCCACATTCCACAACTAAGACCCAGAGCAGCCTAATAAACAAGTAAGTATTGGAAGAAAAAAACCAGGCCTGGTAACAGGACAGCATTTAGAAGAGGTCTGACCAACGGCAGTCAGGGGCTTCGGCGGGGTATGGGAGGACGAGGCAAGCTGGACAGAACAAGCCTCGTCACGCAGGGTCTCCAGGGTCAGGCTGAGGCCCGAGCATCACCACGGGCCACCTCCCGGGGGTGCAGACAATGAGCCAGGGTTTCGACGAGGTGACGCCAGCAGCCAGCATGGCCCTCATGGTTCAGCCCCAAGGGTATCCAGCATGAAGAGGGTGCCCTGAGAGGGGCCAACGATCTGTTCTAGCGCCACTGGCATGCATGGTCGGCAACTGGTAGCCCTTCAGGATTTAAGAATTAACCTTTCCTGTTTCCATTAAACAGGGAAGATAAATTAGATCAACTTCTGCTATAACCTTTAGGCCAAAAGTTCAAAAGGGCTTTCTTCTCCGAAATCTGGAACAAATTCTAGCTTCCAGCAACTCCAATCCTCATTCTGCTCCCAGGTCTTATAACTATGGCAACACACTGTCAAGAGTCAATAGGGCTGACTGAAAAATACAGGAATACCAGGTGCAACACCCAGAATTAAAAAGCGGAAACACCCCCAAATGACCAGGCTGCCAGTGCTTCTGTAAATGACACAGGAATCACCAAATCTCTTAATTCCAAAATTAGACATGTCAAAAAATACCCACTTCTCCCAGGAACAAAAGGATCCTTTGTTTCCCTCAGCTAGAGTTGATTAAAAAAAAAAAAAAAAGCCAACAGGAATATATTAAAATGAACACAAACATATTCTCAAACTTATTTTTCTGCTGCAGAAAAACAGAAACATCTGCATCTAATTTCCTCATTAAATCAACCCATGGGAAGGCCAAGCGAGCCCAGCTGAGACCAAGGTCTATACCCCTGCAAGAATGTGGGCCCTGAACCAGTCGTATCTGCATTGCCTACTCAGTCAGAAACTGGTGGAGGGGGGCAGCAATCTCTGCTTTAAGAAGCCTTAATCACCCTTCCCTCCGGGTGATTCCCATGGATGCCTGAATTCAAAAAGTTTTTGCTTAAACTCCATAAACCTAAACAACAACGAAGCAGACATACCTGGCTCCGAAGATGTCCTTCTTGGCGAGATCGATTCCAGAAACAACCTTCACTCTGAGAATACGGGACTCTCCCTGTGGGAGAGGGGAAAAAATAGATTAAAAACTGACTTTTGATCCATCATTTTCACAAAGTCATTACACAAAGTCAACGATTCCTCTCCAGTCTAGCAGTGGGATCTGGAACAAAACAGTGCGCGAGCCTTCCTTAGATTAAATTCCAAAGGCAATATTCCTGCTCTGAGATCCCACAACCCTTAGAATACACTGCAAAGATTGAATAAGCAAGTGGATGTCCTACAACCCTCGACATTTAGAGCAACCAAGTTAATTAAGCACAAGTTTAATTCAAACTAGGTCATGCAGATCAATTATTTCTATCATTGATGGGAAATATTTCCCAGCTGTAGCAGGAACATAGTTGCACACATGAAACCACCGAGATGAATGCCCAAGTGCAACAAGACACCATAAATTCCACAAATACTTCCTCCTTTGAAGTTAACGTACATGTGTGTGAGGGCTGAGAGCAATTTCACATGGTAAAAATCTCTTCTCAAAAATTACAGTTTCAAAATGTCAGTGCCGGCAAGCAAAACCCCAATACCACTGTGCAGAGGGGGGATGTTGGCTGGAACCCCCAGAGGATGGATGCCGTTAAAGGAAAGCACTTCATCTCCAGGCCGGTCCTGGATGCTGGCTGAAGCAGATATGTGATGTAGCAGCAGGAGGGTGAGAGGACTTGTGAGGAGAGGGGAGAAGGAGGAAGGGTCTGCAAAGCAGTAACTCCTCCCAAAGACCAACTCAGAGCAGCTCACCTAGTTACGCACCTGTGGCTGATGTGGAGGCAACAAAGAAGGGACAGGGTGACGGAAACCAAGATACAGTCAGTCATGGGCACAGAGAAGACGAGGGCTCTGGTTAGAAATCCCTTGTTGCACAGCCTGTGGGGTTTTGGAAATCCTGGACAGAGTCCTGGACTTTCCACCAGCTCCACAGGGGGCTCAAAGGAACCCTGACCGGGTTCTAAGGAATAAGATGAGCCCTGCTAATGGCAGTGCCCTTGAGTTTAACATTGGGTGAATGTTCTTACACTGGACAGACCTGCTCTGCAAAAACATACATTTTAAAAATCAGAGACCATTTCTATGAATAAATGAATAAAAGTAAGTTTAAATTAAGGAATACTTAGAATTTTTTTATGAAAACTGATGCATTCATTCCGTAAGCATGAATAACTGTTCTAAGGTTTAGGGATACAGCCATGAAGACAGACAAAACCTCTACCCCACCCTGCCCACCTTTTAGTGTTGACAGTGTGCTCAACCACATGGGGAAACAAATCCAGAGGGTCTGAACCCATTAAACTGTTGTACACACACCGGTTCAGTAAACAAATTCTCACCTAGGAATCGATCCTAAGAAAATAAACAGATACGTGCACTAAAATCCCAAAAACCCAGATAAGAGTCATCACGTCATTTATGTAAAAGACACAAAAGTCGACACTTAAATATTCATGGCAATTCCATGCAGTGGGCTATAGTACTGTCATTAAAAATGTGTGCGCTCTGCGAAGATCTTCATTCATCCCACAAGTACGCATTAAGCAGCCAGGGTGTGCCGGACTCTCTACCTCGGGATACAGATGGGAGCGAAATGAAGCTCCCCCACCTAAAGGAAGTCACAGGCTAGCGAACAGAGAGGTGGGGTACAAGCGAGTCCAAACAAGTCAGATGATTTCTGATGGTGGCGACTGTTCTGAGGACAACAGGAAAGTTAAAAAAAAAAAAAAAGCAACCACGTTGAGGGAGGGAGGAGATCTGTGACTGGGAGCTGGCGGGTGACGCCCAGGCTGAAAGCTGAAGACGACGGCAGGTGGTGGGCCGCGGGGCGTTCAGGCAGAGACGCGGGGAGCTCCCACCGCCTCACAGGACAAGGCCAGGGGGAGGCTGGGGGCCGGGCCGCAAGGCGGGTGGGGGCAGCGGGCCGCGGGGCCAGCCTCGCTGGGGGTGTGGGGGGCGCCTAACTGCAGCCACCTCTGCAAAGGTTCGAGCAGGACAGCGACAACACTTGACTTCAGTTGCTGGGGACAGTCACTTCAGGGGATGGAAACCGGGGGCAGGGAGGCCATTGAGAGGGGGGTCTGGGGGGGGTGAGGGGGGGTGGTTCACACGGTGGAGATGGACAGGGAGCCAGATTTTGCCCACAAAATTATGTTTAAAATAAACTATTTGTTTTTTGTTTTTAAGAAAGTTTCAAACCGGTTTATACACTGAGTTAGAGACCAGCGCGTTGTTGAACACGCTGTCGCCCCTGTCGACCAAGACTGGCAAGTAGACTACATCTCCCAGCACACCTTGCAGTTGGATGCGGTCATGTGACTAAGTTCTGGCCAATGAGACGTGGGCAGACCGGCTGCATTTTCCAGACAAGGTCCCTAAGACCCTCCCACTCACCCACCTCCGATCTCGTCCCTCTTCCCCTGCCCAACGGAGAAAATTCTGAAGGCCAAGAAGGGGGCGACTCTCCTGCCTCACTCTCCCCCTTCCACCTTCACCTGCTGACCCTTCCCAGGCAGTGAAGGGCAAACAGACTTGCTTATTCTCACTGAAAGCTGCAGGTTGCTTTAGCAGTTAGCCTTCCCTCACAATACAGTCTTGTCTTAGAATAAATATCAACTATATATACAGGCACACACAAAGCCCTAGAAAGGGTGACGATAAGAATGATCATCTCTGGATAATGGATAACTTCTTTTTGCTTGTTTGCATTGTTTTCCTTTTGAAACATTAAATATTTTTGTTTGGAAACTACATTTTTGTAGAAACTTCAGAAAATACACGGAGAAGGCAATGGCAACTCCAGTACTCTTGCCTGGAGAATCCCATGGATGGAGGAGCCTGGTAGGCTACAGTCCATGACTGAGTGACTTCACTTTCACTTTTCACTTTCGTGCACTGGAGAAGGAAATGGCAGCACACTCCAGTTTTCTTGCCTGGAGAATCCCAGGAACAGAGGAGCCTGTTGGGCTGCCGTCTATGGGGTCGCAGAGTCGGACACGACCGACGTGACTTAGCAGCAGCAGAAAATACAAAAGGGGGAAGAACAGAAAATTTAAATTTAAAATACAGGCTCAGGAATACAGGTTTCCATATTTCTGAAATGAAGAAATCTTTTGTCCCAAGAAAACACAGCTACATGTTGTATTTTAGCCAACTCGCAAAGGCACAGAGGTGTCTATTTGGAGGACATGAACAGAGTTCTCATGTAATACGGAGTCAACAACAGCTGGGAGATAAAAGGGTAGAGGGTCTTTATTGAGTGCTTCCTATTTACAAGCTGTGGTTGCAGGAAATTTCGCTTCACCCTGAAGTTTAGGAGCAGGAGAGCAGGAAAGAGAGTGCTACTCTAAAAACATAGTTTTTTACACACGGGTTTCAGACATTCAGAAAAACTTCTTATCTTTGCTTCCTCTCAATAACAAGGTTGCACACAGATAAGCAGCCATCGCCACTCTGCAAAGAAACACATGACCAGGTATATGACTCATTTATCAGATGCAGTGGGCCCCACGCCGAGCAGCTACACTCTCTGAAGCATTATATTACTTTCATAAAATCTATGCATGACATTTTAGCCCCTGGTTATGACTTCCCAGAATCAAATATTTAACTAAGGTGGATTATGACAATGAAGATATTATCTGGAGATGGATTGTATGAGGCAGAGAAGAAGTGAGGCCAGATAACCCAGGCTTTCCCATGACTTTGAGGGTTCCTCCCATTCTGTTAATCAACTGTCCTGCATTGTTATTTGGTAACAAGGATGATTCTCTGCACTTGACATGCATTTCTCCTTCCCACTTAATTTTCTAATTCTTCATCGAGACATTAAACAAGGTGCTCAAACCATAAAACGGATGGCATTCTGAAGGCTCATTTTGTAAGTCAGTTGTTTACAATTCAGTTCAGTTCAGCCACTCAGTCGTGTCCAACTCTCTGTGACCCCATGGACCACAGCACGCCAGGCCTCCCTGTCTATCACCAACTCCCGGAGTTTACCCAAACTTATGTCCATTGAGTCAGTGATGCCATCCAACCATCTCATCCTCTGTCATCCCCTTCTCCTCCTGCCTTCAATCTTTCCCAGCATCAGGGTCTTTTCTAATGAGTCAGCTTTTCATATCAGGTGGCCAAAGTACTGGAGTTTTAGCTTCAGCATCAGTCCTTCCAATGAACACCCAGGACTGATCTCCTTTAGGATGGACTGGTAGGATCTCCTTACAGTCCAAGGACTCTCAAGAGTCTTCTCCAACACCACAGTTCAAAAGCATCATTTCTTCTGGGCTCAGCTTTCTTTCTAGTCCAACTCTCACATCCATACATGACCACTGGAAAAACCATAGCTTTGACTAGACAGACCTTTGTTGGCAAAGTAATATCTCTTCTTTTTAATATGCTATCTAGGTTGGTCATAACTTTCCTTCCAAGGAGTAAGCGTCTTTTAATTTCATGGCTGCAGTCACCATCTGCCGTGATTTTGGAGCCCCCAAAAATAAAGTCAGCCACTGTTTCCATTGTCTCCCCATCTATTTGCCATGAACAACTCAGTAGCCTGCTCATATAAACTGTGTGTAAATGATGACCAGATTCCCATGCCCACCCACAAAACCTCTTAAATACATTATCTATCAAAGTGGTTCCTTTGGTAAAAATAAACCTCAAGTCCGACTCAACACAAGACACTAGAATTGACCTTTTCTCCTGTGAATCTGCCTTGAGAAGGTGAACTTTTATACTTTATTTCCTATTATATTTTATTCCCAATTCTTAACAATGGCAAATGATTCCCACCTCAAAAAGGTGGTCCCTGGGTTGGGAAATAGTGGTCTTACTTCCACAGGGATCCACTGTGACCCCACGTATCACACATATCAGCTGTCCACGTGGACAAGGAAGTCTGGCGCCAGGGACTTACCTCTTGATTGTTCTCCCCTAAATTAATTTATGTCTTTACCTTCCATATTCTATAGTATATTTGTAGTTCTAGTTAC